>BSBM01000341.1:2732500-3332500 GCA_027924585.1 Larix kaempferi | reverse complement strand
GAAATCATTTTTCATTGAGAAAATGCCTTCGGCGTAAATATATAGATGTATGATAATCTATGGTTGTTGACGTAGAGGATGGTGAGATGTATCAGAAGACGCAGACGAAGAGAAAGAAAGAGGGTTTGGTCAATTTCAACCATGGACATCACTCCGTTATTATTACTATTAATACACAATGAAAACTCTTTGTAGGGCATCGAAAATGTCTTGCAGATTGCCAAAGGGTATGCATGATGGAGAGTCAAATTGATCAACCACTTCAATTTGAAGGAGAAGAAAACAAATTGAGTCACTGAGTCAATTTGCAGCCACAACTTCTTCTTCGTGTTTTTCTCAAGGACAACTAGGTCTTAGATATAATTGTTAGGATATTTAGACACTTAGGAGTTAGTTAAGATCAACTTGTGTAATATATCCATTAGGGATAGTGTGTTTATTTAGTATGCATTAGTATGCATTTGTAAATACTTAATCTGATGGTCACGATATGTTCCCGACATAGAGTGATCCGATGGCTCAACTTTTCTTAGATCAAACCTAACCTTGATCCGTGGCTTAACACCCGATTGGTCCATGATCTCTATTTAAAGAGCATGGAGGGTCATTGTTTAGTTGATTGATTATGAGAAGCTCATTTGTAACTCTCTTTCTTTGCATAATAAATTGTCCCGTAGAAGCTATTTGGCTGGGGCCGTGGAGTGTTTCCCTCAAGAGGGTTTAAACCACGTCAAAACATCGGTGTGTTGATCTGTGATTTGTTTGTGTGAAGTGGTTCCTCTTGGTGTTCGGTCCTTTGGTAGTACCCTGTGTACCCGAAAAAGTGCATGCAATTTCTATTTTCAAGTTATTTTATTGTAAAAGTGCATCTCACTTAAATAATAAAAAATAAAAATACAAGTGAGTCACTTAAGTTTTTTTTATTGTTGCACTATTTAAAAGTAATATCATTGTAAAAGTGAAATCACTTATTTTACAAAAGTGGTTCACTTAAAGCAACTTTCTTGTAAAGTGATTGTCAAAAGGTTCATCTTGGGAAGAGGGGGGTTCCTTTTTTGTTAAACATGCTCTAGCTGCCACGTCACTATTGGGGACATCTTCAACAGTTTCTTTGTTCAAGCATAACTTCATCATACAGAGTCAGTTTTCAGTGCCATTTTTTTTTAAACCACCTATTTTTTCGAGCTCTTCACATCCAAACTATTGGTTTTTACCTTTACAGCCATTAATTTACAAATATGGCCGCCCCTTGTGATATTCTATTGAACAGTTCCAACTATTTCTTATGGAAATCTCGTATGGAGGATGTTCTACGAAGTAGGGGACTTTTCAGAATTACCTCAGGGAAAGAAACAGAACCCACTGATGATGATAAGAAAATAAAATGGGAAAATAGATGTGATGAAGCTCGTGGATTGATTGGGATGTCAATCTCTACTGATTTGTGATTCCACATATCTAGAATTGATAAACCCGATGCTGCTTGGGACAAGTTGGAATCTGTGTTTAGTAAACACAATGAAATTCGAGGTCACCAACTCGAAAATGAGTTGATTTCTTTAAATCCAAGTGACTTTTCATGCATTCAAGATTATTTATCTAAGTACAAAACTCTTAAACTCTTATGTGCAGAATGTAAGATTGAGAGGGAAGACAAATAATGCATTTATCATATTCTTTCCAAACTTAGACTTGCATATTCTATCTTTGTATCTACATTTTACTCCATGAAAGCATCCTTGAATGTAGCTAGCTATCAAGAGCCTAGTCTTGAATCCTTTTGTGATTCCTTGATTAGAGAACAAGATAAACTCATTCATCTTGGAATAATCAACAATGCAGATACATCTGGGAAAGCCTTATTGTCCCAACAGAAAGAAAAGTCCAAGCCTCCCAAGAAACAAAATTTTTGCAATAATAAGTCAAATAAGGGTCCAAAACCCTCTCAGTCAACTCCTTCTTTAAAAAATGACAAAGGATCCAAGCCAAAAGGCAAGAAGACGGAGCGTCATTGCAACTATTGCGGGAAAGATAATCATGATGAATCTAAGTGTTTCAAGAAGATGGCGGCCTTGGAAGCAGCAATGAAGAAGCACCACATCAGACTAGATTCGCCTTTAGAATCTACCTCTCATGGACATGCACTTTGTGCTTCTGGTTATTCTTATAATGCATCTTCTTCTTCTACTTCAAATGAATGGCTCATTGATTCTAGAGCATATTATCATATGGCTAAGGATCAAGCCATCTTTTCTACTATGCATGAATGTAACACCAAACAAATATTTGTTGGTGATGATAGATCTCTAAGTGTTGTAGGAGCTAGAACAGTTCCAGTAGATAATGGTCATTTTAGTGATGTACTATGTGTTCCAAGAATTTCCTGCAATTTGTTATCAGTCTATCAAATCACTCATTCTAGTGAAAGTAAAACTGTGACCTTTACACCTCACCAAGTTGTAATCAAGAATTTTAAAGATTCTCAACAGGTCCTAGCTACCGGAATTGTTGATGATATTACCAGGTTGTACAAGTTTAACAACTTTGGTTCATCACCTTTCCCTTCAGTTTTTGTTGCTCATGGTGATAACTTGAGCAAACTTTGGCATGAGCGATTTGGTCACTTAAATTATCGCTCATTGCAACAACTATGTAAAGAAAATATGGTGATAGGTCTTCCGATGGTATCTTGCAGAGATGGTGTTTGTTCCGGTTGTGTACTCAAAAAACATCATCGGGACAGTTTTGACAAACTTGCCTCTTGGCACGCCTCGGTTCCCTTGGAGCTTGTGCATAGTGACTTGTGTGGTCCTCTTCCATCTGCTTCCTTTTCTGGTTTCAAATATTTCTTAACTTTCATTGATGATTACACCAGACACACTTGGGTTTATTTCCTAAAACTTAAGAGCGAAGTATTTAACATGTTCTTGGCCTACAAGGCCCTTGTGGAAAAACAATCTGGTCATCTAATTATTAAGTTAAGATCTGACAATGGAGGAGAATATGTTAACAATAAGTTCACTACTTTCTGCACTGAACAAGGCATCCAACAACAGCACACTGTTCCATATACAC
Organism: Larix kaempferi; assembly: GCA_027924585.1. Taxonomy (NCBI): domain Eukaryota; kingdom Viridiplantae; phylum Streptophyta; class Pinopsida; order Pinales; family Pinaceae; genus Larix; species Larix kaempferi. The sequence goes on along the minus strand of BSBM01000341.1, from coordinate 3,329,425 downwards.
CACAACAAAATGGTGTAGCTGAGCGGAAGAACCGCACTTTAAAAGAAATGGCTAATTATATGATCCAATCTAAGGGACTAGGTCTTCAATTTTGGGCTGAAGCCATTAATTGTGCAAATTACATAGTTAATCGCATCCCCACTAAAGCATTACAAGGTATAACACCGGAAGAAGCATGGAGTAAAACTAAACCTGATGTAAGTCACTTCCATGTGTTTGGTAGTGAAGCATGGGCTCACATTCCAGATGAAAAACGGAAAGCATTGCAGCCTAAAAGTGAAGTGCATATTTGTTGGATATTCTGAAGATGTAAAAGGTTATAGACTTGTTCAACCACATTCTCATGATATAATCATTAGAAGAGATGTTCAATTTGATGAAAGTCTCTTGGCCTGCGAGCCTAGGTCGGCGATTGTGCCATCTTTGGCCTGCGAGCCTGATTCGGTGTTTGTGCCTTCTTCTTCTTCTTCCAACTTCCTTGATAGGTTTCCAACTCCAATTTTTGATGATGACAGTGAGGATGAAAATCCACCTCTGCCTTCTCATGTTCCTCCAGTTGCACCAGCACAAGTGCTTCCTCGATGGGTCCGTTCAACATGTGAAGTAGCTAGTGATCTTGCCGATGATCCTAGAGATCAATGTCGAACACATTCTTAGTTTTAGTGAGCCTCTTCTCTTTTGGCTCAAGTTTCCGAGAATCATGATCCAGAAACTTTTGCAGAAGCTTTAGGGAATCCAGATTGGGATGCAGCCATGGACGAAGAATATCGTTCCTTAATGGCGAATGATACTTGGGATCTTGTACCTCTTCCAAAAGGAAGAAAACTTGTCAGATGTAAATGGGTCTATAGAACTAAGTATGCATCGGATGGAAGTGTTGAAAGACTTAAGGCAAGGTTAGTTGCCAAAGGTTTTTCCCAAGTTGAAGGGATTGACTACAATGAAACCTTTGCTCCCGTCGCAAAAATGAACTCCATCCACCTTGTTCTTTCCCTTGCAGCCTTACATAACTGGGAAGTCCATCAAATGGATGTCAAGTCTGCCTTCTTACATGGTCATTTACAGGAGGAAATTTCCATGGAACAACCTCCTGGATATGTTCAACATAACTCTAGCCTTGTCTACCGCCTTAAGAAATCCTTATATGGCCTTAAGCAAGCTCCTAGAGCTTGGTATGCCAAAATGGATAACTTTCTCCTTGACACTAGGTTTTCTAGATGCCATTCTGACCCCAATGTCTATACCAAGAAAGTAGGAAACCATCTCATCATACTTGTTCTATATGTTGATGACCTTATTCTTACTGGTAGTGACCCTAAGCTTATAACCCATGTGAAATCCAGTCTTAAACAAAATTTTGAAATGTCAGACTTAGGAAATTTGCATTATTTTTTTGGTCTCCAAGTCCTGCAAACCAAAGAAGGAATCTTTCTTTCTCAGTCTAAGTATGCTTGTGACCTTCTTCGTCTCTTTCACATGGAAGATTGTACACCAGCCCCTTCTCCCTTCTAGTTTGGAGTCAAACTTTCTGCCACTTGTACTTCACCTGAAGTCGATGCCACCTTATATTGTCAGCTTGTTGCCCGTTATATCGTCATCTTGTTGCCCCTTCTCCCTTCCAGTCTTATACTTGACTCATTCACGTCCTGACCTTTCCTTTGCCGTTGGTCGTGTTGCCCGTTATATGCAGACACCTCATGAAAGTCACTGGAAAGCAGCTAAAAGAATACTTCGATATATTCGAGGTACAATTCAGTTTGGGATTCATTACAGTACAAGGGGGAAACCTTTGTTGGTTGGTTTCACTGATTCAGATTGGGCCGGCGATCCTAATGATCGAAAGTCTACTGCAGGTTATGTTTTCAGTCTGGGATCTGGACCTATTACTTGGGCTTGTAAGAAACAACAAGCTCTTGCTCTTTCTTCAACAGAGGCAGAATATCAAACAACAGTTAATGCCAGTCAGGAAGCTTTATGGCTTCGACATATCCTTTCAGAGTTTGGATTCGAGTAGCAGCAGCCTACTCCACTTTGGTGCGACAATCAAAGTGCCACCAAGCTTGCCAAAGATCCAGTTCTACATCAATGCAGCAAACACATTGAGCTACATATGCACTTCATCAGAAATCTTGTTCATGATCGTGTTCTTGAAGTGCTCTTTTGCCCTACAGATGATCAAGTTGCAGACATCTTCACCAAGTCTTTTACAGAAGCGAAGTTTTCTAAACTTCGATCTATGTTAGGAGTTCATGAACTTGTCATTAAGGGGGGATAGGCTCTAATGCCTCCTTCCTTCTCCTAATAGTGTCACTTTTGTAAATCCTTCAATCCTATCCCAAGTTGTTCTTAAGGGGGGATGTTAGGATATTTAGACACTTAGGAGTTAGTTAAGATCAACTTGTGTAATATATCCGTTAGGGATAGTGTGTTTCTTTAGTATGCATTAGTATGCATTTGTAAATACTTAATCCAACGGTCACGATATGTTCCCGACATAGAGTGATCCGACGACTCAACTTCTCTTAGATCAAACCTAACCTTGATCCGTGGCTTAACACCCGATTGGTCCATGATCTCTATTTAAAGAGCATGGAGGGTCATTGTTTAGTTGATCGATTATGAGAAGCTCATTTGTAACTTTCTTTCTTTGCATAATAAATTGTCCCATAGAAGCTATTTGGCCGGGGCAGTGGAGTGTTTCCCTCAAGAGGGTTTAAACCACATCAAAACACTGGTGTGTTGATCTGTGATCTGTTTGTGTGAAGTGGTTGCTCTTGGTGTTCGGTCCTTTGGTAGTACTCTGTGTACCCGAACAATAATAACTGGATACCCTTGAGATTTTGGTACCCTCTTGTAAGACTGAATAAACGTCAAAACCTTAGGTTAGTAATTCTATATGCATGTTGTTTTTAAAGATTGGATTCAATCATAAGTTTGAGCTTCGGTTTCATGGGTTTGAGCCTGGAATGCACTTGAATTTGTTTGGTTTGCATTTCTCAAGTTTTAAATTGTATTTCTTATATTTGCGTTATGTTCAATGTGCATTTTTGGGGGACCCTAATCATCTTTTTATGAGATAAAATGGCGTTTAGCTCAGAAAGCGTTTGTTTTAGATATCAAGCTTTTAAATGCAGTAGTTACATAGTAAAAAGCTTATGGTTTTCCCACCTTTTTTTCCCTTATTCAAATTAAGAAGCTTATGGTCCACTTGCACGGTGAATTGACCCTTATGGGAGACTGGAACCCTAATTATTAGCTAGTAAAGAATGTCTCCATAATTCACATGGGCGAGGAGCCCAAAGGATAATTAACAATGGAGACGAGGAAGTGCAGAGCCAAAGGCTCGCACACACACAGGAATGGTAAATACCAATTCAATTAATTAATGAGAAATGAGTACAATATAGAGTGAAATAATATTCAACAAACTAAGCTCTCAGATCCTATATTCATGGATCTCAAACCTATCTCCTGATCTTATGAGAAGCACACAATCCAATCATTATTATGCAGTCTTACATTTCTACATTCTCTCTAACATCCTCCCTTAATGTAGAAATGGATCACAATACTAAATATGCCTGTAGTTTCAGGCTTACAAATCCGCAAACCAAATTAACGATCTAGAGTTCCAAGCCTTGAACTCTACAGTCCTCCTTCTGCTTTATTTTGATCTTAGTTGCTGTAAGATAATATTTGTTTATGTTTTCCCGTTTCCTGCTCTTCCAGTTTGAGAGCTTGAAGTCTTCACATATTGATTTATAGTGCATTCTATTATTTGATTGGGCCTCTGCTGTTCTGGATCTTCCTTCAGGTTCAACAAATTCTGCAAAATTAGTAACTGTCATCCAGGCTCGTCTACAATCAGCTGTATTCCATGTAGTGGAATTCTGCAACATTGTCTCATGGGTCAGCAGTGTCAAGACATGAATGATGTCCCCTTCTTCACTTACAGCATCAACATGGTTACTTTCAACTGCAATCTTCAGTGTTTCAACAATATTTATAGCATTGACATCCCCATTACATTCAGCAGATAATGAATCTTCTTCACCATTCATCATTTCAAGAATAAATTTCATTTCATTCTTGATAGCAATCTTTTCAAGTTCAGTTAGAATTTCTTCATCATATCTTGGTCCATTTTCGATTTCAGTTTCAAATTGTACTGCCACAACTAAAGGGTTGCATTCAACATAGTGAGGTTCACCAACTTCTGCTTCTGCAGGTTTGTTAGGCTGTGACTCATCCATATATCTGCTCTTCACACCAAACTCCATTTCTAGAATATCCCAAAACATTTTTGCATTGTGTACTTCACCAAATTCATATAAAATATAGGACAAAGTACTTTCATCTAGCGCTGAGTGAATAAGATATAATGCTAGTGCACCTCTTCTCTTATCATGAGAATCAACAAAACCATTTTGTACATATTGCCTAGATCTACTGAACCAAGCAATCCTTCCATTTTAATTGCCCAAATTTCAAAAAAATTACCTGAGAAATATGGCAGAACAGGCATTAATCTTTTCAATATTGCATCTATTTCTTCAAATTCTCCATTGATCTGGTCTATTTCTGCATTCAAATCCTCTAGCAAAGGTTCTTTAGCTACAAATAGAGACACTCCATATTGTTTTTGATTCTTTCTTCTGAATTGTTTTAGTTCTCTTCGGAACTGTTTGAGTTTTTTTTCTTGACTCATGATTACTCAGCGTAATGCATACACATGATTTACCTCTTCAATGCATGTGTAGCGATCCCAGGCAGCTACGACTTCTGTTGATTCCAGTAAGTTCCGGCTCCGGTTTCGGTTAAGTTGGCTCTCTTCTCTTCACACAGGAAGCTGGGAAAGGATATGTTCTCCTTCTGCACCATTCAGATGCCCAGAAGCGCCATTCAGCAATCAAATGCTATAACAGATCCATCTCAGACCACTAGATTCACCTTGGTAAATTTTCTCCACACGATTCTCAGTTTGCGGCTTCAAATAACAACCACACAAAGCAATTAAAAAAAAAACTTCAAACAACTTTGGAATCTACACGCTTCCACTATGCAACAGGTTCTTTGACCACACAAATTTTAACAAAGCAAATTCTCCAGATGGTGATCTCCACAGTGGAGACTTCCTCTTCTTCACGTGAACAGATGGCTTCTATCAGTCAGATGATCTTGCAGACTGGTTAACTGGTAGCTCCTCTTGATTGCAGGCAACAACGTGTTCCTTTCACTGGAGATTCAGACCTGCAAATGGTCTTTCAATAGATCTCCCAAATAACGTCCATTCAACGAGCTTTCTCTTAGCAGCGGATCTCATCCCAACCTGAGGCGACAATATCCTTCACATGCCGGCTCGATTTGTGGGCTCTTTCTGATCCTAAACTCGGATCCACAATGCAGGCTCTTCCTGGAATTGCAGCAAATGACGACCCTCTTCCAAGCTGCGATCTCCCTCGTTTTATAGACAATCAACTCCACAATCATCTCCTTGTACAGCAGTAGCCTTTCACACAGGCACAACGATTCAACTAAAAAAACAATATTTAGATCTGAGATCTGGGCGTCTCCCTTAGTGACAACGATTGGCTGTCAGCGATATCCTCATACACAGCTGGGCAACGCTCTCAACACCATAAATGACTCTCACCGCAATCAGGTTCTCATACAGCTAGCCACAATGGGATTTCACAGCAACAGACCACAATGGCTCTCAAGTTGACCTCCAATACAATCCTCACGGCTTTCACAACTCCAAAAAAAAAATCACAGCAATAGTTGGCTCCCACAACAGGCCGCAATGGGCTCTTCACAACAACAAGCCACTATGGGCTCTGATACCAAATTAACAATGGAGAGGAGGAAGTGCAGAGCCAAAGGCTTGCACAAACACACATGAATGGTAAATACCATTTCAATTAATTAATGAGAAATGAGTACAATATATAGTGAAATAATATTCAACAAACTAAGCTCTCAGATCCTATATTCATAGATCTAAAACCTATCTCCTGATCTTATGAGATGCACACAATCCAATCATGATTATGCAGTCTTACATTTCTACATTATCTCTAACAAGGATATCTCTTGAATTCAGGATATCTCCAAATATCAGTGGCAACATTAAACATGGGCCAATAGTAGAAATGACTAAGGTTGATAAGTATTTTCCTACCTAAGAATATTTGTTAACAAATACTTAATAGATACTCGTTGATCTTCTTAAAAGGTAAGATTTAATGACTGAAACATTGCATTATTTCATGAGCAACATTAGTACTAAGGGCACATATAGACAATACTACAAACCAAACCATGAATAATATAATGGCACGTTATGTTCATCGTATATTTCATATGAAATTATTCATTAAAGTGAAGAACTGTAGGTTTGATGTGATAAAATATGCAAAGACACAGAACAGAGCAAAAACATAAACGGGCATATTGATTACCTGGGCATATTGATTTCCTTCTCATTATTAAGCACACATATATATAGTTTCACATAGGACCAAAACCACTAGCTAATACTATAGGCCAGTGTAAACCATGGGTCAACAAATGACCTAACTCAACTAACTTAGGACCATTGACTCAACTAACTAACCAACTTAGGACCATTGAGATTACAACTCTTAACACACACCCTTAATCTCAAGTGGGATGGTGTGGTTAGCACTATCAATGACTAAGTGTTGTGCCTGCTAGTCTATGTCTCAGCTAGGCATACATTGAATTCAAATAAACTTAAGCTTTACTTTCTTCCTTGATGTGTACTTGGATTGCTTCTTTGTTGTCTTCTTGAACTTGATGCTAAGTAGGTGTTCTTCATCATCTTCTTTGTCTTCTGCACAATAATCAGTGTTATTTCTTTTCATTAGTCCTAGAATATAGTGCAAGTCTTCTTTTTCTTTTGTTTCTTCTTCTTTTGTTTCAACATATTGTATGTTGCTGTCCATTTTACTTGCACACTTAAAATATTTGTCAGAAAAAAGATTAATATATCTCAGCTCTTCTTGGATAGCATCCAGATCTTCTTCTTCTTTTGTTTCAATAACAGCTACATCATAATTAACTGTTGCATCTTGTGCACAATGTGCATCCTTTACTACTTCCTCAAAAAATGTGGGCTTAGAAGGAAACAGAGCATACTCATACTGCTCATCAATAATGGGAGTCTGCTCATATAGCTCCCTCAAACTTCTATTTTTCTGGTTATGTGATGAACTTCCTGCTGCAACTTCTATGCTGCTATCAACTATCTCGTTCGGTGAGAGACTTTCACTGCTTCTATCAAGTGTCTCTTTCTGTGAGAGACTTTCACTGCTTCTATCAACCATCTCTTTCTGTGAGAGACTATCACTCACGTCACTAGGGACGACTACATTGACAGGGTTGATTTCACTGTCATCAACAAACAGAGCTAGATCAACAAGCTTTGCTAAACTTACTTGATCATTGGTTGCATCATAAACACAGTCTTCTTGGCTGTCTTCCACTTCACTATGGGATACCTGGTGCTTTGCATGGCTTGCAAAGTCAACTAGTTCTTCTTCACTGAACTCTGCTTCATCTTCTTCTGGTTTCTCTTTATTGAAATCTGCTTCATCTTCTTCAAGTTCCTCTTCACTGAACTCTGCTTCATCTTCTTCTAGTTTCTCTTCATTGAACTCTACTTCATCTTCTTCAGGTTCCTCTTCACTGAACTCTGCTTTCAATATATCCCAAGATTCTTTGGGAGTATAAGCGTCTGAAATGTTATGAAAAATGGAATAGTCTATACCATTTTGTATGATACTTAAGGCAACAACTTGCCTTATTTCCTTTTGATACTCTGTCAAATTCTCAAATGCAACTAGATCTATAGGATCATTCTCAGCTACAAAATGCCACAGATCTTGTGACCTTAACAAATCCCTAATTTTCAATGACCATAAATCATAGTTATCTCCATCAAAGGTTTGCCATGAACCTATTGAAGTTAACAAAGTTCTTACCTCTTCAATTTCTTCTGGTAGCTCTTCTAGCACCATCTTCGATTTCTTGGTTTTCTTCAAGTATCAATGGTCCTTTAGTCTTCAGATCTGCTTTGCCCTTTTTCTACAGAGGGTCTTCTTGGATCGATCTCTGCAAGACTCGATCTTCTGCAATCAAAGCTGGAACTTTGTCCAATATTTTGGCTCAGCGTCAGCAATATTTCTCTTTAAAAACTAGATCTGCTCCGAGATCTGGCCGTTCGTCATTGGATCTAAGATTGACTTCATGTTCAGGCTTGCCATGGAGTATGATAGCTGTTAAATTGATCGTCGCACTTTATTAACTGACACAGTGCATTGAGGGGTGCGACAGACAAAATCCTATAAGACCAAGGCTGATCGTCGCACTTTTCCACTAAGCAAGCTTGCGACGGTCGTCGCAGGTTGTCCTCACCCAAGGTGCGACGTCGTCACAGTCTGTTTTCAAGCAATGGGTGACATCGTCGCACTTTTCCTTAAGGCAGGGTGAGACGTCGCACTTCTCCTTCAGGCAGGGTGCGACAGCCTCCCTTCGGGGCCGAATTTTTTTTTTTTTTGCCAAAATTTTATATATATATATATATATATATATATATATTTCGTGGGAAAAAAAATGTTACCTTGTCATGGCCCGAGTGTTTCTCTCCATTCGTGCTGCAACTTCTAGTTGTGCGTGTGTGCTCTCCAGCTTCTGAAAAGGCTTACCCAAAAACAAGATCGTGTGTGATTTCCACTATGTGAAAAGGCTTACCCAACAGCAACAGGTATGGATCACACCATGTGCTCTGATACCATGATAAAATATGCAAAGACACAGAATAGAGCAAAAACATAAACGGGCATATTGATTGCCTGGGCATATTAATTGCCTTCTCATTATTAAGTACACATATATATAGTTTCACATAGGACCAAAACCACTGGCTAATACTATGGGCCACTGTAAACCACGGGTCAACAAATAACTTAACTCAACTAACTTAGGACCATTGACTCAACTAACTAACCAACTTAGGACCATTGAAATTACAACTCTTAACACCATGGAAGTTTATGGACAAAAACATGGTGTTTTGCTTTTACCTTGTAGTTGTCCTTACACAGCTGACTTATGGATGAATTGGCTTACACCTCCCTCCATTCGGTCTGATGAATTAAGTGGCTTACCCCTCCCTACATTCAGTTTTCACTGGCTTCCTCCTCCCTACAATCAGTGCAATTGGTGTGATTACCTCTCCCTGCATTCGGTTTTTGATATCTTCTTGTTAGCTTATCTCATGCAAACAAAATATTGGAGTACGCGAGATTGCTAGACGTGTAACAGTTGTTTGGAGGGCACGCAAACATCTATAGCCTCGTCGAGTTGACGAGGAAGCCTTGTTGGCTTGCTCCACACGACTATGAGTTGAGACTTGCTGCCAATGTAGCATTATAATATTTTTTTTATTTTTTATTTTGAGGAATATTTATTGGAATGTTGAGTTGAATTATTATATATGTTAATTTTCTTGTTTTATTTTAGATAATTTCTAATATAACTATAAATTAAACATCTCTGACCTAAGGCTATCTAATATCCCTATGAACAAAATGAGCATGAAGCGGACCTTTTCTGTTTTACTAAGCTTGTTTTCAGAGGTACTCGTATTACAAAGCAGGTTTTCTCAGTTTTAACTGCGTCTTAAATTTGATTTTATTTGTACACAAATGGCATAACTTGAAAACATTTCCCATTCATGAATATGTTTTCTTTGTTTGCACTGTGTAAATAGCTCCTCAATTCAAGCAACGAGCAAATTGAAATTGGTCAATTTAATTTTAAAACACAACGGCAGGGACCTTAGCCACTACTGTGGCCCTTGTTACGTTATTATGTGAAATATTTGTTTTTTTAATGATGGTTTGTTTTATTTGGAAAAAAATTATAACTTTTATTTATAAATAAAATTAGAATGTCATTTTTCAGTACCTACATACATTATACTACATAGATACATGTTTTTAAAATATTAAAAATAATCAATTAAACTCTTAAAAAAACAATCAAAAGCTTTAACAATTACATTACAATAAACTTTTAATTTTCCCTTTTATTATTATTTTTTCTCTTTACATATGCATTTTAATCACTTTTTATAAATGCATTTGTAACACTGTACACACCGCATTTCTTGCTTTTTGCTTACAGGTGCCAAGTCTGGAATTGATGCCTACACCAATCCGCCGATGGACTCAAGCCATGACTAATCTACTCATGTGTGTGTTTGACAAACGCCACAGGCAATAAGAACCCACTCAAAAGGATAAAGCAAAAGGAAGGAAAGAGTGGGGAAGGATGTTGTTGGAGGTGGAGCATCTGGAACATCCAGAACAAAATCAATAGTTTAATCACTTAAACAACTGGAACACCTTCCTTTGCTACTGTCTCTGCTATGTGCATTTTAAACTGCTCTTTCCACCCTAGGATAAGGTATAACCCCCGCTTATGCCTCTTTTCTGCTCTTGGTAGTGCTTTCTTTGGGGCTGAGAGTCATGGGAAAAAAATGAATTCGATAATTTCATATTCAAGATTGCGAGAAATTACACCCTACTCAGTGACGGTTTCTAGGTTCTAGCCCTAGCAGTCTGCTTTCCTGTCTCTAAAGATGGGAAGATCTCTGTGCTGTGAGAAGCATTATACAAACAAAGGAGCATGGAGCCAACAAGAAGATGCCTGCCTCATAGCTTACATTTGAGCTTGTGGCGTTCCCTTCCCAATGCCGCAGGTTTCTTGCCGAACCTATGTTTCTATAATGGAATTAATAGTTGTATGTAAATTGACATAGAGATGAAGTAGGTTGTTTTCTTGATTTTTCAATTGCAGGGCTGCTGAGATGCGGAAAGAACTGCAGGCTTCGATGGATAAACTACCCGCGTCTCGATCTCAAGTGTGGAAACTTCTCTGGAGAAGAAGATGATTGCAGAGACATGCTTTGAGAAATTAGGAGACAGGCTGAAGAACTGGATGACATTCAATGAGCCTCACACGTTCTCCATTCAGGGCTACGACGTAGGTCTCTCTGCATCGGTGGGGTGATGCTCTATCCCAGTCCACCTTTTTTGTCCCTCTGGGAATTCCGCCACTGAACCCTATGTTGTTTCTAGTAATGTGCTTCTCTCTCATGATAAAACCGTGGAAATAAACAGGACAAACTATAAGGTGTATATATTTCATTTACCCATTTGTTCTCTATTTTTGCTTATTTTCTTCTTAAATTATGGCATTGACATTAGCCCTGGTCCATAACAAAATCTATTCAATTTTCGATATATACATATATGAAATTCGGAGTCGGAGTTGGAACTAATGAATGTTGAAGGCAAAGCAAGGCAGGAGAATCAGTTTGGCTTTGAATGTGATCTGGTACGAGCCAATGTCTAATTCTCCATAACATATTGTAGCAACATAGAGAGCACAATATTCCAGCTGGGATGGTAATATGGCATGACAATAAACCTTTATTATCCATCATGCATCATGCAGATTTGAGTTCATATGAATAAGTATACTCAACGAATATTCAATAAGATAATTTTCAACTCCATTATGTTATTTTCAAGTGCGGATTCATATCACCATACAAAACAGAAAGTGCGGATTCATATCACCATACAAAACATAAACAAGTTGGATTCTTGGTTGAGGCTAATGATGTAGGTTCCATTTCCATTGTCGATCTTGCAATAACACATCGTCCTGCAACAACTCTCCTCTTACGACCTCCACTGTTTGGATGTTGGCATGCGGCTTCCCACGTTGCTAGCTAACCAGACCATCGTGGTGATGAGCAATAGGTAGTTCAACTACACCCTCGACAACATCCTGGTGATGTAGCCCGACATATTCTATGATGACACCTTCGCCAGTCACGGTGTCGTCATCCTCCTCAACTTCACGCACTACGGTGCAGACCTTCCTAGGCCTTGGCCCCTTAGCAACATTTCCCCTATGCCCAACGTCATGGAAACGTTGATGCTGGTGCCTGATGTCAATTCGGGGTCAATGCACAACCAAGCAGTTCCGACATGCTCTCGGATGTGTCGTGCCTCTAGAAGGAGTTCCCCATTACACTCACGGTCGCTTTGGTAGCATTCTTAGTGAATTTCATCCACTTTCATCTCCGTTAATATCTTTTAAGGTGCGGGTCTTGGAATCATTCATTCATCCTCACTATATTCAATGACCAGCTCACCTTCAGTTCAACTATGAAGATTACAATTATAACCTTAGGCTCCGAAGCTAAATGTATTAAAATATAGATTTATATCAAGATTTAAGGCGAGCTTGGCATTTCCCTTGAATTTGAATTGTAATGTAATTACAAAGGTAAAATTAACAAACCGAAGTGTGACGATAGATTGAGAAAAAAAAAGAGAACAAATAAAGCTTGCAGTAAACATTAAAAAATGCACACAAATGAAAGAAAAAACACTCGGATTGAGAACATAGACATCATTAGATAGACAAACACATGCATAAGCATCACTTTTGAGCTAGTGGCAATGGCAATGTCAAGGAACCTTGTGACTCTTGTTATTTTTCTAACTATTGAATTCATATAAATTAATATGTTATAAAAACATTTCATCAAATTAATGGTTTTGGAAAGACTTGCCTAAAATATATCATCTCCTATTTTTTTCACACTACCTCACTTAATGATATATCATGTCATCTCTATTTATTGATGGATCACTTTTATGAGACCTCATTTAAATGCTATTTTATGAGAACTCTTTTAGACTAATATCTTTTATTATAACTTATTAGTAATATTTCCTAAGGCTCTAAATCTATGGCAAATCTATTTTAAATAATGACTCAATAGTGTTTCCAAAGAACCTAAGGATCTCTTTTAAGTAATGACTCACATCATATCAATAATTAGAGATAGTATACAAGATCTCCCTCTCTCTCTCTTGAATTATAAAATAAAATTCAACATTCTTATCTCTATAGAGCACATAATCAATATTAGAATTTCAACTTTGAACCTTTTGTTTGATTCTATCCTTAAGGCTTCCGGTTGATGTGGATATTGTTTGGGGTGAATGGGTATTCATGCAACGTCTCGATTATATTAATATTCCTATTTGATGCCATCTATGCAGAGGTACGAGTCATTTTCATGCTAAATGCCTAGGTTTTTCTTATGAATCGGATGAAGGGGAGTCAAAAGGGGATTCTGATCTAAATAAGGACATGGTCAAGCCTTCTGGTTTTGTATCTTCCCTTGATGATATTCCTATCATTGAAGTGGATCGGTTGGTTACTTCTCCTTCTTATGCTATCAAGACAAGGGTTACTTCAGGTATGTTAAATGATACTTCTCCCACTCCATATGAGGGTGTGTCCTTTGATGAATTACATTTTATTAAATCTATTGAAAAATAATATAGGAAGAAGTTTTTACATGAGGGCATGGTGTCAAATAAGGGTTTGGTGTGTAATAATTTAGGTTTGCATGGGGTTGTCAAAGATACCAATCCTAGAAAAAATCCTTCGGTGAATAATGTCCCTTTTTATCCTTTAATGAGTATTGTTGAATCCGAGGTGGGTACTGAGTCGGGGTTGTCTGATCGTCCTATTGATCGTGAACCACGATGTATACTCAATACTATCAAACCAATTAATTATGTTAAAAAAATTTCCTTGTTCTCGAGCCTTGATACTATTGGGGGGAATCCTTTAGAAGCTTCAATGTCCTTGCATAGGGATTCAAATTCTGATTTGGTATCTTGAGATTTAATCCTGGCTTTGGGAATTTCTGATTTTCCTCCTCTTGTCAAAGACAGTGAGGTTAAAGTCCCTCTCAATGTTTTTTCAAAATATTTATCAAATCAAATTTTGGTTACCCCTATTAGCTCCATTCGACACCATAATTTTACCATAAGAGATAAGTCTAAAAAGAAGGGTAGGCAGTAAAAAATTGGTGCTTCTGGGGTGTATTGACACTTCTGGAAATGAGTACATACCCATTTCTTATTAAGAGTTGTAATCTCAATGGTCCTAAGTTGGTTATTTAGTTGAGTCAATGGTCCTAAGTTAGTTGAGTTAGGTCATTAGTTGACCCATGGTTTACACTGGCCCATAGTATTAGCCAGTGGTTTTGATGTTATGCTAAACTATATATATGTGTGCTTAATAATCAGAAGGCAATCAATATGCCCATTTATGTTTTTGCTCTATTATGTGTCTCTACATATTTTAACATGGTATCAGAGCATATGGCGTGATCCATACCTGTTGCTGTTGGGTAAGCCTTTTCACATAGTGGAAAGCACACACGATCTTGTTTTTTGGGTAAGCCTTTTCAGAAGCTGAAGATCACACATGCACAACTAGAAGTTGCAGCATAGACGGAGAGAAACACTCGGGCCGTGACAAGGTAATATATATATATATATATATATATATATATTTTTTTTTTTATTTTTTTTTCATGAATTTTTTTTTTTCGACCCTAAGGGAGGCTGTCGCACCCTGCCTGAAGGAGAAGTGCAATGTCTCACCTTGCCTAAAGGAAAAGTGCAACGATTGTTGCAAGCTTGCTCTGTGGAAAAGTGCGATGATCAGCCTTGGACTTGTAGGATTTTGTCTGTCGCACCCCTCAACGCACTGTGTCAGTTAGCAAAGTGAGACGATCAGTATAACATCTATCATACTCCATGGCAAGCCTCAACATGAAGTTGATCTCAGATCCAATGCCAAACGGCCAGATCTTGGAGCAGATCTAGTTTTTAAAGAGAAATATTGCTGATGCTGAGCCAAAATATTGGACAACATTCCAACTTTGATTGCAGAAGATCGATCCAAGAAGACCCTCTGTAGAAAAAGGGCAGAGCAGATCTAACGACTAAAGGACCACTGATCTTGAAGAACACGAGAAAGATCGAAGATGGTGGTAGAAGAGCTACCAGAAGAAATCGAAGAGGTAAGAAATCTGTTAACCTCAATAGGTTCATGGCAAACCTTTGATGGAGATAATTATGGTTTATGGTCATTGAAAATTAGGGATTTGTGAAGGTCACAAGATCTATGGCATTTTGTAGTTGAAGAGGATCCTAGTGATCTAGAATCATTTGAGAATTTGACAGAGTATCAAAAGGAAAGGAGGCAAGTTGTTGCCTTAAGTATCATACAAAATGGTATAGACTATTCCATCTTTCATAACATTTCAGAAGCTTCTACTCCCAAAGAAGCTTGGGATATATTGAAAGCAGAGTTCAGTGAAGAAGAACCTGATGTAGAAGAAGATGAAGCAGAGTTCAGTGAAGAGGAACTTGTAGAAGAAGATGAAGCTGAGTTCAGTGAAGAGGAACCTGTAGAAGAAGATGAAGCAGAGTTCAGTGAAAAGGAACCAGAAGAAGATGAAGCAAATTTCAGTGAAGAGGAACCAGAAGAAGATGAAGCAGAGTTCAGTGAAGAGGAACCTATAGAAGAAGATGAAGCAGAGTTCAGTAAAGAAGAACCAGTTGACTTTGCAAGCCATGCAAAGCACCAGGAATCCCACAGTGAAGTGGAAGACAGCCAAGAAGACTGTGTTTATGATGCAGCCAATGATCAAGTAAGCTTAGCAAAGCTTATTGATCTAGCTCTGTCTGTTGATGACAGTGAAATCAAACCTATCAATGCAGTCGTCCCCAGTGACGTGAGTGAAAGTCCCTCAGAAAAAGAGATAGTTGATAGCAGTAGTGATAGTCTCTCACAAAAAGAGACAGTTGATCACAGTGTAAATGTTGCACCAGCAGAGACTTCATTAAAGAACCAGAAAACCAGAAGTCTGAGGGAGCTATATGAGAAGACTCCCATTATTGATGAGCAGTATGAGTATGTTTTGTTTCCCTGTCAGCCCATAGTTTTTGAGGAAGCAGTGAAGGATGCACATTGTGCACAAGATGAAACAATGAATTATGATGTAGCTGCTGTTGAAACAGAAGAAGAAGAAGATTTGGATGCTATCCAAGAAAAGATGAGATATATTGATCTTTTCTCTGACAAAAATTCTGAGGGTGCAGGTAAAATGGACAACAACATACAATATGTTGAAATAGAAGAAGAAGAAGAAGACTTGCACTATGTTCCAGGACCAATGAAAAGCAATAACACTGGTTATTGTGTAGAAGACAAAGACGATGCTGAAGAACACCTACTTAGCATCAAGTTCAAGAAGACAAAGAAGAAGCAATCCAAGTACACATCAAGGAAGAAAGTAAAGCTTAAGTTTGGTGAATGAAATGTATGCCTAGCTGAGACATAGACCATCAGGCACAACACTTAGACATTGATAGTGCTAACCACACCATCCCACTTGAGATTAATGGGTTGTGTTAAGAGTTGTAATCTCAATGGTCCTAAGTTGGTTAGTTAGTTGAGTCAATGGTCCTAAGTTATTTAAGTTAGGTCATTAGTTGACCCATGGTTTACACTGGCCCATAGTATTAGCTAGTGGTTTTGGTGTTATGCTAAACTATATATATGTGTGCTTAGTAATCAGAAGGCAATCAATATGCCCGTTTATGTTTCTGCTCTATTCTGTGTCTCTGCATATTTTAACATTTCTACTAGAATACAAGATTCTTCTCCGTCTACCTTAGCTGGTGCTAAAAATTTTGATCTTCAGGCCCTTAGAGCATATACACATGTTAATACTTGTGATTAATGTTAATTATGTCTTACAACATAAAGGGCATTGGGGGGACCCAAAAACTAAGTGCCCTTAGGAGACTATTTGAGAAATCCAAATCAGATATTGAATTAATACAAGAAACAATGTGTTTAGGGGTGAAAGCTGGTTGGGAAGTAAGTGCGATGGACGCTGATGGATTTTTGGGGGGATTTTGGCTATATGGAACCCCTTGGTAGTTGAATTTAAACATTATGGAATGTATGTAGGTTTATTATTGGAGGAAAGAAACAAAGGACTTGATTAGAAGCTTAAAATCATTAATTGCTATGGACCTTATAAGGATAGGAATTTGTTCTGGGACACTCCAGAAAATAGCATGATATTAAGAGATCCAAACATTATATTAGCTGGGGATCTAAAATTCACCTTGTTTGCTTCTGAATTTTAGGGGACTTGTACAAAGGTGGATCCTCTTTGGAATTATTTCGAACAATTTTTCCAGAGATCTCATTTGCTTGATGTTATTCTTGCCAAATTATGTCCTACTTGGATGAATGGTAGAGTTGGTTCTGTGGGTATAAGAAAAAGACTTGACAGATTTATGATTGGTGAGAATTTAGTAGACACTTTGAGCAAGTATAGATCACGGGCTATAAACTCCTCAATCTCTGATCATTCCCTTATCTGTTTGCATCTTGTTGGGGATTATAACACTCCTAGATTCCCATTTAAATTGAACCATGGGTGGATTGCTGAGGAGGATTTTTGCAATTTGGTTAGAACTAAATGGAACTCTATTGTACTCCCAGAGGATGTAGGTGCTATGGAAATATTGACTTTTAAACTGAAAAGTATTAAAAACTTTGTTGTGTAATGGGAAAGGGAGATGAAACAAAAGTCTATACAAGAACTAGTTAATATTGAGGAGTTTTTGGAAAGTGTTTATGAGGCTAATGTAATAGACACATTTACCTTTGAGGAAAAGGTTGTGTTGTCAGAAACAAAGAGTAAAAAAGAACAATTAGTTAAGATGGAAGAGGAGTCATGGAGATTGAGGAGTAGGGTTGTGTTGATTTCCCAAGGGGATAACAACACAAAGTTCTTTCATAGGTATGAAAACTATCAAAGGAAGTTGAACACTATATGGGACTTAAAGGATGACAATGGAAACTAGGTTTCCTCTCAGCCTGATTTGGAAAGGAATGCTATGGATTATTTTGCAAATAAGTTTAAGGACCCTAGTGGAAATGATATCGGCTCACAACTAAAGGTGATAAGTCATTATCCAACACTTTTTTTTTCTGAAGAAGAAAGTCAACAGATTGGGTGTGCTATCAAATTGGAAGAAATTCGAAAAGTGCCCAAACAGTTTGCCAAAGATAAGAGGATAGGACTAGATGGTTGGCTTGTGGAACTCTTCATTACCTTCTTTGATTTAATGGGAGAGGGACTGCTAGAGGTGGTGGAATCATCTAGAATTTATGGCTATGTATTAGGTGCTCTTAACTCAACCTTTATTGATCTAATACCCAAATGTGATAAACCCGAGTCCTTATTTGACCATAGGTCGATATCCCTATACAATCTTGTATACAAAATTATCACTAAAATAATATCCAATAGGATTAAACCAAAACTAGTTGAAGTCTTGTCCAAGAAAAAATTTTGTTTCTTAGCAAACATACAAATATTGGATGCCATTGGGGTTACTCAGGAATGTCTACATTCCATTAAGATCAGGAAACTGGATGCATTAATTCTCAAAATGGATTTAGTGAAAGCATATGATAAATTAAATTGGGTCTTTTTGATATTATTACTCCTCCAGATCGGTCTTCCACTATCAATGACTGATTGGATCATGGCATGTGTATCCTTCACATGTTTTGTTGTTATGGTAAATGGATCTCCTACAATGTTTTTCAAATTCTCCAGGGGTGTTTGGAAAGGATTCCCATTATCCCCTTTATTGTTTTTGCTAGTTATTGAACGTCTCAACAAGATGATTATTGCTGCAAAGAATGAATGAAGGACGATTGGTATCAAGATAACAACTACTCAGTTCATCATACTGTTAGGATATTTAGACACTTAGGAGTTAGTTAAGATCAACTTGTTATAATATATCCGTTAGGAAAAGTGTGTTTCTTTAGTATGCATTTGTAAATATCTAATCCAATGATCATGATATATTCTAGACATAGAGTGATCCAGTGGTTTAACTTCTCTTAGATCATAACTACCTTTGATCTGTGGCTTAACACCCGCTTGGTCCATGATATCTATTTCAAGAGCATGGAGGGTCACTTTCTAGTTGATCAATTATGAGAAGCTCATATGTAACTTTCTTTCTTTTGCATAATAAACTGCCTCAAGTAGCTATTTGGCTGGGGTCATGGAGTGTTTCCCTTTCGAGGGTTTAAACCACGTGAAATCATCAATGTGTTTATCTATGATATATTTGCGTGAGCGATTTCTCTAGGTTTTCAGTCTTTTGGAATCATCTTGTGTAGTCGAACATGGTATCAGAGCCTTTTTGAAGAGCCGCTTCCGTTGGTGATCTAGATCTTGAACCGGTGTTGCCGAAGCTGTGAAAGGGTTTATGGTTCTGAAATTTTTGTGCATTTTTGGGATATGAGAGGTGTCTCATTGCGTCTGGAGCGCCATTTCTAGTGGGGAACAAGTTTCGTTTCATCAAAAAAGGCTTCCGTTTTCCCAAGATACTTGCATTTCATCAGATTTAGAGGTATATTGTTACAATGACGTTTTTTTATTTAAAATAATTTTCTCATTTTCTTTTCAGATCTAGTATGTTTTTAGTTTCGGGTTGTTACCTTATCTTTCTGCATATGCTCTTTTCCCTGCACCTTGTGCGCTCTCGGAAAATCAGAAACAAAAGAAAAATTGTTTTTTTACTGTGTATGGTTTTTGCCGTGCACTTTGTGCAACTGCAACAAATCAGAAACAATGATAAAACATATACAGTCCGGGAAAGCTAACAAGGTCTAACCCCAAATTCGAGGCATATTATTATTATTATTATTATTATTGTTTCGGTTTATGTGAAGTAATTTGCAAGAAAAATGTTCTTTTTTTGGTAAGCACGAAGTTCGAGACAAAAAAAAGCCCCCTTCCTCCTTTCCATCTTTTACGTAGCTTTTAATATTAGTTCACTTGGTTAAAAGTTGCTTTATTTAATAAGTGGTCTTAAGTTCAAGTCTTCTTGTTAGTTACTTTTCTAACATTGCATGTAATTTCAATTTTTCAGTTACCTTATTGTAAAAGTGCATCTCCCTTAAATTATAAAAGTGAGTCACTTAAAGTCTTTTAGTTTTTTGCATGAAATATTTAAAGTAACGTTATTGTAAAAGTGAAACTCCACTTATTTTACAAAAGTGGTTCACATAAAACAACATTATTGTAAAGTGAGTTTAAAAGGTTAAGCTTTGGAAGAGGGGGTCTTTGTTTTTTAGTTGGGTCAATCATTTTCCTATCTTGTATTTGTTGGGGTCACCTGGAACCAATTTTTCAATCTAGCATAACTTCCTCATCCAGAGTCAGTTTTCAGTGCCGATTTTTTTGAAACAACCTGTTTTTTTCGAGATATTTGCATCCAGATCATTGGTTTATATTTTTACGACCTTCATTTTACAGTATGGCCTCCCCATGTGATATTATCCTTACTAGTTCCAACTATTTCTCACGAAAATCTTGTATGGAGGATGTCCTACGAAGTAGGGGACTTTACCGAATTACCTTAGGGAAAGGAACAGAGCCCACTGATGCTTATAAGAAAATAAAAATGGGCCAATAAATGTGATGAATCCCGTGGATTGATTGGAATGTCAATCTCTATTGATTTATGATTCCACACATCTAGAATTGATGAACCAGATAAAGCTTGGGAAAAATTGGAATCTGTGTTTGGTAAACACAATGAGATTCGAGTTCATCAACTAGAAAATGAGTTGATTTCTTTAAATACAACTGATTTTCATGCATTCAATATTATCTATCTAAGTACAAAACTCTTAGACTCTTATGTGCAAAATGAAAAATTAAAAGAGAAGACAAACAATGCATTTATCATATTTTTCCAAACTTGGACCTTCATATTCTGTTTTTGTATCTACATTTTACTCCATGAAAGAATCATTGGATTCAACTAACTATAAAGAGCCTACTCTTGAATCCTTTTGTGATTCTTTGATTAGAGAGCAGGATAAGCTCATACATCTTGAAATGATTAGCAATGCATATACATCTGGCAAAGCCTTGCTGGCACAACATAAAGAGAAGTCCAAGCATCCCAAGAAGCAAAATATTCGCAATAATAAGAGAAACAAGGGTCCCAAACCCTCTCAGCCATGTTATTCTTCAAAAAATGACAAAGGAAACAAACCAAAAGGTAAGAAGACTGAGCGTCATTGAAACTTTTGCGGGAAAGATAATCATGATGAATCTAAATGTTTCAAGAAGATGGCAGCCTTGGAATTAGCAATGAAGAAGCATCACATCAGCCTTGATTCGTCTTCAGAATCTTCATCTCATGGACATGCACTTTATGCTTCTGTTTTTTCCTATAATGCATCTTCTTCTTCTACTTCGAATGAGTGGCTCATTGATTTTGGAGCATCTTATCATATGGCTAAGGATAAAACCATATTTTATACTATGCATGAATGTAACACCGAAAAAATATTTGTTGGTGATGATATCTCTCTTAGTGTTGTAGGATCTGGAACAGGTCTGGTAGATAATGGACAATTTAGTGATGTACTATGTGTTCCAAGAATTTCCTGCAATTTGTTGTGAGTCTATCAAATCACTCATTATGGTGAAGGTAAAACTGTAACGTTTGCATCTCACCAAGTTGTAATCAAGGATTTTAAAGATCCTCAGCATGTCCTAGCCACTGGAATTGTTGATGATATTACCAGGTTGTACAAGTTTAACAACTTTGGTTCATCACCTTTTCGCTTAGTTTTTGTTTCTCATAATGATGACTTGAGCAAAATTTGGCATGAGCGATTTGGTCACTTAAATTATCGCTCATTACAACAACTATGTAAAGAAAATATGGTGACAGGTCTTTCAATGGTATCTTGTAGGGATGGTGTCTGTTCTGGTTGTGTAGTCGGAAAACATCATCGGTATAATTTTGAAAAACGTGCCTTTTGGCACACCTCGACCCCCTTGGAGCTTGTGCATAGTGACTAGTGTGGACCTCTTTCATCTCCTTCCTTTTCTGGTTTCAAATATTTCTTAACTTTCGTTGATGATTACTCTAGACCCACTTGGGTTTATTTCCTAAAACTTAAGAGCGAATTATTTAACATGCTCTTGGCTTACAAAGCCCTTGTTGAAAAACAATATGCTCATCAAATTCTAAAGTTAAGATCTGATAATGGTGGAGAATATGTTAACAACAAGTTCACTACTTTCTGCACTAAACATGGAATCCAACAACAACATACTGTTCCATATACACCACATCAAAATGGTGTAGTTGAACAAAAGAACCACACTATAAAAGAAATGACTAATTGTATACTTCAAGCTAAGGGACTAAGTATTCAATTTTCGGTTGAAGCCATAAATTGTGCAAACTACATAGTTAATCACACCCCCACTAAAGCTTTACAAGATATCACACCGGAAGAAGCATGGAGTAAAATTAAACCAGATGTAAGTCACTTCTGTGTGTTTGGTAGTGAAACATGGGCTCATATTCCAAATGAAAAACGGAAAGCATTGCAGCCTAAAAGTAAAAAGAGCATATTTGTTGGATATTCTGAAAATGTAAAAGGTTATAGAATTCTTCAACCACATTCTCATGATATAATTATTAGAAGAGATGTTAAATTTGATGAAAATATCTTGGCCTGCGAGCATAACTCGAAATTTGTGCCATCTTTGGCCTGCGAGCCTAATTCAGTGCATGTGCCTTCTTCTACTCCCAACTTCCTTGACAACATTCTAATTCCAGTTTTTGATGATGATAGTGAGGATGAAAATCCACCTCCTCCTATTTTCCTCCAGTTGCACCAACAAAATCACTTCCTCGATGGGTCCGTTCAACATGTAAAGAAGCTGGTGATCTTGCCGGTGATCCTAGAGATCAATGACAAACACGTTCTCAGTTCTAGTGAGCCTCTTCTCTTTTGGCTCAAGTTTCCGAGAATCATGATCCAGATAATTTTGTAGAAGCTTCAGGGAATCCAGATTGGAATACAACTATGGATGAAGAATATCGTTCCTTAATTGCAAACGATACTTGGGATCTTGTCCCTCTTCCAAAAGGAAGAAAACTTGTCAGATGTAAATGGGTCTATAGAACTAAGTATGCCTCAGATGGAAGTGTTGAAAGACATAAGGCAAGGTTAGTTGCCAAATTTTTTTCCCAAGTTGAAGGAATTGACTACAATGAAACCTTTGCCCCTGTAGCCAAAATGAACTCCATCCGCCTTGTTCTTTCCCTTGCATCCTTACATAAATGGGAGGTCCATCAAATGAATGTCAAGTCTGCACTTTTACATGGTGATTTGCAGGAGGAAATTTACATGGAACAACCTCTTGGCTATGTTCAGAATGACTCTAGCCTTGTTTGTCGCCTCAAAAAATCCTTTTAAGGCCTTAAGTAAGCCCCTCGAGCCTGGTATGCCAAAAAAGATAGCTTTCTCCTTGATACTGTTTTTTCTAGATGTCATTCTGACCCTAATTTCTATACCAAGAAAGTAGAAAAAAATCTCATCATCCTTGTTCTTTTGTTGATGATCTTATTCTTACTGGTAGCGACCCTAAGCTTTTAACCCATGTGAAATCCAGTCTTAAGCAAAAATTTGAAATGATAGACTTAGGACATTTGCATTATTTTCTTGGCCTCCAATTCTTGCAAACCAAAGAAGGAATCTTTCTTTCTCAGTCTAAGTATGATTGTGACCTTCTTCGTCACTTTCAGATGGAAGATTGTAAACCAAATCCCTCTCCCTTCCAGTATGGAGTCAAAATTCCTGCCACTTGCACTTCACCCGAAGTTGATGCCACCTTGTATTGCCAGCTTGTTGGTAGTCTCTTATACTTGAATCATACCCATCCTGATGTTTCCTCTTCCATTGGTCGCATTTTCGGCTATATGAAATCGCCCCATGAAAGTCATTGGAAAGCAACAAAAAGAATACTTCGATATATTCGGGGTACAATTCAGTTTGGGATTCATTACAGTTTAGGGGGGACTCCTTTGTTGGTTGGTTTCACTGATTCAGATTGGGCCGGTGATCCTGATGATCATAATTCTACTACAGGTTATGTTTTCAGTCTGGGTTCTGGACCTATCACTTGGGATTGTAAGAAACAACAATCTCTTGCTCTCTCTTCAGCATAAGCAGAGTATCGTGCAACAGTTAATGCCAGTCAAGAAGCTTTATGGATTCGACAGATCCTTTTAGAGTTTGGATTCCAGCAGCAGCAACCGAATCCACTTTGGTGCGACAATCAAAGTGCCATCAAGCTCGCCAAAGATCCAATTCAACATCAAAGTAGAAAACACATTGAGTTACATATGCACTTCATCACAAATCTTGTTCATGATCGCGTTCTTGAAGTGCTCTTTTTCCCTACAGATGATCAAGTTGCAGACATCTTCACCAAATCTCTTATAGAAGCGAAATTTTCTAAACTTCGATCTATGTTAGGACTTCAGGAACTTGTCATTAAGGGGGGATAGGATCTAATGCCTCCTTCCTTATCCTAATAGTGTCACTTTTGTAAATCCTTCAATCCTATCCAAAGTTGTTCTTAAGGGGGGATGTTAGGATATTTAGACACTTTGGAGTTAGTTAAGATCAACTTGTTATAATATATCTATTAGGAAAAGTGTGTTTCTTTATTATGCATTAGTATGCATTTGTAAATATCTAATCCGATGGTCACGATATGTTCTAGACATAGAGTGATCCGATGGTTCAACTTCTCTTAGATCATAACTACATTTGATCCATGGCTTAACAACTGATTGGTCCATGATATCTATTTAAAGAGCATGGAGGGTCACTTGCTAGTTGATCGATTATGAGAATCTCATATGTAACTTTATTTCTTTTGCATAATAAATTGCGTCAAGTAGCTATTTGGCTGGGTTCGTGGAGTGTTTCCTTTTCGAGGGTTTAAACCACAGGAAAAAATCGGTGTGTTGATCTGTGATCTGTTTGCGTGAGCGACCGCTCTAGGTGTTCGGTCTTTTGGAATCATCCTATGTAGTCGAACACATACATCTAATTTTGGTTGATGATGTGGTTTTATTTGGAAGAGGTTCAATGGATGATTGGGTGGCTTTCTCTAAAATAATATCCTTATTTTGTGCAACTACTAGTATGGAGGTGAGCTCTAATAAATCTTGCTTTCTTAAAAATGCTATATTGATAATACCTTTGCTCAAATTTTTGCTCTCTTTCCCTCCAGATCAGAGGATATTGAGGATGGTTTTAAATATCTTAGCTATTATTTGAAGCCTACTAATTACAAGATTGCAGATTGGATGTGGCTTGTTAAAAAAGTGGAAAAGAGAATAGGAAACTAGTGTTACAGACTGTTATCTTTAAGGGAAGACTTACTTTGGTTTGTTAAGTTCTTGTGAGTATCCCTATTTTTTGGATGTCTCTAGAAAAAATGCCACATACAATTTTGAAATTGATTAGAAAAAAAATGTTTAACTTTCTCTAGTATGTTATTGACAAGGGAGAAAAAATGCACTTGGTTAGCCGGGACAGGTTATCTCTACCCAAGGCTATGGGAGGATGGGATATCAAAAATTTATATTGGTTCAATCAGGATTGATGCTTAAAGATATTTTGGCATGGTATTTTTGGTACATGTCTCTAGAGTGGTGTGCTAAAATATAAATACTTAAAAGAAAATTATGTGGTACATTGGCTCAAGAATCCCAACAAATCAACAAAGGGGGTTTCTAACTTCTAGAATGGGTTTGTAAGGGCTCTTCCTTGGCTTAAAAATTGTTTATCTTGGAGAACTGTAAATGGGTCTCATATTCTTATTGGTGTTGATCCCTTCATTGGTGGGGAGGAATAATATATCCTCTCCACCCCTCTTTTGGAATATCTTGCATAATTTAGATTCTATATGCTGGATCATATTAGAAGACCAATTTGGATGAGAGCTTCAAATTCTTACTAGATGCTTGTTGGAGATTTGGGTTTGTAGGGTCAATGGGAAATTGAATGGAATGCATATATAAGTACTTTAACTAGAGCATGGATCATATTAAAAGAGGAGCTTGAATCTTTAGTATGGGAATGGAATAAATCTTTTGGTTTAGTGAATTCCAAAGATGCCTATACTCCTATTTCCCTTTCCCATCAGAATTTTAATGGTGAGTTAAAATGGTGGTACATGTAAAACTATGGAAGTGGACCATCTCTTTGAAGCTTAAATGATTTTTCCGATTATGTTTAGAAAATTGTATTTTAACATGGGATAATCTTATAAGAAGGGGTTGGACAGGTCCAAACATTTGTGTTATTTGCAAAAGGGAGGGTGAATATGTTCTTCACCTCATGGTTCACTGTGCATATAAAAAGAAGATTTGGAAGGTCATATTTGAAGAATTGCAAATCAATCAAGAGTGGGGTACATTCTCCATTGAAGAAAAGTTAGGGAATTGGATTGGTAAAGTCACCAAACACAAGCTTCTTCCAATATTTATATGTTGGGGGATTTGGAAGTCTAGAAATTATGCTATATTTGAAAATAAATTCCCAATGCTAATAACAATAGCTTGAAAACTTTGGGCATGTATACTGAATATTATAAAGAGTATAAAATCAAGAAGACAAGATTGAAAATTCCTCCTACTATTTATTTTCATTTGGTTCTTGGATACTTTGATGGTGCAGCTCAAATGGGAAATTGTGGTGTAGGGATGTACCTGAGAATTAATGAAGACCATAACTTCAGGTTATGGATGAGTTGTGGTTTGGGAAAAAATTCTAGAGCAAAGTTGTTAGCTCTATGGGGTCTACTACAGTTTGTTGTGTTTAATACAATTGTGTCTTCATAGGTATTCAGTGATTCACATGTCATCATAAAATGGGAAAAGGCTTGACAAAGTTGCAGTTCCTTTCATTGGAGCAGTGGTGTTAGGGATTTTCTAGACTTATTCCCTCTTTTGTGGATTTTTCTATTATCCACATCTACAAGGATTTTAACTCCAATGCTGATGAAATTCCCAAAAGGGCCATTGGTGGTCCTGAAGGCACTCTGTTCTTTGAAGAATATATGGAGAAGGAGTCGATTTTTGAAGGCTCGCATGACTTTTTCACATAGTTTGTTTTTGAACTGAGGGGATGATTGTATATAATGTTTTGAACGGGTTTCTATTAGTCTTATTGGGATGTAGACTTTTAAATTGAACATATGTAGGGTTTGCAGCAATAAGTTTTTATTTTGGAGAATTTTTGTAAAACAACTCAGGAAACAATTTTTTTGATACTATGATTTTATTGTTTGGATACTCCATATTTTACCTCGAAGATGCTCTCTGAGTATGTAAGACTTATATTTTCTTTAATTCCTTGGAATAGCTAAAAACATGGCCTTTTATGTTGAAAAATATATTAATTGAATTACAAAATAAATATAAATAAAAAACAACTTTATAATAAAAATATTATTCAAATAAATTTAATATTAATTAAAAAAAATATTATTCTCTTCAATCCCAATAATTTAATATTCAATTACAAATATGAAAAATGAAACAAGTTCAATCCTAAACGAGATCATTGAAAATTTAAAAGTTTTCTCTATTTATTAAAAATATACCATTTCATTTTCATTAATAAACTTAGCAATATTAAATAATTTACAAAAACATTTATATATAATTTTTTTTTGTCAACTTTTATATATATATATATATAAAACTAACCACTATTAAATTATTTATAAAATATTACACATAACTAAATTTTATTTGTGTTTTTATGTATACATGTATTTTCTCTTGATCTTATTCTAAAACTATATATACACTTACTTCTTTGAATATATAATTTCAATTATCTTCAAATAATAACCATATATTTATACGATAACTATTATATATAAATAATTAAAGTTACCACAGATAGAGTTTAACTATTATATATAAATAATTAAAGTTACCACAGATATATTTAACTATTATATATAAATAATTAAAGTTACTACAGATATAATTTGAATTGTGTTTAAACCAACATAGATCCATCTTAAATCCATATCTATCAAGCACTCAGAGGAATCCAATTTCTATAAACAAACATTGATTTTTTAATTACTTTTCATAATATTTTATTTTTTATTATCTAACATGGATTTTTTTAAAATACTTTCCATAATTTTTTATTTTATGAAATGTAACCTTACATAGACACACGTTACAACATCTCCCCCATACTGATCTTAAATCAAGAAAATGATGTCTTATTAAAAGTTGAGTATATAATGGTTTATTTATTTATTTTATATGATATATTATATTATAATTAAGTAGATATAATACATTATAGTATATTTTAATTAAGTTGAGTATATTCGAGTATATAATGGTTTATTTATTTAATTTATATGACATATTATATTATAATTAAGTAAATATAATACATTAAAGTATATTTTAATTAAGTTGAGTATATTTGAGTATATAATGGTTTATTTATTTATTTTATATAACATATTATATTATAATTAAGTAAATATAATACATCAAAGTATATTTTAATTAAATAAAATATTTGAACTATGTTACAGTAATGACTTTATATTAATGTTAAATATATAATTTTTGAGGGTGATGTTATCAAATATAAGATATTATAGTTCACGGGGTGTAGAATAAATGGTGAATCTGTTAAGACACTCTTTCCATAAAGTCATATGTTATAAAAACAAAAGCAAAAAAAAACACATATTATAATTAAATAAAAGAGTTGTCTAAAGATTAGATGTTTTGATTTTTAAATTATTATGGATGAAATTTTAACTTTTCATTTAGTTATTAGTGATGAAATCTTAACTTTAACACTCTTAAAAACTGGTACAATCTCAACACTTTATATCTACAATTCCAACAACACACTAAATTAAAAAAAAATGGTTGAAAACAAACCATAAATAAAGTCCAAATCATTTAATCTTTAAACTATTCATTAATAGATATAATGCATGCAAATATTTAAATTAAATAATTATGATTTGAAGTATATTATAAAAATATATTTTCACTAAACTACCATAGCAGCTTAATTTGTCAACATACACTTGTCTCATCCTCCTCCAATTTAGGAAAAACATACTTGTTAATCAATGTGGACAGTACACTTGTCTCATCCTCTGCAATTTAGGAAAAACATACTTTTTAATGTACCCTAAATTCTAAAAGGAGTAGTCTATTTATTCTATGTTTTGGATTTTCCATAACTATATCTTTAAATACATTAAATACATTTATATTACTTTTTAAATATATAACCATGATAATATTTTACAAAAATCACATAAATGCATAATTTTTTTACTTTATTTATTTTGCATAAATAACACTTATATATAATTGCACGGAAAATTCACCTTCCTGCTATAACAAGAGCATCATGTCACTTACAAGAATTGAACCTGGGTGGGGAGGGCAACAATCTTTCCTCCCAACCACCCAAACTACAATCAATAGACAACTTGTAACTTGTCCTTGCACATACGCTCTATTATATGTATGTAATCTCCATTTTATTCTTATTCTTTTAACAGTATATACAAAGCAGATTTCATCCTTTAACATAATAAAAACATATAATATATTCGAACTGTACCTTTATAAAATAACTCTTTTTATAATGAAAATGGAGAACAAAAGTGAGCTAAATCCTCGTGCTTCAAGGAATGTATACAATTTATTAAGTAAACTCTGCAATTTGAAAAAGTAAACAAATGTGTATTTTGGTAAAAGGTATGTGAAGCATGTAGATCAAATGTTTTATAATGTATATTTATATATTAAAATAAATGGTTAATAGTTTAATTAATTTTAATGAATTGTTTTATTGTAGAGTTTATTGGGAAGGTTTTTCTGTTGTAATTTGGTTAAGGTTTTAATTTTATAAGGAGTTGGATCAACTAGTTCGGATCTAGGAATTTAGCTAGTTTTGTGTTAATGGGTTTAAACTTTTTTGGATTATTATTTATAATAGTTTATAGTTTACTAAAAATACTAAATAGAGAAGTATTTTTTAAATTTCAAAAAAATATAATTTAATAGAAAAAAAAAACTACTATTTATTTAAAATTTTAATTAATTTTTTCAATAAATTTACCAAATTCAAAAGTTATTTTAATAAATTAAATGAATCAAATACCATGAATCTAATTATTTTTTAAATTCAATAAAACAAATATACCGTTAATTGTTCCCATTATAATGTTAATATTCCATATTCTACTTATGCTTTAACAAGATCACATATCCGTTAGAATAATGTTGGAAGCTTAAAAAAAATCATTCGTCCACTCTTATAATTTTGCGTTCATTTAGTTATTCTGTAGGGAATAAATTCCTCATAAAAACTAAAGTAATATACGCAAACAAGATATAGATTCTCAGTTTTTGATCATGTGACTCCCCTACTAGGTGTAGTTTTTTTCTTTCCGAGATTGTTTAAGATATAAAATAATAAAATTCATGAATTTAAAATAGATATGAATGAGGTCAAGTGCATTGTTTGATAAGGTCGCCACTTATATGTACAACCATACGCAACATTTCTTAAAACTATAGTATCATGAAATCCACTCAATTTTATTATCATCAAGGAATATCACATTATAGTAGAGGGCTTGAAATGCTATCCTACTCAAGTACCACTTATGTCATGTCATTATTTAATTAATGTTGGGAGCACATAATGCACATATAGAGGTGAACCTTTGTTTGTATTCATTGGGTTTAAGAAAGTTCTAAATTTATGTACAATGTTTTGTGGATTTGTTCCCATCCATATCTTTATGATGATTTTTTAAAATAATGGAAATAGTGCGTATAGATAATTATTATAATGTGATAATTAATATATATATTCTTCTCTTTTAGAATAAAAACATAATAATACAAGTATTATCATTTTACAATATATATAATATATGTCATATTAATCTTTATTACATTCTTTCCTGGATTTTTAAATGTAGCCTTCCAAAAGAAAGAGTTTTCACTTTAAGTTGAATCAAGAGATCAAATTTGTAGTTTAAATAAAAGAAAATAAAATAACAAAAGAAGATGATATAAACATTCCAAAATAAAAGAAAAGATTTTACATTAGTTGAAATTTGATTTCTTCTTAAATTTAACTAAAAAAGGAACCCCTATGCAACCCAAGAGCTTATTTTGATAACTAATTTGATGTTGAACTCCTTTGTTATTAATGTAACCATATCAACATCACAACCATTGTAGGGTCGGTCAAAGACATTTATAAATGTTACAGATTTTGATTTTTTGCATCCTTTTCTAGAGACAACACTTAGGGATCCTCACCAGATTATTCCAACCTTGGGATTTTTGCATCCTTTTCTAGAGACACTGATGTCTAGGGATCATTTAGAGGTACAAGTATGGGGCTATTGAATGCTCATAAGTATGTGAAGAGACCAATTCAAATTCTTGGATCCAAAATGTGATCGTGAGGCTTGAATGTGCTGTGGAAACTTAATGTTCCATCCATTGGTATAACCACACAGGTTTCGAGACTTTACCTACATGGATACACATGTGTTTCTTCAAAACAATCACATGTCTGTACAAAATGATGGATTTTTTCCATTCTAAGGTCCAATTCCCATTCTGAATCTGGTGAGGATGATGCTAATGAGTTGCATGATGTATGTTGATGATGTCCTTCTTCAATAATTATCGAAATGTCACATATGTGCTAAATTTGGGTGATAAAAAAGATCCACCTATTGTTTCATATGTCTTGTTTGAAGAAGGTAGTGCGTTATAATTGTCAAGTTCAAACTACATTACAAAAAATAGATGAAGAAGGCTCCATTTTCTCCAACGAGAATGAGTTTTGGACACCTGAGAGAATCAACTACATCAATGCAATATCAATGAAGTTTTTGATTCAGTGGAAGGATGATTCACCATAAGCTACTAATTGGGAACCATCAAGTGTTTTTTAGTAGATTCCCCATCTCTACCGTTGAGGACAATGCTTCTTTTGAAGTGGGAGGGTACTACCCTAAACCCCCTTCTTTATCAATATACACAGCTATAAGTCCCATTAGATAGTTGGTGGGTAGTGAATTAATGTAAAGGGCCCTCTTTGTTGAATAAAGGCCCCTAGGTGGTTGACCCTCATTAATAGCGATACCAAAAGTAGTTAGCACTTTGGCTATTGAACCATTATATATAGAGTAGTAAGTTATGTAATGTTTAGTCAATAATTGTCATTGTATTTGGAGCTTTGCTCTTGGAAGTTCCCCCCTTGAAGGAGCAAGTGAGCATAGCTCTTTATTTTAAATATATTTCATGCAAGAGATATTTTTCTAGTTTTATTTGACCTCTCTTATGTTTTTTGTATTTACTTTGAATTTTTGGGTTTAAGTATATTACAAATCAACTTGTCCAAGATCTGATGACTGAAATGTGGAATAAGACTTCCTAAAGTTGATATCATCAAATTTGATGGTTCAAACACCATAGGATGGTTCACTCAAATGGAAAATTACTTTTCCTTGCATGGCATCACAAATGATATGATGAAACTTAGAGTGGGTGTCTTATATTAGGTACTAAATGACACAATAAATCCTACAATGCTTATATTGTATGGAGACAATTTTATTCAGATCTATTTGAACCTTTTGAAACAAACACATTATTTGGGACAATTGAAAAAGTTCAAACAATCAAACACATTAAATATTTTATCTCATCTTTTGAGCAACTAGCCATTTGCACCAAATGCATGTCCTATAATTTTTACAATGAATGCTTCATAAGTGGTTTGAAATAAGAGATACATGCACAAGTCTTAATGGCTCATCCTACTACTTGGTTGGATGCCACTCAAACATCTAGAGAATCCCAAAAGGTGATGAATTCCCAAATAAAAAGGGACCCATTTATTTCCCAACCCATCCCCTTCCCTTCCCTTCAACTAATCCCTCCCTGTCCTCCCCTCCGGACCCAATTTCTAAAATTTAACCCAAGACAAAATAGTGGAGTTCCAAATAAACGGTCTCTACTACAACTATGATTATAAATATTCCCCTGGTCATCAATGTACGAATAAAAAAATCTTTATGGCTATTTCAAGGAACATTTATGATGACTCGTAATTTGACACTGGGACCCATGAGGTCCCTCATCAACCTAGGAATATATTCCCTAGACTAATATACTATAGGAGGAACCCTAGATATCTTTACATGCCTTGGTTGGTTTTTTTACTATCCATACCCTCAAATTGATTGGCTATCTCAAGCATTGCAAGGTCATTGTCTTCATTGATAGTGGTAGCAAACATAAATTTATTCATCATTGGGTAGCCCGGGAAACACAATGCTATATCCATTATGTAAACAAACTCAAAATCATGACCGCAAATCGATGAGATGTGAAATGTTGTGATGATTGTGAAAATGTGCAACTTCAAATGGGTGATTATTCCATAAAAAAACACATGTTTTCTATTGACATGGATAGTTTTGATATTTTTAGGTGCCAAATGGTTATGAAAATTAGGCCCTATCACCATGGATTTCAGTGCCTTACACAATATTTTGCAATAGGAAAGACATAACTACACTCTCAAAGGAATTACAATCGAATACGAAAAGATTATCAATTTGCACCATATAGAAAAACTTCTTAAAAGGGTCCATTTGGTCATTGTGGCTCAATTTTATGTCATTCAAGCTTTTGAGACCCCTTCTCAACCCATTCCTTCTTGTTAGAAAAACAAGATCACAGAGCAATAACAATAAATAGAAATGCAAATATAATCACACATACACATTACAAGAGAGACACAAATATATCGTGGTTCACCCAAATGGGCTACGTCCACACTGAAGTTGCCAGTCCTTATTATTATACCGTCCAACAAAGTGAAGGGATACAACCTGCAACACAATTGTTGCACTTCCTCTTCACTATCTCACGGTCTCTCTTCCGATCTTAGAGATCTTTACAATGCATAATACCTAATACATCAACCCTAGCCGTATTACAATGTCTTTCTTTTATAAGGGAAATACAATGGGAAAATACCACGGGTTACTCAAAACCATGGGCCCGTAAACTGTTGGTGAAAACAGCTTATGGGCCCATGGGGAATGAGTGTACAGTCCTCTGAGGTGCATGGTTGAGACAATATCATCTATGAGACTGGAAGATCTGGCTCCACAACCAACAATCTCCCACTTGGAGACTGATCACAACAACTCCACCGCTGCTGTACTTGTTGGACCTTGGACTTGGAAACTTTCTCATCTTCACCTTCATGCTAGAAGGCCAACTGAAACTGAGCAGTAACTCAGTTTATCTCTGGTCACTACCTTTGTGAACATGTCTGCAGGATTCTCGCTAGTATGT
Organism: Larix kaempferi; assembly: GCA_027924585.1. NCBI lineage: Eukaryota > Viridiplantae > Streptophyta > Pinopsida > Pinales > Pinaceae > Larix > Larix kaempferi. The sequence goes on along the minus strand of BSBM01000341.1, from coordinate 3,295,082 downwards.
ATCTTTTCCAACTTCAACCGTTCATCTTCCAGAATAGAGCGTATGAAATGGTACTTGAGTTGTATATGTTTAGTCTTGGAATGGAATGCCGAGTTCTTTGCAAGATGAATGGCACTCTGGCTGTCACTATACAACCTGCTATCCTTCTGCTTCTTACCCACTTCCTCCATAAACCTCTGCAACCAAATCATATCTTTACTAGCCTCTGTAACAACAACATACTATGCTTCTGTTGTTGAAAGTGAAACAACCTTTTGCAATATTGAAATCCAACTTACTGTTTTTCCACCTATAGTAAACACATACCCTGTGGTGCTCCTCCTGCTATCCTTATCACCTGCCATATCTGCATCAACATATCCCTATATAGAACAGTGTCTGAACCTCCAAAACATAATGCTTGAGTGGTAGTACCTCTCAAATACCTGAGAATCCACTGTACTGCCTTCCAATGTTCTTTACATGGATTGTTCATATATCTGCTCACAACTCCCACTGCTTGTGCAATATTTGGTCTTGTGCACACCATGACATACGTCAAGCCGCCAACTGCTGATTGATAGGGAATCTTGGACATGTAATCTATCTCTTCCTATGTCTTGGGACACATTTCCTTACTTAGACTGAAATGGATTGCCAAAGGTGTACTAACTGGTTTTTAATTCTGCATCCTGAACCTCTCCAACACCTTTTGTATGTACTCAGTCAGAGACAATGTCAATTTGCGATTTTTCTTGTCTCTCGTTATTCTCATATCAAGGATTTGCTTTGTAGCACCCAAATCCTTCATCACAAATGAATTAGCTAACTTTCTTTTGAGCACATTTATATCCTGCATGTTAGACCCTGCAACAAGCATGTCATCCACATACAATAACAAGATAATATAACTTCCATTATCTAGCCTCTTGAAATAAACACAGTGATCAGAATGACATCTACTATAACCTTGTTCTATCATAAACCTGTCAAATTTTAAATACCACTGCCTTGGAGCTTGCTTCAAGCCATACAAGTTCTTTTTCAACCTGCATACCAAGTTCTCCTTACCTTTGACCTCATACCCTTGTGGCTACTGCATATATATCTCTTCCTCCAAATCCCCATGGAGAAAAGTTATTTTTACATCTAACTGTTCAAGATGCAAATCTTCTACCGCCACTAGACTTAAGCTAGTCCTAATTGAAGTCATCTTAACAACAGGAGAAAATATTTCATCAAAATCTATACCTTTCTTCTATGCAAACCCCTTTACAACAAGTCTAGCCTTGTACTGCTTCTTACCTCCTTTTTCTTCCTTCAACCTGTAAATCCATTTGTTCTGCAATGCTCTTTTACTAGCAGGAAACTGAACCAAATCCCAAGTCTGGTTTCCTACCAATGAGTCTATCTCCTCATTCATGCCTTTCTCCCACTTCTTTCTAGTTTCCACCTGCATTGTTTCTTCATAACACTCTGGTTCACCAACATCAATCATCAATAAATAATACATTGAAGGAGAGTATCGTTCAGGGAGTCTACTTAACCTGGTATATCTTCTTGCAGTTGCAAGAGTTTCAAGTACTTTCTACTGTTCTTGATTTTCTGGCACCTTTGGAACTTCATTTTCCTTAATTTCATCAAGTACTGTGTACTCTGTGTTTTCCTTTTTCCATTTCTTTCCCTGTAACTGATCTTTATACATGACCTTTTCATTGAATATCACATCTTTACTCCTAATGATTTTGTTATTTTCATAATCCCATAAGCGATAACCAAAATCATCAATCCCATATCCAATAAAGGTACATTTCTTGGATTTAGCTTCAAGCTTTGTTCTATTATCTTTATCAATATGGACAAATGCTTCACAACCAAACATTCTCAGAAATTAGTATTTTACCTTTTTACCTGTCCATGCCTCCTTTGAAATACCACCATCCAAAGCACTTGAAGGTCCTCTGTTTATTAAATAAACAATAGTATTTACAGCATCCGCCCAAAACTGTAAGGGCAACCCTGCATGCAATCTCATACACCTTGCATGCTCCATGATCGTTCTATTCATCCTTTCAGACACACCATTTTCTTGTGGTGTTCCTAGGACTATCTTCTCTCTGTGAATCCCATGGTATGAACAGTAACTATCAAACTCCTTGCCGCAGTACTCACCTCCATTATAAGATCTGAGACACTTCAACCTTTTTCCTGTCTCATTCTCAACCAAAGCTTTCCACTTCTTAAAAGTAGCAAACACATCAGATTTCTGTCTAATGCAATAAACCCAAGTTTTCCTAGTTGCATCATCAATAAATGTAACATAATAGTGAGAGCCACCAAGAGATTTTACCTGAGCCGGTCCCCATACATATGTATGCACAAGCTCTAAATTTTCATTCTTCTTCTGTTTCCCAACCCTGAGAAATATGACTCTCTTATGTTTTCCATAAACACAGTTTTCACAGAATTCCAAACTTACCTGCTTCAAATCTGGAAGCAACTTCCTTGAGTGGAGAATCTGCATCCCTTTCTCACTCATGTGTCCAAGCCTATGATGCTACAATGTTGTATCTGTTCCTGTGGAAGCTAAAGAGATATAATGGTCAGTATTATGAGGACATAAATACAACGAACCTACCCTGTCTCCTTTTGCTATCACCATTGATCATTTGGTGATCTTCCACCACGTTTCTCCAAACGTAGATAGACACCCGCCATCTCCCAACTGCCCTGTTGAGATCATATTTCTTTTCATAGCAGGAATATGTCTAACATCCTTCAACAACCAATCAGTTCCATTCTTAAATTTTATCCATACCTTACCCATTCCAACAATTTTACATGGCTCATCATCACCCAATAAAACATGTCCAAAATCGCCTGGAACATAATCATGAAAATATTTCCTATGGAGTGTAGCATGACATGAAGCCCCTAAATCTACTACCCAATAATCACTAGTATTATCTAATGCAAGAATCAAAGCATCTTGTAACACATCACTTGCTACATTTGCTTCCTGGGTAGTTTCCTGCTGTGCATCTCCTTTCTTCTTTAGAGATCTGCAGTTTTTCTTCAGATGCCCTTTCTTTCCACAGTTCCAGCACTCTATTTTTCCCAGTATGGACTTGGATCTTCCTGTTTTAGACTTACCACAATTACCTTGGCTCTTTCCTCTCTCCTTTTGTATTCCCCTGCTCTCCATGGTCAACGCATTACCTGATGTCTCACCTGTTCCTTTTCTTCGCATTTCCTCGCTAAGAATAACACCAATAACATCATCAAATTTCAAGGTGTTTGAACCAAAGACAAAGTTACTTACAGCCATGACCAAGCTATTCCAACTTTCTGGCAATGAACACAAGATTAGAAGATCCCTAACCTCATCATCAAATTTCACACTTACAGAACTTAGTTGATTTGTAACCATATTAAACTCATTTAAATGATCAATAACAGATCCACCTTCAGACATATTCATATTAAATAAACGCTTCATTAGAAATACCTTGTTGGAGGCCGAGGTTTTTTCATACATCTTACCCAGTGCGCTCATCAAACCCTCCATTGTCATTTCTTTTGAGATATTGAAAGCCACCGATGAAGCCAGGGATAGCCGTATTATTCCCAGTGCCTTTCTTTCAAGAACCTCCCATTCTTCGTCCTTCATAGCCGCCAACTGCTTTGCTCTTCCTCCCAACGGTAGGAATAGATCCTTCTAGTATAGATAGTCCTACATTTGCATCTTCCATAACTGGAAGTTTTGGCCATTAAACTTCTCGACCTTAAACTTTCCTTATTCTTCCATTGCTCCCACTCGAACCAGAAACCCTAGTTTCCTGTGGGTTTATCTGCCAAATAGACCTTCGGCTCTGATACCAATTGTTAGGAAAACAGGATCGCAGAGCAATAACAATACACATAAATGAAAATATAATCATACATACACATTACAAGAGAGACACATATATATCGTGGTTCACCCAAATGGGCTACGTCCACATTGAAGTTGCCAGTCCTTATTATTATACCATCTAGCAAAGTGAAGGGATACAACTTGCAACACAACCACTGCACTTCCTCTTCACTGTCTCATAGTCTCTCTTCCGATCTCTGAGATATTTACAATGCATAATACCTAATACATCAACCCTATATGTATTACAATGCCTTTCTTTTATAAGGGAAATAAAATGGGAAAATACCACGAGTTACCCAAAACCATGGGCCCGTAAACTGTTGGCGAAAACAGCCCCAAATTTTTTTCTCAGGGGGAATGAGTGTACAGTCCTCTGAGGTGCACGACTGAGAAAATATCATCTATGAGACTGGAAGATCTGGCTCCACAACCAACACTTCTAACATGCAGTTAGTATTGGAAAAACATCCATCCATCTTTGACAGTTCCAAAAGACTACACCCTTCTTATCATGAGCATGATCATTACATTCCACTCATACCTGTTAGCCTCCCACCAAATTAATTAATGTATGCCCATATCTCCATCCACTTTCCAAAAAAAGAAAAATTGAAAAGATCATCCAAGAGTTTCTAGCTACTAGTGACATCCACCCTAGTACCTGTTAGGTTAAAATTGACTCGATAAAAGAGTCAAAGATGGTATTTTCCCATGGCATTGAAAGTGATGAAGCCTAATTAATGTCTTGAGTGACTCCATTCTAATTTTTTTTAGAGTGGTCGGTGATGGATGGATTGGCGATGCCTTGGCTAAAGTGGTCAAGCATAATAGATCTATTATTGGTGGTTTTTTTGATGTTGGGTTTCCACAATAAAAATGTTCTTCTTTGTTATGTGTTCTTGATTATTATATGTATTTTTTTCATTTTATTTTTCTAAAAAATCAATGAATGAGGTAAAGATCACAAGTTAAAGTGATGGTTCATGGGTATGTGAACCATGGTAAATTATAGCTAGAAAGACATGGTAAAAGTTGAGGATGAGCACATTGAATATGTAGATGAAGAAGTCATTGGTTCCCTAGAAGCATTTTTTTACAGAGTTCAAATTTGATAATAATGTAAATGGGCATATGGATGTAAGACTTGGTTAGGAATGTGTATCCCTCGCTTGGTGAGTCACCTATGAAAAGTCAAGAGGTAGATGTTGGGCCCTGGAATTGCCCCTTTTTTACCACACTTATTACATCATTTTTCCCTGTTACACCCCATTTCCATGAACCTTATATGCCTTTCTTCCAGATTAATCAAGAATCATGACAAGGTATAATTCATTATTGCTTCATTTATTTAATGCCTAAGATTGTTATGGTTATGAATTCTATCCTTTGATTTATGCTAACTTGTGTTGATTTCATTAAGTCAAGATCAAAGCACAGGTGTATCAGCCGCAATGCCTTGGGAAAGAATCACATGTGGTGCCAGCTGTTACTCTTCAGATTTAGTTCCTCATATTAATAGGGACAACGCACCTTTCCATGTGAAGCTGTAACAGGACTTCGCTGAAACAGAGCATTGCTGCAATAGACAGGATGCCTCCCAATTGGTTAATCCGTTGACCCATTGACTGACAGAATAACAACATCCTTCATGTCCAATGGACTCATTCAATACAGTTGTAACAGTTCAGTTGTAACTCCACAACATGAAGATCAGATATATTCATTGCTGCGTGAAATTAGTGGATCATAAATTGTATTTTTGCATGTATAAATATGGGAAGGCTTTCAGAGTCTGGGGCTGGTTCATTATCATTTTGTACGGGCTGTAACAGAGAACTGAGACTGTGGATTACCATCTTTAATATAAAGAGCAAAGTTCTTCATATTTATGTGTCTTAATTTGTAGTAGTTCACGGCGTCTCTGTTAGAAGGCCAGGGCCCACCTTCTCACAAAGATTGCCGAGTTAAGTAGGTAGTTTAATTTCCTTTATGTTGTGTGGTGTGGAATTGCATTAGATGCGTTACTGCAAGCTGCAACAGTAGATTAACACTTGCATCCTTTTCTGGTAGTTTATGATTGCATCCTGAATAGCTGCAATTGTGTGGTGTGACACTTGACTGTGTAGGTTAGTTTATTTGATGCATGGTGTGTTAGAATTAGCTATTACAGCCAAGCTCAATTTTAATTCCTTTCATTCATTTATGCTTTCTAGGATTTCCAATATTATTGTTCAAGTTTTCACAGGAAGATGTTTGAGATGAGTTCATATGGAGAACTTGTGTATGGTTTTTGTACTCTACGTACGTTTCAGACTGCTCAGTTGAGTCCATCATCAGGAGAATTTTCAACATTAATCAAATCAGAGTTCAAGCTTATTTCTAGTTCTGGTTGCTATTGTATCTTTCCTGAATTCATTAGATTAGACAGATTGTGATTGAGTTACAATAGCTGCTAGATGAATAATTTTGGTAGAGATTGAATACTGTAGTTTGATAATTATAGGATTTAACTTCTTGCAAAAGTAATCTAGTTCATCTTTATTCTTAGATCAGTAACTGTTGGGTTGATATCTGTAGGAAGGTAATTGTACTTTGAATTCCTAGATAGATAAGTTAGATTAGTTTTAGTTATGAGGTGAGTTTGGCTAAGCAGATAGGTAGGATTATTTATCTCCATTTAATTAATCAACTACTTGAAATGTTTATGCATATATTGTGCTTATTTCCATTGAAATAAAATACTTCCCTAGGTTGACAATTTATATTGAGCATCTTGTGTGTTAGTTGTAATTAATTAGCATATAGGGTGACCAACATTTTTGCGCCGTTGCCGTGGATGGTAATTGATAGACATAGTTAGTAGTTGGTTTATTGATTTCATTTTGGTTTGATTATTTACATCATGCATGTTGGTAGGCGGTTTGGTAAAGTGCTATTGCAGCATCTCCGATGCTGCGACAAGGCAGAATATGGCGCGAAAGGCAACGAGTGGAAGATTATTTTATGCATTTATGGGTCAATTGTACTGCGGATTGCGGGTTTTGGGTCATTTGGACCACATATTATGTACTGTTGAGTAAGTTATACCGTGAAATTTGGGTTTTTGGTCATTTTTTACTAGGACAGTTAGATATTGAGTCATTTGTCCATAGTGTCGGTTAACAAGTTGTTAGAAAGTGGATAAGAGTTGTAAGGCGAAAGCTTATATATAGATAAGAATTGTAAGTGTTGAGAACATCATCGAATGCTGGAGATATTATGCGAAGCTCTGATGTTGGTTGTATGTTTTCGGGTATGTTTTGATGTCAAGAGTCAATGCGGAGATCTAGTTTGTGAAGAGACATTGTATCTGGGTTGATAATGATAATATGATGAATCTATTTTGGTACAATCTCTGTGTTCAATCTTTTCAGTTATGGTAATGCAATGTTGCACTATACAAATAATGTCATGCTTCTTTGATGTGATACTTGCTTTACAATTACTGTTGTTGCAATGATGAATGTCTTGGTTGAATATTGCTTTAATACTATGTTCAATGCTTAAAGATATTTGTCCTAGTGTTGCAATAAGTTTAAGTATCATAGCCGTAACCATCCTCCTTCATTCAACGGAAACATGGTTTCGTCTGCTCTTCCTGGACGCCTCGGGTGAGACCTCATCTGCTCTGCAGGTGTTGCTGGGTGGGATAAAACCTGTTCGGGCTGGTGCCTAAGGAGACTGCGGTATGTGTCGACAGTGAGTGGAACCCCTGTCAACTGGCGTCGTGCTAACAAATGGTTCTATTTCCGGGACCGTGTATGAAGTGAAAGGAGGACATGTTGTGGCACCCGATGAAACCAGAGATCCAAGAATGGTTTGATCAGAAGTTGCAGGAATTTGCTGAAGAGGAAAGCTGAAACACTCAACTGACAGTAGATCAGTGGGTGGTTAGACATATTCACGACATACCGCATGAATGGTTCTTCTGTGAATTCCCATTCATTTTGTATGAGTGGTTGGAAAAGTTGACCTTCCAGAAGAGGAACTTCTAGGGTGGTGAAACGAGTACCTAGACCCCCGAGTTGATTCAGGAGCTACAGGAGGTTGATAATAAAGCATCGCGGGCTGTCGAAGTGTGGTTCGATAGCATCCTAGAGGGCTATATCACAGAGTTCGCGGTTGATACTCAGAAGTCCTACAGTGAATCCGAAAGATATTTTTTCCGTGAACCTCGGGGCAGGTTTCTACTATTGCTTCAACTGTCGATCAAGATGCTTATTTGCGAAAAAGGGTATATTGAAGATGCATCTTGATCAATAGACATCCTGGTGGGCGGAGGCCGTGGGTATCGCAATAGTTGGGGGGTGGTACATGGAATGCTAAGGGGTAGATGGGTGCAGGTCATGATGAGACTGTGAGTGAAGCCGAGGAAGAGAGTGGTCTTACAAGAGGAGGAGCGAGGTTTCGACAGGAGAAAAGGAAGAGGACAAGGGAAGGTCTTGCTCGATCGAACCGCAAGTCCATGAAGGAAGACCAAATGGGATGAAGCGACCTCACAGTCCTGACAAGGAAAACTAGGCTATGCCCAGGATAGAGGCAGGACCAAACCCCAGCACCAACGTACCCACACCTCCGCTCACTATCTCTCAGATAGCAAGAAATACCACTTCGACACCGCCAAGTTCTTCAACACCACAAAAGTTGATTGGTAGTAGTACAACGAAAGGAGACAGGAAGCCCAGAATGGCGGGCGATGATGCTAAGTTACCGTTGTTCCATGGGAGTGGAATAGACAACCCATAACAGTATTGGTTTTTATGTGAAGCAGTCTGGACCATAAAATAGATAACCGATGATGCTGCTAAGAAAGGAAAATTAGCGACGACTCTATGAGGTCGTGCGTTAGATTGGTTTATGAAGTTTGTTCTAGTCCCTACAGGAGATCTAGAGAAGTCACTAGACGATATCTGGGATGGACTAATTGTATAATTTAGGAAGCCCAAGTCGGAGGCTCAGTATATTACGGAATTGAAGGAAATTAAGTAGTATCCCAATGAAACAGTGTGGAATTTTGATCAGCGATTCAAGACACTGATGGCAAAGTTAGTTTCGATATGAGTGCTATCCAACATAAAGAGTGGTTCATTGCAGTAATGCTACCACACATTCGGCTACCATTGATGCAACAAAACATCTCGACGCCCAGTGAAGCTCTAGAGATTGCAATGCGATTGGAGGCATTGTCGATTGGAGAAAATGCATCCGGGATGTCGCAAATACAGACACAGCTCGCTAACTTGACTATCCAGTTGCAAGATTTGAAGAAAGCCAAGGAACAACGTGATGAAGTATGGTGTATGCGATGCCTAGGAGAAGGGCACACGAAGGACAATTGCCCGGATTTCTGCAACTATTTGGTGTCAGGGGCGGCAAACCCATTGAATGGAGGCAGCATGTCATGGTGTCATGTCTGCCATGTATAGGGGCACATCCATGACAATTGCCCATATATGCAGAAAATGGTCACAACCCCGAGAAATATTTATTGTACATTTTGCAAGTCGGTGGGTGACGATGACAAAGATTGTCGTGCATATGGGTTGCTACAAGAAAGAATGTATGATGCATTCTATGTTAAGGATGACCAGTGTGCCATACAACAATCGCAACCACAGCCAAAGGTATCCCAGCCACTACCTCAACCGCAAATGCAGTTTGTACTGCAGCAACAGCAACTGCCGCAATATGCTCCAATGCAGATGGCTCCACAACAGCCACAATATGTACAGCAACCGCAGTATGCACAACAAGGGCAAGGTCTAGAATGTGGAAATTCCCCCGATTGCGATTGTGACTGGAGCAAGTTTCTAAGTCTCAGGAGCTAAAAGATTTGCAACAACATGTCGCCAAGGCAGACGAGCGACAAAAGATGTGCGTGGCATGGTTAGAGGAGTTCCAGGACAACAGAGGCAAATTCATGATGCAAGCTAGTGAAGCTCTGCAGGAAGTGCAGAAATGTCGACAACAGGTAGTGGCAAAGCTTACAGATCACCCATCTGCCAAAGACGTGGTCGACAGTCAGTCAGCGGCTATGAAAGCCAAGGAGGTGGTGCAGACAGTTGAACAGCCGTATGAGGACTTCAAAGTCAAAACAATAGAGTACACCTTCTCTAGTTTACGTGGCTCGAGGGTGAGCCACAAGATTTTGTTGGGGACCTGTTGGCAGGCGGTTTGGTAAAGTGCTATCACAGCATCTTCAATGCTGCGATAAGGTAGAAGATGGCACGAAAGGCGACTAGCGGAAGATTATTTTATGCGTTTATGGGTCAATTGTACTGCGGATTGTGGGTTTTGGGTCATTTGGACCACATATTATGTACTATTGAGTCAGTTATACCGCGGAATGCAGGTTTTTGGTCATTTTTTACTAGGACAGTTAGATATTGAGTCATTTTTCCATATTGTCGGTTAACAAGTTGTTAGAAAGTGAACAAGAGTTGTAAAGCGGAAGCCTATATATAGATAAGAATTGTAAGTGTTGAGAACATCATCGAATGCTGGAGATATTATGCAAAGCTCTGATGTTGGTTGTATGTTTCCGGGTATGTTTTGATGTCAAGAGTCATTGCGGAGATCTAGTTTGTGTAGAGACATTGTATCTGGGTCGATAATGATAATATGATGAATCTATTTTGGTACAATCTCTGTGTTCAATCTTTTCAGTTATGGTAATGCGATGTTGCACTATACAAATAATGTCATGCTTCTTTGATGTGATACTTGCTTTACAATTACTGTTGTTGCAATGATGAACGTCTTGGTTGAATATTTCTTTAATACTATGTTCAATGCTTAAAGATCTCTGTCCTAGTGTTGCAATAAGTTTAAGTATCATAGCCGCAACCATCCTCCTTCATTCGGTGGAAACATGGTTCCGTCTACTCTTCCTGGATGCCTCGGGTGAGACCTCATCTGCTCTGCAGGTGTTTCTAGGCGGGATAAAACCTGTCCGGGCCAGTGCCCAGGGAGACTGCGGTATGTGTCGACAGTGAGTGGAACCCCTGTCGACTGGCATCGCGCTAACAATGCATGAATATAAGAAAAAAAAATTGGGAACCCCCTTTGAATACTAACATTGCAGGTGGAAGAGGTCGAGGCCATAACACAAGTCTGGGAAGACAAACTTTTATCGACGATATAATTGCTAGAGCCGATTCTTCCACCAGAGCACCGCGGATGTCTACAGGAAGAGGAAATTATGTTCCTCCCAATATTGAGAATTCAGCATCAACTGTGGAGAACGCAATGAGACCATCTACTTCCATTGCAGAGAAGAAACCTCTTGAAGATAAGGGAAGTGTTGTGGGTGCACCAGATAGAGAGGGTATTTATCATATTAATGGGACCAGAGTTACTAAAGAAGTGTGGTTGGAGACTCGTTGAGAAGCAGAGGAAGAACGAATAAACAAATCCATTGAATTTTTGAACAACATGGCTAATAGAGAACATGAAGGAGAGAATGAACACTAGGAGAACCGTGAAGAGGAATTGGAATATAATCAGCCTGGTGACACTATGGTCACACTTGAATTCCCTATCCTCCAGACGCCAAGGGCAGCTCCTATGAAAAATATTTCACCATCAGTTCTCCCGAATTTCCATGGTAAGTCTTCTGAAGATCCTGATGAATTTATTTTTGAGTTTGACATATTCTGTTGCAGTTATGACTATACCTCCAGTGCTCAGAAGCTGAAACTATTCCCAGTCACATTGAAAGGAAATGCTCTACGCTGGTTCATGAGTCTAGGTCGTGAGACCATTACTACTTGGGATCAAATGAAACAAACCTTTCTTTCTAAATATCAAGAATATTGTAGAACCGGAGATAGAAAGGAAGAGTTGTTTAAAATGGTTCAGAAGGAAGAGGAGAGCTTGGAAGATTTTGTGGAAAGATTGTTGTATAATTTACAAAGGTCTGGCCACATTGCGATTGGAAAATATGTACTCAATATTATCTTGCTACGAGGAATTAGATACGATTGCCTTCATATGTTGAATTTGTTGGGGAAAGGGGATATCTCAAAGGAAATTTTTAAGAAGATCAGTGAATTATGTCGACGGTATTCAAGGGTATCCTCTAGAACTAAAAAAAGGGACAAGGATCAAGATTAGGATGTCTTCACTAGGAAACATAAGTTAGCTAGTGGAGGAGCCACTCAAGCAGAAATAGGCAACTTACTAGAGAATTTTAAAACCGATATGATGAGCTCCATTTCCTCAAAGTTAGATGTTTTGAGAGCAAAACAGAGGAAATCAGTAGAAGATCTTACACTCGGTGTATTCTATCCTAAATGTAGGAAAAAACACCCAATGAAAGAATGCTCGTTGGACAAGGAAGAGATATGTAGGACATCTGAATTGGAGCATGATACCAAGGAATGTCCTTCATTACCCAAGGTCAAAGCAGTCCTGCAAGCATCCACTTCAGATGTGGAACAAGCTTACTTTATTGCACAGAAGAAACCTTGGCAGCCTCACAATCAAGGTATGAATCAAGATCCATCATTTTTCTTGAATACTATGAATGGTATGAATAATATGAATACACAATTCCCTTCACATTATTATAATAACTAGTGACATCCATCTCAGAACCCAATGCAAAATCCTAACTCTTGGACACCATGGTCACAACAATCGCACCATCAAGCTCCCTGGAATCCCAACTGGAGAAAATCTTACCAAGGAAATAACTTTCCTCATCACCAGACTCAATATCAATAGTACCCTCCTCAGCAATATGCTCACCAACCGTATCAGCAACCACAACTTGTTGATGCCCCGAAGATCGCAGCATCAATCAGAAAGGGATCCTCCTCGGTAGACTATCCCAATTAGATTGTCCACCGTTTGGTATGGGGGATCCGTCCGGTTAGCGGTTCTGGAAACCGTGGGTTTGGAGATTTATTCCAATTATACTGGTTATGGCCCGATCCACCGTTCTTTTGAATTTTATGTTTTAGAATGATATGCAAGTGCCTAGTTTAAATTTAATCTAAATGCAAATCTGGAAAACAGATCTATGTCTAAAAACTGAAGATAAAAATCTAAACTATCCCTGCAAGGAGCAAATTGAAAGCACGAGTAATGAGCTGTAGGAGTTATCTAAAGAATAAACAGACATCCATTAAATATTAAATATAAAGCTACAGCAAAGGTGAGAGATATCAGAAGATAGCTTCTAATTAAATATAACACATTCCATTACTCATGAAAGAGAGAATTCATTTACACATAAAGAAGTAAGATCATTCAATACCAAGAAATAATTTAGAACAATAAAGAAAGATCTCACAGCAAAGTATGGAAGTCACAAGGAGAATCCAATATACATCCAATCCTCATTTCCATGCAAAATGGGCGTCCTCTCCAGGCTCTTATTAGGTAGATTTTATTTTCTTGATACAAGTGCAAGGTAGCTCGTACAAGTTCATAAAATATTCCCCTGCCAAAAGTCTTTTACATTACTTCCTAACTTCTATTTATAATATTACAAAATGCCCTTTGGGCTGCCACCTGGCCCTTTACACTTGTCACCTACAGGATTTTCCCCTTATAACAGACAAAAATGTGACCCCTTTTTTAACAGAAAATTATTTAAAAAGAAAAGGATAGCTGTCCCATAGCTCCACGTTTTTATACATATGAAGGACAAAATACAAAATATAGGAATTAATGCTCTAATATCAGTGCTTTCACTCTTGGGCATGCACTCCAGTTGGAAAAGAGGCACTCGAACTAGCTGTTGTTGTTGCTGCTGCTGGGAGAGAGGAAATAGAGCCAGCTGGTATTGCTGCAAGTTCTGGGAGAGAAGAAATCGGGCTTGCTGTTACAGCTGCTACTGCCGGGAGAGAAGAATTCGGGCTGGCTGTTGCTTCTGCTACTGCTGCTACTTTCTTCTCCTCTTATGCAATGTAACTAAACCATATGCCAGTGTCCCTTATAACTACATTTGCTGAGGCAGGGACTAAGATTTTCTAAGAAGTTACATCTTTACCAAGCTCTGCTCCAATACCTTGAATTTCTGTTACTGCTGCTTGGTGTATTTCCTTAAGCAGATGACTGTGTATTGATGACATCCCAATATAATACTGGAGATCATCAATGGCTAAGACATCAATCTTTTTCACATATTCTGTTTGGATGCCCAGCTCTTCCTTCAGGTCAGCTAAATGTTGTTCTTTGCCAGGGAAATCATCAAGGGACTGAGGGAAACTCAACTTGCATTTTTCATGCACTTCATGGATTCTTTGATAAAGCCCGTTACTTTCATCAATTGTCCCTCGGATCTTGGCCATTAGCTTAATGTCACAATTTCTGCAAAATTCCAAAAGGGCTACGTCTTCATTAAAACCATCTTCAGATTTAAATGGGAGATGCTTGGGGAAATCTACCTTTCCTTCTCTCCATTCTATCTAGTTCAGGATATTTGCCTTAACCCGAGTATATTTAGCTTTAAGCCTGTTGGCCTCTGCATTAACTTCTTTTAATCTAATCACCATGGCCTTGAGCTTGCATACTTCCTCAGTAATTAGTTCCTGCGTGTCATGGAATTGCTTTAGGATGCTACAGGACAGCTCATGGAAAGGAGACATGTCTATCGCTCTGCTCTCCGCCTGCTCTAATTGCTCAACCAATGCCAGCTTGTCCGCTTCTAGATGGGACACTCTGGCTCCTGCATCGTTCTTTTCTGCTTCTACAATCATCATCTGGACTGTCAGTTGTTCCTTTTCTTCTTCTAGCTGGTTATACTTGTCTGACAGTTCTTTATGCTCAACAGATAGGCGATTATACCTATTCACCACGAGATCCCTATAGGCTTGCTTGTTAGCCATAGTATGTTGTAGCATGCGAGCTCTCCTCTTTGTCGAATCAACTTCTTTAACTATATCAGCCACATTGTCCAGCATTGCTTTTGCTGTCTCTACAACGGCGGATGCCATAGCTAAGGGAGCCTTATTTGTATTTTGCATTACTGTGGTCTCCCGAGGGGTAACGATATCTTCTTGGAAGAGTCTCTTTATCCTCTCTTCCGATTTAAGGACCATTTCCTTCCTTTTCTTATCATAGACAAATTCATCCCATCTGGACATGGTATTCTCTTCTGATGGAGTGTATGGGACGATTGGGAGATCTATAATATCTATCTCTGCTTCCGCGGATGGGGCCTGGACTACCTGAGCTGGATCTGTTCCCACATTTTGGGTACCAGAGACACCTGCTTGTGCTATGTCCGCCTCCACATTTTGAGTACCGGAGACACTTGCTTGAGGTACGTCTATTTCCATATCCTGGGCACCGGAGCCACCTGCCTGGGTATCTTCAACTGTCTTGAGTTCTTCTTCCGTTTTCTGCCCTACTTTAGCTTGTTGCCTTCCCTCTTCATCTTCCGCTTGCCGCTGATTTTCATTTTCTTCCATTTGCTTCACATCTTCTGCTTCTTTCCCTTGCTGGGCTTCCTCTGCTTCTTTCTACAGCCTTTCACTTTCTTCTTCTTGCTGCAATCTCGCCACTTCAGCTTCCTACTGTAACCTTGCGACTTCAGCCTCTTGCAGTAACCTTGCTTCCTCTCTTAACCTTTGTTCTTCTTGGGCTCGGGCATCATTTGCTTCTTTCTCTTTCGGTAGGCTGGTTTTTTGGGCCTTGGTAGAGCTAGAGCTTGCTCTACTACCTTGGCGACAAATCTACAACTCAGTCATGTTGCTGATGCCTCTGAATGCCTCTTCCTCAGCATCATAATAATGGGCATACTCGAAATGAGCATAAGTTTCTTTGCAATGCTCGACAACTTTTCCCCGCCTATCATTCCTATGGAAAATAAATTCACCAAAGTGGAAGGCTTTTAGCTCTTGAACAAAATCCTCAGCTGATGCAACTCCTAAGAATTTGTAAGCTCCTATGCAGAAAGGTAGAGGGGGGGAAGAAGCCTTATGCTGCCTATTAAGCACGGCTCCAATTCCATCCAGGAAAATTTGTCTTACTGCTTCTTTCAAGACTACATAGTCGGTAGCATACCTCGACAAAATATATGGAGCTTTAGTCCCTCCGAACATTATGATGTAGGTGCCTTGTTCTGAGAAATAAAAATCTCCATAATTTTCTAGGATATCCATGGCATTTTCGGATAGACAGTTGGGCTCTTCCTTGAAAATATGCTCATATAGGGGCATGATGAACCCCTCACAGATGAGCTTATAGTTGGGTTTGTAATTTTGAGCCCACATCATCCTGTAAGCAGTGTAAACCGGGGTGTTGGCTCTATCCCATGTACAATCAATAAGATATGAAGACATGTAAAATTATGCCTTTTTTAAGGCCAGACCTTCTCTTGCAGCAACTACCATTGATGCCAAACTGTCTGACAGGATAGTAGCCCAGTCAAACACAGTTCCTTTGAATGCCACAAAGTGGATGATGGGGACCCACTGTATCTTGTATACGGTGCCATCGGGCATGCCCAAGATTCTGCATAACATCAGGGCGATTAACCTGAAAGGAAGTCTTAGATTCTGGACATCATATTCGTCATTACCTCTCTTTCTTAAGTGCTTTCCTGCGACCAATAATTTTTTGGCCATTTCAATATTGTTCATTTGGCCCAACCATTCTTCACTCAGAGCTTGCTGGGGACGTGGGAATTTATAGGCTGCGGCAAGATATGCTGGATGGAATGAGGCGATGGCTATTTTCCCACTGTCATGTAATACTCTTGTCTCCGCATTAGTATGCTCGAGTATCCACCCGATCACTTCAGAACATGGGAACAATTCAGGGCAGGTAGAAGATTTAGCTATGCCTGAAGTTCTGATGTTGCGGTAGATCTGTTCTTCCTCTAGTAACATATCCGGGATATCTTGGTCCCGGATCATCCTGTAAATATTGCCCCAGCGGACTTCGAGAGGAATACCGGTGGTGCACTTAGTATCTTGAAACATAGTTTCAGTCCTAAGTGGTACTGGCTCAGGTTCCATTACTTTAGCTTTCTTCCTACCACCTTTTTAGCATCTTGGCTTATCCCTGCTAGCAACCAAATACAAGTCATTATAAAAATGTGCAACCTGTTATGAGATTTTAACAAAAGAAGGACCATCTTAACATGCTAATGAGACATATAAATAAATTATGAAGCTGCATGTTTGGGAAGCAAAATAAATCATTCCAAACAAGAAATATAGTTCTGGGATTTGGTTATCTTAAGGGGACAAAGTTTGGAATGTTCCCGAAAGGGCACGCATACGACGTGAAAACAACCTGCTTCCCATCTAGCCCTAGGAGAAAGGGTATCCTTCATCATTGCAGTTCTAATGGTTAATGGCGGGTGAGCTTAGATTGAAATAATCTTAAGATGAAACCAGCGACCACTTTCCACGAACAGGTGAGGGGTTCAACCGACCGCTATATTTATTAATAGCATTTGACGAGACGCTCTATGGCCGGCTCGGAGCTTGAACGAGGGTAACGATGCTTGGGATGTGGCTAGTGAACACTCGGGTTGTCGTAGTTATGGTTTTAGCTGATAGGAACGAGACACCCAAGGGGCCTCGGTGGCTTTAAAAAAAAAACCGAAAATAACGACGCATACAGCCAATGTCTATCGGCCACGTTAAAGACGAGAAAAAACCATAGGAAATCTGACGTGGAGACAAAAATGGCAGTTAGAAACCTACCTGGCAATGTGATAGTGGCGAGCTGAGGTGGACGCGGTCGTTGGAGAGCTAAGCTGGAGCAGTTCAGCGAGGTCTCCAACGGCGTTTGAAAAATAACAATGCGGCCGACCCAAACCCCCACCGTCCTTTTAAACGAGTTGGGCACGTGCGGTGTTTAATACGGTGGGTGGTGCATTTAAAACGAGTTTTAATTTTTGTACGTCGCGGTCTTTTCGAGCCGCCTCGGCAGTTGTGCGTGACCGTCATTTGCCGGACGGATTCACGAATTTCACCCGCAATTGCAGACTGATATAGCGAATGGCTTCGACGTTTTGGAAGAGGTTGGCATATCGTTCCGAAACGCAACCTTAGGAGAGCTGTTGTGAGCGTTTTTACGGAGTCGTCCCGCAGTTCGAGGAAATATACGATTTCTCTCCGCAATTTTAATGGAGATAAGTCAATTGCTTCTGTAATTGCGGAACCATTTCGCGAATCTTTCCGCCGTTTCAGAACAGATTGGGGAATGGCTCCCGTGAGTCAAACAAAAGTCTAAGGATTTTGCAAATGCTTCCGCAATTTCGGGAGGCTTTCGCAAATGCTTCCGCAGTTTCGGAAGGCTTTCGCGAATGCTTCCGCAGTTTTGGAAGGCTTTCGCGAATGCTTCCGCAGCTTCGAGAGAGAAAGACTTAAGATTTTTTCAAAAAAACTAAGTCCTTTGGCGGCTCCGGGAAAAATAACCTGAACGCTTCCACAGTTTCGGAAGAGAAACCCAAATGCTTCCGCTGTTTCGGGATGGATTGGTGAATGGCTCTTGCAAGTCGAGAGAAAAGACTTAAGATTTTTTTTAATGAGACCAAGTCCTTCGACAGCTTTTCGGGAAAATAAGGTGAATGACTCTCGCAGTTTCGGGAGGATAAGTTGAATGGTCCCGCAACTGCGGTACGATAACTCAAATGATCCCGCAATTTCGAGAGGATATTTCTAAGTCCTTTTTGAGAGGCTTATGCAAATGGCTCCCGCCGTTTCAGGAGGAAAACCCGAATGGTTCCCGCGGTTTCGGGAGGATAACTTGAATACTTCCGCAACTGCGAGGGGGCTTTCTCAAATGCTTCCGCGACTTCGGGAAGATTTCACGAATTTTATCGTTGTAAGAAAACCTGGAATTCTCAAAGTAGGATTTTCAGTTGAAAACACAGTAAAAAAGGAGAATTGACCTCTTACAACAGTCTTTCTAAAAAAAAATAAAGGAGGGGCCCCAATATGTACAAAAAATTTGGGGGGGGATGTTGCTGCAACAACAATTGGCGAGTCGCTAGCGAACACAGATATCTGAAAAATTCCTCTCCATGATCCGAAACCTTATTAAAGACATTCATCTTATGTGCAATATTCAGCTGAGCATTTGAATTTCTGTGAAGGAAGAAGGCATTTTACCTGCTAGCCATTGGGGAAAGGGGAGCTTTGACAGAGACATCTTTAAAAATCTCAAAGGGCCAACATATGGGATTCATTTTAGAGGGATCATCTTTCAGATGGTTACTACTGTCGGACTCCACAGGATTTGCAACACTTTCTCATGGGCATTATTGCTCTTGTTCCTCATTCCCATGCCGCTTGCATCCTTTTGGATGTTTGTACTTTGGAAAGCTTTGCTGTTTGAGCCTTCCAGAGATGTTTTCTTTAGACATGATCTTTGATTTAGGCTCCTCAATCCATAATGTCCTTTTGTGTGAGTGAGATATTTTATTGGTTTGATCAAGCCTCACGGACGGAGAGGAGCCTATTTTGGTCTGTGTCTTTTGGACAACCTTCTTGATTTTACATGCTTGCTTTTGTCTCAGCCATGCTTTAATTGAGGCAAGAATCTCTGGAAAACAAACCCTTGAATATAAGCCATTTTGGCTGTTAACTTTGCAGCATGGAGTCATTTCAATACCCTATGTCCTCGGGACGTGCTACTTTCCATGGGTCCAACTTCAATAACCTTCTTGAGATGTCTTTAAGTGTGAGAGAGGGTGGAGCCCAAAGATAGTAATGAATATGGTCATAGGTCTCTGCTATTTAAACAGGATTAGTGTGACTAGCAGAGTAGGCTTCCTTCCTTCTGAAAAAATTCAGCGAGAGCACAATACATAGATCGGCTTTATTCGAGCATAGTTCCAGACTCATGGTTGTGAGATTTCTTTGAGAGACCTGTCTTGATGAGAAACTCAACCACAGGTGCTTTCAGAAAACAAACTTGATGCAAAGGTTCAAATGACAAGAAAAGAAACAAAACGACTGAAAATAATGCAAACAAAAGGCTAAAGCAACAATAAAAGAATTTTTTATTTATGTACAGAAAGTCTCAGGGAGACTATGCAAAGTATTGCTTTAGGGCGAGGCCATTGAGAGGAAGGGTTACTTCTTCTCCCTCGAGATTTGTCAATTTATAAGTGGGTGGGCCTATCTTTGCTGAGATTTGGTACGGGCCTACCCATAAATGTTGGAATTTGGTATGCATTCCTTTGCCTTCATGATTATGGTCCCATTTCAGGACTAAGTCCCCAACTTCAAAACTTCTTTTCCAAGACTTCCTCTTATTGAACCATCTCTTAACTATGTCCTGGTGTTGATGGAATTGGTCTTTAGCTTTCTGTCGGGCTTCCTCAAGTTGAAGCAGGGTATTAATCCTGGATTGTAAGACTTGACTACCAGAACCGCGAGAGGCTTGGGATAACTGTAAGGATGGGAGAAAGATGTTTGGGGGAAGGATGGCTTCCTTGCCATAGACAAGAGTGAAAGGGGAAACCCCTAATGCGTTATTTGGAGTCACCCTATCTGCCCATAAGGCATTTGGGAGAGCTATATGCCAACTTCGTTGGTTTTCTATCACAGTTTTCTTGAGAATCTGAATCAGATTTTTGTTTGAAGATTCAGCTAATCCGTTCCCTTGAGGGTAATAATTGGCTGAATAATGCAGCTTAATTCCCCATTCATAAACAAATTCATTTATCTTGAAAGACGAAAAATAGGGAGCATTATAAAAAACAAGGTAAATTGGAACCCCAAACCTGGTTATGATGTTCTCTTTCAAGAAGCTGATGACCACGTCTTCATTGATCTTGCGCAACGGGATAGCCTCCGTCCATCTAGTGAAGTAGTCGGTAGCCGTCAGGATGTATGGATGTTGCAAAGAAGAATTTGGATTTATCTCTCCGATAACATCTATACCCCACTGCTCAAAAGGCTCAGAGATAATAACCGGTTGCAAGGGTCCTGCTGCCTTAGGTAATTTCCCGACACTTCTTTGGCATACATCACAGTTTCGTGCATATGTATGGGCATCTCAAAACAGAGTGGGCCAATAATATCCAGATCTAAGTATCTTGTGTGCTGTTGCCTCTCCTGAATAATGTCCACCTGCGGGGCCGTCATGTAACTCTTTGACAACTTTACTCGCATCTTCCTTTCCTAGACATCTAAGGAAAACTCCATCATAATTTTTTCTGAAAAGTATCCCATCAATGATTTGATAAGGTGTTGATTTCAAATGGAGTGCCCTTCTTTGTTTAGAGTTCCAGTGCTCAGGTAGATATCCTTGCTATAAATAATGTACCAGATCCAAATACCATGACTGAGGAGTTGAGAAGATAGGACATACTTCAACCGAGTTCAGCTCAGCTTCATTCTTCCAATGTTGCTCTTCATCAATTGAGTTTCCTGCAAGTAATTTGCACAGGCCTTGTCCTTTGATGATCGTGGCTGGTTTAAATTCTAAATCATATTCTTGAAGAGCTGTGACCCAATTCCCCCTCCTTTCTCCTAGTTCCTTTTGAACGAAAAGGGATCTAACAGCTGGGTGGGGAACTATAACTTTAGTTTTGTTCTTAAGAATATATGGCCTGAACTGTTTGACTGCTTTGAAGACCGCATATGCATGCTTGTCAACCACGGGATAGTTCAGCTCAGCCCCTTGCAGACCAGTGCTCATAAACGAAATTGGGTATTCGTCCCCCAATTCCACCTTTTGCGTGAGTATAGCTGCAAGGGAGTCATCCGAAGTAAAGGTATATAGGATAAAATCCTTGTCAAAATCTGGGCTTCTTAAGGAAGGAGCCCTAGCTATAGCTGCCTTGATATCTCTAAAAGTATCCTTTTCTAAATCTGTCCACTTGCAAAGTATGCTTTGTTTAACCATCTATTGCAACGGTTTAACAATTTGCGCAAAATATGGAACAAATCTTCGGACAAAATTGATAGTGCCCATAAAGGACTGCATAGATTTCTTGTTGTAAGGCATTGGAATCTTATTGATAGCTTGCACTCTTTCCTGATCTATTGACACTCCCCCTTTGGAAATGATATGACCCATGAGTTTACCTTCGGGAACAGCAAACATGCTCTTCTTGGGATTCGAAGAAATACCATATTTTCGACAGCGATAAAAAATATTCCTCAGATGGACAACATGATCTTCTCTCTTCTTTGAAAAGATGGTCACATCGTCTAAGTATACAACAACACATTGCCCACCCAATCCTCGGAAGGCGATATCCATTGCTCGTTGAAACGTAGCTCCTGCGTTTATTAGACCAAATGGCATCCTTCTGTATGTGAAAGTTCCCCACTTAGTGCGGAAAGTAGTCTTAAGACGATCTTCTTCGGCTACTAACACCTGATTATAGCCAGAGAAACCATCGAGAAGAGAAAATAGCTCAGATCCCGACACCATTTGAAGGATTTGTTCCATTGAAGGGACGCGGTAGTTGTCTTTATCCGAAGCTCTATTTAAATTTCTGAAATCTACACATAGCCTTATCTCTCCTGAATTCTTTCTTACGGGGACCAAGTTAGCGACCCACTCAGAATGCCGGACCTTAAATATTATTTTAGCGTCCAGGAGTTTTTTAATTCCTTTTGAATCAAAGGCTCCAAAGTAGGATGCATCCTTCTTAACTGCTGCTGAAATGGATTGACCCCCACTTTCATCGGTATAACATGCTGGATAATGCGGACGTCATATGTTTTCAGATCTTCATAGGTCCATGCAAAAACATCCTTATATTGCTTAAATAGTTTGATGAACCTATCTCTTTCTCCTGGTGAACAACATTTTCCAAGGTTGAAAAATTTTGGTTCTGCCTCGGTGCCCAAATTGACTAACTCATGTTGCATCGATGAACTGTTAGTTTTGGTATTAGTTGGCCTTTTGAACTTATTTTGAAGATCGAACAGCATTTTGAGGGACCTTACCCCTTTGGGGATGAAATTTCCTTTCTCCACATCCTTCTTCAACAAATCAGCATCGTGTTCTTCTTCATCTATCGCAGCTCCTTGGAAGCTATCTTCGTTCGTTAGAAAGCTGATAATCTGTTTGTCATCATCGAAGACTCTGAAGTTTGTGATGTTATCAGGAACGGAGGGCCTGAAAATCAATTCAATTGAGCATTTATTATTTGATGGCACCAATCTAGAAGCAGATGTTGCTAACAAATCAGCTGCAGAATTTTGCAATCTAGGAATAGATTTTATATTGAAAGCGTCAAAATGCATAATTAAATCCCATACCTCAGCCTGATAACCATTCAAATGAGGTGAGAGACAATGAATGGTGTCCCTTACCTGTCTTACAACTATCTCTGAGTCACCAAAAACCTTCAGGTACTTAACATTTAAATCAATGGCCTTCTTTAATCCATGTACCAAAGCTTCATATTTAGCATTGTTGTTAGTACAATCAAATTCTAATCTACAGGACAAAAAATACTTGTTTCTTTTTTGATCCATCAGAACAAAACCGGCTCCGGATCCTTCTAGAGTTTTAGAACCATCGAAGTATAATGTCCAAAAAATATCTTTAGATTCAACTAAGTTAGTATCTCTAGGATCTAAATCAGTAACTAGACTAACTATGTTACAGTCAACATCATCAGTCCAAGAAAAGTGAAGGAGATCGGACTATTCATCGGATTCATGGCTGATGGCTTCAGATTGATAATTACCCGGATCCATTTCTAAGAAATAATTCCCAAGAACTGAGGATGAGAAGGTTACAGCCTCATTTTTTCCTCTAATTGAGTTACGTTTTGCTTCATGTGTGGTTCTCTCAGGACTTTAATATGATTCTGCCTGTTCTGATAAGGCAACCACAGATGAGACCAATCAGTGGCAAAGTAGCTATTTCATTTGGTAGACCAGTCCCTACTTAAGATCAGATCATAGGCTTCAGGAATATCAACCACCATTATGTCAATAAATTGACAGGCTCTAGAGTCAGCTGATAATCTAATGAGAACATCTTTCATCTCCCCAATCACTTTGACAGCAGTCCTATCTAATTGGATAATTTGGGCTGGAGATGGCATAGGCTGCCCGTTAATTTTTTTACAAATGGACAGTGGCATGAAGTTTGAAGATGCCCCAGAATCTACCAAACAGTTGTGATTAAAAATTTCAAAGGTCAATAGGAATGGCAATGTTTGAGATTTAGATTTCCCACCGATACTAGCTTCATTAATTTCGGGATCTTCTCGAGAGTCCGTTAATGGAGTGCTGGTCTGGGGTTGCAGAACATGCAGTAGCTTGTCTCGTTGATGGGGCAAGTTGCACATGTCAAATATTGACACATTTTCTTTGACCTTCTTTATATCTTCAATAATGTCATATCCTATGTCAGACTCGTTCCCAATTCGGGCTGGATGATCTGTTTTGCTCATTGTGACCTTAGGTGGCTGAACTATGGTGTCAGCATTTGGCTATTTGGCCGCTGTTTGGTTAACTTTAGGCTATGGTGAAATAATTGTTATATGCCTTCTAGGCAGTTCTTTTGAAACTTTAGGCTTAGGAGGAGCCGAGCTTGGAACAAGATCCGTAATAGGGCCTTTGCTGTGAGTAGCAACATTCACGGTAGAGGGAGAGCTTTCTATGGGATCCTCTTTTGCTAATTCAGTCATAGGTACCCAATTCCATAGCACCATAGTAGTGTCGGGGGTTGGTTCCTCTAATTCAGGGCTCGATTCCTCTAGAGAATCATCTTGGTCTGGGATCTGCAAATCCAGCATTTGGTTCATGACTAAACTCATGGAGTTAATCCATTGTGGGCACGGGGGGTTCACTGAGTGAACTTGTTACATAGCACGATCGTTCACATGATATTAAAGAATACCCCTAATTTAACTAAATATTGGAAAATGCATCCTAAAATTGTATTGTTGAACCCCCCTCCCAATATGCCTTTACAATTAAGAAAACCCTTAGTTTCGCCAGATATTGTAGGTATCCATTTGTATCAACCCATTTTTAACACCCCCTTTATATCATATTATAAATTTGTAACAAACAAGATCTCTGACACATCTTAGTATAAGCAAACAAGATGCTAAATAAAATGATAGTATAATGTTAATAATTATCCCACTAGGATTGCAGGGGCGACTAATCAATTTGTAGCATTGGATAGTGGAACACCCAAAGAAATAGTACCGTGGAAGGAAAAATGCATAAAACGCAACCTAGTCAAGAGATCAACATAACAAAGAATGTAAAAGACCTATAGTCCAATTGTTAGTGCAATGCTTAGAAAATATGAGAATTGCAAATGTCTCACACCACAACCTGCCAATCTACCAATTTTATATCATGTAAATACAAATATAGCCATAGAGAACTCATGTTTGCTATAAGCTTAATAAATTAAACTCCATAAAAATGCAAAATCAAAACACTTTCATGGAAGGATGCCCCTACCTTCCTATCAAAACAAACATCATTGATGTTTTAACCCAAATGAACATAGAAAAATTCCTTTTACTTTTCAATAACACCATATGATCATGTGCATAGCTTGGATTTGGGTCATTCATAAGATCCAATGAATTGCCTCCACTTCCTTTACATTTATTCTTGCAATCACGGGAATTAAAAACATTTAGTTACATTTTCTTGGGTTATATCTAGTTTTTTTTATCTTTAAAGGATAAGGGAAAATATCCATTATTAGGTTTCAAGCATGCAATAGTTATAAAGATACACATATGGTGAAACTTATATGATACCATTTCATGGTAACGATAACACATATGGTATGTAAATAAGGATTTAGATTTTCACCTATGTTCATGTTAATTCCAATACAATATTAAGATAGATGCCTTGCATATAAGAATTGAAATTACAATTATGAATGTGCCAAATATAAATCAATCTAACAACTATTCCTAACTGGAAATGTGAAAATATTAAAGAAGAATACAAAAAGTTGAAAGAAATAATTAGTCAAGAAACACTGATATAACTTTTATTGGTTCCAGTGAGCCAAGAAAGATTGATCTCCTTTTTCTTGGTTTTCATGGAGCAAGGTTTAATTTAATCTCAATGCCCACCTAAACCCCAACCTTAAAAATCAAGAGTTAAAATATTTTACTTGAATGCCTACAAAAAATACGATACAATTGTTCAAATTCGGAACTCCCATTTAACTACATCTCTTAACTTAAAGATGAAAAACAATATAAAATCAATTCAAACAAAGCCTAAATAAGCTATTAAATGAGGATTGCTCAAGGCCAATAATCCAAAGAGACTTCCTTTTTTATTATCATTGGTACACCATTATCAAATTTATGCAAAACTTAGGATCATAAGCAATATCAAATAAAAATGGAAGGTCCTTATTTTTTAGATGGGTATGAATTGAGCCTATGATTTGGACTTATGAATCCATCCCGCTATTTGGAGGTTATTCCTCAGCACTCCCAAATAAAATAAACCCCAATATTTATATGACTATGTCAAATTAAAAAAACCCCTTGACCCCTTAATATGGGGCAATATATTTTTGAGGTTTTTAAGAGTATTCAACCCCCCAATATGAATGGACGTGATATGATATTGCCTCACTAGTGAACCCCCCATGATTGTGGGAAGCTCTTTTCCGAATGCGGTTCTTGATGAAAAGTACAGAAGTTTTCCATCCCGATTTCATTGAGGTTTAAAACAAGAGAAGTATTCATGGGTGGATGAGTTTGATCACCGTCTTCCCTCTTTTTATAAAATGGATTGAAAGGTTTCCTAGATGTGCTAGCAGCCTTATCTTTCTCGAGATCTACAATTTTATTGGATAATTTTTGCATCATCTTGACAACATTTTCCATGTCTGTAGATGATTCTTCTTTACCTCTAGTGAGCAGCAACGTTTTTTTACTGGCTGCTGGTTTTAGTTCTGCATCTAAGGCATGTTTAGCAATGCTATCAGCTTCTTCTTCTACCTTTCTAGCTTCTTCGAAGTTCTCTATCAGGGTGGTTTTCTTAGACCTTTTAACGAACATTGCTATGGGTCCTTCAAGAGCTGTTGTATAATATTCAATCAGAGATTCCTCTGCTGGTTTATTTGCTTCACTGAAATTATTTAAAAGCGTCGTGAATCTTTGATTAAAATCTTGAACCTTTTCTTTCTTTTCCATTCTCATGGATAAGAGTTCTTTCATAAGTGTTGCCACAGTCTTTTGGTTTCCATACTTCTTCAAAAAATAGTTTTCGAATTCATCCCAACTAGAGATCGAGTTGGGTTGTAGGCTAAAATACCAGGATGATACTTTTGGCTCGAATGTGTATGGAAAAAGCCTGCAGACTACATCCTCATGCTGCACGTTCAAAAGATTCAGAGCTAGATAAAATCTCTTGAGATGATATTCGGTTGAAATGGCTTTACCTGGGTTGAATTTAGGTAAGACCTTCTCTGGATTTTTTAGAAGATTGTGGAATGGCCCAGCTAGATTCAAAGCTCCCCTTTCTCACCAAGCAGGTACAGCCATGTTTCTATGTGGAGAACCTGGTGGAGAATTGTAAGGTGAATTATGTGGAGTATTCTTTGGAGTAATAAGTTCTCCAAGGCTTTCTTGATCTGAAATGTTTTCTGAGTTTTCAAGATCTACCTTGTTCAGAGGGTCTAAAATTTCTTCTAAAGTTAAATTCACAAGTTCTTCAAAACTTTGAACAAGAATCGAATCATGGGTGTATTGTTGCTCTTTTCTAGGGGTACTTTTCCTAGGGAGAAAATTCACTGCGTTTAAACCACCTAGCTGTCTAATGTAGGATCGTGTATGCCTCCTCAAGTTTTCTATTTCTGTAAAAGGTACAACGTACAATGCTTCTTGAGGCTCAGGATCAGAAACAAGGTTTTCTTGATTTAATATTTCAATATCTGGGTTGTTTGAAATGCCTTCTTTAAGCGGGTTTTCAGTGACATTTATGACAGTGGGAGATTTTCCTCTATCAGCCATGCACTTTCAGGCCCTCCTTCTCGCGCCAAAAACTGTTGATGCCCCGGAGATCGCAGCATCAATCAGAAAGGGATCCTCCCCAGTAGACTATCCCAATTAGATTGTCCATCGTTTGGTATGGGGGATCCGTCCGGTTAGCGGTTCCGGCAACCGTGGGTTTGGAGATTTATTCCAATTATACCGGTTATGGCCCGATCCACCGTTCTTTTGAATTTTATGTTTTAGAATGATATGCAAGTGCCTAGTCTAAATTTAATCTAAATGCAAAACTGGAAAACAGATCTATGTCTAAAAACTGAAGATAAAAATCTAAACTATCCCTCCAAGGAGCAAATTGAAAGCATGCGTAATGAGCTGTAGGAGTTATCTAAAGAATAAACAGACAGCCATTAAATCTTAAAGATAAAGCTACAGCAAAGGTGAGAGATATCAGAAGATAGCTTCTAATTAAATATAACACATTCCATTACTCATGAAAGAGAGAATTCATTTACACAGAAAGAAGTAAGATCATTCACTACCAAGAAATAATTCAGAACAATAAAGAAAGATCTCACAGCAAAGTATGGAAGTCACAAGAAGAATCCAATATCCATCCAATCCTCATTTCCATGCAAAAGGGGCGTCTTCTCCAGGCTCTTATTAGGTATATTTTATTTTCTTGATACAAGTGCAAGGTAGCTCGTACAAGTTCAAAAAATATTCCCCTGCCAAAATTCTTTTACATTACTTCCTAACTTCTATTTATAATATTACAAAATGCCCTTTGGGCTGCCACCTGGCCCTTTACACTTGTCACCTACAGGATTTTCCCCTTATAACAGACAAAAATGTGACCCCTTTTTTAACAGAAAATTATTTAAAAAGAAAAGGACAGTTGTCCCATAGCTCCACGTTTTTATACATATGAAGGCCAAAATACAAAATATAGGAATTAATGCTCTAATATCAGCGCTTTCACTCTTGGGCATGCGCTCCAGTTGGAAAAGAGGCACTCGAACTAGCTGTTGCTGCTGCTACTGCTGGGAGAGAGGAAATCGAGCCAGCTGGTATTGCTGCTGCTTCTGGGAGAGAAGAAATCGGGCTTGCTGTTACAGCTGCTACTGTCGGGAGAGAAGAATTCGGGCTGGCTGTTGCTTCTGCTACTACTGTGTTGAATATTGTAACTTCTAAGAATATTATAATTGTACATTATTTGTTCCGGAGATGTTTCATTCCTCCGAGGTAATCCTACTATGTATCTGGAGATGTTTATTCCTCCAGGGTTTGATATTAACTAGGGTTATTAGACCCACCATGTGTGGGTCGGCCCTGTAGTTATATTTTAGGGGTTATTAGACTTATCCAGGTGAGGTCGGCCCCAACAGGTCTTTTAGTCAGTTGAGAGTCAAGTATAAATAGAGGAGGTGAACTCCTCATTAGATCACTCACTCACTTGTGGAAGAGTGCGCACTTGTCTGGGAGATCAGCTAAGGAGACAAAGGAAGGAGGAGCACATCTTGTATTTTGGTTGATCATCTTATTGAGGAAAGCTTTGCTGGGTTTTCTACCCCATGAGGGTTTCCCAGGATATATTGTGTGTCTATCTTGTGATTATGCTTCTTTCAGTGATCTTGCTTGGTTATTTGGTTTAAACTTAACATGGTTGTTAACACCCAAAAAGTGTTCACTACCTCATCTACCACATTATATGGCTCATTTGTCCATTTTCCTACCATATTTCCCTTAAAATCCCAAAAAATCCCATTAAAAAGCCTCCAAAAGGCCTAAAATGCCTCCAAAAGGCCACAAAACCATCAAAATAGCCTAAAAAAGGCTAAAAAACCCCCTTTTTCCTCTAAAAATAGCAAAAACCCCTAAAAAAGGAAGAAACAATATAAAATAATGAGGAAAAGGAGGAAAAAACCCTATACAGCTGCACAAAACCATGTGTTTCCCAAAACCATGGGTCAGCACTCCACCACCAAAAAACTATAAATAGGTGATGGAGATCCATTATTCCATATCCACAATCACAAGCACCCTTACTCTGCCAAAATCTCTCTCGAAACCCTAGTTCATCATTGAACTACTTTCACCTTGAGAGCCACTTTTGGCCCATCCCCACCATTGGAGAAGGAGAAGGAGCATATTGAAGCTTGGAGCATCCTCTTGGACACTGCAAAGGGCTTCATCAAACCTTTTCATTGAAGGTAACATTAATAGAAAAAGTCATTCTTTTCATTTGATGTTTATGTTTCATGCATGTTTTAGAAGTAATTTAATTTCTGTTTTAGCTTAATAATTTACATTTACTGAACTGCTACTAAGGAGTCCATTCTCCTTAGTAGGTGCTCATTTGCACAAGCTAGGGGTAAAACCCTAGCTACAGTTTTGGCGACTCCCCTAGATTTTGAATTTCTGGTTTCCGTTTTGAATTTTTTACTTTCGACTGTCCCTTTTGGCCGCCGCATACCGCGTTTTTTCCCTCTGCAGTCGCGTCCCGACCGCGCCTTTCAGGCCTTTACCTGCGATCCGACCGCGGCTCTCAGACTGCTTCCGACGCCCCGCCGGCGGATTCAAGTCTGTTACCTGCGATCCGACTGCGGCTAATCAGCCTGTTTGCCGCGATCTGACTGCGCCTGTCGGCCTTTTTTCCGCGTCCCGACTGCGTCTTTTTCCCTATTTCCCGCGTCCCGACCGCCGCTGTTGGTCCGAAAGCCGCGACCTGACCGCCACTGTTTCCACCAAACCCGCGGTCTGCCTATTTTGTTTCGCCACAGACCCGCGGTCTGATTTCTGCAGTTTTCCTGTTTTGAGCGCAGCCCCTTTTGCTGCAATATTTTCTGCATCTGAACAGCCCTCTGTCCTACCTGCAGCCTCACTTCCTTACAGCCTTTCTGCAACATAATTTCTGTGCCCTTTACAGAATTCTTTTTAAAATTTCAGTATTTTTAAATTCAGAAAATTTTGCAAGTTAAACTTTCAATTTCAGCATTATTGATAGTTGGAAGTTGCCCCCCTTGTGGCACTTCTATTTTTTGGGTTCATCACCTCACGCGCACACACTCTGTCACATAAATCAAGTGAGCCTTAAAAAGTACCTAATTGAACCAACATTCTAACCCCACTTGGGGAACACAAAAGAATCATTGTAGTTAGGTAGGGTCGGGGGGATAGGCTTCCAATAACACCCCTCGGTCACTTTCACTTGAGACATAGTTGTTGTCCAAATAGGGAACCAAAATCCCCTAGTACTTTTTGGCACGGTCACGACCAGTTTGTCAGAGGGCCTCTCCCTTAGGAGGGTTGAAGTCGGGAGACTGGTTTCGGAGGCCTGAGTGGAATACCGCACTCCATTCAGTAACCGAAGGGCTACCTTTCGCGGTTCGCGGGATATCCCTGTATAGGGGTATTGCGGTCAACGAACTAAACGGCAGATTCACCTTTCTGGACGTGTCATGAACGGGGTATCTTAGTTGCCATTCTTCTAGGATTGACTACCCGGTGTCCCTCCCGGTAGGGGGATATCATAGCCACTTGGCTTTTCTACTCATATTGTCTGACTTGGATTTCATCACCTTGCAGAGGATATGTTTAGTTGAGTCAGAATACTTTTAGTTAGGTGTTTGCATGCTCCTTTACCTCCCTTTGGTCTAGTGAGTCCACCATTTTTTCTTTTTAGGAAACCTGCTGCTTGTTGGTATTCTGACCATCTTTGTTGTTACTCCACCTATTGTAGCACAGCTGTTGCAGTGGGTGTTTTGAGTTGGTTGTTGGCCTGAGTGCCTTGCTTTTTAGCTCTCCTTCTGCACACTCGGTTGCATTAGGCCCTTTTTGAGCTGTTTTTACTCACCTCAACCCACAGAGATTAGACACCATCTGTCACCATTGAGTCCCGGAGACATTCTCGGCGCCTCAGGGGCGAGCCCCCACAGCACGGTTCTCTTGACACCACTCGTCATAGATTCCGATCATCATCCGTTGATACCACCCATCACAGATCTAGAGCCTTGTCACTTGACTCCACTCGTCAGCGACGTAGGTCTCCGTCACCAGATAGTGACGCACCTTACTTTACCTTCGATTCTGAGACAGAGTCTGAGAACCCTTTTTATACTGCCCCTACTAGCCCCATGGCTGGCACGACTTCCACTCCGTTTGTAATAGGGACCATTGGTGGCACATCCACCACCACACCAGTTACTACACCTGTTTTGGGTATGCCCTCCATGGGGCCCCCATCTACCGTTCCCCTCACGGTACCTATTCCCGCAGCAGGAATCCCTATCCCCACTACATCAGTGGCTCACACTACCTATGGTGGTGCTGGACCATCCTCCACTACCTCAGTTCCCCCACTTGGGGGCACCACCCCAAATCTTGTCCCCCCACTTGGGGGCACTGGCCCCAACTTGGTCCAACCCACTACTGTGTCACATCCTTCTTCTAGTTTTCCATTCATGGCTAGCCTCAACCTACCTGACCTGGCCAGATTGACCAACGACCCTATTCGACACGACCCTGCATGGCCTCATATGCCTACCAAGCTTCCCTCGGACATCCCTAAGTTCGAGGGTAAGGTCGGTGAGGACCCACAAAACCATATCATGTCTTTCCACCTATGGTGTTCCTCTAACTCCATAGTGGATGACTCTGTTCGCCTCCGTCTCTTACAGCGCACCTTCACTGGCTCTGCAGCCAAATGGTATATCGAGCAACCTCATGGGACCCATGCCACCTTTGCTTCCCTTGCATCGACATTCCTGCAGTTCTTCCAGTTGCCTGTCCGCTATGACGCGGGCGTTGAGATCCTTCTATCTTGTAGACAAAACACAGCTACCCATATCACGGACCACATCCATGAGTGGCGTCGACGCCGTAGCTTATGCAAGATCAAACTAGACGACCGTATCTTCCTCGATTGGTTCCTCAAGTCCCTGCTTCCTGTTATCGCTAAGGATGTAGCTTCAGAAAGACCCCAGTCTGAAGAAGAGGCCATCCTTAAGGCACAGCAGTTCGACCTCATTTACGCCCAGTCGGGTTACCTTTATACCATTATACCTGATGCCCCTCGCGGCGAGTCCTCCCAGCACGATGCGCCGGGGGCATCCCACGCTGCAGACGGCATCATCGGTCGTGTTTCTTCGCATCCTCAACCATTTTCTATAGCACGACCTACCCCTGGCCCCGACCTGTCGCGGGCTACCTCACAGTCTAGAGCAACCAACTCATATGCTCCCATGACACACCACTATTCCCATGGACCCTCATGTCCACCTCAATGCTTCGGTTATGCGACTCCTGCTTATGCTCCCCCAGTTGCACCTCAGTCTTACTACCATCCGCAGGCTGCCCCAACCCCTGCGCCTTCACAAGCCCAACCCGCTTATTATCCGCCCCAGGCAGCCCCTACGGCACATCCACAACCCGCTCCGCAGCCATATCAGCAACCCTCTCAGGTTGCTGCACCTGCTCCGCCTCAACCTGCATATCATCCACCACAGCCTGCTCCAGCACCTGCGCAACCTCAAAATCCACCTGCTGCCCAAGGGCAAGTTTACGCCCAGCAAAACCCGCAGCAAAACCAGAACAACCAACGCAACCAGGGCCAACAGAACCGCGGCAAGGGCCGTAATCGTGGGAACAACCAACCTGCCGACCAAGCTGGTCAACCGGCTAATCCCCCCGACAACAACAACGCGGCCCCCGCTAATCAAAACCCTGATCGCCCACCTAAGCAGGCTAAAAACCCTAATCTGCGAACGAACCACCCTTGTTCTATTTGCGGGGTCTATGTTCATTACACACACGCTTGCCCACACTTAGAGCGAGCTCGACAACTCTGGGTTGACGAGGCCCATCACCAAGGGCATGCGTCTCCCCAAGCACCGCCCAACCCCCCCCAACCTCAACAACCCCCTTTGGTGCTGCAAAACCCCTTACCAACCCAAGGCGTGGTGAACACTCAGCCGTTGGCCCCTCAAGCTAATGTGCAACCCCAACAACAACAGATCACATACGCCGCTCCTGATCAACCCATGTTTGACTCAGGTACCCACCACTTGCTGATGATGTCATCTGCTGACGTCAACTTGCAGACCTGTCGGAACCAATATGGCTCCACCTCTGAAGCCACTCCCACGGATAAACCTACCAATGCCCATCCCACCGATCAGGCGTTACGTATACCGCCGCCGCCCATAGACGGCGCTGCGAAAGCACCTCGTTTCCCACTTCGCCGAATCAACAATAACCCTAATGTGCGTGCTGTGTCAAACTACAACATTGTAGACGACCTAGCCCAATCTCCCACAGCCATGTCTGCGTTAGAAGTCTTGAAGAACTGCCCTTCTCAGCGCAAGACTTTACTTTCCGCCATTGGGGGGATTGACCCAAATGATTCGAATTTGATGGCATTTGATTTAGACCAGTCTGAACCACGCCTACCTTCCAGCTTAGCATTCCAAGTTACTGTCTCCGTTAGGAATCTTGTCATCCATCGGTGCAGCATCGATGAGGGTGCCTCCACATGCGTTATGTCTACATTCGTATGGCAGAAGCTGGGATCCCCTCCTCTCCAACAGTCCACCACTGCATTACGCGCCTACGACGGTCGTTCGGCTCAGCCCCAAGGCCTCCTAGCCAATGTCCCCGTCCAGTTAGGTGGCAAAACTGTACTCATTGACATTGAGGTAATCAACGCCCAATTGGACTATAACCTTTTACTTGGCCGCAGCTACATGTATGCCATGCGGGCAGTTGCCTCTTCTGTCTTTCGCACCATGATGTTCCCCCATGAGGGACGCGTGGTTAAGGTTGACCAGCAAACCTACTATGATCCCAGTGCTCCCGCGGCACCTGAAAATGTTCTCCCCATGGTTGAACAACCTGTTTCTCATGCCACCACCTCATTTGTTTCCGCTACGGGGCCTGGAGTCTACTCAGACGCGCCGATGACCTCCACCTTTCAATCCATTCCTCCCCCGTCATCTACGCCCGAAGTCTCTGATTTATGTACTTTATCCCACGATAACCTACCACCTAATAATCAACCACCCTTGTTGCCAAAACCACCATTGGTACCTAGCCACATTGGTGTTACACCTATCCATACGATCCCCTTCCTAGTTCCTCCATCAGGAGTAGTAAGCGCCCCGGTCATGGCTACCCTTAGCCTCCCTGGGTTAACCTTGGGATTACCTGTATGGTATCTTTCGCCTCCCGTTCGCCCACCGACACCAGATGTCGTCCTCCAACCGGTGCAACCCATGGCTACTACCTCTCAGCCACCTCCTGGTGTCTCTACCCCTTCGTCCTCCACAACTCCCCCTCCTCCTCCCAAACCCACTGGGGGCAGAGGCCCACAACCTTACACTGCTGTCCCACCTCCCAAGACAGTAAAAAACCCTCCAGTATTTCGTGCTCCCCCCAAATGCTCGCTGTGCGACGAGTTGGGCCATGCGACCCACCAATGCCCACAGTTACCAGCATTGCAGAAGCACATGCAGATACTCGACGATGACCCTAACATCCCAACTGTCGAACTAAATCCCACTCCCAAGCCTAAAGATAAGTCCCTACGTACCAACCACTCCTGCGCCATATGCGGTATTTACGGGCATTATTCACATCATTGTCCCGATCTCCCGGATTACAGAGCGGCTCTCTATGAGATGAACAATCTGGATCTTGAGACGGCACCACCTACCATTGAGGAGATCTACCCCCCAGACTCTTCCCCTTCCGGAGAGGTTAATACCATCTATATGATCTCTTCCACCACTACCCCCTCGTCAACCGATTTGACGATGCAAACTTTCCGTACCGATGAGGAGATTCTCGAGGCCCTTACTGCCCCGGATTATCCCTGGGATGATATGCATCATCGCTCCTACTTCATCCCAGAAGCGTCTTCCTCTAGCTCCGCTACCCAATACGCGGTTGAATCCAAAGACTTCCTCCCCACCAAGGTCGACTGGTTCAAGGACCCTATTCCTGCTCCTGACGCCTTCGAGGAGGGTAACATGGCCAACATCTCACCTGTCATCCAAGTTGATATCGCTGCCCCAGGACGTGCCCCTGAACTCATCACTTTAGGAGCATTCTGCAGTCAACAAGAGATTGAGGAGTACCAAAAACTCTTCCAGGAATTCCGTGATGTCTTTACCTGGTCCTATACTGAGATGCCCGATCTCGACCCCGCCATTATAGAGCACCACCTTGACACCTCTAAGTCAAGGGGCATAATAGATCACCTCGACCCTGGGATAGGGGGCACGATCAATCACTTTGAACATTCCCCATCACATCTATCTCAGCACGTCAATGAACCCATTGTTCAAACCCACACATATGTGATCCATAATCCCAAACCCCATGCACATAGCATGGGGGCAAGTCATTAACCCTGCTCATTTTTTTCACACTTGTGATCTCAACCATTTTTGAGGTCACATATTACTTGTAGATTTGATTTGCTTTGATACACCTAGTATTCTTCCCCCACGGGTCATCATTTCTCCCCACCACTGCATCCTTGGCTTGGTGGGCTCACCTTTTACCATTCCGGAGTCTTTATGACCTCCGTTTTTCGTACCATTTGCACCGCCGGATTCATATTTCCGTGCCCGTGACGATGCTTGAGATCATTTCTCGCTCTCACTAGGACCAATATCAACATTGTGTCCAGACACCACTAGTCGCCTCGGTTTGTGTGCCACATCAGCCGTTCTCCATTTTTCACATGTTTTATATCATCGGATTCATTTTTCCGAGCTGGTGATGATGCTTGAGATCATTTCTCACTCTCACCCCCCGATCTTTCGGGTATTTTTTTGAACCGCCCTCGCTACCTCGGTGCGCGTGCCACATCGGCCGTTACCCATTTTTCACATCCTTTATATCACCGGATTCATTTT
The DNA here is from genome assembly GCA_027924585.1 of Larix kaempferi. Lineage (NCBI taxonomy): Eukaryota > Viridiplantae > Streptophyta > Pinopsida > Pinales > Pinaceae > Larix > Larix kaempferi. Next base: position 3,258,334 of record BSBM01000341.1, on the reverse strand, counting down.
TTCGAGCTCGTGATGATGCTTGAGATCATTTCTCGCTCTCACTTGGTACAATTTCAACATTGTGTCCCGACACCTTGCTTCCTCGGTTTGCGTGCCACATCGGCCGCTATCGGATTGTTCTACATTTTTACATGAGCCATTCACTCCTGTCATACTGCAAATGTTTCGTTATTTTGCCACCATTTCATCTACCCCGCAAGGAGTCCCATCAGTGTTCCCACCTACCCTCGCTCTTGGTCACCATTATTGATCCTTGATTGAACACTTCCTCCTTGCCTGGCCATTCCTTTTGTTCGGTATAATTTTATCCCTTTTTCGGGCCGGACAAGTCCTTTACGAAAAAGGCACTTAGGGAGTTTCCGTTAAGCTCTTTTCTGACTCCTAAAAGAATGAAAAGATCGCCGAGCAATCTTGCTTCCTTTCATGCTCGTTAAAGTACCTGAAAGGGCGTCTATCTGGTATAAGTTTAACCCTTTTCCGGACCTGATAGACTAATTACGAAAAAGGAATACTCTAGTCACACCGGCTAGAAGAGTTCTTCATTGCATCCTTTTATGCTTCTTTGGGCCTTGGAGACTAAATCTACGAAAAAGCAACCCCCTGGAGTCTTCTTACTTGCTTTCAGACTCTCTAAAATTGAAAGCAACCACGAGCATGAACTGTCCTGGGCTCGTAAAATCCACACGATAGTACCATTCCATCATTTCAGAGTCTTCTTATTTGCTTTCAGACTCCTTAAAATTGAAAGCAACCTCTTGCATGAACTGTCCTGGGCTCGTCAAATCCACACGACAGTACCATTTTACACACACTTCTTCTAGTTCCTTAACCCATGAAGAAGTTTTTCCCCCGTGCCTCCTGGCACTTTGATCTATCATCTCGGCAGCACCCCCAATCAGGTCGCCTTTCTTCAGAGTATTCTGCAGTCTTCTGCCATTTTACCCCAGCTTGAGTCTCCCTCAGACCAATCATCTCCCCAGATCCAATACAGCTATGATCCCTCTCCCCTTAGTCAGTTTCATATGCTGCCAGATCATCCCCATTATCATACTCTGAACAAAGGAAGTTTGAGTCCATCCACTCTACTTGCCCAGTTGTCCCCCCACAATTTATCAGTCCTGCCATCAGCACTATCACATTTCGGTCTTGAACCTCGCGCTCCTGTCAAGGAAACATCATTGCCTTGATAGTTGCAGGTCTCCCTCTGTCGACGACAGCTCCTCTATTCCAAAGGATAGGCCCAGAGGTCCCTACGCCTTGGACTTATCACCATCTTTGGTAAGTGCCTACAGATCATTCTGAGAGGAGTCATCATTGCCTCTCCGAGTGGTTGTTCCTCACATGCTCGACTTCAGCACCTTGATCGCATCGTTGAGGATCGCGTAGGATTATATCCCATCAGTTTTTAGTCGAAGACCCCGGATTTCCCCTGACTCTAGCACATTGGTGAGTCACTTCGGAACGACCAGTTATATGTTCCCGTGGATGTCCGGGCTGCGTTGGCGTTTGTATTCGGAATCCATCCAGTTACATGCTTCCTTGAGTACCCAGTTTCAGTCCCAGATCAGTTCCAGTTCAGTGTTCCATTGCGAGTGTACCCCTTGTCACTCTGATCCAGCAGCTCATTAGTTCCTTTGGTACCACGCTCAGTAGCACTGTTGATTATTCCAGTGTATCAGCTCTTCAGCATAGACATGGTCAACCCAGCAGTATGTCCCAGATTTGTGTCCCCTCTGGACCCTTATGATGTACACAGTGGTCATGTATCTTACAGGTCCCCCTTTGCGGACCTCACAGTTCTGTTTATATATCTTGATACGAGCATGGGTATGCCCGCCTCGTCTACATATTGAGATTATTCCTCAGTCAGTATTTGAGGTCATGTATATTTCAGGTCCCTATTTTTGGACCCCATTGTTTATGTTATGTTATATCCTGACACGAGCATGGGAATGCCCGCCTCGTCCATATGATCAGATGATTCCTCATCCATTATTGAGGTTATGTACTTTTAGTTCTTGCAGTTGTTCGGGATCGTTGTTCCGGGCTTCAGTTTGTTTCTTCTCTTCTCTCCACATCCCAGGAAAACCATTCATGACTTATGCTGTCCATCGGCCATACGATGAGCTCCTGCCCTCGCACATCAGGGGGCAATCTGTTAACACCCAAAAAGTGTTCACTACCTCATCTACCACATTATATGGCTCATTTGTCCATTTTCCTACCATATTTCCCTTAAAATCCCAAAAAATCCCATTAAAAAGCCTCCAAAAGGCCACAAAACCATCAAAATAGCCTAAAAAAGGCTAAAAAACCCCCCTTTTTCCTCTAAAAATAGCAAAAACCCCTAAAAAAGGAAGAAAAAATATAAAATAATGAGGAAAAGGAGGAAAAAACCCTATACAGCTACACAAAACCATGTGTTTCCCAAAACCATGGGTCAGCACTCCACCACCAAAAAACTATAAATAGGTGATGGAGATCCATTATTCCATATCCACAATCACAAGCACCCTTACTCTGCCAAAATCTCTCTCGAAACCCTAGTTCATCATTGAACTACTTTCACCTTGAGAGCCACTTTTGGCCCATCCCCACCATTGGAGAAAGAGAAGGAGCATATTGAAGCTTGGAGCATCCTCTTGGACACTGCAAAGGGATTCATCAAACCTTTTCATTGAAGGTAACATTAATAGAAAAAGTCATTCTTTTCATTTGATGTTTATGTTTCATGCATGTTTTAGAAGTAATTTAATTTCTGTTTTAGCTTAATAATTTACATTTACTGAACTGCTACTAAGGAGTCCATTCTCCTTAGTAGGTGCTCATTTGCACAAGCTAGGGGTAAAACCCTAGCTACAATGGTATCAGAGCTAGACTGAATAGGACATCTTTCACAAGGTAAGATTATCTCTCTCTCTCTCTTTGGTGAAGTTAGGGTTTCAGCCCAAAGTTGGTATTATTGATTTTTGGTTGCATGGCTGGATAGCCCTCCTCAATACCTTTCTTTTAAGCCCTAGATCGAACTTTTTGGTTGGGTAGAACTCCGGGAATTGCAAACCCTAATTCTACCAAAAGTGCGATACGTCAGATTTTGGTTTCAGAAAAAAGTTGGAATTTTTTATTTCTGATTACATGGTTGGATAGCCCTTATCAAGAGCATTCTTTTAAGCTATATATCGAACTTTTTGGTTAAGTAGAACTCCGGGAAAGTCAAACCCTAATTCTACCAAAAGTGCGATAAAATTCTGTTTCAGTTTCTGGAAAAGTGAAAAGGAACTTTCCAAGTAAGTCTACTCTGTCTCTTGGACTCCCCCAAGAGAAGATGGCTCCAAATACTAAGCTTGAAGACAAGCTAGAAGGCATAGAGAATTTCCGGGCATGGAAATACAGAATTGGTCTCATTCTTGAAGAGAATGATCTTGCTCAGCTTATCAAGGAAGAAGTTGCAGAACCAGAAGGAGATGAAGCCAAAGAGAAACATAGGAAATATTTGATTAGGGAAAGAGAATCATAGCTGATTCCATCAAAGACCACTTGATTCCCCAAGTGGCCTCCAAGAAGACTCCAAAGGAAATGTATGATGCCCTAGGAAGAATGTATGAAGGGAAGAACATCAATAGGAAGATGAATTTGAGGTCTAAATTGAAGAGCACCAAGATGCACAAAGGAGAATCCATTCAAGACTACTTCTCAAGGGTTTCACAAATCAAGGAACAACTAGATGCAATTGGTGATACCCTTGATGAGGATGAACTTGTGATGACTGCCCTCAATGGTCTCACTAGATCTTGGGAGTCATTTATACAAACCATGTGTGCCAGGAAAGAGAGCATGAAGTTTGATGTAGTATGGGAGGATTGTGTTCAAGAAGAAGCTAGGGTTGCAAATAGAGAAGCCCTTCTCAAAGAGGATGACCAAGCCTTAGCCACTCATACCAAAAGAAGAAGAATGAGTCATTTCAAGAGAGTTGACCACAAAGGATCTCAACATTTCTCTAGATCTAACAAGAGAAGAGGACCCAATTCAGCAAGAGATCTTTCTACGGTAGAATGCTACAGTTGTCATAAATTGGGACACATCTCCAGATTTTGTCCTTCTCAAAAGAAGAAAGTCTTCCACAAAAGACATCATGCACATATGGCAGAAAATGAAAGTGAAGAAGAAGAAGAGGAAGAAGATGAAGAAGAAGAAGAGGTAGAGGTAAAACCCAAAAGGAAAAGATGTAAGGTGAAGAAAGAAGATCCAGAAGAATATGTTCTATTCTCTGCACTCTCTGGATCTGTATCTCCTGGAGAAGATACATGGCTCATTGATAGTGGTGCTTCCAAGCACATGACAGGTCAAAGGAAGACCTTCTCAAATCTTGAAGAAAAGTCTTCTTCACAGAAAGTATCTCTAGGAGATGACTACCAATATCCTATCAAAGGAATTGGTGAAGCTAGCTATAAGCTAGATTCTGGAACACCCTTGAAGATGAAAGACATCTTATATGTCCCAGGTTTAAAGAAGAACCTTCTCTCCATTTCAGCTCTAGATAAGAAAGGCTTCAGAGTAGCCTTCATAGATGGACAAGTACTCATGTGGTCCAAAGGGAAGACAATTAAAGATGCAGTTGTTATTGGTGAAGAAGAAGGAGATCTCTATAAACTCAAGGGTCATCCAGAAGCTGCCCTTGCACATGAGATCTCTAGCCCCAGTGAGCTATGGCATAGAAGATTAAACCACATCAACTTTAAATCCTTACCCTATGTAAGCAAGGTAGTCATAGGATTACCAGATTTAAAATCCGATCATGATGGCTCATGTAAAGGATGTAAGAAAGGGAAAAATATCAAGAACCCCTTTCCAAAGAGTGAAACAAAGACTAAGAACATTTTAGAGCTTATACACTCAGATGTATGTGGTCCAATGCCCACCACTTCCTTAAGTGGGTTTGAATACTATCTTTCATTCATAGATGACTATTCAAGGAAAATTTGGATATACTTCCTAAAAGGGAAGAATGAAGTCTTTGGAAAATTCAAAGAGTTCAAGGCTCTAATAGAAAATCTATCAGACAAGAAAATCAAAACTCTCAGAACAGATAATGGCGGAGAATTCACCTCAAAGGAATTTGAGGACTTTTGCAAAGAAGCTGGAATTAAAAGGGAACTAACTACTCCCTACAATCCCCAACAGAATGGGGTGGCTGAAAGGAAAAATAGAACAATCATGGAAGCTGTGAAGACCATGATACATGACCAAGATCTTCCCATGTACTTATGGGCTGAAGCAGCCAAGACAGCAGTTTATGTGCAAAATAGATTATCTCACAGTGCTATTGAATTCAAAACTCCAGAAGAAGTGTTTACAGGTAAGAATCCTGAGGTAAGTCATCTTAAAATATTTGGGTGTCCTGTGTATATCCACATTCCAAAAGAAAAGAGAACCAAGTTGGATCCCTCAGGTAAGAAGGGAATGTTTGTTGGTTATTGTGAAACTTCCAAAGCCTTCAGAATCTACATACCAGGTTTCCATCATATAGAAATAAGTAGATATGTAACCTTTGATGAGGAAGCAGCTCTCAAGAAATCCAGAAAGTGTCAACTTGAAGAAGTTTATGAAGAAGATTCATCACCCAGAAATTCAGAGACTGTTCACATCCCTGAAGAAGCTACACCAGAGGATCATGACATGCTGGAACCTCAAGAACCCCCTGTTACAGAACTATCCAGGAAAAGAAGACCAGCATGGGCTAGAGATATTATTCAAGGAGTTGAAAGATATGGAGCTCCTGAAGGCTCCACTAGAGAAAGAAAGAAACCAAAGCTAGTATCCAACTATATGGCCTTAATGTGTGACCTTGTAGATCAACTACCTACTAGCTATGAAGAGGCAGCTCAGAAGAAAGAATGGGTAGAAGCAATGACAGAAGAATATCAGTCAATAATGAAAAATGATGTTTGGGATATAGTTCCCAAGCCAAAAGATAAAAGTGTGGTTTCTTCCAAATGGATCTTCAAAATAAAACATGCCGCAGATGGAAGCATTGAAAAATACAAAGCAAGATTTGTAGCCAGAGGATTCTCTCAGAAGGAGGGAATTGACTACGAAGAAACATTTGCACCAGTTGCCAGGTATACTTCAATTAGAACTATTATCGCTCTTGCATCCATGATGAAGTGGAAATTACACCAAATGGATGTTAAGACATCTTTTCTGAATGGAGTAATTGAAGAAGAAGTATACATAGAACAACCTCAAGGGTTCGAGGTTAATGATGGAAGAACTCATGTATGCAAATTAAAGAAGGCATTATATGGTTTAAAACAAGCTCCAAGGGCTTGGTACGGAAGGATTGACAATTTCTTAACTAGCATGGGCTTTACCAAAAGTAAAGCTGACCCAAATCTTTATCTCAAGGTGATGGATGATGAACCAGTTATATTGCTGTTGTATGTAGATGATCTTTTCCTAACTGGAGATGAGAAACAGATTATTGAAAGCAAGAAGAAGCTTTCTTCAGAATTCGAGATGAAGGATCTCGGACTAATGCACTACTTCTTAGGTCTAGAAGTATGGCAAGAACCAAAAGGGATTTTTCTAAATCAAGGTAAGTACATTGTGGAGATTCTCAAAAGATTTGATATGTTGGAGTGTAAAGCCATGGCCACTCCCATGGACTCCAACTTAAAGTTATTAGCTAATGATTCATCAGAACTAGTGGACATAACTCTATATAGACAAATCATTGGATCATTGATGTATTTAACAAATACTAGACCTAATATATGCTTTGCTGTAAATACCCTAAGTCAGTATCTAGTAGAACCTAGAAAGGTTCATTTAATAGCTGCAAAGCATATAATGAGGTACCTAAAAGGTACATTAGATTTTGGCCTATTTTATCTTGGAGGTCATGAACTCAGATTACATGGTTACTCAGATTCTGATTGGGCAGGTAGTGTCTCAGATAGAAAAAGTACCTCAGGTGGATGTTATGGTCTTGGATCTGCCATGATCTCATGGTTCAGCAAGAAACAATCAAGTGTGGCCCTCAGTACTGCTGAAGCTGAATACATAGCTGCCTGTTCTGCTAGCTGTGAAGCAGTATGGCTTCGAAAACTTTTATCTGGAGTGTTTGACTTAGAAATGGAACCCACTGTGATTATGTGTGATAATCAAAGCTGCATCAAGATGACTGAAAATCCTGTGTTTCATGATAAGTCAAAACACATAGAGATCCGTTACTTTTATATTCGAGATATGGTGCAGAAAGGAGCTATCAAGCTAGAGTATATAAGCACTGAGGATCAAATTGCTGATATCCTGACCAAGCCTCTGTCTCGAGTAAAGTTTGAACACTTCCGAGACAAGCTTGGTGTAGTTCAGAAGAACCCTCCTCGAAAGGGGGAGTAGCACAGTATGAGACAGACAAGCCTATCTCATCAATGATGAGGTTACTTATTTTTCTTTGCACTTACTCACCTAGAATCATTTAGATTTAGGACTCTTATATTCTTTATTTTTATGATTAGATGTATACATACTTTTGATGATAGATGTATACATGCTAGATACTTTTGATGATGAATAGATGTATACATACTTTTGATGATGAATAGATGTATACATACTTTTGATGATAGATGTATACATGCTTTTGATGTTAGATGCTTTTGATGATTAGATGTATACATGCTTTTGATGATAGATGTATACATGTTTTGATGATGATGATACATGTTGTGGTTATACATGTTTTGATGATGATGATACATGTTGTGATTATACATGTTTTGATGATGATGATACATGTTGTGATTATACATGTTTTGATGTTGATGATACATGTTGTGGTTATACATGTTCTACATGTTGTGGTTACACATGTTTTGATGATGATTATACATGTTGTGATTATACATGTTTTGATGATGATGATACATGTTGTGGTTATACATGTTTTGATATTGATGATACATGTTGTGGTGATACATGTTATGATGAGGAGGATACATGTTCTTGATGAACATGTGAAGGGATTGGATCATCCCTGGACTTTCAGTCCTAAAGAGAGCCGTAGACGTGAGGTCTCCGAGAATGAAGTCCTTAATGGACAGTTGAGGGGATTGGATCATCCCTGGACTTTCAGTCCTAAAGAGAGCCGTAGACGTGAGGTCTCCGAGAATGAAGTCCTTAATGGACAGTTGAGGGGATTGGATCATCCCTGGACTTTCAGTCCTAAAGAGAGCCGTAGACGTGAGGTCTCCGAGAATGAGGTCCTTAGTGGACAGTTGAGGGGATTGGATCATCCCTGGACTTTCAGTCCTAAAGAGAGTCGTAGACGTGAGGTCTCCGAGAATGAAGTCCTTAGTGGACAGTTGAGGGGATTGGATCATCCCTGGACTTTCAGTCCTAAAGAAGAGCCGTAGACGTATGTCTTCGAGAATGAAGGGATTGGATCATTCCTGGACTTCAGTCCGAAAGAAGAGCCGTAGACGTATGTCTTCGAGAATGAAGGGATTGGATCATTCCTGGACTTCAGTACGAAAGAAGAGACGTAGACGTATGTCTTCGATAATGAAGGGATTGGATCATTCCTGGACTTCAGTCCGAAAGAAGAGCCGTAGACGTATGTCTTCGAGAATGAAGGGATTGGATCATTCCTGGACTTCAGTCCGAAAGAAGAGCCGTAGACGTATGTCTTCGAGAATGAAGGGATTGGATCATTCCTGGACTTCAGTCCGAAAGAAGAGCCGTAGACGTATGTATTCGAGAATGAAGGGATTGGATCATTCCTGGACTTCAGTCCGAAAGAAGAGCCGTAGACGTATGTCTTCGAGAATGAAGGGATTGGATCATTCCTGGACTTCAGCCCGAAAGAAGAAGCCGTAGACGTATGTCTTCGATAATGAAGGGATTGGATCATTCCTGGACTTCAATCCGAAAGAAGAGCCGTAGACGTATGTCTTCGAGAATGAAGTCCTTGGTGGACGGTTGAGGATTAAGTCATCCTTGGACGTAGGTCCTAAAAGCACAGTGAAGGATTGGATCATCCTTGGACTTTAGTCCTGTAAACTGAGCCGTAGACATGAGGTCTCCGAGAACATGATAGGACTGGATCGTCCCTGGACTTCGGTTCAAAAGGTACATGACTGGTTTACATCATTCCTTGACGATGACGATGATCGTGTGATGACGATGCTGATGATCATGTAATGACGATGCTGATGATCGTGTGATGACGATGCTGATGATCGTGTGATGACGATACTGATGATCGTGTGATGATGATGCTGATGATCGTGTGATGACGATGCTGATGATCGTATGATGACGATGCTGATGATCGTGTGATGACGATGCCGATGATCGTGTGATGACGATGCTGATGATCGTGTGATGACGATGCTGATGATCGTGTGATGACGATGTTGATGATCGTGTGGCGATGATGCTGATGATCGTGTGATGACGATGCTGATGATCGTGTGATGACGATGATGATGATCGTGTGGCGATGATGATGATGATCGTGTGATGACGATGCTAATGATCGTATGACGATGTTGATGACGATGTTGATGTTCCAGTAACTAGTCAAGTTACTGATGATGATGAAATGAAGAAAGCTTCCAATGATATATAGATGATGAAGTAAATGACTCCTTGCTCCTACAGATGTTGTTATAATATCCTTCTCATTAAGGGGGAGTGTTGAATATTGTAACTTCTAAGAATATTATAATTGTACATTATTTGTTCCGGAGATGTTTCATTCCTCCGAGGTAATCCTACTATGTATCTGGAGATGTTTATTCCTCCAGGGTTTGATATTAACTAGGGTTATTAGACCCACCATGTGTGGGTCGGCCCTATAGTTATATTTTAGGGGTTATTAGACTTCTCCAGGTGAGGTCGGCCCCAACAGGTCTTTTAGTCAGTTGAGAGTCAAGTATAAATAGAGGAGGTGAACTCCTCATTAGATCACTCACTCACTTGTGGAAGAGTGCGCACTTGTCTGGGAGATCAGCTAAGGAGACAAAGGAAGGAGGAGCACATCTTGTATTTTGGTTGATCATCTTATTGAGGAAAGCTTTGCTGGGTTTTCTACCCCATGAGGGTTTCCCAGGATATATTGTGTGTCTATCTTGTGATTATGCTTCTTTCAGTGATCTTGCTTGGTTATTTGGTTTAAACTTAACATACTGCTGCTTTCTTCTCCTCTTCTACAATGTAACTAAACCATATGCCAGTGCCCCTTATAACTATATTTGCTGAGGCAGAGAGTAAGAATTTCTGAGAAGTTACATATTTACCAAGCTTTGCTCCAATACCTTGAATTTCTGTTACTGCTGCTTAGTGTATTTCCTGAAGCAAATGAATGTGTATTGATGACATCCCAATATAATGCTGGAGATCATCAATGGCTAAGACATCAATATTTTTCACATATTCTGTTTGGATGCCCAGCTCTTCCTTCAGGTCAGCTAAACGTTGTTCTTTGCCCAGGAAATCATCAAGGGACTGAGGGAAACTCAACTTGCATTTGTCATGCACTTCATGGATTCTTTGATAAATCCCGTTACTTTTATCCATTGTCCCTCGGATCTTGGCCATTAGCTTAATGTTACAATTTTTGCAAAATTCCAAAAGGGCTACGTCTTCATTAAAACCTTCTTCAGATTTAAATGGGAGATGCTTGGGGAAATCTACCTTTCCTTCTCTCCATTCTATTTGGCTCACGATATTTGCCTTAACCCGAGTATATTTAGCTTTAAGCCTGTTGGCCTCTGCATTAACTTCTTTTAATCTAATCACCATGGCCTTGAGATTGCATACTTCCTCAGTAATTAGTTCCTGCATGTCATGGACTTGATTTAGGATGCTACATGACAGCTCATGGAAAGGAGACATGTCTATCGCTCTGCTCTCCGCCTGCTCTAATTGCTCAACCAATGCCAGCTTGTCTGCTTCTAGATGGGACACTCTGGCTCCTGCATCATTCTTTTATGCTTCTACAATCCTCATCTGGATTGTCAGTTGTTCATTTTCTTCTTCTAGCTGGTTATACTTGTCTGACAGTTCTTTATGCTCAATAGACAGGCGATTATACCTATTCACCACGAGATCCCTGTAGGCTTGCTCGTTAGTCACATTATGTTGTAGCATGCGGGCTCTCCTCTTTGTCGACTCAACTTCTTTAACTATATCAGCCACATTGTCCAGCGTTGCTTTTTCTGTCTCTACAGCGGCGGATGCCATAGCTAAGGGAGCCTTATTTGTATTTTGCAATACTGTTGTCTCCCGGTGGGTAACGATATCTTCTTGGAAGAGTCTCTTTATCCTCTCTTCCGATTTAAGGACCATTGCCTTCCTTTTCTTATCATAGACAAATTCATCCCATCTAGACATGGTATGCTCTTCTGATGGAGTGTACGGGATGATTGGGAGATCAATAATATCTATCTCTGCTTCTTCGGGTGGGGCCTGGACTACCTGAGCTGGATCTGTTCCCACATTTTGGGTACCAGAGACACCTGATTGTGCTATGTCCGCCTCCACATTTTGAGTGCCGGAGACACCTGCTTGAGGTACGTCTATTTCCATATCCTGGGAACTGGAGCCACCTGCCTGGGTATCTTCAACTGTCTTGAGTTCTTCTTCCGTTTTCTGCCCTACTTCAGCTTGTTGCCTTCCCTCTTCATCTTTCGCTTGCCGCTGATTTTCATTTTCTTCCATCGGCTTCGTGTCTTTTGCTTCTTTCCCTTGCTGGGATTCCTCTGCTTCTTTCTGCAGCCTTTCACTTTCTGCTTCTTGCTGCAATCTCGCCACTTCAGCTTCCTGATGTAACCTTGTGACTTCTTCCTCTTGTAGTAACCTTGCTTCCTCTCTTAACCTTTGTTCTTCTTGGGCTCGGGCATCATCTGCTTCTTTCTCTTTCGGTAGGTTGGTTTTTTGGGCCTTGGTAGAGCTAGAGCTTGCTCTACTGCCTTGGCGACAAATCTGCAGCTCAGTCATGTTGCTGATGCCTCTGAATGCCTCTTCCTCGGCATCATAATAATGGGAGTACTCGAAATGAGCATAAATTTCTTTGCAATGCTCGACAAATTTTCCCCGCCTATCATTCCTATGGAAAATAAATTCACCAAAGTGGAAGGCTTTAAGCTCTTGAACAAACTCCTCAGTTGATGCAACTCCTGAGAATTTGTAAGCTCCTATGCAGAAAGGTAGAGGGGGGAAAGAAGCCTTATGCTACTTGTTAAGCACGGCTCCAATTCCATCCAGGAAAATTTGTCTTACTGCTTCTTTCAGGACTACATAATCGGTAGCATACCTCGGCAAAATCTATGGAGCTTTAGTCCCTCCGAACATTTTGATGTAGGTGCCTTGTTCTGAGAAATAAAAATCTCCATAATTTTCTAGGATCTCCATGGAATTTTCGGACAAACAGTTGGGCTCTTCCTTCAATATCTGCTCATATAGGGGCATGATGAACCCCTCACAAATGATCTTATAGCTAGGTTTGTAATTTTGAGCCCACATCATCCTGTAAGCAGTGTAAACCGGGGTGTTGGCTCTATCCCACGTGCAACCTAAGCTGGGAAAAGATAGCTTGGCCAAAATACAATCAATAAGATATGAAGACATGTAAAATTCTGCCTTTTTTAAGGCCAGATCTTCTCTTGCAGCAACTACCATTGATGCCAAACTGTCTGACAAGATAGTAGCCCAGTCAAACACAGTTCCTTTGAATGCCACGAAGTGGATGATGGGGACCCACTGTATCTTGTATACGGTGCCATCGGGCATGCCCAAGATTCTGCATAACATCAGGGCGATTAACCTGAAAGGAGGTCTTAGATTCTGGACATCATATTCGTCATTACCTCTCTTTCTTAAGTGCTTTCCTGTGAGCAATAATTTTTTGGCCATTTCAATATTGTTCATTTGGACCAACCATTAATCACTCAGAGCTTGCTGGGGACGTGTGTAACGCCCCCTTCCATCGTCAAAGGCAAGGAGGGGAAAACGTTAACAACACACGGGCTTATCGGAGACTTAGCCCCAATAATTTTTGCACATAAATTCCTAACATTTTAAAACTTCTATATGCAAATTCGTTTCCATATAAAACACAGCGGAATGAACATGCTAACAAGCACTCAAACAGACAGTAATTGCAATCATATCAATCACAGCAGAGAATGATTCCACCTACAGAGACCCAAGCGCATTCATATGCCATGCATGGATTCTATATTAATTCATTTCATTACACATGGGCAATTTAACATATTGCAGAACACAAAATGGAACAAGTTATAATCCACAGAACACTTATCTTGAGAATTTGACGTCCAACAACTGGCTACGTGAAGGCAACGTTCCTCCCAACCGTAGATCTCTATCCAGCCTATATTCCTTCAGCTGAGAGATCACCCCCGAGCTGGGCCGTGTATCCACTAAGGAGGACTAGCTGGGTTCACTCATAGTCATGGCTTCAGTCAAGCATCCAAGCAGATAGAGGAGGGTAGTGCTAAGCCAGTGAGCTCAACCACAGAGCTACAGGCATCTCAAGTGAACTCAACAGTTAGGCACCCACATTACCTACCACATCCAACACAAGGAAGATCCCCTTCTCTGTTACACAGTCCCTCAGGAAACTCTTCCCTCCAGTGCTCTTCAGGATGGGCATAGAAAGGTCCAGCTGCTGATCTTTGAGATCCTAGCCTTCACTGGGTTTATCAAGCACACCCAACCTCTGCATAGTCAATCCCAACTTGATTTCTCACCATTCTGCTCACCAAATGCTCAAATCCGTCACTCGTTTTCTGAGCTGCAAAAACTGGGTTTTCCCATTGATTTCGGGGTAGCTAATGCTCCCAAATTTGCCCCAAGGTTCATGCTATTGGATCCCCCATTGGATTTCCCTGTCCCATGCCAAATCTGGACGTTTTTGGTCTTTCAAAAACGGGGTTCTCTCAAGGTCGCGATTTCTGGTTTTTTCCTCACTGCTGGCACTCGTTTTTGGATGGGAATGATGCTAGGTAGTTTCACAATGGACTGGGGTGAGAATGAAGCAACCTCCCATGAGGTTGAGTGACTTCTTACCCAAGCAATCAGAGCCCATGCCCACCCATACGAATTTCAGGGCTGCCCATGCTCCATTGAAGCCATGGGCTGAAAATCTCAACCACCTTCTTACAGCAGGCATTAATGTCACCTAGGGAAGTCAATGGGTTCTCATAATGACAAATGGCAGCCTAGGGTTTAATCCCATAGCCCCCTCACCACTCCCTAGTGGATACACGTGGCCCCTTCTCATTCGTTGCCTCCATAGCCAGTTTTTGGTATTTTATTTCAATGTTAAATATTTACATCAATTTACAATATCCCATGGCTTAATAGCACGTGGGTAACAAAATATCAAGCGTGTCTAATTTAAATAAAATCCGAGCATAAACTAGCGGGGCCTTGGCCTTGAGCTCCACGCTAGGGAAACATACATCGCGTATTTGCAATATTTACATTAAAGCCAATATTGCCTAAGGGTTCAAAATTGGGGTATTACAACGTGGGAATTTATAGGCTGCGGCAAGATATGCTAGATGGAATGAGGCGATGGCTATTTTCCCGTTGTCATGTAGTACTCTTGTCTCTGCATTAGTATGCTCGAGTATCCACCCGATCACTTCAGAACATGGGAACAATTCACGACAGGTAGAAGCTTTAGCTATGCCTAAAGTTTTGATGTTGCGGTAGATCTGTTCTTCCTCTAGTAACATATCCAGGATATCTTGGTCCCGGATCATCCTGTAAATATCGCCCTAGCGGATTTCGGGAGGAATACCGGTGGTGCACTTAGTATCTTGAAACATAGTTTTAGTCCTAAGTGGTACTGGCTCAGGTTCCATTACTTTAGCCTTCTTCCTACCACCTTTCGGCATCTTGGCTTATCCCTGCTAGTAACCAAATACAAGTCATTATAAAAATGTGCAACCTGTTATGAGATTTTAACAAAAAAAGGGACATCTTAACATGCTAATGAGACATATAAATAAATTATGAAGCTGCATGTTTGGGAAGCAAAATAAATCATTCCAAACAAGAAATATAGTTCTGGGATTTGGTTATCTTAAGGGGACAAAGTTTGGAATGTTCCCGAAAGGGCACGCATACGACGTGGAAAGAACCTGCTTCCCATCTAGCCCTAGGAGAAAGGGTATCCTTCATCGTTGCAATTCTAATGGTTAATGGCGGGTGAGCTTAGATTGAAATAATCTTAATATGAAACTAGGGACCACTTTCCACGAACAGGTGAGGGGTTCAGCTGACCGCTATATTTATTAATAGCATTTGATGAGACGCTCTATGGCCAACTCATAGCTTGAACGAGGGTAACGATGCTTGGGATGTGGCCGGTGAACACTCGGGTGGTCGTAGTTATGGTTTTAGCTGATAGGAACGAGACACCCAAGGGGCCTCGGTAGCTTTAAAAAAAAAAACGAAAATGACGACGCATACAGCCAATGTCTATTGGCCACGTTAAAGACGAGAAAAAACCATAGGAAATCTGACGTGGAGACAAAAATGGCGGTTAGAAACCTACCTGGCAATGTGATAGTGGCGAGCTGAGGTGGACGCGGTCGTGGGCGAGCTGAGCTAGAGCAGTTCGGCGAGGTCTCCAACGGCGTTTGAAAAATAACAATGCGGCCGACCCAAACCCCCATCGTCCTTTTAAACGATTTGGGAACGTTCGGTGTTTAATACGGTGGGTGGTGCATTTAAAACGAGTTTTAATTTTTGTATGTCACGGTCTTTTCGAGCCGCCTCGGTAGTTGTGCGCGACCGTCATTTGCAAGGCGGATTCACGAATTTCACCCGCAATTGCGGACTGATATAGCGAATGGCTTCAACGTTTTGGAAGAGGTTGGCATATCCTTCCGGAACGCAACCTTAGTAGAGCTGTTGCGAGCATTTTTACGGAGTCGTCCCACAGTTTCAGGGAAATATATGATTTCTCTCCGCAATTTTAATGGAGATAAGTCAATTGCTTCCGCAATTGCGGAACCATTTCGCAAAGCTTCCCGCCATTTCGGAACAGATTGGGGAATGGCTCCTGCGAGTCGAACAAAAGTCTAAGGCTTTTGCAAACGCTTCTACAATTTCGGGAGGCTTTCACGAACACTTCCGTAGTTTCGGAAGGCTTTCGCGAATCCTTCCGCAGTTTCGGAAGGCTTTCGCGAATGCTTCTGCAGCTTTGAGAGAGAAAGACTTAAGATTTAAAAAAAAAAACTAAGTCCTTTGGCAGCTCCAGGAAAAATAATGTGAACGCTTCCACGGTTTTGGAAGGGAAACCCAAATGCTTCCACTATTTCGGGATGGATTGGCGAATGGCTCCCGCAAGTTGAGAGAAAAGACTTAAATTTTTTTTAATGAGACCAAGTCCTTCGGCGGCTTTTCGGGAAAATAAGGTGAATGACTCCTGCAGTTTCGGGAGGATAAGTTGAATGGTCCTGCAACTGCGGGAAGATAACTCAAATGATCCCGCAATTTCAAGAGGAAATTTCTAAGTCCTTTTCGAGAGGCTTATGCAAATGGCTCCCGCTGTTTCGGGAGGAAAACCCGAACGGTTCCCTCGGTTTCGAGAGGATAACTTGAATACTTCTGCAACTACGGGGGGGCTTTCTCAAATGCTTCTGTGACTTCAGGAAGATTTCACGAATTTTATCCTTGTAAGAAAACTTGGAATTCTCAAAGCAGGATTTTCAGTTGAAAACACAGTAAAAAAGGAGAATTGACCTCGTACAGCAGTCTTTCTAAAAAAAATAAAGGAGGGGCCCCAATATGTACAAAAATTTTGGGGGGGGATGTTGCTGCAACAACACAACTCCAATTCCAAAATAACGCCGCACCTATGAATGCACCACTTTGACCACAACTACCTGCACAACCTAACCCAAACCCAAATAATAAAGCAATTCATCAATTTGAGACTGCCAACATGCCTGTGTATTCCATCTCCCAAATTCCCTGCAATGACATACAATTACAATGAGGGATGGTAGTGGAACCCATCATCACTGAGGATGTTCTATCCCCAGTGACTGAAACTGGAGTGAATCAACACTTTGAGAATATGGTTAACTCAGCAATCCCCATCATTGAGGATGCTGAAATTCCTGCCGAATCAGTAGCTGAAACTCAGGAAGTAACACACGATGAAGCAAAGCCTACACAATCGATGAGAGAACCACCATATCCTGAACGATTGGCCCTGCAAAAAATAGTGGAATAACCTTGATTCAATCTCTTAGGAGAATTGAAGAATTTGTATGTCAAAATCCCACTGTTACAAGCCCTCCATGACGTGCCCATTTATGCCAATATTGTTAGGGATCTATGTGTCAAGAAACCAGGAAGGAATCCTAGGGATCCTCCCACTGTCCATGTATTGGTAAATCTTTCTAAATTAATAATGGGGAAGACTCCTGTGGAAAAATATGATGACCCTGGAAATCCTAGTGTTATAGTTCACATAGGAAACACACAAATCCCCAACGTATTGGTAGACTTAGGCGCGACTATTAATGTCATGACCATAGAAACTGTGAAGAAACTTGGACTCACTAATCTTCGTCCAACCCCAACCATTTTAGAACTTGCTGATAGATCAAAAATCAATCCTGAGGGAATCCTGGATGACCTAGTAATCTCTATTGACTTGTGGGAATACCCCGCGGACTTCTTGGTGTTACAGCCGAAGTCTCAGTTGGGGCGACATCCGCTGATCCTCGGGAGACCTTGGTTAGCCATAGCAGACGCGTGTATCGGCTGTTGATTAGGATCCATGACTATCTCAGACGGGACTGAAATCAAAATCCTGACTCTATACCCTCCAGCCCGACCAAGCACAGAAGTTGAAAATCCACTTTGGGTGGATTTGGAGGAGGAGGAAGCCATTCAACCATTATTAATGATAGGGAGAGCCTTAACTTTTAAAGATGAAATAGAGTATGATACCATTAACAGTTTCATCAGTGAGCCCATGTCCATCAATAAACATGTTTACCAAATTCTGGACAATACATTAGATGAGAAAGAACAAGAAAATCTTACGGAATAAACTCTAGTCAGTGATGCAAATATAATTCCAGTACTTAAAAATTCGAAAAGTATCCCAGTAGAAATTGAGCCAGGAAAAACATTGAACATTAATCCAAACGTTGCACCCAATGAACTGGAACAGCTGATCACTCTGCTAAAAAATAAAGGAGCTTTCGCTTGGGAGTACAAAGACATGAAGGGTATTCCTTCTAATTTGTCTACCCATCACATTTATATTAAGAGCGACTCCAGGCTAGTGTGCCAACCACAACGAAGGATGAACCCGAACCTAAGGGATGTAGTAAAAGAGGAAATCCAAAAACTTCTAGAAGCAGGGTTTATATACCCAATCTCAAACAACGAGTGGATTTCTCCACTCGTGATTGTGCCAAAAAAGAATGGGAAATGGAGAGTCTGCGTGGATTACAGAGAATTGAACAAAGCAACGCAGAAAGACCACTTTCCCCTACCTTTTATCGATCAGGTCCTTGATACCTTGTCTGGGAAAAAGTATTTTCCTTTCTAGATGGCTTTAGCAGATATAACCAAATCCAGATTGCTCCAAAAGACCAAGACAAAACCACTTTCACCTGTCCCTGGGGCACTTTTTCATACAAGGTGCTTCCTTTCGTGTTGTGCAATGCACCAACCACATTTCAAAGAGCAGTGATTGGAATCTTTTCAGAGATGGTAAATGTCTGCATGGAAATTTTTATGGATGACTTGACTCCATACGGCAGTAGTTATGAAGAAGCATTGAAAAATTTAGAAAAGGTTTTGAAATGCTGTGAACAAAGCCAACTATCTTTAAGCATTGAAAAGTGCCATATGATGATGAGTGAAGGCATAGTTCTGGGGCACTTCATCTTTTCTGATGGTATCCAGGTAGACCCATCCAAAATCAAGGTAATTGAAAATATACCAACTCCTGGAACACAAAAATATGTACGTAGCTTCTTAGGGCATGCTGGCTATTACAGAAGATTCATAGAATTTTTTTCCAAACTAGCTTCTTCTCCTTTGTTCACTTTGTTGATGAAGGATGCACAGTTTGTTTGGAATGATGCATGCCAAACATCGTTTACTAAACTTAAGAAAATGATCTCTACAGTACCTATCTTACGAGGGCCCAACTGGGCTCTGCCTTTTCATATCTCTTCAGATGCTTCAGACACATTGGAGCATTTTTGGGATAGTAGGAAGGTCATGCCCCATATGCAATTTATTACGTTAGTAAGAACCTATTCACTGTTGAACTAAACTATACTGTCACAGAGAAAGAATTCCTTGCCATAGTTTATGCCATCAACAAATTTAGACACTACATTACTGGATATTCTACGTTTTTGCACGCTGATCATTCAACCATCAAGTATTTAATGAATAAACCAATCACAAATCCTAGAGTAACTAGATGGCTACTACTATTACAAGGATTTGACATCACAATTATTGATAGACCAGGGAAGGAAAATGTTGTTGCGGACTTTTTATCTCGACTTACTAACAGTGATGACAAATTACTAGTCGAAGATGTCATGTCCCAAATTTGGTATTGGGTCACAATGGCCTAATCACATTGGCCCTATTCATTAGAGTTTGTCAAATTGATGCTAAAGGTCAAATAATTGCCAAGGAGGAAAATTACTAGTTTCCTAGGTTTGGGGTGGAAGCTTTGGGATTTGGAATAATGGGGATAATAAATGATGTTTGAAAATTAGAATGGAATAAATATTTAATAAATGAGCTAAATAAATATATACAAGTGAAAATCAAAGTGGCATTTCATCATGAAGACACATGGAGGAAGTGGGACCCACATATGGCTAGATTTCCCCACTACACTTGGCATCATTCTCTCACCAATTCGAATTCAAGGTGAATGGTAACATACTTGGGGGAGTCCAAAAGGTATTATTCATTGCATGACTCATCCAAGGTCGAAATATAGAGGAAGAGTAACTCCCATGGAAGAGGAAGAGGGAATTTGGAGCTAGTGAGACACTTGGGCTAGATTCCCTAGCTCTATGACAACAATGATGAAGATGCTATGACACCTATGAAACAAATCAGACCTGAAGCCTGACATATGACATATATGACATGTCAGGGATAAAAATAGACTCCAAGAGGGCGCTCAAGGGTGTTAGGGCAGCTAATATTCTTCCACATGTGATTTGGTGGAAGTGGGAGACTAGGAATTGTTGTACAAGTGGCATTCTTTGGAATCTCTTCCCAACATGAGTTGGCATGAGTCTCTTGGAAGGAATTCGACCCATGGACGACATTAGAAGTTTATCAATTTCAATAACAAAGAATGAAACCAACTTTTGATCATTTGTAGAATTTGCAATTGCATTTGTGAAGAGGGAGAGCTAGTGGATGACTAGTTTCTTGCCTTAGCCAATTTCGAGGGTGAAAGATTCCCATCCAAGTTGGTAATTGGAAAGGCCATTCAGACCTTTCATATGGAGATTTAATGGAGTCTTTATTTGTAGGTGTAAGCTACAGGGAAGCTCATGGTTTATTTTATTGCAGCTCACTCCTTCAACCATTTCCAGTTTTGATGGCATATTCTTGATCCTTGAGGGAGGGCGTTTTTGGTGAGCTATTGTACTCTTTGGGGAAGCTTTTAATGCCCCATTTATTTTGTAATATGAATTAAATACTCTGTTCTTCATATCCAAAAAATTTCAGGTCGAAATTCCAAGTAGAAATGTATAAATCGCATTTTTAATGGAAGAACAATGCCATTTCCCCACTACCTTGCTGTGAGCCAATGTATTGATGATGATTTCGAATGAATCGATCATTATCTGATATATTTGTGATAAATATACTTCCATGGATGTCTTATACAAGTTTAATGTACTGTACTTGAGCATTTGAATCATTTTTACTCAATTTAGTTGTATTGGGAGGTGAAATAGTGCCATTTCCCCAAGGGTCGAATTGGGGATTTTTGCAGTTGAATGGGAGAGGGTGAGAACAGTTGTAATAATCCATTAATGGTGCATATGAGACTTTATTAAAATAATTAACACATTACATACCTATTTTCATAAATTTGAGTGGGTTTGGAGGCATTTGGGAAGCCATTTTCAGTACTTACCCCACGGGGATTTGAACCCCAAATTACTAGTAAAATTGCATAATTGGTCCAGAATCTTAAGAGAGTTTGCAGAGGTCTTTTGGTGGACATATGTCATCCATAAACATCATATTCAAGTTCTAATATAATTCATACACCTTCCTTGAATATTTGAAGGCATTTGGAGTCAATTTGAGACCTAGAGACCAATACTCGTCAAAGGAAAATCACTAGTAAAGTTACCTACATTGATCAGAATTGAAAGAGGATTTGCAGAAGTATTTTAAAGGTCCAAAGGCATCCCTAAAACACATATTTATGTTCTAATATCATTCATATACCTTCTCAGAAGATTTGGGATCATTTGGGGCAAATTTGGGACCTAGAGATCAAAACTAATCAAAGGTCGAACTAGGGAAAAAAAGTGGAAAATTGCCATTTTAATAAAATTCCTAACAAGGGACATTATAGTGGTATCAGAGCATGGTCCTTGCACCTATATATTAGGTACATACATTCAAGAATAATAGGCATCCATGTCTTACTATTATGATGAATCCTATGAGTACAATTCTTATGAGGAATATGCAGATGCTTGTGAGAAATATGAAGCAGAATGTGAATGGTACAAGGAAGAGATGCCATCATGCAACACTTCTTACAATTTCAATAGAAATGAAGATTATTCTTATGACTTTAAATCTGATGAATATGAGTGTGTCACACCAACCAAGGATAATTCTATGAGTGAGTTCCAAAGATGGAGAGCAAAATATAAAACCTTGCCCCAACAATATCAAAAATATCAAGAATATCTTGCTTTTAGCAAAAATACACAAAATGCCATGTCTTTTGAGTACTTTGCTGAACATGTTTTTTAAAATAGGCCCAAAAATGAAGATGTGGAGTTAGTAAAGAAAGGTTTATGCCCTTCTTGTGAATAACCTTGGAGTGAGTATCATACATGTGTGCATGACATTATGTCCCACTTGAGGAGAGCTTTTGGGAATTCTTCAAAAAGAGATTCCAAAGATATTGATCCTGAGGAAAACAAGGGGAAAAATGCATCAGCTTGCTTGAAGGATAAAAATGAAGAGACATCACAAGAGCATGAAGAAGATTCTATTGAAAATATGGAAGATCATTTCGAGACACCTTCTAGCTTAGACATGAACCAAAGAGCATCTACTGATGGATGCTTAAACTATGAAGGAGTACCTACTGATGGGTGTTCACACCTCTATGTTGGTGACATAGAGATCACTTTTGAAAGTGTTGCTGCAAGCTCAAGTTCAATTAAGCATGATAATGAAGACCTTGTAGCAGTTGAAGAAGAACCAAGATCAAATTCCCCATCACCACTTGAGCTTCATGAAGTTGGTCCAAGAAAAAATGAAGAAGATGAGGAGGTTCATTTGCAAGAGCCTCATTTTCTTGAAGGGTCCTTAAAGATGAATGAAAAGAAGATCCAAGATTCCCTCAGCATTCTCGATGACACTCAAGCATTGGTGTCAAATTCTTGTTGGAGAGCTACTTCATTGGAGGAAACATCCTTCATTGAAGACATGGAGAAGATTCAAAGAGCAATGTGCAACATCAAAGGTAATTTCATGTCTTTGCTTTTTGATATAAACCATTTGTTTGAGCTTAATGAATTGTTACATGATGCATACTTGAAGAATAATGAGGATATTCATAAGCTCACAATTCAAAATGAACAACTTCTTGAAAAGTTGCAAGATACTTGTTTTTCCTCTTATGTTTCAGATTGTCAAATGGTAGATTATTTGGAGGATTCTCATGACATGGTGGATCATGAGAAATGTGGGAATTTGAATGTGCTTAATGTGTTTGAAGATGAACTTGAAGAGATCCAAACACTTGATGTGGTGGAAGAGGAACTTGAATTGTCTCTTGATGAAGGTTATGCAGTTTTTAAAGAAGAGCATGATTCCTCTACATTGGAACCAATCTATGACAAAGGTTTTCCACTTTTGAAGGAGTTGCATGATACTACCCATATGGATCCTTTCCATGATGAAAATTCTGCACTTTTTGATCATTTGGGTGAGTTAGTTCATTCTCCTACATCCTACAATTCCATGTTTTGTAGTATTAATCTCAATGAAGTATGGGTGAAAGGGTTCTTTTTGATGGTGCCACATGAGGAGTATGGAACTCCTAGATTTACCTTTTATGATGACATGGTTGGAGCACATTCTTCTTCACATTTGAAGCAACATTATTTGTCACTTTATGATGATGCAAATCTACATGGATGCACCTATGATATGCATTTGAGTCACTTGAAGACTCATGGTTTTTCTTGCTCAACACTTGATTCATTTGATGTTGGATGAACTTCATCCAACACTTGGGAGAATAGATTTATGATTGGAGAACATTTCTGTTGGCAGCTACATACTTTGTTATATTTTTATGATTCTCACATTCATGGATGTATGGGTGAGACTTCTCTGAGTCATTTGAAGTCTCCTTGTTTTTTCTGCTCATTATTTGGTTTAGATTTTAGTGGAGATTCTTCATTCACTTATTGGATGAAAGAATACATGGTTGAATATTTTGATGCATATCACATCCTTTTGGAGCAACATTATAGGACATGGGATCCTCACCTATGTCATTGGAGCAGATTTTATTGGTCACTTGAAGCTTGTATGCACTTGAAAAATGGTGGTCTACTTGCTTGGAGGATGCATACAATAAAATGGGATCCATGAATCCTCTTAACTAATGGTGTGGGTTGGAGAGCACTCTTAATTATTGGGGTGCAATACAAGCAATGGGACCCTGGAATAATTTTTATCTCATTGGTTTCATATTTTTTGGGGAAGCAAGTCGTATGGGAGATGGATTCCCCACTTAATAAAGTGATTTTAATCAGAGTAGTGCAGCAGCAAGCATGGTGGTTCCTCTCTAAAATATTCATGGAAACTCAAAGACTGAAGGTTGGGCAATTCAATGGCAACTTCAAAGAATTATACAGAAAACATGTTCTTCAACACCCACGTTTAAAATTGTTTGAGGACAAGCAATATTGGGAAGGGAGGATTTGTCATGTCCCAAATTTGGTATTGGGTCAAAATTGCCTAATCACATTGGCCCTATTCATTAGAGTTTGTCAAATTGATGCTAAAGGTCAAATAATTGCCAAGGAGGAAAATTACTAGTTTCCTAGGTTTGGGGTGGAAGCTTTGGGATTTGGAAGAATGGGAATAATAAATGATGTTTGAACATTAGAATGGAATAAATATTTAATAAATGATATAAATAAATATATACAAGTGAAAATCAAAGTGGCATTTCATCATGAAGACACATGGAGGAAGTGGGACCCACATATGGCTAGATTTCCCCACTACACTTGGCATCATTCTCTCACCAATTCGAATTCAAGGTGAATGGTAACATACTTGGGGGAGTCCAAAAGGTATTATTCATTGCATGAATCATCCAAGGTCGAAATATAGAGGAAGAGTAACTCCCATGGAAGAGGAAGAGGCAATTTGGAGCTAGTGAGACACTTGGGCTAGATTCCCTAGCTCTATGACAACAATGATGAAGATGCTATGACACCTATGACACAAATCAGACCTGAATCCTGACATATGACATATATGACATGTCAGGGATAAAAATAGACTCCAAGAGGGCGCTCAAGGGTGTTAGGGAAGCTAAGATGCTTCCACATGTGATTTGGTGGAAGTGGGAGACTAGGAATTGTTGTACAAGTGGCGTTCTTTGGAATCTCTTCCAACATGAGTTGTCATGAGTCTCTTGGAAGGAATTCGACCCATGGAGGACATTAGAAGTTTATAAATGTCAATAACAAAGAATGAAACCAGATTTTGATCATTTGTAGAATTTGTAATTGCATTTGTGAAGAGGGAGAGCTAGTGGATGACTAGTTTCTTGCCTTAGCCAATTTCGAGGGTGAAAGATTCCCATCCAAGTTGGTAATTGGAAAGGCCATTCAGAACTTTCATATGGAGCTTTAATGGAGTATTTATTTGTATGTGTAAGCTACAAGGCAGCTCATGGTTTCTTTTATTGCAGCTCACTCCTTCAACCATTTCCAGTTTTGATGGCATATTCTTGATCCTTGAGGGAGGGCATTTTTGGTGAGTTATTGTACTCTTTGGGGAAGCTTTTAATGCCCCATTTATTTTGTAGTATGAATTAAATACTCTGTTCTTCATCTCCAAAAAGTTTCAGGTCGAAATTCCAAGTAGAAATGTATAAATCTCATTTTTAATGGAAGAACAATGCCATTTCCCCACTACCTTGTTGTGAGCCAATGTATTGATGATGATTTCGAATGAATCGATGATTATTTGATATATTTGTGATAAATATACTACCATGGATGTCTTATACAATTTTCATGTACTGTACTTGAGCATTTGAAGCATTTTTACTCAGTTTAGTTGTATTGGGAGGTGAAATAGTGCCATTTCCCCAAGGGTCGAATTGGGGTTTTTGCAGTTGAATGGGAGAGGGTGAGAACAGTTGTAATAATCCATTAATGGTGCATATGAGACTTTATTAAAATAATTAACACATTACATACCTCTATTCATAAATTTGAGTGGGTTTGGAGGCATTTGGGAAGCCATTTTCAGTACTTACCCCAGGGGGATTTGAACCCCAAATTACTAGTAAAATTGCATAATTGGTCCAGAATCTTAAGAGTGTTTGCAGAGGTATTTTGGTGGACATATGTCATCCATAAACATCATATTAAATTTCTAATATAATTCATACACCTTCCTTGAATATTTGAAGGCATTTGGAGTCAATTTGAGACCTAGAGACCAATACTCGTCAAAGGAAAATCACTAGTAAAGTTACCTACATTGATCAGAATTGAAAGAGGATTTACAGAAGTATTTTAAAGGTCCAAAGGAATCCCTAAAACACATATTTATGTTCTAATATCATTCATATACCTTCTCAGAAGATTTGGGATCATTTGGGGCAAATTTGGGACATAGAGATCAAAACTAATCAAAGGTCGAACTAGGGAAAAAAAGTGGAAAATTGCCATTTTAATAAAATTCCTAACAAGGGACATTATAGAAGATTCCTTCCTTGATGAACATTTGTTTGCAGTATCAGCTCATTCCCCATGGTATGCAAACATTGCTAACTTCTTGGCTGCAGGTAAGCTTCCAGCACATCTGTCGAAGAGAGAAAAAAGAAAGATCATACAACAGAGTGCTAGGTATTGCTGGATCGATGGACATCTTTTCTACACAGGGCTTGACTTAGAAATCAGAAGATGTGTAAGAGAAGATGAAATATTCAGTATCCTGAAATCTTTCCATGATGAGCCCTGTGGGGGACACTTTGCTGACAAAATGACAAGTCATAAGGTTTTAAGGATCAGATATTTCTGGCCTACATTGTTCAGGGATGCGAAAACGTATGTTCAGGCGTGTGATAGCTGCCAGAGGATGGGCCAACCCAAAAGACTAGATGAAATGCCTCTTCAGCCATAGCTTGTAGTTGAACTTTTTGACAGATAGGCTTTGGATTTCGTAGGGCCTATCAACCCTCCCTCAAAACAAAAATTTCACATCTTGGTTTGCACGGATTACATGACCAAATGGGTGGAAGCTGTAGCCTTGGTCAAAGCTAATGATTAGGCTGTAATTGATTTCCTGTATGAAGAGATTTTTACTCGGTTTGGAGTACCCAAGGAGATTGTTACAGATGGTGGACCACAGTTCGTGTCTCACAAATTAGAAGCCCTGTTATAGAAGTTTCACATCCAACACAAAATAACCTCGCCATGTCATCCACATGCCAATGGCCAAGTGGGAAGTACAAACAAGGTCATCGAGGCTATTTTAACAAAAACAGTGAAAAGCCACCGTAAAGATTGGGCTGACAGGCTTCCAACGGCACTATGGGCCTATTGCACTACATGGTGCAACACCACTAGTTTTTCCCCATATGAATTGGTGTATGGAAAAAATGTTGTTTTCCCGATTGAATTTGAAATCAAAACTTTGAAGATAGCTATAAAAGCAAACCTTGATTTATCAGAAGCTTAGAGGAACTGAATGAATCATCTTAATGAATTGGATGAGAAGCGTACAACCGTAGTGCATCATATATCTTTAATCCAACATCAGCGCTCTAAATGGCATGATAGATTTATAAAGAAGAAAGTCTTCTGAGAAGGAGACCGGGCTCTGTTATATGATTCACGATTTAACAGGGATTTCAAGGGAAAATTGCGCACCCGTTGGTTGGGTCCTTACCAGATAGATCGAGTATTTGATAATGGAACAGTTCAGTTGATCACCATTGATGAAAACAAGACACCATTATTTTCCAATTGTCATCGGCTCCGACTGTATCACAAACCGATCTCAAAGAATGCCTTCATTTCACATGTTGCAGTTGATCTAGATTATTAGTTAATGCCAGGGCAGGGACTTTTCTCAACCCCTGTGAATTTTTAAAACTACAATTTCCACACATAAATTGTATATAAATAAATTGTTTTCTTTCTTGTATTTTATTTATTTTTCCTTTACGCTTGATCGGGTTTGTTTTGAAGAACTATGTACATGAATTGACTTGAGGAGCAGCGGTCGTGACTGGGCCAAACGATTGCCGGCACCTTATCTTGATTTCCTGATTGAATAAGCTCCTTGAAGAAGATGGATAATTTGTCAGCTTTCAGCAGCCAGCTGAGAATTTTCCTGTTACTCCATTTCGCGTAGCTGCGACTCCTTACCCTACTAATTTTTCCTTTTTTCATGCAGCTGTGACTTCGTTACTTTTTCCCATTTTGCTAATTTGCGCAGTTCTGACTCCACTATTTTTCATTCATTTCACCTTTCATGCAGCTGTGGCTCCGTTACTTTTTCCCATTCTGCCAATTTCCACAGCTGTGGCTCCGTTATTTTCATTCACTTCGCCTTTTTCCATCAGCTGCGACTCCACTATTTTTTTCCATTCTGCCAAAGTTTTGCAGCTGTGACTCCGTCAAATTTTGTCATTTTTTCTTTTCTGAACAGTTGTGAATCCGCCATTTTTCGTCGAACTCTGCTAAAGTCTTCATAAGTCTGCAGCTGTGACTCCACTGTATTTGGCTTATCTTCTCGATTTCCTAGTCATAATTCCATCAGATTCCTCTTATTCATCAACTGCAAATACACTAGATTGTCTGCCTCTTAGAACAATATCGCCGCTAATGATTTGACCAGGCTCTAATTTAAAATATGACTCCATAGTTCCAATCGAAGTCTTCCAGGAACGAAGAAAACTATTGGGCCGTCTTGCATATCTGTCAGCATGGATGTACTTATCATCCTGGTTGGTGTTGGCCAACTCATCTTAGCACATGCACATTTATGTTCTTTTAATGGAAGTAATGACAAAGTCGGGTTATGGTGGCAATTTAAGGCTGAGCTCATAACGTGAAGGTACGAATTCTGACCTTTTACATGATTAAGCATAAAATTAAATGTGGCAATGATGAGCATGCTTTGTCTTTAGTCCTCTTCAGCAAGCTGT
The DNA here is from genome assembly GCA_027924585.1 of Larix kaempferi. Taxonomy (NCBI): domain Eukaryota; kingdom Viridiplantae; phylum Streptophyta; class Pinopsida; order Pinales; family Pinaceae; genus Larix; species Larix kaempferi. The sequence continues at coordinate 3,229,593 of BSBM01000341.1, read as the reverse complement.
ACACACTTAACCGCCAAAGAATGTGTCAGAATTAACAACCATATCTATTGCATGACCGTCACCTTACCCGTTTCGTACCAAAATGCCCTAGTTATGCCATTTTTCATAACTGTATCATCTTACCGTGGGTTGAAAACTGTGTCGTCGTTCCTAAAATACCCAATTTCGAATTCCAGCTATTCCATGAATGTCCGTATGCTGCAACTCCCACGACTGAACTGATAATCGATGTATTCGTTGTCTGAATTATGAAGGGAGGTTGATATGGGTAACCCAGTCCGGCATGAACCTGAAAATACGGAAGCTCTGCGTGCCAATGCACAATTTTTCTCCATTATTGCAGTGGCTGGGTGGACTGAGTATTTTCAACGTTTAAGCGGTTTTCACACCGAAACGACATTACAGTTTGTTCTTAACTTGACTGATACTCACTCTGAGGTCAGGGTATTGTGCGTAGAAGTTACAGAGGCCATCATAGCAGAGGTTACTGGCTTACCCCAGGTTGGGAAGAAATTGTTTGGATGAAAAACACCGAATGCGACTGCAATAAGGGAATTCTTATATTCGGGGAGAATGTTCGTCCAAAAGGCCGTGGAATAGCACTGGCATCATTACCTCAACCCTGGGATCAAGTGGAAATCTTACTAAAGAAATATATCTCCTATGAAGGTAGGTACCAAACTGTCTATTTTTCCGAATTTTTTCTATTATCTCACCTACGCCATGGTAGCTTAGTGAATATGCTGTTTTATCTTTTTAAGACCCTACAAAACAGGATTGGGTATGCAAGAACAACCCGACACCCAGTTTCCTCCCTCACCAATCATGGCCTAATTAAATTGCTAATCTTAAGGGCCCTTGCACAACAGAATTTGAACTGGGCTCAATTATTGTTGGGGCCGAGATAATTAGAGAACCTGCATTAGAATTGGGGGGTATTGAAGAAGGAGAAGAGGATCGAAGCCCCTCAAATTCACTTGGGGGGAGGATGGAAACCTAAATGAGGGGGAAGAAGAGATAGATATGGGGGAAGCTGCGATAGCAGCGAACCCTGTTATAGATGGAGTATCAGGAAACCAAAATGAGGAGGAAGAAGAGATAGATATGGGGGGAGCTGCGACAATAGCGAATCCTATTATAGAGGAAGCGATGATGGAAGCCGTGACAATTGAGGCATTAATATTAGAGGCTGCAGCAACAGCAAATCTTATAGTGGAATAAATAGACCCAATTAAAATTGTAGTTAGGGTGGCGGCCGAAGCAGCAGAAATGGCATCATTCGTAGTTGCAGCAGAGGAAGCTGAAACTGGAGCAACTGTTGAAGCTGTGACAGTGGAAGCTGTAGCTGCGGAAGTGGCAATGCAAGAAGAAGAATATCAGGCAGAGGCAGTGGAAGGAGGAAATAGAGAGGTATTGGATGTCGAATCCCCCCTTGAAAGAAGGGGAACCATTATTGAAGAAGAGATCCCTGTGTCATAGAAACAAAGAAAAAGGTCAGGGATTAAAGGTCAGAAATCTACCCCAACAAAGAATAAGAGAACCCGAGCTGTTACAGTAGCATCAATATGCAGTGAAGACCAGCCATTGGGAGTTGTGAAGAGAAGAAGGACTCGATCTATTGCAGTAGCAGAGATAGCACGAGAAAATAGGGAAAATATCAAATTACCCACAACAGAAGCAACATGTATAACCGGGGTAGGCATAGAAATTCCTATTTTAAACCCTAAGACACCTGCTGTCACACAAGAACTTGCTGTGAAGGAGCCCCAAATTGAAAATCTCCTTTTTGAAAATGAGCTATTAAAGGAGAAAGTGCAAATGCTTCGAAATGAATTGGAGACATGGAAGGCAGTGACTGCGAAACAGGCAAAAAAGAATTTGAATATGTTAGTAGAGGTTGCAAATTTGTTGGAAAATTCATCTCCTGTTTTGGGAAATGAGGAACAAGGAGAAGTGGTATGCCTAGAATGTGGAGACATATTCTTTTTAGCAGGGCATAGAGTTATAGTGCTGGGAAGGCTAGCACAAAGTTCTACACAGACAGAGCAAGAAGGAGAAAAAGCACCGGAAATGGGGCCGATGGAGGGGAATGAGCCAAAAATTGATATAATCTCTGATGAAGATTTGGGATAAGATGAAGAAATGCAGTCCCATCCATTAGGAAATACTGAATTATTCCAGGACCAGTCTCATCAGTCAGAAGAACTTCAGGTAACTCAGGAACAACCTCAGCAATATGAAGAAATCAAGAAGCAGGATGTTGTTACACAAGAACCAACATCCTTGAAAATGTTTAGTGAAGTTGCAACCTAGACAACAATTGCTGACATTGAGGTACAAGGGAAAGAAGTTGTTACACAAGAACCAATGTCTTCAAAAATGTTTGCTGAAATTGCAACTCAGACTGAGGTGGCTGAGGTTGAAGTGGAGAGAAAGGATGCTGCCACACAAGAACCAACATTCCAAGAATCAATTACTAAGACTGCAACATAAGCAGAGGCCATTGCAACACCTATGGAAGATGAAGCTATTACACTGCCAATTCAAAATAAGGAAGCTGGTACAATTGGTGACAAGGTAGGAATGCAATTTTCTCAGGAAATTATTGATTTAGACTCTGATGATGAGAAAGATGTGGAGGATAGGAGGATTCAACGGTTGGAGAAAACGATTTTCTTGCTAAATCTTGAGCTAGATAAATGGAATAAATATTTTGCTTAGTGCAGGAAAGGGATGGTCCCTCTCCATGAACATATAAATGGTATCAGGAAATTGAGAGAGAAATGGGCTGAGGAATTGTTCTTCTAGAAAATCCGGTGGGAAAACGTTCAAAAAGAGTTGGGAGAGTCGAAGAAATTCAAGTCCATGCAGTAAGAAAAGGACCAAATTTATATTCTTTCTCAGGAATTGCTGAGTTGCAGGGCTCCATCCCCTTCTTACCTTGTCTTTCTCTATGAGCATACAAATTTATTCAAGTTGAGGGAATTGAAAGAAGGGAGATAATTTAAGCTAGCAACAGTCTCCCATTTTTTAGAGGCTTTCCTGGAAAGTGATTTTGAGGAGCAAAATTTGTTGTGTGAATTATATTTACATAATAAAGCCTGCTATATTGACTCTCATTCTCATCCTGTGCCCCATTTGGGGGATGTTCCGCTAAGAGCATTTGATTCTTTTGTTATCAACCATGTAAAATGGCGAGATGCTTTCCAAACTATCACAAAGAATGAGGAGGATGCCACTCTTCGGATTAGAAATGAACCTCGGCTTCCAAGGGGACTCATAGCAAGGCATGCAAAGTCTCTCAAGTTTCTTGAGATTGCTCAGCACTTGGAAAATCTGCAAGGAAGAATCATCACTACCCGTGTCCAGATAATTTCTAATAATCGACAGTATGCCTTGGAGAGTAGTGAGTACAGATGGTTATATTCCTCCCCATCTTTGAAGGAATGGGATCCATATTGTTTTGAGAATTTCAAGCAAGCTTTAACAAGGGTTCCTGGGTATGTGCAGTGCATGAAAACATGTGGACCTTGGTGGCTTGGGCTAACATTCAGGTTTCCCTAATATGTTTTCCTGTGAGTCCTTACAGAAAAAACTACGTTTTGACTAAAGAGGAGGAGAAGCAGTGCTGGGAGAAGTGGACTTCTTGTTATGGATTTGTGCATTATGGGAACCACCAGAACTTGCCTACAATCTTACCCATGTTCACAAGTACAGTTTGGATTCAGATTCGGACTAGTGGAAGTTGTTGCATGAGGACATGCAATTGGATAATTGGGGGGAGATGTTGGGCCCTGGAATTGCCCCTTTTTTACCACACTTATTACATCATTTTTCCCTGTTACACCCTATTTCCATGAACCATATGTATGCCTTTATTCTAGATTAATCAAGAATCCTGACAAGGTATAATTCATTATTGCTTCATTTATTTAATGCCTAAGATTGTTATGGTTATGAATTCTAGCCTTTGATTTATGCTAACTTGTGTTGATTTCATTAAGTCAAGATCAAAGCAAAGGTGTATCAGCCGCAATGCCTTTGGAAAGAATCACATGTGGTTCCAACTGTTACTCTTCGGATTTAGTTCCTCATATTAATAGGGACATCGCACCTTTCCACATGAAGCTATAACAGGACTTCACTGAAACAGAGCATTGCTGCAACAGATAGGACGCCTCCCAATTGGTTAATCCCTTGACCCATTGACTGCCAGAGTAACAACATCCTTCATTTCCAACAAACTTCATGTCCATTGACTGTCAGAGATCTTCATTGCTGCACGAAATTAGTGGATCACGAATTGTATTTTTGCATGTATAAATATGGGAAGGATTTCAGAGTCTGGGGTTGGTTAATTATCATTTTGTTTGGGTTGTAACAAAGAACTGGGACTGTGGATTACCATCTTTAATATAAAGAGCATATTTCCGTGTCTTAATTTGTGGTAGTTCATGATGTCTCTGTTAGAAGGCTGGGGCCCGCCTTCTCATAGAGATTGTCGAGTTAAGTAGGTAGTTTAATTTCCTTTATGTTGTGTGGTGTGGAATTGCATTAGATGCATTACTGCAAGATGCAATAGTAGATTAACGCTTGCATCCTTTTCTGGTAGTTTATGATTGCATCCTGAATAGCTGCAACTATGTGGTGTGACAGTCGAATGTGTAGGTTAGTTTATTTGATGCATGGTGTGTTAGAATTAACCGTTACAGCCAAGATCAGCTTTAATTCCTTTCATTCATTTATGCTTTCTAGGATTTCCAATATTAATCAAATCAGAGTTCAAGTTTATTTGTAGTTTTGGTTGCTGTTGTATCTTTCCTGAATTCATTAGATTAGACAGATTGTGATTGAGTTACAGTAGCTGCTAGATGAATCAGTTTGGTAGAGATTGAATACTGTAGTTTGATAATTATAGGATTTAACTGCTTGCAAAAGTAATCTAGTTCATCTTTATTTTTAGATTAGTAACTGCTGGGTTGATATCTGTAGGAAGGTAATTGTACTTTGAATTCCTAGATAGATAAGTTAGATTAGTTTTAGTTATGAGGTGAGTTTGGATGAGAAGATAGGTAGGATTATTTATCTCCATTTAATTAATCAACTACTTGAAATGTTTATGCATAGATTGTGCTTATTTCCATTGAAATAAAAGACTTCCCTGGGTTGACAATTTATATTGAGCATCATGTGTGTTAGTTGTAATTAATTAGCATATAGGGTGACCAACAGTAGATGTAGGTATACTGAAGAAGGGGGGCATGTTGTATTCCTAGATAACTGGTTAAGACTTTCAGAGGGGGGTTAGTTATTACCCCAAGTCAAGTTTAAAGGGGGGAATTTTAGGTTAAACTTGACTTGGTAAAAGAGTCAAAGATGGGTTTTCCATTGGTGGTTTATGGGCCCATGGTTTTGGGTGTCCCATGGTATTTTGTATTTTCCCATGGTAATGCATGTGATGAAGCCTACTTAAGGGCTTGAGTGACTTCATTGTAAATTTCCTTTGGAGTGGTTAGTGATGGTTTTATTGGCCATTCCTTGGTTGGTGGTTAAGGGTAATAGATTTATTGGTAGTGGTTTTCCCGGTTTTGGGTTTCCATGTTAAAAATATTCTTCTTCATTGTGTGTGCTTGCTTATTATGATTATTATGTGTTTTATTTTTCCTAATAACTAGTATCATAGGCAAGTTGAAGGAAAATGTGAATGTCTTGGAAGCTATGGTTGCTTGCATTGAAACCAAGCAACTCATACATTGATCAATGGAAAACTAAATGAATGTAGTAAATATCACAATTTAAAGTGATGGTTTACGAGAATGTGAACCATGGTAAATTACAACTAGAAATTCGTGGTAAAAATAGAGGATGAGAACATGGAAGATGCATACGAGGAAGTGATCGGTTCACTAGAACCATTATTAATGGAGTTGGAATTTGATAACGATGTAAATGGGAATACATAAGTAAGACCTAGTTAGGAATGTGTACCATTGACATGGTGAGTCATCTATGAAAAGTAGAAGTAGATCTAGGTAGACTGCAGAAGGGGGGCATGCTGTGTTCGTAGATATCCAATTAAAACTTATAGGGGGGTTGGTGATTATCCCAAGTCAAGTTTAAAGGGGGGAACTTTAGGTTAATCTTGACTCAATAAAAGAGTCAAAGACAGGTTTACCATTGGTGGTTATTGGCCTAGGTTTTTGGGTGTCCCATGGTATTGAATGTGCTGAATTATAATTAAGGGATTTGATTGAACCCATTCTAAATTACTAAGAGTGGCTAGTTATGGCCAAATTGGCCATGCATTGGCTAGAGTGGTCAAGCGAATCATTTCCTAGGTCCCTCACCAACCCAAGCCGCTCAAATTCCATGCTTCCAAGTCTTCAATATTCTTTTGGATATAGGGAAGAAGTCACAAATGAATGATGACTTCAAAAAATAAGGGAGGATGAGATCTCAGAGATAGGTGTCTCTGAGAGGGAAAATTGGGCATGAAAAATAAGGACATGGGGACAATTCTTCCAACATAAAAATGGCATGAGTTTTTTTCTCCATTTTTATCTCCCATGAATGCTTTTTTATATGTTTTTTACATGCTTGAAATGGTGAAGAGGTAGTTATGAGGATATTTAACTGAGGAAGTTTCTATCCCAAGTGTTTCATTTCATAAATTCATGAATTTTATATGTTTTTTGTTCATTTAATGGGCTCGTGCGCCTTGCAAAAAGGAAAGGTGCATGCCCATTCCTTTCTATCAAGGAGGAATTTCGTGGGGTCTCAAACCTTCATTTTTAATGAATTTGAGCTAGAAAGAACTAGGATCTTCACATGAGGAGGTGACTATCATTTTGGATGACTCTAATGTGGAATTTGAGGCCATTACAACTATTATGGGATCTTCTAGTGATATTAGGGATGCTTGGATGATGGTTAGGGACACTTGAGTGTGGTTTTAGACAAGGGTCATTCAAATATGATTATAGTTATAGAAGTGAAAATTAGTGCTATAACATCAATCCAATAATCATGGAAAAATTTAGAGGCAAAATTTATCCCATGGGCTAATGTTTGACCTTTTTTACAAAAAAGGTTCACCAATTTCCATTTTTTTCTAAAATGATTCTCCCACATTCCACAAGATAAATATATTTCACTCTAAATATTACCAAACTTGTCCAAGAATTATATAAAATATTCTAAATTTGAATGTTTTTACAAAAATATCACCAAACATTTGATGGTTGGAATTTTAAGAATTGGTAATATTCAATAATATTTCTACACTTTAAGAAAATTGTGGATCCTTAAAAATTTCCATGCCACTAATGAGTTCTTAGTGATATCTAGGTCCATATGTGTTCATATTTATGTATTATAATTTATAAATTCATATCATCATATGAATACAAATGTAGAATGTTTATTTTCGACTTTTCTGCTAGGTTCTTCTCTATTCTATTTCTTAACATGGTATTAGAGCCACGGTGAAGATAAAATTATGCATAATCGAGCTCCCTTGAGTCTCAAGGGATGCAATAGCTTTTCCATGATAAGATTCCATGTGATATTCAAACTTCATAGTGACAATTCTTGATCTGATGTAAGATATTAATGTTAAGGTGATCAACATGAATTAACTATGGTAAAATAAGGGCATGGAGTTGTTGGAGAGGAGACTCCATTATTGAAAATATTGGAATACTTCGTAGTGTTGATTTTTTTTTATGATAAGTTTTCCATAGATTGTTTAAAGAACGGAATTTGATTGAATTCCAATTTTTGAATAGGATCTAAATTGTTATTTTGATTCAAATTTGTATTTTTCAATCTCTGGATTTGTTTTATATATGATTCTCTAGGTTGTTAATAAAAAATAATTCTAGATATTTTTGATATCAAATTGAAATAAAATTTTACTATTGTGATGCACATTATCATGATCTCAATCATTGGTTGGGTTATGAAAATACATTTATGAAGTATTTTCCATATATATTTGAAAGTCACTAACAATCCAGCCAAAGGTTCCACCAATATTATATCTTCATTCTAGATATGCTTGAACTCTTATTTCATAGAAAATGTGGATAGCTTCATTTATATATGATAATCCATTGTTAGTATTTCCCTAGTGAGGTCTTTATTTCTGTTTTAAAATTCAATTTAGACAAATGTAGTATGAAAGCATTTTGTATCATATTTTCTCCTCATCCATAGCTCATGAAGTTCAAGAGTGGCCATGTTTTCCCAAAACCCTTAGCATTCCATTGCTATAATATCAATATCAACCAAAGAAAATAAACTATACACTTGAGCCATTGGGTGATCTGGTTCCAATTGCTCATATGAAATCATGCTTTCATTTTTTAATCTAGGTCTACCGGATAAGCAAACAAAAGTTTAAGGATCCATAATTTTAATAATTCTTAAATTTCTAACCATAAAATGGTGGGCGATGTTTTCTAAAAGGATTCAAATTTCTAAGTGTTTTATACAGTTTCTGCACAATTTGATGATTTTTAAAGTAAAATGTTTTTATCCCATGGAATTTGGGTGAATCAATTTACAAAAAAATGAAAATTTTCCCTATAAATAAGTTGTGGTTTCCATCTAACTTGAAGAAAGTTGCTACATTGTTTTAAAAGAGAAGTACGCAAATCCATGAAAATCCCATGAACATGTATTAATCCGATTAGCATGCATTCGCCCCTAAAAAAACTCTACCAACAACCCATGCATAAGCATAAAGGAAAAAATAATAATATACTATAGATATGGAATTACCTCACACATATATAGATCTGAAACAATAATATGCATGAAATTTGAAATCTAACTTGTGTTTCAACTTGTCAATGTAAGCAGATCAATTTTCCAAATATTAAATTTTTTATTCCTGGTGTGAAATTGTTATTGTAGACAACAATCGTTTGGAAGATGAATTTATGTTTGGCTCTTAGAATTAAAATTGTTGGCTCAAATCTCAACATTTGTTCACACATCAAGAAACACCTTAACAAGAACAAATGAACACTACATATGGTTATGAAGTTGTCAATGCACTTCCAATCTATGGTGGAACAAGTGCCAGGGAGCTTCGAAACCAAAATAAACCAATAGACCACACCCAGGAGCTTGTTTCGTGAGAATCCCACATGAATGGATATAAAAAGGGTGCAACATCCATAAAAAAAGAGAAAGTTTGGTTGGAATTATTTCATTATGTCTTTTTTAAATCCATCTTATTAGTCCCCACCTTCAAGATGGCAAGGACTCTTGTAATCGGGCTGCCATTTTTTCATTAATCTGCACACAAATCAATAATTTATAGCCTATGTTTTAAGGATAAATGTTTACCTCTAACAATAATGTAATATTATACTTTTCCTCATCGAATCAAATATTTTGAGGTTTTATTTGGCCTCATATCGAGGCCGAGATGATTTTTTCCATTGCAAACTTAGGATAGGCACCAAAAATAAAACACTAAGAAAGTAATTACACCGAATGCGTTTCTTAATTATGTCGAAGGATTCTTAAGGGGACGGTCCCTATGAAGCCTTCGTCATCTGTCCTGGTCCAATTAAGAGCATCCACCTATCCATGTCCATGTCGATGTCTTAACGTCAACACCATGTTATCCTATTTACTGCTTACAACATTAACTTGGATATGTCAAACCACATATGCTCCTGTGCAATGCGTTGCAGTGAAGATCATCAGCTTCAATTCCTGCAGGAATATTGCTCAGCACCAAGAATGCGGTTAGTTCGCATCAGCTGGTAATATATAAGAATTGGGATTTCATTAATTCCTTGTCTCGCAGTGAAGATCTTCTGCTTGAGGGTGTCTGGGCGTTACAGCAACCATGTCGTCGCCCATTCCGCAAAGTTGGAATATGTTTCCATTTCTATGATTAATTATCATGCTCTGCAAAACGAGAAGAGGGATTTCAGTAATTGGATTCAAAACCTATAATAAAGATGGAGTTGAAACTGCATTGTGGTGGCCTTGATGATGGTATCGTTGCTGCAAAAATCAGCTTCGCCTTTGTCCACGAAATGTATGAGCACATATACCAAACTCTTATTCTCCTCCACCATTTTCGTTCTTCATGCGATCACGGTGCGCATCTATCACTCTATGCAAAAAGTCATCCCTCCGGTTGGACCTCTGTATCAATTTGAGTATGGTGTCAATCCAACTGTATTTCTTACTAAATCCCGTGGAGGTAAATTAACGACATGGCCCCTGTACTAAGGTAATTCACTTCATGCTAATATGGTAGGAGTAGCATACTAGATATCGAGGGGAATGCTAATATGCTAATAAGGTTAAGGGATGCTAATAAAATTAGAGAAAGGTGTCTCGAAGGCCAGCTAGCCAGTTACCTTCAGTAAAATCCTTATTTCATGAACTGATGATACACAAAAATATGCTGAAAAGGAGTGACTAGAAGATAATTTTAGCAATTGCATCTGGAGATTTTCCACCAGCTACATGTTTGCAGGTCTGTCATGTCCCCAATTTTTGCTATGCTCCATGGGGGTGATTTTGGCCTAAGTCACCTAGGCATTAATTAATTAATTAATGGATGAAGAAATTGACTAAGGGAATATGCCTAAGGGTGAATTTGAGGAATTAAATGGATAAGGTGGGCTCCCCATGAAGTTATTAACCCCCAAACTAAGTGCTAAGGTGATTTATTAATTAATTGGGGAGTTATGAGCCAACATTATAAGTTTAATTAAATAATTAATGGTTTTGAATGTTGGAGAAGAAATTAATTAATTTGATTAATTATCCTCATTTATTAATATTTTATTTTTTTATGCTGAATAAATGGAGAAATTGGCTCACCAATTCGAACTAGTGGATAAGGTTGGAGGAATTACTTGGAATAGAAGTCAAGTAAGCACTAGAGTCCAACAATGTTGCCAAAAATGAGAAAAGAGGAATATTTCAGGAAAAGCAGCATAAATCCAGAAAGTAGGAAAGTATGAAAAGCAGGAAAGTTCAGAAAATAAGGAAAGTCAGAAAAAGAGGAAAAAAGATGGAAAGCCAAAGCAAAGCAAGGAAAGTATGTCCACTCATGGGTGACCTATTATCACAAGTCACCAAGCCAAGTAAATTTCTCAATAGGTCAACATGAATCCTATTTAAGAAGGTTTCCAACTTCATTCAAGAACTTTTGTCATTTGCATTTTTGTATTGAGAGCTCTGAGCCTCTCTTGGTTGAGTGATGTGCCTCAACAGTTTTTCTTGGGAGATGTGCCCCAAGGCCCCATGAGTTTCAATGAGTGATATGCAGGTCCAGAATATGTTATTGCAGCCAATAACATTCATATCAGCCCAACCATGAATATTTATAGTTAACTTGAAGAGGAGGACAATTCTACAGTGGATTAGCAGCTAGATTTGAAGGAAAATAACTAGAATGAGGAGCTAGTTCTCAGGAATTGTGCCTAGGATCTCCATGAATTTTAGTATTCCATGATTGTTAGAATATCAGAGATGTATATGTCCATATATTAGCTTCAGATCTGATCCTCACTCTCTTACATTCTTCTCCTATTCACAGCTAAATCTAGAGGAGCTTTCCCTGAAGGAGAGGGTTGGCTCAGTGAATGCGCCCTAGTCAAGTCCAGAAGTTCAGTATGTATCCAATGATAGTCATCTAACTTGTAAGTTACCTGATCATAACTCCAGAGCAGAGCCACAATAATATTCTAATTCTTCTCTCCATTCTCCCACTATTGTAATGAAAATCTAGCCTATGAGGCATGTACTTTGGAAGGCAATCTAATAATGAGAAAGAAAGTGTTATGAACATATATTTAGACTTATATGTGTTGAATATAATTTATCATAGCTTTATTTAATATCATAACAGAGTATATGAATTTTTGGATCAGTTTGATGAATTAAAATGCAAGACTAGCTAGTTCGATGCTTATTTTAGACTATTTTTACCATATTTACTGCTAAATCTATTCTGAGAATCCATTTTTCATTATTTCATTTGGAGGAGATTGATAACTCAATATAATATCCATATCAGTCCCTATAATAAGAATTTGGATGCTTTTAGCCTCGTTTGGGAAAGCATGTAATTTGACTAGCTCAACAGTCCACCATGTGCAACTAAGCCCCAAATTAATTCAAACCTTTCCAAGTTCACCTATTCTTTATTCCAGAATATTTTATAAGTTAAATGACTGATATAAATCTTCCCTAAACTCCAATAACCTTGACCCAGTCTTGTTGGCATATGCTAGAAGCCGAGGAAGCCTCGAAGTAGGCAATGGAGTTACTCTATTGCTAAAAAGTGAATGGCTCTAGTACCTTGTGTCAAGGACTTCTGCTCATAACTTATTTTTCTTCTGCTTCACACTCAGCCACCTAAATTCCAGAACCTAATATCATTCCTACCATCCCCATTCATAGTTTCAATCCCCGTCACTTACATCCTGTCCAGTTTGAGAATTTGCCTTAAAATTGCAAGTAAAATTTTATTAAACTCTGAAGTGGAAGACAATATATTGGTTAGATCATGACTAGGATATTACAGTGGTATTAGAGCACTTTCCTTGGCTCATCCTATGGAAATTAACTCTCAATGGGAAATTAGCGCACTATCTTCAAGTTGTACTTGTAGAATTAGTTACAGTCATGGAAGATTTAGAGTTTGAATTGCATGAAGACGAAGATTATTTTTATGAAGAGTATGATGATTATGATGAGCAGTATGAGGAATATTGTAGATGGTATGAGGAAGATAATTCCCAAGAATTACCTTCCACAATAATCTCCCATGAGATCATGATTGGAAGAAGAGACTATGGTTATTCTGATAGCCATATTCAGGGAAAAGTTGCATGTACCACAGTCAAAGGTCAACCTTCTATGAAAGAGATAATAAAATATATGAAAGCTTTATTGGATGCATGTGACTTCACAAGAATTTTTGGATCCTCTTCAAGAAGAGCCTCCAATAATCTTCATCCTAAGACAACCAGGGAGAAGCAAGACCCAAAAACCAATCATGAGATTGTTGACAGAATGGAAGAAGAATATACTGCAAGATTATGCCGAGGATCTCAAGATCACCTCAGAAGAGATTGGTACTATTAGGGGTGTTGAGCCATATTTTGGATCAGATCCCAAAGAAGAACATAAATCAGATCCAAATTCACCACATGAGCTTCCTAAAGAAGCAGAAGTTGACCACACATCAATTAGATGTGAACTAGTAGAATCGGTGGCAGAACAAGGCACCATAACCCCACCCATTGAAGAGAGAAGCATGATGCAAAGGTATGGACCAATTTCATATTTTTGTACTAATTTGTGTCATGATGATGTTGCAGCCACATCAGAGGATAATTATTGCATAAGGGATTCTTTGGATGCTGAGTCTCAGATCCTTAGTGATAAGGGTGAATTCAGTGACCAAGATGAATCACTAGAAGGGTGTTTGCGGGATTCCTACATGGTTGGAAGAGAACCTACTGAGGATTGTTTTAAGTGTGAGGAAGCATCTAAAGATGTGTACTCTCACATATATGTGGGAGACATGGAGATCCCCATTGATGAAGGTTCCATGGGTGCAATATTCGTGGAGAAAGAAGAAACTGAAAATGAGAAATTGGTGGAAGGCCAAACCACCAACATACCATCACAAGGAGGGGAAAATATAACACATGGTAGTTTTGTAAATTATGATATTGATGTTCCTATGTTTCATTCTGATGGGGCAGCCACTTCTGAAGAGAAGATGGCCTTGGTTGAAACCCCAGGGGTCGAGACTCCTGAATTAGGGAGAGATGAAAATTGGAGAGAAATCCTTACTGGTGCATCGAATATGAATGAGCACCCCAGTTGTAGCCAAAGATATGATATTCATGGTCTAAAATATCAATATCTTGCAACCCCAAAATATGGATCAGTTTTCATAACTTCAACAGAATCAGCTGAAGTTGAGCCTAGGAAGCTAGAAGAAGAGAAGGTTCATCTGCCAGAACCTCATTTCCTTGAAGGGACACTGGAAATGAATAAATGAAAAATACAAGAAGCCCTTCAAACCCTCATTGACACCCATGCCTTAATGAGTAATCTTTTTTGGAAGCTGGGGGAGCAGTATTCCATGAGAGACATGGAATAATTCCAGAAAGCCATGACAAGCATAAAAGGTAAATTCTTGAACCTGCTTTTTGATAGAGATAGTTTGTTGGAGCTTATAGAATTGTTTCATGGTGCATCCTTGAATAATTATGAAGAGATCATAAATCTCAATGATGAATTGAAGGCCACCCAATATTCTTTGAGAAGCACTCAAAGTTCCCTCCAAGAATCCAAGACAGAAATATTGCAGCTTCATGAAAAGTTGCAAAGACCTCCCCTACCCTCCTACACACCATTCCGTCAACTTCATTTGGTTGAAAGAATTCTTGATCATAGAAAGTAACCTAATGAGATGGTGGATCATGAGAGGATCATTCATTTTTATATGTGCTTGAAGAGTGTGCATAACAGTTTGATTAGAACCAAGCACTGGACTTTTTTCCAAGGGAACTTGAGTTGTTCCTTGAAGACAGTCACTCTCCCATGGAAGAGTGGGATGAGAGCACCCAATTTGGGACATCCAATGATGAAGAATTTGCATCCATAATTCTGATTACTGAAGGTTGCAGACATGCAAATAAGGTTCACAGTTCTTTCCCACATGTCCTAGATTCAACAAAACCAATGGGGAATGAACAGTGGGTGAAGAAATTTTTCTGGTTTGTGTCACATGTACAACATGAGGATCATGATCTGTCCCCATGGGAGATAGATCCCATTGCTGAAGAGATGGTTGATTATAGCTCATATAAATCAGCAAGAAGGATCTCTGATTCATCCACTAGATGGATGGATAGAGGCATCACTGAAAAGGAAAACCTGGAAGGTAAGAGTCTTATGTTTTGTTGCAAGAAAATTGTTTTTAATATTGTTGATTTTTCTATGATTTGCAAGCAGCAGAAAAGGCATAATTTGCAGCCATTTGATGTCACTCATCCACATATGGATTGGGTGAAAGATTACCTGACAAACATGAAATATCCTTGCGAATATGTTTATGCTTATGGTCAAGGGAAGGCAGCTAAGCAGGCAAGTTGCCAAGATAAATTAATGGAACATTTTACTTGGAGAAGTTGGCCTATGTGGAGGGAATCCACATGCTTGGAGGTCTCCTTATATTTTTTCTCCGATGGCAGAGAGCTGAGCCATTGGATGTTTTCACTTGAAGAAGCATTTTTCTCTCTACTTGGTTTGGTTGGCAGCAATGACCTTTTAGTTATTCCCCGGATGAAAAGGCACATGTTTAATGAAGGATTCTCTAAATTGATTATGATGATTGGGAAAATGCAGTTGATACTTTTGGATCCTGGCATTCATTGGAGTGACAGATTGCCAAAGGTGACAGAAACATTTTGGTCCTTGTAGGAGAAACAGTGGGACCCATGAATTCTACTCAGTTATCTTAATTGGGTTAATATTTTTGTTCATGATTTAGTGCAAATAGAGTTTGCAGTGCAGTTTATTCTTCATAGTCATCTTGCATTTTTTTAAGATATTTTTGAAGGCCCCAAGTGTAATTTTCAGATTGTTCAGTGGATGGGGACAATTATAATCAGAGTGGTGCAGCAGAAGCTTGGTGGAATCCTAACATTGCTTGAGGACAAGCAATCTTGGGAAGGGAGGACTGTCATGTCCCCAATTTTTTCTATGGTCCATGGGGGTGATTTTGGCCTAAGTCACGTAGGCATTAATTAATTAAATAATGGATGGATGAAGAAATTGACTAAGGGAATATGCCTAAGGGTGAATTTGAGGAATTAAATGGATAGGTGGGCTCCCCATGAAGTTATTAACCCCCAAACTAAGTGCTAGGGTGATTTATTAATTAATTGGGGAGTTATGAGCCAGCATTATAAGTTTAATTAAATAATTAATGGTTTTGAATGTTGGAGAAGAAATTAATTAATTTGATTAATTATCCTCATTTATTAATATTTTATTTGTTATGCTGAATAAATGGAGAAATTGGCTCACCAATTCGAATTAGTGGATAAGGTTGGAGGAATTACTTGGAGTAGAAGTCAAGTAAGCACTAGAGTCCAAAAATGTTTCCAAAAATAAGAAAAGAGGAATATTTCAGGAAAAGCAACATAAATCCAAAAAGCAGGAAAGTTCAGAAAAGAAGGAAAGTCAGAAAAAGAGGAAAAAAGAAGGAAAGCCAAAGCAAAGCAAAGAAAATATGTCGACTCATGGGTGACCTATTCTCACAGGCCACCAAGCCAAGTAACTTGCTCAATAGGTCAACATGAATTCTATTTAAGAAGGTTTCCAACTTCATTCAAGAACTTTTGTCATTTGCATTTTTGTATTGAGAGCTCTGAGCCTCTCTTGATTGAGTGATGTGCCTCAACAGTTTTTCTTGGGAGATGTGTCCCAAGACCACATGAGTTTCAATGAGTGATATGCAGGTCCAAAATATGTTATTGCATCCAATAACATTCATATCAGTCCAGCCATGAATATTTACAATTAACTTGAAGAGGAGGACAATTCTACAGTGGATTAGCAGCTAGATTTGAAGGAAAATAACTAGAATGAGGAGCTAGTTCTCAGGAATTGCGCCCAGGATCTCCATGAAGTTCAGTATGCCATGTTTTTCAGAATATTAGAGATGTATATGTCCAGATATCAGCTTCATATCTGATCCTCACTCTCTTCTTACATTCTTCTCCCATTCACAGCTAAATCTAGAGGAGCTTTCCCTGAAGGAGAGGGTTGGCTTAGTGAATGCGCCCCAATCAAGTACAGAAGTTTAGTATGCATCCAATGACAGTCATATGACCTGTAGGTGACCTGATCATAACTCTGGAGCAGAGCCACAGTAATATTCTAATTCTTCTCTCCATTCTCCCACTATTGTAATGAAAATCTAGCCTGTGAGGCATGTACTTTGGAAGGAAATCTACTAATGAGAAAGAAATTGTTATGAACATATATTTCGACTTATATGTGTTGAATACAATTTATCAGATCTTTATTTAATATCAGAACAGAGTATATGAAGTTTTGGAGCAGTTTGATGAATTCAAATGCAAGACTAGCTAGTTGGGTGCTTATTCTAGACTAGTTTTACCATATTTACGGTTAAATCTATTCTGAGAATCCATTTTCCATTCTGTCAGTTCGAGAAGGTTTATAACTCAATATTATATCCATATCAGTCCATGTAATAATAATTTGGATGCTTTTAGCTTCGTTTGGGAAAGCCTGTAATTTAACTAGCTCAACAGTTCACCATGTGCAACTAAGCCCCAAATTACTCCAAACCTTTCCAATTTCACCTAGTCTTCATTCCAACATATTTTATAAGTTATATGACTTATATAAATATTCCCTAAACTCTAATAATCTTGACCCAGTCTTGTTGGCATATGCTAGAATCCCAGGAAGCCTTGAAGTAGGCAATGGAGTTACTCTATTGCTGAAAAGTGAATGGCTCTAGTACCTTGTGTCAAGTAATTCTACTCAGAACTTATTTTTCTGCTACTGCACACTCAGCCACCTAAATTCCAGAACCTAATCTCATTCCTACCATCCTCATTCAGAGTTTCAATCCCCGACACTTACATCCTGTTCAGTTTGAGAATTTGCCTTAAAAATTGCAAGTAAAATTTTATTAAACTCTGAAGTGTGTTGGCCCGGTTTTGCAACCAGGCTTAGTGCTATGGGCACCTTCTAACTAGTAGCAGCAGTTTCAATGGAAATAAATAACAATAAACTAATTAAACAAGACTATTCATGGATCTATGCAAAGATATTAAGCAAATAACAAAAATAAGTTAAAATCAAGAACAAGAAGATATTAAAGAATGAGCTTGTATTGAAAAATGGGGGCAAGCAAGTGCTTGCGATAATACCTTCAATGGTGAAGGTTGATGTTGAATGGCTCCAAGGATGAGCAACTCCAATCTCCAATGGTCTCTTCTCCAATGTGGTTTGCAATGGCCAAAATACTCAAGGGAGATTTCAGCAGCATAAGGATGAGATAATGGATGGATGTGAAATGAGGAGCCCCTACCACCTTTTTATAGGTTTTGGTGGTGGGAAATACCATTTGTGGTTTTGTGGAAACCAAATGGTATTGACCAACATGGTTTAGGTACTTTTCCCTCCTTTTTCCTTTTTTGAATAAAAATAATATTTTAATTCCCTTTTTAATATTTTTGGGAATTTGGACCCTTTTTGAGGGTTTTTTATGCTTTTTTGGGGAAAAATAATCATTTTTAATGGAAAAAGGGGTGTACTAAGGTCTTTTGGTGACCTTTTGTTGGTTTCAGAGGCTCTGATGGTGAAAAAGTGGATAAATGGGTCATGTGAATAGGGAAATGAGCTAGTGAGCACTTTTTGGGTGTTAACAGATTGCCCCCTGATGTGTGAGGGCAGGAGCTCATCGTATGGCCGATAGACATCATAGTTCATTTGTCTTTTTCTGGGGTTTTTAGGGGAGAGAAGAGACCGGTTGGAGACTGGAGCCACGACCCTTGTAAGCTGCAAAAACAAAAAATATTACATGGCCTCAATATGAATGAGGTATAATCTCTGATAAAGGACGAGGCGGGCATTCCCATGCTCGTATCAAGACATATACAAAACAATTAGTCCCAAGAAGGGGGATCTAATACGTAAAGAAATATACTGGTACATCATAATGGTCCAGAGGGGACATTATTGTGTGATATACTCATGATCATGGCTGATCTAAATAACTGATACACTGGAATAACTGTTGAACTGCTAAATCTGAAGGTGTCCAACATTTGTATGGACTCAATGACTGTGAGTCATCTGGAATACTGTCGCCATACGCAACCCGGATATCTATAGAAAAAATGTAACTGGTTGTATCCATAGGTAGACTCTCCAATGTGGAGGAGTCAGGTGGTATCCGGGGTCTTCGACTAATAACTGAACGGACCAATACCCTGTGCGATTCTCAACGATGCGATCAAGGTGTTGAAGTCAAGCATGTGAGAAACAACCATTCGGAGAGGCACTGAGGATTCCTCTCGAAATGATTCGTAGGCACTCATCATAAATGGTAATGAGTCCAAGACACAGGGACCTCTAGGTCTATCCTCTGGAATCAATGTGGTTGTCGTCGACAGAGGGAGACCAGCAACTAACAAGGCGATGATGTTTCCTTGATAAGAGCACAAGGTGTAAAACTGAAGTGCTGTAGTACTGATGGGAGGACTGACATACTTATGGGAATGGGAAATAACTGGGTCAAAAAATGGGTAGACTCAAACTTCCTTTGTTCAGAGCATGATGTCATGGTTGACCTGGCAGCGTAAGGAACTGACTTGTAGGTGTGGGGATCATTGCTTTGACTGAACGGTATATACTGACTCTGGGGGGGAGGACGAGCTGATAGGTGCTGTCGAGGGATTATCAAGGTGACATACTGCAGAATACTCTGAACAAAGGCGACCAAAATGGGGAAGCTGCCATATGAGTAGATGTGATCTATCGTGGCGCCAAGAGGCACCATTGATTCCTTCTTCGTAGTTTTAATGAGCTCCAAGAAGGGATAAAAGTGTGCTCTGAAATGGTACGGTCCTGTGGATTTTGTGAGCCCAGGACGGCTCATGCTCATGGTTGCTTTCATGTTTAGAGAGTCTGAAAGCCGTAAGTGGACTCTATTGGTGTTTCTTTTTCGTAAGTTTAGTCTCCAAGGCCCGAAAAAGCATAAAATGAAGCGGATGGAGAACTCTTCTAGCCGATGTGACTAGAGTATACCTTTTTCGTAATTAGTCTACGAGGTCTGGAAAAGGGGTAAAATTATACCAGGTAGACGCCCTTTCAGATACGTTTAGCGAGCATGAAAGGAAGCAAGATTGCTCGGCGATCTTTTCATTGTTTTAGGAGTCAGAAAAGAGCTTAACAGAAACTCCCTAAGTGCCTTTTTCGTAGAAGGGATTGCTCGGCCCGAAAAAGGGATAAAATTATACCGAACAAAAATGGATTGATGAGGGTGAAAAAAGGTCTCAAGCATCGTCATCAGTGCAGAAAACTGGATCCGGTGACATAAGGATTGTCGAAAACGGAGAACGGCCGATGTGGCACGCAAACCGAGGTGACGAGGGGGCGTGGAAAAAATGCCCAAAAAATCTAAAGGTGAGAGCGAGAAATGATATCGAGCATCATTACGAGCGCGGAAAACTAAATCCGGCGATATAAGGCGCGTCGAAAACGGAGAACGGCCGATGTGGCACGCAAACCGAGGTGACGAGGGGGGCACGAGGAAAAATGCCCGAAAAATCTAAAGGTGAGAGCGAGAAATGATCTCAAGCATCATTACGAGCGCGGAAAACTGAATCCAGCGATATACGGCACGTCGAAAACGGAGAACGGCCGATGTGGCACGCAAACCGAGGCCACGAGAGAGGCCAAAAAATGGTGAAAAAATGGACCCCGTGAAAACGGGAAAAGGAAGGAACCTATATGAAGTTCTCGTTGTGCTGATCCCAACGGTACCAACGGTTTGAGAAATGGACATCGTATGATACCGCAATGGTTGTTGGAAATTTGGTGGAATTCTTATAAATAGGGCGTGGGGCCCAAATGACTTGTCATTGTTACGTGCGAGTTTGATAGAGCTGTCAGAGCTATTTCTCGATTTCCGGGAGATTTCACCGTTGGTTTTCGATTTAGCGAGTTGCAGGTAACTCTATTTGCCTTAGCCTAGTCAATTATGTCTTTTTTGTTTGGCGGCGGGTCCCCGAAGGCCGCGAAATTCTACGTTGACTCTCCAACGTAGAACCGCGCGGGTTTCGGGGCTGAACCCGCGATGAACCGCGCGGGTTTTAGGATCACAGTCGCGATGTTCATCGCGACTGTGAGGTCGGAACCCGCGATGTTCATCGCGTGTTCATGAAGGATAGTCGCGATGTTCATCGCGACTGTCCGGCCAAAACCCGCGATGTTCATCGCGGGTTTTTGCATGGATCCCGCGATGGTCATCGCGGCTTTTTGT
Source organism: Larix kaempferi (assembly GCA_027924585.1). NCBI lineage: Eukaryota > Viridiplantae > Streptophyta > Pinopsida > Pinales > Pinaceae > Larix > Larix kaempferi. The sequence continues at coordinate 3,208,493 of BSBM01000341.1, read as the reverse complement.
GGAAAAGCCGCGATGGGCATCGCGGCTTTTTGTGTAAAAGCCGCGATGGGACTTTTCTAAAATTTTTGTGCTGGGGCTAAAAATTTCTTCTGTTTTCCTGGCAGGATGTTGCGGAGACCTCAGTCCGTGTGGCGGGAGAGGGAGATCGATGGTGATCTCATGCTGAGGATTGAGACTGATGCAGGGGTGAGACAGACCCTGGCTATGAGAGGACTTTTGAAGTTCGCTCAGATCCCGCCTATACGTTCAGTGAGACGGCTCCTGAACAAGCTTGTGCAGTGGTGGGTTCCGGCGGAGGGTGCATTCATTATTGGTGGTGAGAGGTTAGAGATCACTGTCACGGATGTTTATTTTTTGACTGGGTTGCCTCGCTTGGGTGAGGTGGGTGATATCTTGCCGAGGTTGCCTCCGGGTGTAGATATGGAGGACCTGTTACAGACTTTCTGTGGTGATGATGCTGTTCTGGTGAACAGCTCTATTAGTCTGAGATCCCTACGTGAGTGGGATATGCGAGCTGTTGGTGCCTGCGTTCTGCGGATATTGGGTGCTGCTGCACCACATCGTATGTCTGGGGGGCAGACGATGACGGTGGATTCCGTTCTTCAGGGTACATATTATGCCTGGGGGCAGATGTTCCTGGCTGGTGTCCGGAGAAATCTGGACAAGGCCATTAGAGAGGGAGGCGAGTTTTGTTATGCCTCATTTTTATGCTGTTTTTTCTTTGAGCGGGTGCCGACCTTGCGGCCGCGGGTACCCGTTCGTGCTGGTCTTCCGAGTGAGCCTCGTATGATGAGGTGGGGACAGATGATGCCCCGTGGTTGCGGTGGTGTCCGCGGTTACTTCACGGAGGATTTCTATCAGCAGTGGGAGCAGATGCCTCTTGTTATTGAGGACTACCCTTATGCCGGCATGGACTATCGAGGTGACCCAGAGATGCCTCGTGCCCCAGGACATGCCTGGAGTTTAGACGGTATGTTTTGTGTTTTATTTGATATTATATCATATGTTGTTTGATTTATCATTGATGATTTTTTTTTTTTGTATAGTATCTGATGGCTTACTTGCTTTGTGCAGATGTGGGTCCAGTGCCACCACCTGACTATGTGGCTCGGCAGGGGCAGGCGATGGTGGTCACCCATCCACCTATACCTGTACCTCCTCCGCGTGGTGGAGGATATGCAGCTCGTGGGCGAGGGGTTGGCCCTCATGATGACGCCATAGATGGTGTCCGACGGACCTTTGCCCGGATCCTAGCTGGGCTCCCCGAGGATGGTTGGAGAGACCTGGATCGGGATATTTTGCAGGGATGTCTCGGTGCGCCGCCTGAGTGGCAGTCGCTCCTGTTGAGGACAGCGGTGTTCGTGGCGAGGCACGGGGATGATAGACGAGATGCTTCGGCAGGGCCGGCTCAGGGGAGGATACGTCTGCGGGACGATCAAGCGGGGCCGGCCGAGCGGCGAGTTCGGGGTCGCCATGATCCGGTGGGGCTAGCGGAGGAGGAGTCGGAGGAGGAGCCGGAGGAGGAGCCAGAGGATCCTAGAGATCCAGATGAGTAGATATATTGTATTTGCCCCCAAATGCTGATGAGCATATGGGGAAGCTTTTGTATGACAGATGTATTTTTTGTATATCGGGTGCTGAGGGCACCTATGACTTATTGACTATCATGGTTTATATATATATGTGGATATATATTTTAGATATATTGTCGTGTATGCACGTGGATGCACATTTCTCTTTTGTATATGCCCGTGGAGGCACATGTTATGTACTTGGTTGTAGTATGTTGTTTATGTATGTATGCCCGTGGAGGCAGATGTTATGCACGTGGATGCATTATTTGGTTATTTATTTTATGCCCGTGGAGGCACATGTTATGCACATGGATGCAATATTGGTTTTTGTATATGCCCGTGGAGGCACATGTTATGCACATGGATGCATTTTTTTTTTTTTTTTTATGGATATGACATGATGTGATTGGTGTGCCAGTCGAGGACACTGTTGGCCATATTATCTGCTACACTATTGAGGTGTCTTGGGACATGTGTGAATGTAATGGATTCAAACTGTCTAACCATTTGTTTAGTGCATAGGAACTTTCTGAAAAGACAGGGATCGCGTACCTGGTAATCATTGTTGAGCTGGGAAACTAGGAGCTGTGAGTCCAAGAAAACGTTGAGGTGACGGATGCTCATCTGGAGAGCAGTGGCCAGGAGACCGGTTACGGCATCGTATTCAGCTTGATTATTGGTAGCGGCACCTAAACATACTCCATCAATGTGAATTAACTCATGTGAAGGGGAGTATATTACCCAAGCTGCGGAGGCGAGATTGGGAGACCAACGGCTTGCACCATCAGCAAAACCGACATGGCAGAGTGGAAGAGGCTCCATCTGTGGTCATGCAGAGAAAAACAAATATTTAGGTTTTTTGAAAAATTTTTGTGAATGAAAAATGTATGCCTATACTAAAATGGACGATGGTGTCCATCAGATTTTCTACGGGTAAAATCGTTTAAGGTACAACCCGTTGCGTGGGTTGCGTAGGGTGTTGCCTTCTGAATCGGTCAGAATGTATGCCCCCTGCCCGAGGCAGGTGTGTATGATGTAGGGGCCTCGCCACATAGACACGAACTTCCCCTTCCCGGTTTTATCATGGGCTTGATCATAAGCGAGGACAAGGTCTCCCTCAGAAAAGGTTCTTGGGTGGACGTGTTTGTCGTAACTTAGTTTCGATCGTTGTTTAGCTGCTTCCATGTTTTGAATGGCTGTGCGCCGATCTTCATCGGCCTGCTCGAGGAGTAGTAAACGTTGCTCGATCAGGGAAGTGTCCGGTAGGAGTTCGACGGCGATATGTAAGGCTGGGATCTGGCACTCAATAGGGAGGACGGACTCGACACCGTGAACTAAATGGAAAGGGGTAAAACCGGTGGCGGTTTTGGTTGAGGTGCGGTAGGCCCATAGTGCCGGAAAAAGCATGTGGTGCCAATTGGATTTGTGCTTGTCTACAGTACGTTGGAGAATGGTCTTCAAAATTTTATTGATCGCTTCGACTTGGCCGTTTCCTTGGGGATAGTAAGCGGAAGAGAAATGGTGTTCAAATTTCAACATGGTTGATAATTATTTCCAGACGGCATCTTCGAAGTGAGAGCCGTGGTCAGAGACTAGTTGCTGTGGTACTCCGAAACGAGCGATAACATGATTGAAGAAAAACCGTGTTGCAGTGTCGGCTTTGCAATTATAGGTCGGCATGGCTTCTGCCCACTTGGTGAAATAATCTACGGCCACCACGATGTGTTTGTGACCGCCGGCTGACGGGGGGTTGCAGTCGAGGAAGTCTATGGCCCATTTGTAGAATGGTCCAACAGTGATGACTGGATGAAGGGGGGCAGGGGGGGTTCTTGCTTTGGGGGAAAATAGTTGGCAGTTCTGGCAATGCTTGACTGCGGTGATGCAATCAGTAAATAATGATGGGCAAAAATAACCTGCCCGAATGATTTTCTAGGCGGTTGCCATGCCGGAGAAATGGCCTCCGCAGGCGCCGCTATGACAATCATTGAGGACTTGTTCTGCCTCACTATGGGATAGGCAGCGGCGTAAGATGGTATCAACGCCGCGTCGGTAAAGTACATCCCCTATCAGGAGATATCGGGGGGCGTGGTGTCGTATGTGACGGCGTCCATCACGATCAATGTGTGGTCGAAATTTTTGCGTACGAAGGTAAGTCAAAATGTCGCTGTACCAAGGGTCGTCAGACAAAATGATGAAGATCTGCTCGTCAATCAGGTCCGTTTGGATAACGGGTGATGTTGAAGAGGATGGGAGGTCCGTGATGAGGTGAGCAAGCGCAAGGGCTTTAGTGCTTTTGGGAGTTTTGAAAGTTAGGTCATATTCCTGGAGGATAATGACCCATTTAGCGACTCGACCTTGTAGGAGCCGCCGGGTGAGGAGATAGACCATAGGGTTGGAGTCGGCCATGACCGCGGTATGACTGAGTAGAATGTAGTGTTGCAATTTTTGTACGGAAAAGACTACAGCTAGGGCTAATCTTTCCTCGTATGGGTAATGCAGAGGTGGGCCAGACAAGGTCTGGCTGACGTAATAGATCACATGCTCTTTGTGGGAGGCATCTTCTTGGACCAAAACTCCGGACACAGCATGTTCAGATGCCGAGACGTAAAGGGTGAAGTCTTGAGAGAAATTTGGTGGGGATATCAAGGGGGCTTGTGTGAGAGCTTTCTTGAGGGCTTCGAATGCCGTGTCTGCTTGCTCATCCCAAACAAAGGGTATGTGGGTACGAAGTAAGCGTAAGAAGCCATGCACTTTGGTTGCATAATCAGGAACGAAGCGCCTAAGGAAATTGGACCGCCCCTGTAGACTTTGAAGCTGCCGAAGCGTGCGAGGAGGCGGAAGTTCTAAGATGGCTTTGACTTTCAGGGGATCGACAGTAATTCCGTCTTGGGAAACAATGAAACCTAATAAGCGGCCTGCCGGGACGCAAAAGACACACTTGTGTGGGTTCAAGCGGATTTTATATTTGCGACAACGCAGGAAAACTTGCCGGAGGTCGTTAAGGTGGTCTGATCGTTTTCGGGAACGAGCTGTGAGGTCGTCAAGATAGACTCGCAGGATATGGACCAAGTCGTGAAAGCAATAGGTCATGGCTCGCTGGAAAGTGGCACCAGCATTTTTAAGGCCAAATGGCATGACGCGATAGGCAAAGGTGCCCCATGGGGTGGTGAAGGCAGTCTTGTACTGATCCTCCTTGCGGATGTGAATCTGGTTATATCCGGAAAACCCGTCCATGAAGGATAGGACCTCATGGCCCGCACACTCATCAATGAGTTGGTCAATGAATGGCGTGGGGAAATTGTCTTTTGGACAAGCGTGGTTTAAATCGCGGAAGTCAGTGCATACTCTAAGGGTGCCCTGCTTTTTGTTGATGGGAACGGGGTTCGACACCCAGGTGGTGTACGGAATAGGGTAAATGAACCCTGCTTTTCAAAGTTTCTCGACCTCAGCCTTAACGGCGGGGAGCTTGGAAGGGTGAATGGGTCGTTGTTTCTGACGAACAGGGGGTACCTCAGGCCATGTATCAATGTGGTGTTCAATAATGGCGGGGTCGAGACCAGGCATCTCAGTATAGGACCAAGCAAAGACATCACGGAACTCTTGAAAGAGCTTTTTGTACGCCTGAGTTTCAGCTTGAGTGCAAGATGCACCCAGCGAGATGAGCTCAGGTTTCCCTGGTGTCGTAGAAATGTCTATCTGTATAGTGGGGGAAATGTTCGACATGTTCCCTTCTTCAAAGGCATCCGGTGCTGGGATGGGGTCCTTTAACCAATCGACCTTAGTGGGTATGAAATCTTTCGATTCGACCGCTAGCTGGTTGGATGCGGTGGATGTAGATGATTCCGGGAGGAAGTACGAGCGATGATGCATATCATCCCAAGGGTAGTCGAGTGCAGTGAGTGTCTCCAAAATTTGCTCATCAGTATTGAAGTAATCAGACCATAAATCAAGGGGTTCTGGTTTGAAAGTTGTTGAAATCATATATATTGTATTGACTTCTTCCGACGAGGATGATGGTGGGGGGTGGATCTCCTCGATGAGGGGAGGAGATATCTCTAAGTCAACATTGTTTAACTCGTACAACGCAGCTCTATAGTCAGGTAGATCAGGACAATGGTGAGAGTAGTGGCCGTAAACACTGCATATAGCACAAGGATGGTTGGTGCGCAGCAATTTGTCGCGAGGCTGTAGAGGTGGCTCTAATCTGACTACTGGGATGCTGATGTCATCGTCCAACATATTCATATGCTCTTGGAGTGCCAGTAAGTGTGGGCATTGATGAGTTGGATGGCCTATCTCATCGCATAATGAGCATTTGGGGGGAGCTCGAAACGCTGGTGGGGGTTTAACTGCCTTAGGAGGTGGTATAGCAGTGTACGGTTTTGGACCTCTGCACCCAGTGGGCTTAGCAAGAAGAGGGGGATTCGTTGACGTCGAAGCAATCATGAGACCAGGAGAAGGTTTCGTTGACGACGAAGGGATTGCGACACCAGGAGGAGGTTTATTTGTGGTAACAATAGGTTGTACCGGTTGGAGGATGACGTTTGGTGTCGGCGGTGGAATGGGAGGCGAAATATACCACACGGGTAATCCCAATGTTAACCCGGGTAGACTAAGGGTATCCATAACCGGGGTGCTTACTACGCCCGAAGGAGGAAATAGAAAGGGGATGGTGTGGATGGGTGTAACACCAATGTGACTCGGTACTAATGGTGGTTGACTACCGGGTGTTTGTGTATTCTGTGAAAGAGTACAGAGGTTTGCAACATGGGTCTCTGGTGACGGTGGTGGAATGGCCTGGAATGTAGAGGTCATTGGTGTATCTAAGTAAAGTCCGGGTCCCACAGAAGACACAAAGGAGGTAACTGCACTAGAAGCGGGTTGTTCAATCATGGGAAGAACATTTTCGGGTGCTGCAGGGGCATTGGGATCATAGTAGGTGAGTTGGTCGATTTTGACCACGCGCCCCTCATGGGGGAACATCATGGTACGAAAAACGGATGAGGCGACCGCTTTCATGGCGTACATGTAACTGCGGCCAAGTAGAAGGTTATAATCGTGCTGTGCGTTAATGACCTCTATGTCGATGAGCACAGTTTTTCCACCTAATTGGACGGGGACCTTGGGTAGTAAACCTTGAGGTTGAGCTGACCGGCCGTCGTAGGCCCGCAATGCAGTGGTGGATTGCTGGAGAGTAGGGGATCCCAACTTCTGCCAAACAAATGTGGACATGACGCATGTGGAGGCTCCCTCGTCGATGATACATCGATGGATGACAAGATTCCGAATAGAAACAGAAACTTGGACTGCTATGGTGGAAGGTAGACGTGGTTCGGACTGGTCCAAATCAAAGGTCATCAATTTCCAATCATTTGGGTCAATTGCCCCAATGGCGGAAAGTAAAGTCTTGCGCTGCGTAGGACAGTTTTTCAAGACTTCTAACGCAGACATGGCTGCGGGATATTGAGCTAGGTCATCTACGATGTTGTAATTTGACGCAGCCCGTGCATTGGGGTTGTTGTTGATACGGCGGAGTGGGAAACGAGGTGCTTTAGAGGTGCCATCGAGTGGAAGAGGTGGTATCCGTAACGTCTAATCGGTGGGATTAGCGTTAGTATCCTTATCGGCGGGGGGGGGCTTCGGAGGTAGGGCCATACTGGTTCCGACGGGTTTGGATATTGACGTCGGCAGTGGACATCATCAATAAGTGGTGAGTGTCTGAATCAAACATGGGTTGATCAGGAGCGGCGTAAGTGATTTGTTGTGGTTGCACGTTGCCCTGTGGGGGGGCTAACGGCTGAGTGTTCACCACCCCTTGTGTGGGAAAAGGGTTTTGTAGCACCAAAGGTTGTTGTTGAGGTGGTGGAGGGTTGGGTGGCGGCTGAGGAGCCGCCTGCCCTTGACGATGGGCGTCATCTGTCCATAGTTGTCGAGCTCGCTCCAGATGTGGGCAAGCGTGGGTATAGTGGCCATAGACACCGCAGATGGAACAAGGATGGTTTGTTCGTAAATTAGCATTTTTGGCTTGCTTAGGTGGCCGATCAGGATTCTGATGAGCAGGCGCCGCGTTATTGTTTTGCGGAGGATGGGTGGGTTGTGGAGCTTGGTTATGGTTTTGGTTGTTTCCACGGTTACGTCCTCTTCCGCGGTTTGGTTTCCCACCCTGGTTGCGTTGGTTATTTTGGTATTGGGGATGATGTTGTTGTGCGTACACATGCCCTTGAGCATTGGGGGGATTCTGGGGAGCCGCAGGTGTGGGAGCAGGTTGCGGTGGGTAGTATGTAGGTGGAGCTGGAGGTGGTCCAGTTGTCTGTTGGGGTTGTTGGTACCCCTGAGCTATTGGATGTGGTGTATTAGCTGGTGCAGTTTGCTGTGGGTACTGCAACAGTTGTGGTGAGAACTGAATGGGGTTCTGTGTAGCGGGTTGAGCATAGTATGTAGGAGGTACATATGCTGATGGCGCTTTCCCATAACAATGTTGTGGACAAGAGGGTCCATGAATGTGATGGGTCTGGTTTGTTGGAGCATAAGAAGTTGTTGCTCCGGAACTGGATGTAGCCCTAGAGAGGTCTGGGGCGGGCATGGTGCTCACCATGCTGAAAGGTTTAGGTTGTGGGGTGATTTGGCCAATGATGCCATCAGCGGCATGTGATGCCCCCGGTGCGTCACTACGTGAGGAGTCACCTCGGGGGGCGTCAGGTATGATTGTGTATAGATAACCCGACTGGGCGTAGATGAGATCAAACTGTTGGGCTTTGAGGATGGCCTCTTCTTCAGACTGGGGTCTTTCAGATGCCACATCCTTCGCAATAAGAGGGATGAGGGATTTTAGAAACCAATCTAAAAAGATACGGTCGTCTAATTTAATTTTGCAGAGGCTTCTGCGTCGACGCCACTCATGAATGTGGTCAGTGATGTGGGTGGCCGTGGTTTGTCTGCAAGACAGTAGGATCTCAACGCCCGCATCATAGCGGACAGGTAACTGAAAAAACTGGAGGAAGGTCGAGGCAAGGGAGGTAAATGTGGCATGCGTCCCATGGGGCTGCTCGATATACCACTTGGCTGCAGAGCCAGTGAAGGTGCATTGTAAGAGCCGAAGGCGGATTGAGTCGTCCACTATGGAGTTGGAGGAACACCATAAATGGAAGGACATGATATGGTTCTGGAGGTCTTCCCCTTCCTTACCCTCAAACTTAGGGATGTCAGAGGGAATTTTGGTGGGCATATGCGGCCACGCAGGATCATGTCTGATGGGGTCATTTGTTAGCCTAGCTAAGTCTGGCAGGTTCAGACTCGCCATGTATGGTAAGCTAGCAGATGTGGTAACTGGAACTGGGACTTGCCTAGCCATTGTGGTATGGTGTAGAGGTCCAGTAGCGCCTAAAGGTATGCTAGGTATGGAGGGTATGTTCCCTCCAATAGGTGTAGTCTGGTATGGGCCAGCGCCTCCAAGTGCAACATGGGTTACACTTGGGTTAGGAATAGCAGTGGGGATTCCTGGGATAGGGTTTGTGGAAACCAGAGGGGGTGTGACCCCTATGTTGGGTATACCTATGACAGGTGTTGGCCCTGTGTTGGGCATTCCTAAATGTGGAGTGTTACCCATGTTGGGAATACCCAGGGGGGTGGTTGTTTCCATGGATGGCACCGCCGCAAGAAGGGTCTGTGGATGTCTCACCTATGGTGCTTGTAAACAATGGATCAAATGGTGTTCCAGCCATAATGGTGGTTTGTGGTAACTCTGTGGGTTTTTCAGATTCTACCTCCAAATCAAAAGTGAAGTGAGGTGTGTCAGAATCGGATGACTGTGTAGTTGATTGACGATGTGTCGAATCAAGGGATAAGGCTCTGCGTCCGTGACGTGGAGAGCCAAGTGGACTAAACTCTGGGAGTTCTCCCTGTAGACGACGAGAGCGTCTAAAATTCTCAATGGTGAGAATTAAGGTTTTATGTAAAAAAATTGTTTAAGTATCAGGTGGTGATATATATATAAAAGACTCAAAACCCTAATGCAACCAAGGGTGCAAGAAGGGGAGTGAAAAAAGAAGGCTCTCAGGCCAAAAAAATCAACCTCAAAAAAGGCACTTATCTTAGCAGCTGTGCTACAATAAGTGGAGGAATGCAACAACTGGTCAGAATACCAACATGCAAATGGCTCCTAGAAAAAATAGGTGTAACTAGACCATAGGTAGGTTGAAATCATGCAAACACCTAATCTAAAAGTATTGTGACTCAAACAAACGATATCCTCTGCAAGGTGATGAAATCCAAGTCAGACAATATGAATGTTGAGACAACGGCTAGATATCCCCCTACCGGGAGGGACACCGGGTAATCAATCCTAAAGACAGGCTACTAGGATACTCCGTTCATGACGCGTCGAGAAAAGGTAAATCTGCCGTTTGGTCCTTTGATCGCAATATCCCAATACAGGGATATCCCGAGAACTGCGAATGGTAGCCCTTCGGTTACTGAATGGATTTCGGTATTCCACTCAGGCTTCCGGAACCATCCTCGCGACTTCAACCCTCCTAAGGGAGAGGCCTTCCCACAAACCGGTTGTGACCGCGCCAAAAAGTACTAAGAGATTTTAGCTCCCTAATTGGACAACTTCTATGTCTCAGATGTAAGAACTGAGGGGTGTTATTGGAACACCTATCCCCCCAATACTACCTAGCTGCAAGAATTCTTTTAGTGTTCCCCAAGTGGGGTTAAAAGTGTGTTCAAATTAGGGTACGTTTTAAGGCTTAGTTCAGTTAAGTGATCGTGTGAGTGCACGTGAGGTGTTGTAAACTGAACTTGAAAAATGTAAATGCTTTATAGGAAATTTTCACAAAACAAAGGAGCTTTGAAAAAATAAAAAAGCAAATGACTTTTTCGAATAAATGGGAATTAAATTGCTTTGCAAATATCAACTCAAAAAATAATGGATCTTTTGATTTCTGAAAGCAAATAATAGACTTCTTTAAAAGAAATAAATGGATTTCTTTTTTCAAGTAAATTGCTGAGGGCAAGATTTTAAAGAAGTAAACAGGAAATTTTTTTAATCTAGATAAAAAATGCAAAATGAGTCTTTCTTTCACTTTCTTGAAAATTTTTAACAAGACTTCTAGATATGCTTTTTAAATAGTAAAAAAAATTTCAAAGCTGTAAAATATGCAGAATTTAATACTGTAAAAAATGTGCTATGGGCAGAAAGTACAGTAAAAAATAATTTTTTTTTAAAATCGGGATGGCCGAATGAAAAATTCAGCCGCGCGGGTTTGGACAGAAAAGCCGCGATGGACCACGCGGGTTTCTGTCACACAGTCGCGATGGACCGCGCGGGATTTGGGCGCACAGGCGCGATGTGCAGCGCGGAAAAAATCCGCGAAGCCGCGATGTGCAGCGCGCAAACAGGACGAGAAGCCGCGGTGAACCGCGCGGAAAAGGGCCGCGCAGTCGTGATGTGCAGCGCGGAAATCGGCAGCAAAGCCGCGGTGGACCGCGCAGAAAAAAGGGCAAAGGCTGCGATGGACCGCGCGGAAAAAAGGCCGAAAGCCGTGATGGACCGCGCGACTGTCAGGCTAAAAACCGCGAGGCGAAAGCCGTGCACGGAAGACGAAAAACGAACCCGAAAATCAAGAATTTCGGGCTGTTAATGGCAAAAAAGAGGCCAAAACTTAGAGCAGCAATAGATCTGCTGTCTAAGATGGCAGATCTATAGATCTAAAGGTTAAAAACTAATAAAAAACTAAGATTAAAGGCAAAACTAGAGATCTATTGTTCAAACCAAAGCGGAGTCGCCAAAAACTGTTGGCCCGGTTTTGCAACCAGGCTTAGTGCTATGGGCACCTGCTAACTAGTAGCAGCAGTTTCAATGGAAATAAATAACAATAAACTAATTAAACAAGACTATTCATGGATCTATGCAAAGATATTAAGCAAATAACAAAAATAAGTTAAAATCAAGAACAAGAAGATATTAAAGAATGAGCTTGTATTGAAAAATGGGGGCAAGCAAGTGCTTGCGATAATACCTTCAATGGTGAAGGTTGATGTTGAATGGCTCCAAGGATGAGCAACTCCAATCTCCAATGGTCTCTTCTCCAATGTGGTTTGCAATGGCCAAAATACTCAAGGGATATTTCAGCAGCATAAGGATGAGATAATGGATGGATGTGAAATGAGGAGCCCCTACCACCTTTTTATAGGTTTTGGTGGTGGGAAATACCATTTGTGGTTTTGTGGAAACCAAATGGTATTGACCAACATGGTTTAGGTACTTTTCCCTCCTTTTTCCTTTTTTGAATAAAAATAATATTTTAATTCCCTTTTTAATATTTTTGGGAATTTGGACCCTTTTTGAGGGTTTTTTATGCTTTTTTGGGGAAAAATAATCTTTTTTAATGGAAAAAGGGGTGTACTAAGGTCTTTTGGTGACCTTTTGTTGGTTTCAGAGGCTCTGATGGTGAAAAAGTGGATAAATGGGTCATGTGAATAGGGAAATGAGCTAGTGAGCACTTTTTGGGTGTTAACAAAGTGGAAGACAATATCTTGGTCAGATCTTGACTAGGATATTACAAGGTCACAATAGGCATTGACTATCATGGCAGAGAGGCTCGAGACACTTCCAAATCTGGTTTTAAAAATTATAACACAAATCATAGAGTATGGTAAACATGCATTAGTCTGTCTGTTCTGAGTCTTTGACCTTCTGCGGAAGCTAATCGAACATGTACTTTACACATACCTAGTGAATCACAATCAATAGTTGTTTCAGCTCCAGCGTTATTCCTGTATGTTTTCTAAAAATATACTTTTTGACATTGAAGGCCATCATGTTCTCTTCAATGTTTTTTTCTAGAAATCACATAAACTCCATCCAAGCAGGTATAGTATGAGAAGTCAGTTTTTCTGGACTAGATATGTTCTGTCTCCAAGCTCCAACTCGACACCTTGTGACTGTCTCTTTGCCTCTTCCTCGTCAAAAAAATCCCTAATCTCTTCTACAATTTTTCCCTTTGTCTCGGGCACATAGTTGTATATGAAGGCTACATAGAGGACTGTTAGACCAACAAAGAGAGAAAATGTACCAGACACAATAATTTCCCTAGAAACACTCAAGAAAGGCATTGCCACTATCCCACTAAAAATACTGTTTACTATTACACCCAAACTGACTACTTGTGCTTGAATCCTCAATGGGAAAATATTAGACCCTAACACCCAACATACCGCCCCTAATACGATGGAGAAGAAAGCAAAATTGCTGCATACAACCAATATAGACAGAATAACAGCTCCCTCATTGCTTTCAGATGTGTTTTCTATGAAGTTAAACCCCAATTCCAATGCTACCAAAGATGCACTCATTCCAAGGAACTGGTAAGCAACAATGGTCTCCACCCAACTCGATCTAGCCAAAAAGTGGCCACCAGGATTAATAGGAGATAATATCTTAGGGGATCTCCGTTTATTGATCTATTTTCTCTAGATTCCATTTAAGAGAAAATATTTCTTTACATTGGAACCAAGAGTAAGATATTGGGAATACAGCATTAATGATCTTCGTCAATATGATAATTACTGAAGACTAAGGCCCTAATACATAATTGAAGTCTCATACTTATTAATGAAATACCCCTTGACATGTAATGATTTGACATGAGCTGCTCTATAATTAATAGGATGGACATGGCGTATGAGTATACCTAAATTATCCTTTTCGTCCTCCAGGAAGAGACTAAATTCCCCTAATTCAGAAATAGTGGTACCCCTTACATTATTCCCGCATAATGCATCTAATATGTGACTGGATGCCTTTGCTAATAAGGAGGGTGTTGTACTATTATTTGGGGTACTGGGTGAACAATTTGAAGTTGACCAACAACATAGAGTTAGGGACTGTGCACGGTGATATTGTAGCAATCATAGTTGGAGGATAAAATTCCACATAGAAGGTACAACTTTGGTGCTTCCATCTCATTCTCCAGACCACGGCTTTAAACATCTCTCTTGCATAGGTGCATTCAATTGCTTGAGTTTGAAGGATCCATCCAAATATCGGATATCGTCCCAGGAGTTGGAGAGTTTACAGTGAATTGCACAAGGGATGACTTTATAAATCTAAAAGTATTCATCTCTATGATAGCACATATGGCATCAAGTTCATTGAAATCTTATGGAGTGGACAATCGTGTGTTTGTTCGTGGGCTTCATGACTCTGTCATGTGTTATGTAAGAATTTGGCATCCACTGATGTAGGAGGAATCCTCCTAACCCACAAAAGTGCGAGATCATAGATGGGGAGAAGAGTCGCTACAATTCCTATTGAATTAAGATTTATGAGAGAAATAAGCATAATACTTAGTGGATTGGAAGAAATAACCATAAACCATTACAATGGATTGGTAGAAATTTATATATGCGGTTTCACCATAAAGAAACAAATTTTAAGAGAAGATTAAAATCCATACCAGCGACCGTAAGCCCCTTGAAAATGTCGAGCGAAGTGAGGCACCAATTTCCTTATCCATTTTTTGTCTGATTTTCAGTGCTAGATTGCTTTCCATTGGAATGGCATTTCACAAGTTCCACCTCATTGTCCTTGTTAATATTCCATTATCCTTCTTTGATCGAATTGCCCTTCTTTCAATAATTTTCGAAGTGAATGTGGGAGTATTTGCAAAGTGGAGCACCCTCTAAACTAAATCCTTTGGATGTTCATGACGATTCCATTAGTCTTGGAGGATATGGAAAGCATAGCACCTGCTCAAATGGGGACTTTGGAGGTTCATGAGGTTCGCAATAGAATAAGAAAGATCTCAACAACTCCTATTAGATTAGGATTTAGGAAATGAGAAACCCTACAATTATTAGCTTTCTCTGGGTCAGATACATAAAAACAATGCGCACATATCTATTTATAAGTAGGCAATTTAGTTCAATCTGGCATTTGGATCATCCTGGAACTCTGCCATAAAGGTTCCCAACAACCACAATGGACCAAAGGCAAGCCCATAAGCATCTTTGCAGTTGACAGGGCTATTCTTCTTGCTTTCTTTGGCATCCTTCATATGGTCTTGATTTGAGTAGAAAAGGCCAATGATAAATTTTTTTACAAGGCCATCCATGTAATTAACAAAGAAGTTTCCCCACATAATCATAACTCATCATAAGCATTTCAAAAGTTGTTCGCGTTCTTTAAAATTTTTCATCATTACAGTGTGCAATACTCATGTCAAGGGAAACTTGGAAGGATCCATTTGAGCACAACCACATGACGAAACCTGCCACTAGCAATTGCATACTGTCTTCCATTTTAAACTTCATCATTTTCAACAATTCAAACCCTTTCATTACACTTCTTAAGATATAGAGCCAACCTATTTGCGTCCAGAATGAAGAGCCACTACTTTCAGTTGGAAAAAACAATTTCAAATCTCTCCAAAACCTCTGCAACCACAAGAAGACCTGCAGTGGCCCAATTTTCTTTCCTTGTTTCCATTCTAACACTCTTCCACCAATCATTGTAATATTCTTCACCATGTAGAGTTTAGCAATATCCTTCTGAATACCATAAAATAAAATAAAAATAAAGAAAAAATAAATTAAATATTTCACATAGAAGTGGACGACTAATTTCATGTTTAAATAAAAAGTACTTAATGTCTTTTGGGGGAGGCTTAATGCGAACAAAGGATATAATTAGAGATTTAGGTAAGTTATATTATTACAATTGTTTAGGCAAGTGGTTGATTGCGCCGAGAGGCGCTCTACAGCCCAGTATGAGGGAGATCTTGTAACGTTTGTGGAGTAATAACGTTTGTCGATATTATTGTCGGCCATTAATAAAATGTAATAAAAAGTAAAAAGTAATAAATATTTTGTCGGCCATTGATAAGAAGTAGAAACAAAAGAAGTAAGATAAATACTATAGCCGACATAATAAATATAAAAAATAGAAGGGAGTTGAACCTTAATAAAAAAACATGGTTGGATTGATTTAAACAATGCCTAAAACAAATATTAGAAATATAAGAACTAAAAAAAGATAAAGAATAACTGACATAAAAGTAGAAACATGGTTGCATTGATTTCAACAATGCCTAAATTAAATATTAGAAATGTAAGAAGTAGAAACATCGTTGCATTGATTTAAAAAAAAATTACTATAGCCGACATAAAAAATAGAAAAAATAGAATTGCTGACATAAAAAGTAGAAACATAAGAAATAAAAGAAAGAAGTAAAAAATATATTATAGTAGCTATAAGAAGTAGAAACTAAAGAAGTAAAATAAATACTATAGCTGACATAAGAAATAGAAAAAATAGAAGGGATTTGAACCTTAAGCCCAATCATCTCACTACTTACCAATAGACAACAAACAAATAGTCTCAAAAAACACAAGATGCATATTGATTTGATTCGTTGCATTGATTTCAACAAATGCATTGTTTTTTTTTGTTATTACATCTGTAAGGTGAATTCATCAATTTAATAAAAAATATTACAAAAAAATATATTATAGCCTACATAAAAACTAGAAATATAAGAAGTAAAAAATATTATAGCTTACATAAAAAGTAGAAATATAAGAAATAAAATAAAGAAGTAAAAAATATATTATAGTAGACATAAGAAATAGAAACAAAAGAAATAAAAAAAAATTACTATAGCCGACATAAGAAATAGAAAAAATAGAAGGGATTTGAACCTTAATAAAAAAAATGGTTGCATTAATTTCAAGAATGGATAAAAGATAAATAAGTAAAAAATATTATAGTTCACATAAAAAAGTAGAAATATAAAAAATAAAATAAATAAGTAAAAAATATATTATAGTAGACATAAGAAGTAGAAACAAAAGAAGTAATTTTTTGTTACTATAACCAACATAAGAAATAGAAAAAATAGAAGGGATTTGAACCTTAAGTCCAATCATTTCACTACTTACCAATAGACAACAAACAAATGTTGTTAAAAACACAAGATGTATGTTGATTTGATTAATTGCATTGTTTTTCAACAATGCATTGTTTTTTTTTAACATGAATGCATTGAATTCATCAATTTAATAAAAAAACATTGTTGCATTGATTTCAACAATGCATTGTTTAATAAACCACAAACAAATGTTCTTCAAAAACACAGGATGCATATTAATTTGATTATTTGCATTGATTTAAATAATGATTTTTTTTTGTTCTTTACATCTATAACTCCAAGCAAAAACGGTTTTGAACCTTGGTCTCTAGGTTAACACAAGCCCAATAACCTTACTGCTTACTAATAGACCACACACAAATGTTGTTAAATAACACAAGATGCATATTTATTTGATTCATTGCATTGATTTTAGCAATGCATATTTTGTTTTGTTTTTTACATGTATGTATTTAATTTATCAATTTAATAAAAAGTAAAAAATTTGCATTGATTTCAACAATGCATTGTTTTTTGTTATTTACATTTATACATTGAATTTATCTATTTAATAGAAAAACTATTTGCAATGATTTCAACATATTAAAGTTTTTTTTTCTCTATTATAGGGTATGTTGTGAATCCTCATGATAATATTGCAAATAATGAAGATATTGATGATAAAAAAAGAAAAGTACGACAAATGTATAGAAGAGAAAGAGAAAGTGAATCATCAGAACATATAAAATAACCTAAAAAACATGACCGTGAACTAAAGAGATCATGAATAAGTGTTATTTGTGCAAATGGATTCTCAAAAGCATGAATGGGAGATAATTTCAGGGTTATATAGGAATCACTATATAACTACCAATGAATATGACATACTTGGATACATGGAATGTGATAACAAGGAAAACTGGAACTCTAATTTTGTTGATATGGAAACTTCCAATCGTGCACTGCAGTTCATATATGAAAACTGACAATTTAATGCCATTGTTCATAATAATCGTACTCAAAATTATTCAATTGAAATCTTAGTGGATAAGCAAAGAAAATAATTTGAGATTATTCTTGAGCATTACAGAGGTGGGAACAATGAACCACTATGAATGATTATCCAAGGAATTGCAGGTACAAGAAAATCTTACTTGATTGGAGCTATTAGACAAACAGAAATTGATTATTTTCTAGATAAGTCACCATTACTTTTTTTGGCCCCAACCAGTGTTGCAATGTTTAATATATATACATCAACAGTGCAAAAAAAAAATGGGGATTAACATTGGAGAAGGAAACTATAAATATTGGAAACAAAGAACGACGGGGACTCCCATTTACAACAATGTCATGAGTAAAAGGTCTGGATGGTCTTCCTCCTTTCACATATGATTGATACGAGAAGATTCCAAAGGGAGAAGGAGTGGAATCAAGAAAAAAGGAAGAAGAAATATCAAATTTGATCACATCGTAATATATTTGATCAAATCCCTCGAGGTGCAAACCTTTGCTTTCCTTCACTAAAAAAAGGTGCAAACCTTTGCTTTAAAAATTTATTCAATCCTTAATACTTATTGCTTACATTATGATAATCCTCATAATTCTATCTGTGTTTTCAACTTAACCTGTTCCTTACAATACTGATCAAACTCCAGTTTTGTGTCACTGTCCACGACTGGAACTAGCCTAGATCCAAATCCTAGGCTCTATCAAGCGCCGAGAGGGATCAAATCCCCCGAGGTGCAAACCTCTCCTCGAAAAGATCCTTGAGTGCAATACCTGAGAAGAGGTTTGCACCTCGTGGGATTTGATCCCTCTCGGCGCTTGATAGAGCCTATGATTTGGATCTAGGCTGGTAATTACCAATTATGTTTAATAATATTATTTTAAAGAAACTATTTTTAATGGATAGATAGTTACCTTGCAGGATTATAAAAGAGGTAGAACCTATAAGCAAGAAAGTGTTGCGTGGAGCTTAAGAAACATTAGAAGAAAAGTATGATTCAATGGCCAAGTCAATCAACAGGTCATTTGAAGATGAAAGTGAAGAAGATGATGGAAGTGGGGTATCTTTTGAATACGATGGAAATAGGAATCTACTTTTTTACTACTATGAAGAATAAAATACAAATGCATTTAAAGCAACCATGACACGCAGACATTTAAAATTCTACACAATAAGATACGACTTCTATATGCAACACTAACCTTAATATGATTACATTATAGAGATAGGTAGGAGAAGATATGTTGCAAAGAAATATTAAATAAAGAGAATTTGAGAGACCACAATGTATACTAAACAACAACCTCTTTTGAATTTTTCAATAGGTACTCTTCAATATCATTGCCATCCACATGCTGTCCAGTCTTTCTACAAACGGATTGATGCCTTGTCTATCATGCATACATGTGCTACTTGTATGGAATCATATCCTAGCATTCTTACTCATCCATCTCCCAATGGACACATTTTCAATCGATGCCATAGAGAAACTGATGGTCATTGATTCTCAAAATGGAATAATATGCACCATGGTGACAAACCCATTGTACTATCCATATTCAAATTGAAGAAATGGTCATTCTTTGTTTTAGCCCAATTTTTCAAGTTAGGCACACTTGTGGTGGACAATACAAGTATAGTGGCCAGATTATTAGTTCCCCCAACAAAATGTTCAAATTTCAAATTGACTTCCACGCCACCTTTTAGATATAATGATTGATTTCCGCAAACTTTTGACCCCAAAAAACACTATTTAAGCCCTCAAATGGATCTTAAAAGGTTATGGACCCCAAATATGCAAAATAAGACCTACCCCTAAAATGTGCCCTACAAGCCAATTCATCCAATTTCGCTACCTATAAAGCACCAAAATAGATGAAAAATATATATTGATTCAATTCAAATCATTTAGGCTCAAAGGATCACCATTGTTTATCTTTTATTACTTTCTTATATAATGATGACAACCCATTGAGTTGACCCCTTAGAAACATAAAATTATATTGTCTAAGTACACACAACTTTCTCCATTTTACAACATATTCAATTTTTTTCTCGGCGTTTCATTTCCCCCGCTTTGGGGGTATGCTAGTGTTAGTATTAGTTGGCCAAATTAACATTACTTTGTAACATTACATGTTTTTTATTTTTCTCAAACGTTTTTGTCCCATTTGGTTGAGTATTTTTCTCATGGAATGCATGCACAGTGACATGCAGAGTCCTTTATTCATGGTCTTTGTTGTTAGTGCCACAAGACTGGACCATGTATGTACCACAAGAATGCACCACCATGATAATTTTGGGAAGCAATAACAGGTTCTCTTCTTATATCATGTAATTGACCATGGGATGGTGATGGTGTCGGAGAGGAAGTGTTGAAGTGCAACGTTCCAGTGGCACAAGAGAGAAAAGGAAGTGCAACATTCTAGTGACACAAGAGAGCAGAGGAAATGCTGAAGTGCAACGTTCCAGTGGCACGAGAAAGAGAAGAAAATAAGATATCTTACTGTTGTTTTCTTTGCTTCTTGGTCAACTGAATCACCTTATATTCCTCGAGTGACTCCATCAATAACTAGGTCATAATGATTCTTTACATCTGCCGTAGCCTCCAGTCTCTGAAAATTTTGTTCATATAACAAAATTATTATTCCAAGTATTTTCTATGCAACTGTTAATGGTTACCAGAATATTAGTAACCATGATTCCTAGTATAAATCCTAAGCTAGTTCTAATATGAACAATATTGGTCACGGAAAAAATATAAGTATTACCAGCACTTGCCTATATTTTTTTGGGTTCCATGTTTTTTCTTGGTATTGCACTTGCAGGAGAATCCAGAGTTCGAACCTCCTCGACTGGAACTCTCGGCTAGTCTCGGTGTGCCTCCTATACTTGGTCTCAGTGATTCCCTCACTCCTGCATGATGTGCATAAATATACACAATCAGTGTGAAATACTTTCTTTACCTTATAGTTTATTCAATCCTCCAAAAATGATACCGTGAATGCAATGACAAAGGTTAAGCAAATAGAAAACATAACAAGGAAATCCATTCTTCTACAACAAGTCTAGTGATATAAATGATAGGAGCACACCTTGGTGCTTGGGAGGATGTATTTTTTCCTATAGGCTCTTCGGGCATGGACATTACCATTTTTTTTCTTTATCTCTTACGTAGTTTAAATATACCCTTTAACGGGAAAATATGGGATAGGGAACTTTACAATTGTAAAATTAAATCAGGATCTATAACATGACAAATTATTTTAGACATATTTATTAAGAAAATGGTGGGTGAAGTGAACAGAACTCAAATGAAACATATAAAAAAATAATGAAAGAAGAAACCAAATTTGGAAAAAAAATTCCTAAAAACGATTGTAAAACTGAGGCAATGATTCTATTTTCAAGTATGCATTTCAAAAAAGTATTTGTTCATTATGAGGGAATGAGTTGACTTGGATCTTGTGCAAGATACATAATAACTAATTATGATTCATGGACATGAGATTTTGGGTTTTAGTATGGTAGGAGTTCAGGTCTAGGGGCAGGATTTCATTTAGCCTTGCAGCTGCTCCCCAGCCCAAGGACCATGGAAGATTTCAATACCGGTTCTTTCTTTCAGCAACAATGGTAGTGAATCGTCAAGTGAAGGAGAAGGGAAAGAATATGCTTTAATCTGAGGCACTGCATCCTCGAAAAAATGCATAGACAATGCTCAACTTAAACTAACTCCGTATCTATGTGTCCAATACAGTTCAACAAGACATTAAGAATATTTAATCTCTTATGATTGTGGACCTGCGCATGAATATATCCATAACTAAGAAAAGATATGCACTCATCTAGTCGTACACACATCAATCCCACTTGCTCAAAGGTATTGACCTGTAGAATACATCCTTCGATTGTACTCAAGTTGTTCAATTCCTTTATTCAAGACTATAAGAAAGCACTTAATGTGTTTTCTTCAATAAGAGCCATCTTGTACTGTACCAAAGCAAATCTTTAAGCATGCACATAAGATTGATGTCTTGAATGTGAGCTGTGATAATACGGTATTTTCTTTCTAAACAAGGGTATCATATTACTTTACCATATATAATCTCTATCCCAGTAAGCACTGAAGTAATAAGCACTAGTGGAAGTAGTTAATTCAGAATCCTATAAAAGAAAGAAGGGGTTGTCTCTAACTTCCAACTCTAAGAAAGCAACAGGGGAGAAGGGAATCACTTCAATCTAGTTGTGATTTGAAAGAGATCTCACGAATGCATCTCTAGAGGATGTGATCCAAGAAATTATGGATCAATTTCTTATGTGGGAGGGGGTGCATAATTTTCATATAATGTACATTGAACTTGCTGAGAAGCTAAAACTTCTGCATGAAGGTCCTGTGGGATATGCAACAAGAAGGGGTTGTCTCTAACTTCCAACTCTAAGAAATCAACAGGGGAGAAGGGAATCACTTCAATCTAGTTGTGATTCGAAAGGGAGCTCATGAATGCATCTCTAGAGGAAGTGATCCAAGAAATTATGGATCAATTTCTTATGTGGGAGGGGGTGCATAATTTGCACATCATGCACATTGAACTTGCTGAGAAGCTAAAAATTCTGCATGAAGGTCCTATGGGATATGAAACACATTTGTTTCTAGGTTGTTTCAAAATGCGCAATAATGTAGGAGTAAAAGTCCCATGTAGATTCCTACACCACCTTTAATACCCACCAAAAATTGACAGAATGAAAAATGTTGCCTTCGATGTCTGTTGCTAGGAAGCACTTGGACAAATGGCATGTGCATTCAACATGCAAATGGTGCATGCACGGGGGGTTCACTTAGTGAACTTGTTACATAGAACGATCGTTCATAGGATATTAAAGAATATCCCTAATTTCATTAAATATTGGAAAATGCCTCCTAAAATTGTATTCTTGAACCCCCCTCCCAATATACCTTTCCAATTAATAAAACTCCTAGTTTCACTATATATTGTAGGTATCCATTTTTATCAACCCATTTTTAATACCCGCTTTTATATCATACTATCAATTTGCAACAAACAATAGCACTAATGCATCTTAGTATAAGTAAACATGATGCTAAATAAAATACTAGTATAATGCTTATAATGATCCCACTGGGATTGGAACGGACTAATCATTTTGTAGTGTTGGATTGTGGAATACCCAACAATTGTAATGGGGCAGGAAAAATGCGTGAAAGGAAACCCAGTCAAGAGATCAATGTAACAAATAATGTAAAACACTGATAGTCCAATAGTCAGTGCAATGCTAAGAAAATATGAAAATTGCATATGTTTCACACAACAACCCGCCAATCTACCAATTGTATATTATGCAAATACAAGTATAGCCATAGAGAGCTTATGTTTTCTATAATATTAATAAATAGAAATCCATAAAAATGCAAAATTCAAACCCTTTTGTGAATGGACTTCCCTACCTTCCTATAAAAAAACATCATTGATGTTTGAACCCAAAAGAACATGGAAAAATTCCTCTTACTTTCGAATAATACGATATGATCATCTGCATAACCTCGATTTGGATCATTCACAAGATGCAATGAATTTCCTCCACTTCCTCTACATTTATTCTTGTAATCAAGGGAATTAACAAAATTTAGTTACCTTTTCTTGGGTTATATCTAGTTCTTTTTTTAATATTTATAGGAGAAGGAAAATTATCCATTGTTAAGTTTCAAGCATGCAATAGTTATAAAGATACACAGATGGTGAAACTTATATGATATCATTTCATGGTAACGATAACACATAGGGTATGTAAATGAGGATTTTTATCTTTACCTATGTTCATGTCAATTCCAATACAATATTAATACGGATGCCTTGAATCTAAGAAGTGAAATTACAATTATGAATGTGCCAAATATAACTCACTATAATAACTATTCCTAAGTGGCAATGTGAAAATGTTAAAGAAGAATTTAAAAAGTTGAAAGAAATAATTAATCAAGAAAGATTGATCTACGGGGGCGGCAGGTGCGGGGGGGGTAATCTTTGACCCCGGAGGAAATAAAGTAGTAGACTTCTCCTGGGGACTGGGCACCAGCACTAACAATCAAGCAGAATGGTTAGCATTGTATTACTCCCTTAAAACAGCGGTCGCTCTCAACATGAATCGCTTACAGGTTTTTGGGGACTCCAGACATGTTATTCAAGCTATGTGCATCGGCAATCCTCAAAACAGAGACAAAAGCCTACGGATCCAGAAAAGAATTAAGTGCCTTGCCCTCCCAAAGGACACCATCTACTACCATGTGCTAAGAGAGCACAATTGCATCGCGGATAAATTGGCTAATGCCGGATTCAACCTTGAAATGGGGCAAGTCATTCATAACAAGGTCTTAACACATCACTATCTACCTTAATGAGTGCAAGGCTAAGGAAGAAATCTTTTTGGATCAAACATAGGCTTAATAGCCTCCCTCATTTTCACGATCCCGACTATGGTTGTTTTCACCAAAACCAAGACTCAGCTTGGCTGTCACCTATCACTCCACGTGCTTCTCCCATGGTATGCACAGCACTCACGCTCGAGCATTTATTCACCCAAGCATCCGTCGGTTGTAAAGCATTCAGCATGGAAGGAGCTCCATACCCAGCTCTCGGCCCGGCTCTGCAAAGCCTCTGCATTTCCCAGGACTCCACGGTGTTTTTTTCAGATGGTTCTCTCTCGCCCGGCTGTCATATGGAGGGCGTCAGGCAGGCAATTGTAACGCTGAGTCGGCTCACCTCAGACATTAAGGTATACCTTACCAGAACCTATTCAGCAGTTTGCAATATTGTGAACAAAATGGATGAATTAGCCGTGGAAGACAAGTATGTCCACTCCAGGCTCTCTTGCTTGGAATCGCGAATGGAGGACATTGATAGAAACATAATAGAACTGCTGGGGAAAGTCGATAGTGTCAAAGCAGACCTCTCCACCTTCGTCTACAAATCGCAGTGCAGTTGTGTGCAGGAGGCTCCAACAGTCAATCAGGGCATGGTCGAAGCGGCTTCAGTTCAATACCAGAATTTTGGATGAAGGAAGTCTTCTGTGTGCAGGTTCCTACAGATGTTTATTTGAATGTTTTTTTGTCTTAAGTTATGCAAACAATATGTAAGGGTTTATACCACTAGCAGAAATAGAGTTTATAGGAAATCTGACAGCATAGAACTTCGGGGGGAAAACTCTATAAGCCTCTGTAATTTTCCCTCTACTGATACAGAGTGCTGGTTTTTGCCTTTTATGTACTGAATGGCTGTGCACAGCCTTTGTTAATACAATCTATTACCTGTTTCTGTTTAAAAAAAAGAAAGATTGATCTAACTTTTCTTGGTTCTAGTGAGCTAAAAAATATTTATCTCATTTTCTTAGTTGTTGTGGAGTAAGGTTTGATTGAATCTCAATACCCACCTAAACACCAACCTAAAAAATGAAGAGTTAGATCTTTTACTATAATGCCTACAAAAAATACAATACAATTGTTCAACTCTGGAACTCCCATTTAGCTACATCTATTAATTTAAAATATTATTTTAATAATTATAAAAAAAAGAGGGTTTGAATGTTGAGACTCAAATTGAAAGCACCATCGACGTAATTTAAAAAATATAACAAGAGATCTTTTAAAATTCATCGATGGGCCATTGATGTTGTTCAAAAGATGAGAGAATATCTTGAAAACACAATGATAGATTTTTGACTCAATTCTAAAGAACAATTTCAAAAGCATGCCAACAAGATTGTAGGTGAAATCCTAGAGAGGCAACTAAAGTTATTTAAAAGAATTTGATGGTATAGAAATTAGTAAGATGTAAAAAACCAAGAGAAAATTTCCTAATTAGAGGCTCAAACTTAAAGATGAAAAACAATATAACAGCAATTCAAACCAATCCTAAATAAGCTATTAAATGAGGATTGCTCAAGGCCAGCAGTCCAAAGAGACTTCCATCGAGATTATTATTGGTACATTATTATCGAATTTATTCAAAACTTAGGATCATAAGCAATATCAAATAAAAATGGAGGGTCCTTAAGTTTTAGGTGGGTATAACTTGAGCCAATTATTTGGAGGTATGAACCCATCCCACGATTTGCAGGTATGATCCATCCCATGATTTGGAGGTTATTCCTCGTCCCACCCAAATAAAATAACCCCCCATATTTATATTACTATATCAAATTAAAGCCCCCCTTGACCCCTTAATACGGAGAAATATATTTTTGAGGTTTTTGGGAGTATTCAAACCCTCAATATGAATGGACGTGATATGATATTGCCTTGCTAGTGAAGCCCCTATGGGTGCATGCATGCAAATGGAGATTGATT
Organism: Larix kaempferi; assembly: GCA_027924585.1. Lineage (NCBI taxonomy): Eukaryota > Viridiplantae > Streptophyta > Pinopsida > Pinales > Pinaceae > Larix > Larix kaempferi. The sequence goes on along the minus strand of BSBM01000341.1, from coordinate 3,182,642 downwards.
GGAAAAAATAAACACATAGAAGATGATAGCCTATATTGATTTCCTCGAGGTGTTAGCTTTCTGACTATCTCTCTTTTTCGACATGTGAATATTTCTACGTGTATCCTGGACACAACTACCATACTAATAGATTTCTGAGATAGCTGGGATATGATTTCTATTGGATAAAGTAAGAGATATAATTAGATATGGTATTTATTAGATCTAGTTGGTGGAGATACGATAAGCTCTTTCTTAGATCAAGGTTCCTTTCTAAATAACATTCCAAGATGACCGCACCCTTTTCCTTGAGGCTAAATTCTTTGTTTTCCATAGATAAATGCTCTACCAAATCCCGTATCTTTGTAGCTTATACATAGTTCGGCCGTATCTTTGTAGCTTATGCATAGTTCTACCTTAAAAACTTGTATTAATAAGTTGTTTGGACTTCATGCATAGTTCTGCCATGAAAGGATGGGTGTGAAAGAATTATCTTCCAACATTTTTTACCAATTGCTTCAACGTCTATCTATAAATGAAGTTGGAGCACAAACCAACCATTTGCTAGAATCATTTACTTTTGATGATAGCTGAGGATTGGATGAAGGACAGAGGAAGTCCAATCCTGAAGGGTTTGAATCGGTAGGCATCGAACCAAAGGTATTGTTCCCTGCAGCTATGATATCATTGAGATTGACCTATGCTCCAACTCTAGGTTTATATGGTCGACCCTCATCTATTGTTGTTAGGCATAGTATTTTTGGAGGTACCATTTTTGAAGAAACAATTTTGGTGTGGACAAAGAAAAAGTAGAAGTGGTTCAGATAAGTAGTCAAATCCGACGAAGCAGCCAAGGAAATGGGAAAAACGATCATCTTGATCGAGTCAATGGTCGGAGTTGAGTCAGTTAGTTAGGATAGGTCCACATTGTATTAATGAGTCGGTTAATAAGTTAGTGGGAGCGGGGAAATCTAAGTGAGCCCTATAAATATGTAATAAGAGAGAAGTTTTCTATTGGTTACGATTATGGTTATGCTTATGTGGGCTATTGTATTCAGGTTTACTATTCTGTAATGGAGCTATATGCTATGTCTGTGGGAGTTAATTTGGAGAATTTGAGTCATTGATCTATAGGATGTTTGCACAGATCCTTTGTAATTAATGAAGAAATCTATAAGTCTTACTTGGAGTGCTTATTTGGATTCAACTCATAATAAAAGACAAGCGCTTCCGTGGTTTTTCCCAGATGGGTTTCCACGTTAAACATGGTGTCTTTGTATGTTGTGATGTGATGTGATTTGATATGTGTTTCTTTCCTCTGTTGAATATTTAAGTGAATGCGTGACCATTAAAGTTGTATGTATGCAAATATAATCTAAATACACCAATCTGGCGAAGTTATGGATTTTGTCGAAGTAACATATGTGTTGAAGCCCTGATTACGTCAATGCTATGAAGTAGAATATGTCAATGTCAAGCTATTCACTTGCTGCGCTGTAGAAACCTGGTTCCTGTAGTTTCCATAGGTACTTCGGGTGAGACTTCATCTGCTCTGTAGATGTTGCCGAAAGGGATTAACTCCCTTTCGGGTCAGTATCTGTGGTTAGGGTGTTTGTTGGTGGAATGTTAAGTGTTGAACCCTGGTCGAAGTAGAAGTGCGCCAACAAATGGTTCCATTGTAGGGACATGGATTTGAGTGAAGGGGAATGTTGTGGTATCCGACTAAAATGAAGATTGAGGATTGGGTAGATCTATAGCTGGAGGAATTTGCAAGGGAACCAAATAGGCACCTTATGTTGGACAAAAAAGGTTGGTTAGATAAGTATATTTTTACTGATATTCATGAGGCATTCTTTGGGGAATTCCCTGTGATATTGTATGAATGATTAGCAAGATTGACTGAGCAGAAGACAAATTTCCAAGGAGGTGAACCTAGGAGATGGACACCTGCATTAATACAACGAATGAAAGGTGTGAACAAAAAAAATTCTCGTGCAGTGGATTACTGGTTGGACAGTGTGATGGAGAGGTATATTACCGAATTGGCTATTGACACTATCAAGTCCTATAGTGCTGCAGAACATGATTGCTTTGAAAGTTCGCACGATAAGTACCTCAAGTTGTTGAACTTATTGATAAAGAAGCTACTTTGTGAAAGGGGTGTGATGCAAATGGAATCTGACGAGTATAATGATTGTGTGCAGTGGGAATGGGTATAGTATGCAAGAAGGCTTGGATGGATAAATTGGATGATATGAAATGATAAGGGGAGAAGAAATTGAATTTGATGAAGAGTGTGGATTTCTGTGGGGTGGGAGACGGTTTCTGTCAAACAAGAGGAGGAGAACTATGACATGAAAGAAGGCTTGCAACACGACTCAAAGAAGAGACTATGAACTAATACCATAGGTCGATGAGGATTCTAGTGACAAGGAAGATGAGTACCAGCTCATTTCTGAAGATGAAGAAGGGTCTGCAAAATCATTCCAGGCCCAAGGATGTGACATACCCACGACCCTGCGTACATCCTAGGAGACTGAGCTAAGACCTAGTAATTCTTCACATTTCTTTCAATATAGTTAAACTAGCGGCTGTTAGGCATGGCCCAAGTTGGAACATTTTTTATGAAGTACAATTTTGGCAAGTTTCGTAGTTCAGACTATGGATATCAGAGGGCACAGTTTTTGGGTAAGCGACTCTAGGATTCCCGATAGTTGGGTAAGGAGCGGCGTGAAGGCAGATGAAAGTGACCTGTTAGTGAGAGTGGCAGAAAACCGTTAGAAGCTAAGCCACGAAGTCGACAGCGACATGAAAGCTAAAGGGGAGGAATGTGACATGCCATGATGCAGTTGGAACCGGATCTGCGGCTGTCAGAAGACCGTTAGAGCCCAGAGTGGTTCAGCAAGGTGACCAGAGGCGCATGGAGCAGTTGTCGACTACGACAGGCCGAGGTGGTAGGTAACCACACCATTTTTGGGTAACCTTAGGGTTTTTATCCCATGGCATTATAAATACGTGACCTAAGGGAACGATCTATTTAAAGGGAAACTTTTGTAAGGGAAAGGGTTAATATTTGTTTTTAGTATTGATCAGTTTTGTTGATCTCTGTTGAGAGATTATTGTAAAGAGGCTCTGCAGTAGTGTGCGCAGAGACCTACTGAAGAGAGAAGAGAGTCTGTAGATGTGTGCACAGACTGGAACTGTTGAACCCTTCCCATTTATAATAAAACAACAGTTCCTGTGGACGTAGCTCCCATCCTGGGGGTGAACCACATTAAATTGTTGTGTTGTGTGATTGAATGTGTATTTTCTTCTGTTGAATGGTTAAGTTCTTGTTTATAAGTAAATGTATCTTTTCTTTCATGTGTATTCTCCAGAAGAATGAATGATAGAAATAACATGCTAAGTGTTGAACGAATATGAGTGAATGTTGAATGCGTAAGTATTTCTGAACATGATGAATGCATAAGTTAGATGGGTAACACTGGAGTCAGTGAAGTCTGTGTAGTGCGATTCCCTGAAGCGCAACACCGGAAGTGCATAGTTACATTGTAGTTCATCATATTGCATAAGTTCGTGAAATACGCAGTCTAATATGATTGTTGAATGAGTAATTTACACTAAGTAAAAGTGTATCGAAGATGTGTGATTGTTAAAGAGGTATTGCAGTCCTTAGTTGCATTGCCCTATTGTCGAGTAGCCACGCTGAACCGTGCAGTCTTTGTGTGTTCGTGATAGCAAAAGTGTCAGCCGTGAAGTAGGTGAACTTTGCGTAGTCCCCCAGTCTATCAAAGCACGCATCACCCAGTTGTGGAAACCTGATTCCGCAACCTCCCCATAACTTTTCCTTGGGTGAGACCTCAGTCTGCTCGCAGACTGTTGCCGAAAGGGCCGGTGAAAAGGGGTTTTGTTGGTTCCATGAACCGCGCAAAACCTGGGTCTATATTGAAAAGATAAAGAACAATATATTGAGCCAACAAATGGTTCCATTTCCACGCTTGAACTGGTGATGAGCACTGAAAATTGGAATCCAGAGAAAACATAAATATGGAACTCGGTGGACAAGACAGAAAGGGAGTTTGCAAGAAAATAGTATAGGCATCGACGTTTCTCTGACGTAGAATGGTTGCAGAGATATCTGTAGGTGGACATTTATGAAATTTTATTTGCATGTTTCAGCAATGACCTATACGTCTGGTTGTCAAGGTTAGCAAAACAAAAAAACTGCTTCCAGAAAAGAGTACCTACCAAGTGGACCCCAGAGCTCATTCAGAGACTTAAAGCAGTAGATAGTCCACTCTCGTGAGAAGTCGAGTTTTGGGTTGACAGTATCCTACATGGATACATTACAGAGTTCGTTGTGGACACCCTGAATTCCTACAGCACAGCAGAGGCAGATTCCTTCAAAGGATTCAGAGGTAAGTATCTGAACAATCTAAGTTTATATATCAAAATGCTTTTAGCTGAGAAAGGTGTTTAAGAATACAGTAAGATACCTAGTTGTTTTGAGTCTATAATGTTCAGAGCTAATGACAGTGATACAGAAGAACACATTCATACACTAAGAAGTGGTAAAAGATATAAGTCTAGTGCACATGAACTTTGCATAGACACTGAGTTACAAGTTGAGCCTGATAACGAAACACCTCGTGTAGCCACCTATTAGCCTATTACTCCACATAATCCTCTAGTTGACAATATTGATAACCCTCAGAACGTCAATAGTAGTAACACCACAGGAGTGAGTACTCAGAACACTCCGCGCAGTAGTATCCCTACCACAACACCAAACACTGCGCCTCCTAGAAGGAGAATGACAGACGATATAAAGCTACCGATATTCAAAGGAACGGGTCTGGAAGACCTTGAGCAACATTTGTTTCTGTGTGAAGCCATCTGGAACGTCAAGGAAGTCCAGGATGATGTTGTTAAGGAAGCACATCTAGTCACTACAATCAAGGACAGAGCCTTGAATTGGTTTATGAAGTATTCTGCTGGACAGAATAGAACCCAAGTGGATATCAAGGCTGCCCTCTTAAGAGAATTCAAAAAACCTAAGTCAGAGTCATAATGTATAACAGAACTCAAAGAGATTAAGCAAAAAACTAATGAAACAGTATGGGAATTTGACTAGAAATTCATAACATTGTTAGACCAAGTAAGCTTTGGCGTCGCGTTGCAACAACACCAAGAATGGTTCATAGCTGCATTGTTGCCACATATCAGATTACCGTTGATGCAACAGAAGGTGGCTTCGTAGACAGAAGCCTTAGAAATTTCCATGAAGCTAGAGGCTTCACCGATAGGAGAGACCAACCAAGGCATGGTCCAGATCAGGAACTAGCTAGCAACTCTAACGCTACAACTACAAGACATTAAGAAAGGAAAATAAATCAGAGAAGAAGTCTGGTGTACAAGATGCAAGGGAGAAGAGCACCCGAAGGAACGCTATCCCCTGTTTCAAGAGTACCTCGACAGTGGAGCACCGAATCCAGTATATCAGTAGCAAGGTCCATGGTGTGAGATTTTTCAAACTAGAGGACACCACCCAAAAGGCTGTTATTTGATCCAGAAGTATGTCTGAACACCCAAGAATGTTTACTTCACATTCTGTAATTCAGTTGGCCATGATGATTCCAAATATAGAGGATATGAACTAATGATAGAAAGGAAGCATGATGTTTACAGAGTTCAAGAAGAAACACCGCAACACAATGATAATGCGTAGTATAACCAGGGAACATATAGAGGCTGTGGTGGATTCTAAGGAAGAGGAAGAAATACTGGCCCAGGAAGAGGAAGAGGTCAGATGATCTATTATAACTATGGTCAGCCTGGCCATCTATCCAGAGATTGTACCAATCCTTGTACTACATGTAAATACTGTAATTATTTTGACCATGTTATTGAGGCATGCCCAATATTGCAAGCGAATATGCAAGAAAGAAGACAAGAAGGGAAGAACCCGAACATTCAGATGATGGCAACAGAGAAAAGAACTAGAGATCCAAACATTAATGTTGTGACGCGAAGTGGCGCTACTAGAAGAAGAGATAAAGAACCAGAAGCCTCGACTTTTGAAGAACACCAAGCTAAGCAGACACCTGTTGAAGGGGTCTGGATCAGAAAAGCAATGGGGAAAGCACCTGCTTTCAATCTGGACATAAACAAAGAAGTCTTCGTAGAAGCAAGGGAGACCTTCAGAGAAACAGAACCTATAACACCAAGAATTAAATTGTGAAGTGAAACAACGCATACGAAAGATATGCCAACAACATATGATAAAACATGTACCGCAGCAGAAACTGAGACTTCTGCTGCGCAGTTCCTACAGAGCTGTATGAAGTTACTAAAGAGCGAAGATGCCTTACTGGAATTGCAAAATTTACTAAATCACTATGAACAACGCAGTTGTACGGGTACTGTTCATAGTGCAGTTCACCATATAAAAATTCATAAGAGAACACGCCGAGAAATGAGGCTTAGTGCGCATATTGGAGACTATGAAATGGACCAGATCATCCTTAACTTGGGTTCAGAAGTGAATGTCTTGACCAAACAGACATGGGAACAGATGGGGAAACCAAGGTTATCATGGTCACCTATCCAGTTGAGACTAGCTAATCAACATAAAGTTATTCCATTCGGAAGACTCTTGAATGTACTTGTGGACATTGATGGAGTAAGAAGTTGAGCAGGCTTTGAGGTTATTGAGATCATCGATGACAATAACCCATATCCAACATTACTGGGGATAGACTGGGTGATGGATAACCTCGTGATTATCAATCTTAAGAGCAAAAATATGATCTTTGAAGGACATGATATCAGGGTCATCACACCCTTGGACCCTTCACAAGGACCAAGATATAGTGAACCAATACACGAAGAAAGAAGAGCACAAGACCTTGACCGCATCTACATGATGACTGTGAATCACGCTGAATACATCAATCCTACACCTAATGGAACGTTGAGTTGGCGCTGCGACAGCTCTTGCATATTAGACTCCGACGCAGGATTGGAGAATTGGAAAAGTAGAATGCATGAAGTATCTGCCAGGCGATGTGCGCAAATCACAAAATCACTATGTTTGGTTGGAGCAGAGGTAAGTCCAATCCCTACCTTTGATGGTTTGACTAGCATTCATGAAAATTTTCAAGAATATATTGTGATTCCAGATGAATATAAGCTATCCACATTAGATTCATCACTTCGCACTACACCTGCTAGATGGTGGGTTACGCATAAGGACAATCTAAAAACATGGGACTAGTGCAAGCACATGATGGAACTCAGATTCACAGAGAAAGTTGCGTTGACAATAGAAAAGTATAACAGACAAACAAATTCAAGAGATCACATAGAGATTTGTTAAAAAACATGGGAAGATAGACCTCAAGCAAAATGGGTCCATCCGTTTGTGCACACATTAGAGCAGATCCCAAATAATTGGTATACAGACGCAGAGCTTCACAGAGGAACAACAGATTGGTCTATCATGACTGTGAATTTCCAGAGAACTTTCAGCTTTGAAGATGACTGTCCAAACATAAATGAGGCTCTGCAGGTTATCAAAGAAAGGATATTCAAAGACGAATACCCAAGTATAAACGAGCCATCAAAGGTAAACAAAGAAAATATATGTAATGACAGACCAAAAACTGTGAACCAACAACCAGAATGGGCAAGATAGATAGAATACGCCCTTGAATGTTATAACCTCTCCGTAGATGAAGGAGATGAGGAGGAGAGCAACGAGGAGGATCCGCGCAATATCAATATACCTGATTCATAAGGAGCTCATGATATAGAGGGACCTCCATTAGAAATTCCAAATCTGAGAAGCCCTGTCAAAACAAGAAAAGTTAACATTGGCACAAGTGAAGAACCAAAGTTCGCATCTATTGGGGATTACTGGGATGATGAAATGGTCGCGCAGATTGCAGACCTTCTACATGAGTATCAGGAATTGTTTCCAACAAAGTTCTCCGAAATGAAAGGAATTTTGGGTGACTTAGGAGTCATGAAGATACCTCTCAAGCTAGGCACGAAGCCCATCAAGCAAAGGCCTTATAGGATGAATCCCAAATACAAGGAAAGAGTGAAGGCAGAGCTCGATAAAATGCTTGATGCAGAGATCATTGAGCCAGTGGAAGAATCATAATGGATAAGCCCTATGGTTATCTAGGATAAGAAGAAAAAATGAGAAATCAAAATCTGCGTGGACCTCAGGAAGCTCAATGGTGCTTCGCCACATGACCCATTTCCTACTCCATTTACAGATGAAGTACTAGACAACGTGGGAGGAAATGAGGCCTACTCTTTCACTGATGGATTTTCTGGATACCATCAGATCGGGATTGATGAAGCAGAAAGGCATAAGACCACATTTTCTACTAAATGGGGATCATTTCAATACACAGTTATTCCATTTGGTTTGAATAATGCACCTGCTATATTTTCAAGAGTTGTTGTTGCTACATTCAAGGATTTTATCCATAAGTTCTTAGAAGTATACTTTGATGATTGGACTGTATTTGGTTTACTAAAGAACCATTATGAAAACCTCAGAATGATGTTATCTAAGTGTAGGCAACATCAAATCTCGTTTAATTTGAAGAAATGTATCTTCTGTGTTCCCTATGGAATTCTACTAGGACACATTGTGTGCAAGCAAGGTCTGATGGTTGATCCTGCGAAGATCGCAGTCATTGTGAATCTACCGGAACCAAACTCAGTAAAGCAACTTCGCACTACATTGGGTCATACAGGATATTATAGAAAGTTCATAAAGGGTTATGCACAGATAACCGCGGAGATGGAGAAACTTCTAAAGAAAGAAGCGAAGTTCGTATGGAGGGAAGAATGCCAAACAGGATTGGATACATTAAAAGAGAAAATGGTAACTGCACCTATCCTAGTCTTTCCATATTGGAATAAACCATTTCATGTACATGTTGATGCTTCATCTATTGCGTTGGTAATTGTGCTTGCTCAACCAGGCGAAGGGGGCATTAATCACCCCATTGCATTTCCAAGCAGAAATCTATCTTCAGCCGAGAAGAATTACACCACCACAGACAGAGAGGGTTTAGCAATGGTGTACGTACTACAGAAATTCAGGCACTATTAGTTGGGTGTGCACTTCTCCATGTACACTGACCATTCAACTCTGAAGTACTTGGTTAATAAGCTAGTGTTAGGGGGGAGAATATGAAGATGGTCACTACTCTTCCAGGAATATGACTTTGAAATTATTGTTAAACCAGGAAGACTGAACCTAGGACCTGACCATCTCTCAAGGATTGAATCAGGCGAAGAACCCACAAATCTTGAAGACAATCTACCTGACGCGCAGTTATTTGCAATACAGATCGCAGATGATTATTACAAAGACATCATAGAATTTCTAACTACATGATTGGAACCCACAGAGTTCACTATGCAGCAAAAGAAGTAGCTTGTAGTTAAAGCAGCAAACTTCATTATCATCGCAAGACAACTATACAAGTTGGGACCAGATGAAGTGTCGCACCGATGCATTTTAGAACATGAAAATCCATTTATATTGGCTGACGCACATTCAGGTGTGTCTGGAGGTCACTACACAGGGAGAGAAACTGGGCAAAAGATATTAAGAGCAAGACTATGGTGGCCTACCCTCCACAAAGACTCAAAAGAACATTTCCAAAGTTGCGATGTGTACCAAAGAACTGGAAATCCATCGTGAAGAGATGAAATTCCATTAAGACCGCAATTGAATTTACAAGCATTTGACAAATGGGAAATTGATTTCGTGGGACCTATTAACCCAACAGGAAAGAGGACTGGTGTAAGATATATTATCACCATGACATATTATCTCACCAGATGGGCAGAAGCTAAACCAAGCAAGGACTATAGCGCAGCTACTGCTACGCAATTCATCTTTGAGAATATCCTTACCAGATTTGGATGCCCAAAAATTCTAATGAGTGATCAAGGAACTCACTTCCTTAACAGAACCATTGAAGCACTGACTGAATAATTTCAAATACATCATCAGAGCAGTACACATTACCATCCACAAGCCAATGGAATTGTTGAAGCATTTAACAAAGTCCTGGAAAATGTGCTGACCAAAGTATGTTACGCAAACAGAGACGATTGGGATCTGCGCACACCAGCTGTACTATGGGCATATAGAACAACTTGTAAGAAACTAACATGCCATACACCTTTCAGATTGGCCTATGGACAGGAAGCTGTGATGCCGATGGAGTATAGTGTACCAAGCTTAAGGATTGCAGCATTCACAGACATGGCAGATGAAGAGACATTGCAAGAAAGGATTCTACACGTGGTTGGATTGGAGGAAGATCGCTTCATTGCAGGATTTCACCAGCAAGTGCATAAGGATAGAGAAAAAGCATGGCATGATTGCCATATCAAGCACAAATTCTTTCCGATAGGAGACCTTGTCCTCCTGTATGATAGTAAGTTCATGAAATTTCCTGACAAATTTAAAATGTATTGGCTTGGGCCATATATTGTTATGCATGTTACTAACGGTGGTGCATCCCAGTTAGCCATGTTACCTGGAGACAACTTACCAGGTCTGGTTAATGGAAGTAGACTAAAACCATACAGGGATAGTACTACTTCGCAGAGACCTCAGTGATTAGTTCTAAGTGTCAAGTATAGTTGAAATTGGGCACTAGAAATTGAACAGAGTCTGTACACAATTTTGGTCTGATACCCGAAGTTCGATGGAAAGAATGCATCTACCACGCAGCACTAGTAGAGAAGTGAAGCTGCGCAGACTGAAAAAGAAAAAAAAAGTAAAAGCGCGTGGATGAGAAGTTCAAAATGCAGCCGTGAAGATAAAAAAAAATAGGGCAGTTGCGAAGTATACACAGAAAGCTGAGATGCGAAGCATGAACTGAAAAGTGCAGCTGCGAAGTTAAAAATGAAGGGGCACAAATGTGCAGTGGGACTGCGCAAAAGTCTGTCTATCTGAACCACGCGCGCAGATCGCAGAAACTAGCCATTAAAATGTCGGTCGGAAAACTAGCCATTACACAGTGATTTTGCCGACGAACGCTCGAGCATTTAACACAAAATTAGCCATTCTAAAGCAGTTAATGAAGGAAAGGACCGAAAGCCTCAGTGGATTCAGCCAACGGTCATGAAATTTAATGCTTATATAGCCGTTTATGGGTGCAGCTAAGCCCAACTGCACCTATAAATACCACTAAGACCAAACTCGCGGGCTTTATCGTAAGTTTCAAATTTTCCCGCAAGCCATAGCTTCAGTCTTTTTATAGTGATTGTTATGTAATTCCAAGATCCCAAAGAGGTATTTCTAGTTGAATGTCTGAGGATTACACAGTCGAGCATGCTGTGAGGGATTTTAAACAATCTAGTTTGGAGGGGTTGATGAAAACGCCCGTAAAAATTTTAGTTTCAGAGAAAGGTTCGGGATCAAGAAGATCACCTTGGACTACAGCCAACATGCAACAAAAGGATAAGGGACCCCTTAAGGAACCTGAGAAGCCAAGGGCACAAGGGAAGATGAATCCTAATCCGCCATTGCCACTAGGGAACAACCCGATTTACCTTACACATGTTTATATCCCACTTAGAAGGGTCGACGTGCCAGCGGTTACCCTGTTTAAGAATGGGAAATATGACATCCCAGTTCCAACGATTTCTGGAGATGTGGAAATCCAGGGGAATCTACTCAGCAAAGTAGAAACATGCAAGTTCATGGACCATAATCTGCTCTAAGAAAAATACCCAAGCGACCCAAAGTATCCTCAATTTCAAGTGGACCAGTACATGTGTATGATGGAGGATCCAAAATCAGGGAAACCTTTGATTGTGCCGCAAGACTGGGCTAAGCAGTTAGCACCCGCCGACTTACTGCACCTTCTCTGAATACCACACTTGAACAAAATCCAGAATGTACCGCGGTGGTGCACACTCTGCTATCGTGCACGCACCAGGGATTCCTATGGCTTGACCGAAAGATCGACATCAATGTCGACCTCATTTACACCATTACTCACCTAGGCAAGAGAGGCGATGATCCCAAAGATGAGTTTGGAGAAAAAACAAAGGATAAATAAATTGCAAAGCAAATGGAAGATGAATACACAATATCAAAGGGAAAACGCGGATTTCTCATAGAGGAAATTGAAGACCAAGCAAAAAAATTCACTGTCTAGTTGCTCGCAGGCAGGATTCTGGGAAAATGTAGACCAGCGGAAGTGCCGGTCGTGGCAGTGCTTCTCGCTATGAAGGAAAAAGATGGACACCCATACAATTGGGCCAATCATTTTTTGAATGAATTTTTGGAGGATGTCAAAGAAACCCAGGAGACGGGAAACGTGTTCCACTACTCGTGGTTGATGATCTTAATTGCTTTCGTAGGCTGGAGGGAGCCCAAATATCAACATAATCTTCCAATGATAATAGGGGATTGCATCACCACGAAGTACACAAATATTTGGGCGAACGCACAGCCAGAGCGACAACACGTCAATAATGAGCAATTCCACACTTATTCGGCTAGCTATGCGATGTAATATTGCGCACTCCGCGCATTGCAAAAGAGACGATGACACTGTTTCTGCCGAAGATTATCTTTAAGGCCGATTTGCACTGTGTTTACATTCATCCAAAGGCCGAATAGAAGAATCCAGTATGGTTCCCTATGGACTACCAGTTGGATGCACAAAGAATTACGCTAGCCATAGAAGACTGGCCACCTGAGTGGAAGGTGGATGCGCCCTTGGAAATACGCACCTCATCAGAAGAAATCCCACAAAAAGCTACGCCAGTTTATGAAGAGACAGAAGTAGACACCTCTGAAGTCAAAATAGGGGAGAAGCGAAAGGAACCTGAAAGATCAGTACCAGAAAAAGGGCAAAGAAAGAAAAGTAAGGAAACCAAAGAGAATCCAGAAGCGAAGTTGCACGAAGACGACTACGACTGCATTGCTCTGAAAGTTCACGAATACCTAGAGGAGACGCTTGCTGTAATACCCCATTTTGACCCATAGGATATATTAGCTTCTAATGTAAATATTGTATACATGTGATGTATGTTTCCTAGCATTGAGCTCAAGGCCAAGGCCCCATTAGTGGATGCTCAGAATTTTAGTTAAAAGGCAAGTATTAGATATTATGTTACCCATGTGCTATTAAGCCATGGAACATTGTAAAAATGATGTAAATAAACATCACGCAATAAAAATACCAAAACTGGCTGTGGAAGCAACTAATGAGAAGGGGCCATGTGTATCCACTAGGGAGTGGTGAGGGGGTTGTGGGATTGAACCATAGGCTGCCAAATGTCATTTTGAGAACCTATTTGACTTTCTTTGCTAGCATTTAATTCTGTGTAAGAAAGTTGTTGAAGAAATCAGTCCACGGATTCAATGGAGCATGGGCAGCCCATAAATTCGTATGGCAGGGTATGGGCTCTGTTTCCTTGACCCACAAGTCACTCTACCTCATGGGAATTGGTTCTTCCTCATTCCCATTCCATTTTTGAACACCCCAGCATCAGTTTTCATCCATTACACATGCCCAACAATGAGAAAAACCAGAAATCGCAACTGTGAAAGAACCCACGTTTTGAAGTGCCATAAACGCCCAGAATTTGGTATTGACAGTGAAATCCAATGGGGGATCCATAGGTATGAAACTTGGGGCGAAATTGAGAGCATTAGCTACCCCAAAATCCATTGGAAAACCCAATTTTTATAGCCCAAAAATCCAGTGACGGGATTGAGTTATTTGATGACAGAATTGTGAGAAATCCAAGTGTGGATGTTTGAACAGAGAATTGGGTTGCTTGCATTTAGCTTGAGATGTCTGCAGCTCTGTGGTTGAGCTCATTGGCTTAGCATCCTCCTCCTTTTCTTATTGCATGCTTGATAAACCCAACTGTATGTTGGCTTAGCATGACTGTTTGAGTGAAACCATGGCTGTGAGTGAGCCCATCTAGTTCCTCCTTAGTGGATACACAACCCAGATCGAGGGTGGTCTCGCAGCTGAAAGAATACAGGCTGGACAGAGACCTATGGTTGGGTGGAACGTTGCTTTCCCATATCCAGTTGTTGGACAGTTTCATCTTAAATATAAGTATTCTCTGTGGTTAAAGTATGATCATTCTGTGTTCTGTTCTGCATGTTTACTTATTCATGTTAATTGAATGAAATGATTATCTTAAGCTAGTTGGCATGAAGCCCGGGCATAGCATGAGAATGGGATTGATTATTGTATGATTGTTTCATTATTCTTCCTGGAAGAAATAGGTTGATGTATTCCCTTCTGCGCGTGTGTTATTATGGTTATTCCGTTGTGTCTATATTAAGTATGATTCTGCACTACATTTCAAGATAAGTATTCTTTTTGGTTTGAGTTATGTTAATTTTGTGCTCTGCAATGTTTTAATCAATGACTATTGTTTATATGCTGAATGCATGATGAAATGGTGTGTGGATAGTGTGTAATTACACTGTGTTTATTAAGAATGATCTGCACACATAAGATTTTATTTATTCATGAATTTCTTAGTAATGTATGGGGCTAAGTTTGTCAAATAAGCCCGGTATGTTTGGTCATGTTTCCTTCATTGCACTGGATTGATGGAAGGGGATGTGACACTTGTCGTAAAAGATAGTAAGGATGAAGAGGTGTAAGCGCAATTGAACTATAACCTGTCAGAATTAAAGCTTATGGTTACGAAGATAGACCAAGCCCACCAACACCTCATCTGAGAACCTGAGTCGGAAGGTAAGAATGGTGAATCCATTACCCGAAGGAGAAGGTCACCGGCCTTGATGATGAAGCCTTATCTAGTGAGAATTCAGCTACTTAACGTAATTTTCCTGACTAAGGAGATGGCTGAAGGTGCAAAGCAGGTAGAGCACCTTGACCTCAACATTGGCATGATACCCATTGAGGGGTTGCACAATATGCATCTATAGGTTGTTGAGGAGATAAGAAATAGAGACATCATCTCTTACAACCAAAATGTACACCTGGAGGAGAAGTACAAACAACTATCAGAGGAGTGTGCACATAAGACTATAGAGTTAGCCAAGGCACAGGAAAAAAGGACAAGGCTGGAAGAGACAGTTGCGACTGTCTGTGCACAGATACTAGAGTGCGAAGCGCAGCCGGAAATAGAAGATACAATCATTCAAATTGGAGAGGTGGTGAGCGACCTGAAGGCAGAGATGGCTGAGATGGAGATTGTGCACAAGGAAGAGGTTGCTCAGCTCGCAACCTAGGATCCCCCTAGTATGCCGACAGGTATGGGAGAGGAAATAATCGCAGAACTGAAAGCGTCAACGGAAAACATCTCTGCCAAAGTAGTAAAGTGTCAAAGATTGTTGAATGAAGCAACTCAATTATGGACCATGCTACACGACAACCCTGTCCTGCGGAAACTATAGAATGATGTGAACCAAATGTAGGAAGAATTGGATGCTGTCAATGCGGCCATGAAGACCTTTCTGAACAAGGAGAAAATTCAGAAGTCTGTGCAGATGAAGAACTTTGTAGTGTCCCCTCTATCATACCAGCGTGATAGAGAGGATCACCGTGCTCAGTCCGGGCAATTAGCCCCAAAACGTTTGTATTAAAATCATTGATGCAAAGAACTGTATCTATGCATACTATGGAAAAACGACGGTAATCAAATCAATGCTGTTGATCTCTAACACACATTCAAGATTCTGTGACAGCCATGAAATAAAGATCTGTGCAGAATTATACAAGATCATATGGAAATGCCTAAACTTTGAAAAACACAGCAGAAGCAAATTCGTTTAATACATCCACATACATTCATAACATTCATCAAATGATAATTGCCAATTTACACAAGAGAATACTTATCTCAATAAGGCAGTCCCAAGCAACTGGCTATGCAACTGCAACGTTCCACCTAACCATAGGCCAGTGTGCTCCTCAATCTCTCAGCACCACTGCCACCCCCGAGCTGGGCATGATCTCTACAAGGAACCAGGGAACAGCCGACTCACACATAGCCAAGCATACACCAAAATGAGCCAAGCCAATCTACAATTGGGTTTATCAGGCTACTAGGAGATGGAAAGGAAGAGTTGCTAAGCTAGTGAGCTCCAGCACAGAGCCAGGGATAACCTTGCAAGATCTATCTAGCTTGGCACCCACAATACCTACACACCCAGCACAAGGAAGTATTCTTTTCACTGCTGTGCAGTCCCTCAAGACATACCTTCCCTATCTAGTGCTCTCAGGGTATGCATAGAAGAGTAACCAAAGCCCTCTTGATCTTTTTGAGAGGTTGTCTCCCCCACTAGGTTTATCAAGCCACTTCTATCCACTACCACTCCAACACTTCAGCTCACAGGCTCAAACCAAGAACAAGGATGCACATAACAGCAGAACCCCACTTGCTAGGCATGAGGAAAACGTTTTCCACAGTGGAATGCATGAGATGGGGTTTCAACTAACCCAGAAAAACGTGGGAACCCACAAAAACGAAAATGGGGAGTTGGTGAACAACCCAGGAAGCCAAATCCGTTTTTTAGAAAACGTCCTTGGACATTCAGGGGAAAAAATGACCTCCCTACAGTCCTCAAAACGTGGCCCTCCCTCTCCCAACTGTTATATACTGCAAAAACGACTCCCAGGCATGGAAAAATGCAGTATTTAGATGAAAAACGTAAATGGAATGGACCCAGCTAACTCCAACTGCGTGCTTGAATGAAGACTCCCCATTCCCCATGGCTTTGGGGCACCATTTCGTGGGTGGTTTCTTGCCCCCACAAGCAAAAACACGATTTTCCAAGTTGATGGCTTGCCCATGCACGAAAATGGCTTGCCCATACTCTTTCATTCCCAAGGCATTAACTGCCTTAACCAATTTCTTGGAAAAATTAAATGATTGGGTACATGAGACAAAATGGGTAGTTGGTGGTTTATGGGTTTCCCCATTGACACATGGATTAATACCATTGGCTCAAGGTTTGAATAATTTCCCTCCCTTTTCCTTGTAGAGTCATGCCCCATCTCTTTTGTTGCATTGCATAGCCGGTTGTGGGTTTTTCCATTAAAATTCGTATTTACAAGGTGTCTTATTTACATTGTGCCCATCTCGCACAAGAACCATGGGCATCTATTTTTAATTGCCGATTCATGAAACGCTAAATCAATGGTGGGGCCTTGGCCTTGAGCTCCTCACCATGATTAAATTACAATATTTACATCATTTACGGTTTAATACAAAGGGGGGTCAAAATGGGGACATTACAAACTTAACAAAACAGCTAAAAGTTTTGAGGGATAAGGAGGAAGAGACATCAACGTGACTACAACTAGTGTAAGAGGAGGTGTTGGCCCTCATTGATGTGATCGAACAGAAACTGCAGGAACTCCACACCATGGAGAAGACAGTGCATGAGTATGCTCAAGAGGAGGTCTCAGTAGAGATGCTGGAAACAGTTAAGGATTTCGAGCAGGAAACAAAGGAAGTAGTTGTGAAGCTAATTGCAACTCTTCAGGAGTTTACTAAAAAGGTAAGTCCCCCAGAGGACGCGCAGCCGAAGTCACCAAGCGAAAGTGGATAGGGGATGATCCATGAGTAAGTGTTAGAGGTATGTTGGGCATGGCCCAAGTTGGCACATTTTTTATGAAGTACAATTTTGGCAAGTTACACAGTTCGGACTGCGGAGATCAGAGGGCACAATTTTGTCAAAGGCGCAGTTCGGATTGCGTAGTTAGACATGTGTAGTAAGCAGTGCGAAGTTGAATCACTGCGTAGTTATGTTGATGTGCAATGCTAGCGCAACAACATTTTTGGGTAAATGGCTCCAGGATTCTTGGCAGTTGGGTAAGGAGCGGCATGGAGGCAGATGAAAGCGACCTGTCAGTGAGAGTGGTGGAAAACCGTTAGAAGCTAAGCCACGAATTCGATAGCGACAGGAAGGACAGAGGAGCAGAAAGCAACATGCCATGATGCAGTTGGAACCAGATCTGCGGCTGTCAGAGGACCGTTAGAGCCCAGAGTGGTCCAGCAAGGCGACCAAAGGCGCATGGAGCAGCTGTCGACTACGATAGGCCGGGGGTGGCGAGTAACCGCACTAGTTTTGGGTAACCTTAGGGTTTTTATCCCATTTCATTGTAAATATGTGACCTAAGGGCACGATCTATATAAAGGGAAACTTTTGTAAGGGAAAGGGTTAATCTTCGTTTGAGTATTGATCAATTTTGTTGATCTCTGTTGAGAGCCTAATGTAAAGAGGCTCTGCAGCTGTGTGCGCAGACTAGAACTGTTGAACACTTTTCATTTATAATAAAACAACAGTTCCTGTGGACTTAGCTCCCATCCTGGGTGTGAACCACATTAAATTGTTGTGTTGTGTGTATGAATGTGTATTTTCTTTTGTTGAATGGTTAAGTTCCTGTTTATAAGTAAATGTATCTTTGCTTTCATGTGTATTCTCTAGAAGAATGAATGATAGAAATAACATGCTAAGTGTTGAACAAATATGAGTTAATGTTCAATGCGGAAGTATTTCTGAACATGATGAATGCATAATATAGATGGGTAACACTGGAATCAACGAAGTCTGTGTAGTGCGATTCCCTGAAGCGCAGCACCAGAAGTGCACAGTTTCATTGTAGTTCATCATATTGCATAAGTTCGTGAATACGCAGTCTAATATGCTTGTTGAATGAGTAATTTACACTAAGTAAAAGTGTACCGAAGATGTGTGATTGTTAAAGAGGTAGTGCAGTCCTCAGTTGCACTGCCTTGTTGTCAAGTAGCCATGCCGAACCGTGCAATCCTTATGTGCGCGATAGAAAAAATGTAAGCCACGAAGTAGGTGAACTTCGTGTAGTCCCCCAATATATCGAAGTGCGCATCACCCAGTTGTGGAAACCTGATTCTGCAACCTCCCCATAACTTTACCTCGGGTGAGACCTCAATCTACTCGCAGACTGTTGCCAAAAGGGCCGGTGAAAAGGGGTTTTGTTGGTTCCTTGAACCGCACAGAACCTGGGTCTATATTGAAAATCTAAAGAACAATATATTGAGCCAACAACGGCAATAGTAATAATAATACTTCGACGAGTGGGAAAGCTCCAAGTAGTGGTCCATTAGTAGTAAATCATCCAAGACCCCAGAGTCCCAGAATGGCCGGGGATGACATGAAGTTTCCTATTTTTAATGGGAATGGACCTGAAGATCCAGAACAACACTGGTTTTTATGCAATGTAGTATGGAATGTAAAACAAGTACAAGATGACAATGTCAAGTTGGCATAGTTAATCACGAACTTTAGGGGTCACACCTTAGACTGGTTTATGAAATTTTATGAAGTTATTGCTAATCAACCTATGATGACCTTGGCAGAAGTTAAGGAATGATTGAAGATTGAATTCAAGAAGATGAAGTCTAAATATCAGTGTATTACTAAGCTAAAAGAGATCAAGCGAGCAGTGAATGAGTCTGTTTAGGACTTCGACCAACGATTTAAGACTTTAATGTCTCGTGCCAAATTTTCGATGAATGATATGCAACATAAGGAATGGTTTATTGTTGTGTTGTTTCCTCATATCAGAGTACCGCTCATGCAATAGAAGATCTTGATGCAGACAGAAGCCTTAGAGTTAGCTATGAAGTTAGAAGCATCACCTATTGGAGAGACTGGAGCTAGTATGGCTCAAATCCAGTCACAATTAGCAAACTTGTTTGTTCAGATCCAAGATATAAAAAAGGGTAAATAAAAGAGAGAAGATGTT
This sequence comes from Larix kaempferi, assembly GCA_027924585.1. NCBI lineage: Eukaryota > Viridiplantae > Streptophyta > Pinopsida > Pinales > Pinaceae > Larix > Larix kaempferi. The sequence continues at coordinate 3,162,870 of BSBM01000341.1, read as the reverse complement.
TGGTGCACTATATGCAAATAACATGGACATTCTAAATATCAATGTATAACATTTCATGATTATCTCAATGCCAGTAACCTGAGTCCATTATGTCATGTTGTATGGTGTAGAATTTTTCAGACTAAAGGGAACCAACCAGAAGAATTCTACTTATTACAGAAGATGGTAAGTACTCTTCAGAAATTGTTGTGTAAGTTCTGTAGCTCTGTCATACATGATGAGAAACATTGTCGAGCGTACTTGTTTCTCACTAAGTGAACTGCATACACATTTATTATGATGGGAGAAGGTCAAACTAAAAATGATGTACAATTCAATCAACCACGAGGTGGACTTAGATTCCAAGGACAACTTATGTTTTATAATTGTGGTACACCTAGACATTATTCTAGAGATTGTCTGCATCCTTACACGACTTGCATGTATTGTAGAGTAGTAGATCATACCATTGAAGGCTTCCCACAACTTATAGCTAAATGGAAGGCAAAGCAAAACCAGAACTAGAACCAGAATCAAAATGTATAGAAGATCTCCGCAGAACCGAGACCGAACTAGCCTACTATCACTATTGTGACAATAAGTTGTGCTACGACGGATGGAGATAAGAAAAGAGACCTGAGAGTGAGGCCAATAGCTCATAAGCCACCATAGTTTTATGTTCAAAAGGATAAAATTATAGTCTTTGAATCTTGTGACAAATTTATGAAGGGTCCATCGATACCCTCCCCGCCAACCGTTTCCAAAGAAGGATATGTATATGACATGCCACCTTGCTTCGACAAGTCTGTGCCAAAGAAGAACCTAGGAAAGGTAAGTGCTCTTCATTCCTTCCTAACAATTTATTTAGCTCTAGTTAAAGATGAGAATGCTTTAAGGGATCTTCAAAATTTAATTGGGGAATCCGAGGAAGAAGATACGAAAGGGTTGTCAATCATGTTCAGAGAAGACTCAATACTGGTCGAGAAATGCGACTTAATGCGCAGATTGGTGACTACAACATGGATTTTGTTATTTTAGATCTGGGTTCAGATGTAAACATCCTGACCAAACAAACATGGGAAAATATGGGTAAGTCGAAGCTAGTATGGTCACATATTCAATTGCGACTTGTTAATTAGCGTAAATTAATACCATTCGGTTGAATGGTTGGGGTCCCTATCGAAGTGGAGGGACTACGAATGTATGCATATTTTGAAGTAACTGAGATTTTGGATGACACTAATCCATATCCTGCACTATTGGGGATTGATTATGAATTTTAGAAACATACTATTATCAATTTTAAGAAGAGAATAGTAACATTTGAAAATGAAGAGATTAGAGTTATCGCACCTTTGGATCGACTGTAAGTTCAACGGTATGTCAAAAAATTCAGGGGAGATTATGATTCTCAATATATATATAACATTTATAATGTATCCTCTAGGTTAAATGACTATATCAATCCTACAACAGATGGGACACTTAGTTGGAGGAGTGTTAGCTCCTACTCATCTGATTCTGGCGAAGCTCTAGAGAACTGACAGAACTGGTTGCATGAAGTATCAATGCAAAGGTGTGCTCACGTGACAAAGTCACTTCATTGGGTTGGAACAAAGGTATGTATTCTTCCTACTTACGAATAATTACCTAATGTGGGTCATTTTATTGATGAATTTGAAGGGAAGGTACCTGAGAAACAATGCATACCACCCCTAGATGTTTCCTTGAAAGCAACACTGGCGAGATAGTGGGTTATTCATAAGCACTCTATAAGCGGTTGGTCACAGTGCAAAAGATAATTAGAAATTCGGTTTGGAGAAGGACTCCCTTATAGTGAATAAAAATACACAAGGATTACCAACCAATCTGACAGAATATACCCAGGCGAGAATGGGTACATATGTTCATTCATACACTTGACACCATCCCAAGAAATTGGTATACGTCGCTGTAGCTACGACAAGGAACTGCAAAATGGGATAGTTTGGCTACAAGCTTCAAACAGACATTTAATTATGAGGATGAAAGTCCTACAATAGATGTGGCTCTACAAATTATCAAGGCTAAATTTTGGAATAAATTCCGAGGCCAATGTCTAATCTGCCGCAGTGCACTGCGACAATGGAGAAAATGATGGAGTGTTACAACATCAGTGGAGAACCAAAGGATGATGACCCAAGAGACATTCATATCCCAAAAAGTGAATAAAGTTGTGATATGCAAGGACCATAAATTTCATTAGACAAATTCCTATATCCATTAAAGATTAAAAAGTAAATATATGCTCTACTGAAAATCCAAAGTTTGCAATTATAGGTGATTATTGGGATGATGAAACAACGGGAAAAATTACCGACCTGTTGCATGAGTTTCAATATCTGTTCCCTACTATTTTTTCAGAAATGAAAGGTATTGCTGATGACTTGGGTGAAATTAAGACTCCACTGAAACCATGCGCTAAGACAATTGAGAAAAGACCATATCGATTGAATTCCGGGTTACAAGTAAAATGTAAGAGCATAACTCGACATAATGATTGATGCCAGAATTATTGAGTCTGTCGAAGAATCATAATAGATCAGTCGTATGGTGGTCCAAGACAAGAAGACTGGGGAGATTAGGATTTATGTCGACTTTCAAAAATTGAATGATTCCTATCTACATGATCCTTTTATGACCCCATTTGCAGACAAAGTGCTTGAAAGCATCGAAGGTCAAGATCAACATAAAATGACATTTGCGATTGAGTGGTGCTGCTTCTAGTACACAGTAATTCCTTTTTGCCTAAAGAATGCCCTTGCAATGTTTTCACATATAATTGTCGCTGCATTTAAGGGATTTATTCATAAGTTTTTATAAATATATTTTGATGATTGGATGGTATATGGGTTGCTCAAGAATCATATTGAAAATCTAAGGTTGATGTTAGAACGCTGTAGATAGTATCAAATCTCTTTGAATCTAAAGAAATGCATATTCTGTGCTCCATTTGGTATATTACTGGAACATGTAGTTTGTAAGCAAGGCTTGTTAGTGGATCCCGCAAATATTGCTATTATAGTTGATCTGCCTCTGCCTACTACAGTCTGATAACTATGCACAACTATGGGTCACACGGGATATTACATGAAATTTATCAAAGGCTATGCTCAGATTACAACACCAATGGAAAATTTACTCAAAAAGGATGCAAACTTTCATTGGAACGAAGACTGGAAGCAGAGTCTCAACCCATTGAAGGAGAAAATGGTTACATCACCTATTTTGGTATTCCTTGATTGTAAAAAATAATTTCATGTCAGTGTCAATGATTCATATGTTGCTCTGGGTGCGGTACTTGCTCATCAAGGTGGAAGGTTCTATTGACCATCCTATTGCATTTGTTAGCAAAAAGTTTTCCATTACAGAAAAAAATTATACTACAACAGAAAGGGAAGGAATTGCTATGGTTTATGCATTACAAAAGTTTAGACATTAGCTTCTAGGTGGACATTTTAAGATGTTTACAAATCACTTTGCTTTGAATTATTTGGTCAACAAGCAAGTGTTGGGGTGGAAGATCTGTCAGTGGTTGTTGTTGTTTAAAAAATATGACTTTGAGATCATTGTAAAGACCGATAGGTTGAATGTAGGCCCCGACCATCTGTCGAGGTTAGAAACGGGCGAAGAACCGACCAGTTTAGAGGATAACCTGCCAGATGTGCATATCTTTTTAGTAAGAATAGTTGATGACTACTTTCAAGATATAGTAACATTTTTATCCATAGGAGCACAACCAGAAGGATATACGACCGCTCAGAAGAAGTAGTTAGTAGTCATTTCCGCAGACTATCAGTTGATAGCCGGTCAGTTGTATAAGCTAGGACCGGATGAAGTATTGCATCACTATGTTTTGGAGCATGAGTGACCAATTATATTATCTGAGGCTCATGATGGAGTGGATGGAGATAACTATGTAGGGAAAGCTACCATTAGAGAAATTTTGAGGTAAAAAATGGGCCTCAAAACAAAGAAAATGTACTATAAAAATCAACAAATCACATTCTAGTAGATGACATCATCCCCCATGGTTGAGGTGTCATTGCATGGGTTAAGAATGCTTATTTGTCAAATTTTCTATGGTGGATGAAAACCCATAGTTAACCAAGGTAGTGGTATAAGTACTTTTAAGTCATAAAGTAAAGTACTCATAATGAAAGTCCTTTAACATTTTTTCATAAAATAATATTATTGTCATTTTCAAGTAAAGTACTCATAATGAATGTATTTTCACACTTTTTTCATTTCATACTTTCTCATAAAATAATAATATTTTCATTTTCAAGTAAAGTACTCATAATTCATAAGAAGTTTCTTTCACATTTTTTTATAAAATAATATAATCATTTTCATGTTTTTTATTTTAAATTATATATTCACTCCATTCTATTTAATATCATAATGTCAAACTAATATATATATATATATATATATATATATATATATATATATATATTCATTTCACATTTTTTTGTAAAATAATATTTTTGTCATTTTCATATTTTAAAATTTTAATTATATATTCACTCCATTTTATTTAATATTATAATGCCAAACTAAATGTTAATCCTCACACTAAATGTTCGGGGATTGGGAAAGGCTTCCAGGACTAGGGCTTTATCCCATTTATTTAAGACTACTAGTCCTCAAATTATTTTGTTTCAAGAAACTATGTGTTTGTACATGGAAGTTGTTCAGAAACATTCCTCTATACTTCCTGGTTGGGAAATCTCGACCATTGATGTTGTGGGTCAATCGGGGGGTCTTATTGCGGGATGGATCCCTGTTCATTTCAACTTTCTTGCCTATAAAACTTTGTGGGGTTTGTTACTGAAAGGTTATTGTCTGAGTTTGCATTTGCCGCTCATTGTTTTTAATATATATGGTCCTCATAAAGATCGTGGCGGGTTTTGGGATACATTGATGGCTTCGGGTATTCTTAATACCCATAATCTTTTAATTGTAGGTGATCTCAATTTCACACGCAATGCAGGAGACATTTGGGGCACTCATGCTTGTTTGGATGATACGGCAGATTACTTCAGTGGGATGTTGAATTCTTGTGACATTATTGATGTACTTCCTAGTGTACCTAGTCCTACTTGGACAAATGGAAGGGCGGGATTGGCAGGGATACATAAAAGACTGGATAAATTTTTGGTTAAATCAGGTCTTATCAACAGATGGGAAAGGCACAGATCATGGGTTGGAGACAATAAGTTTTCTAATCACTGGCCAGTCTTTTTTCAAATTGATACTGGTCTCAGTAAAATTCGTTATCCTTTTAAGTTCAATTATTCTTGGTTGAGTAATGAGGATTTTTGTAGACTCATCAAGGAGTTCTGGGTTAATTTTTGTAATAAGGACGAGCTGAATCCCATTGACGTTTTTGTTCAGAAACTGAATCAGCTTAAAGGTAATTGTTCAAAGTGGATACATAACAAAAAGATGGAAGATGGATCAGAACTTAATTCTCTGGAGGCTCAACTACAGGATTTACATAGTCGGAATATTGGTGATGGGTTAATAGAGGAAGAGTATGATATTATCAAACTCATTGAAAAGAAAAAAGAGGAGTTATTGATACAGGAAACTAAAGAATGGAGACTTAAAAGTCGCGCCATTTGGATCTGTCATGGTGATGGCAATACAAAAAAATTTCATAGCTATGCTTCACATAGAAGGAATATGAATGATGTTTGGGACCTAAATGACGACATGGGGAATCATATTTTTGGACAAGAAGCTCTTCATAACGTTCCAATTGATTATTTTTGCAAGTTATACTTTGACACAGGTCAAACTGACTTACTCCATCAAATAAATGTTGCTAGACTTTACCCTGCCTTGATTACGGAGCAAGATGTTGAAATGTTAGGAAAAGTTATTAATCTTGTTGAAGTTGAAGATGCTCTTAAGAGTTTTGCAAAGGATAAAATCCCAGGACCGGATGGCTGGACTGTTGAGTTATTTCTTCACTTTTTTGATATTATGGGACCTGACATTCTGAAGATGGTGGAATTTTCACGTTCTGAGGGTTGCATTTCTGGTGGGCTAAATTCTACATTCCTCACACTTGTTCCAAAGAAGGGGAAGCCCACAGATTTTGGATATTTCCATCCAATTGCTTTATGCAACTTGGAATACAAGCTAATCTCTAAAATTATTTCTAATCGGCTGAAACCTATCTTATCTGTCCATATATCAGCTGAACAATTTGGGTTCTTACAAGATCGCCAGATTCTCGATGTTATCGGGATAACTCAGGAAGTTATTCATATGGTTAAACTAAATAAGTTGAAGGTTATGTTTCTTAAGATGGATCTTGAAAATGCATATGATAGAGTTGATTGGTCTTATTTAAGGTTGGTTCTCATACAGATTGGTATTCCACCATTGGTCATTCGCTGGATTATGGCGTGTGTAACATTTGCTAGCATTTTTGTTCTCATCAATGGAGCACCTTCTGGATTCTTCAGTATGAGCAGGGGGATCCGCCAGGGTTTCCCTCTTTCACCATTGCTTTTCTTATTAACCATAGAAGGACTGAGTAGATTGATCAATGCTGCTAAAATGGAAGGAAGTATTTCAGGTATCAAACTTACACAGGAGTTGGTCTTCACTCATGCATTATTTGTTGATGATTTCATGTTAATTGCTGGGATGGATACTGATTTAGAATGGCATAACTATAAGGATATATTTACTAATTTTTGTGCGGCCTCAAGTATGAAGGTAAACATAAGAAAATCTTGTGTTTATCACTTTAGGTTTTCTGATCAGCGGATTGAGGTTCTAAAAACATTGATCCCTTATAACTTTCATCATCTGGAGGATGGGTTTATGTATCTTGGATTTTTTTCTAAAGCCGAATGGTTATAGGTGTAATGACTAGATGTGGTTAGTAAGGAAAGTAGAAAAGAGGATCTCACACTGGACCTTTAGAATGCTGTCCATTGGGGGTCAACTGATTTTGGTAAAGGCTATGCTTACTGGTATTTCGGTCTATTGGCTCTCTCTACATCCAATTCCAGTATCTATTCTTTCCAGATTAAGAAGGTTATACTTTAATTTCTTATGGACTGGTGACTCTGAGCGTAGTAAGTTGGTATTGACCAAATGGGAATCTATAGCACTTCCGACTTGTTATGGTGGATGGGGTATTCATAATCTTACCTTCTTTGGCATTGCATTGAGAATGAAAAGTTTCTGGAGATCGTTGTTTGGTAATACTCTTTGGTCAAAGGTGATCAATGTTAAATATTTGAAAGGATATGTTATTAGTTGGTTGAGACATCCTGGGAAGAGAACTAATAGTGTGTCTATTGTCTGGACTAGTTTTTTAAAGATATATAACTGGATGGCTAAGGATATGGCGTGGAAGGTAGGTAATGGTCATGATATTCTAGTTGGAATTGATTCAATCCTTGGATTGGAGGAAGAGTTTAGGATGCCCGATGAGATTATGCATACTATGCATCGGTTTAACTATAAGACACTTAACAAGATCAGGAAAGAGAATCAGAATCAAAATCAATGTTATTGGATAAATGCATTTGAATTGGGTTTTGATGGGGACTATGCTACTGTTTGGAGTCATTATATCAAGAATTTAAATGGCATCGGATGCAGGATTTCACCTGACAAAGATAATGTGATATGGTTGAATAATACCAAAATGGGCACCATCACGGCAAGCCTGGCCTATCAAGCAGTTATCAGCACCCAGTGTATTTTTCCAGCTGACTAGTGGTTTAAAGTACTTTGGAATTGGAAAATTCCTCTCAAAATTAAATGCTTTATGTGGCGGGCATTGAGGGGTGAACTTTTAACCTGGGATAAATTGATCAAAAGAGGGTGGGAAGGCCCGAATATTTTCTATCTTTGCATGCACAGATCAGAAACAATCAATCATATTTTTGTTGATTGTATTTTTACCAAGGAACTTAGTTGTTACTTCAACATCATTATTATTTGACTTCTCAGTGGGGTGTTGACTCCTTTGCTCAGAATACACTTGATTGGTATAGAGATGCATATGTAATTCCTTTCTTGCCTGTGGTGACTGCATGGGATATATGGAAGACACATAATCAGGTTGTATTTGAGGATCGTCATCCATGTTTGGATTGGACACTAAATTGCATTGTTAATATGATTGCGGAGCAATGCACTAAATGCAGTAAGTTGAGAACAAAAAAGATAATCCCTTTCTGTCCTCCTCAACATAAAGTAGTCATCTTCTTTGATGGTGCAGCGGCTGGGGGTAATTGCGCATCTGGTGGGGTCATCTACATCAACTTGGGTCATTTTTTTACTCTGAAATTGAATTGTGGATGGGGAACCAATATAAAAGCTGAGATCCTGGGTCTTTGGTGTGTTCTGACGGTTGCATAATTCTTTGGCCTATTAGATGTGGTGATATTTGGTGATTCCATAGTGACCATGAAATGGGCTCAGGGAGACTACAAGCTGAACAATTTGCCTCTTTCTCATTGGTGTAAAAGGATAAAAGTTTTGCTGCGGCACTTTGAACATATTTCACTTGAGCATATATACAGGCAGTTTAACTCCATGGCTGATTTACTTTCGAAGGAAGCATATGTTGTGGATGAAGGTGTTATCTGCTGGGAGGAACATCTTGAGTCTACTTTGATAGATTCAGGCCTGTTACAAATCTATGATATTTGATCAGATATCATTTTTGGCATATGAGTAAGAGATATCGCTAATTACTTAAAGTGTTTTTGGGAATTTTTTTAAGCTTATAGGTTTCTATTGGGATTTTTTGTTGAAACTGTTTTATTACAGTATTTGGATAGTTTGATAAGACTATATCATAGTCTTATGCACATTTATACTATTTGATTCTCCTATGAATAGCAATAGTATGGTTTTTTTCGCTGAAAAAAAAAGCATACACACACACACACATACACAAATTGTCCATTTTATTTCAATAATAATACATAACATATTATAATTTTTCTAAAAAAATCAATTTCATCACAATTTTCAAAGCTTTAAAGAAACATGTTTTACAAAATAATAATGTTCTAAAGATAATATTAATAGTTAAAAAAAATTATATATTTTTACTACTCAATTTTTAAGAATAAATATCCCCCAAAATTTTATGATTTTGATATTAATTTACCAATATAGATTTAATGAATAAATAATAATAATAATAATAATGCAATGTGGATTATAATAATATTATTAACATTTTACATATAACTAGATTTTCAATTAAATCACATTATATTAAATTGATGAGAAAAATACTAAATTAAAAAAAATAGCTCTTAAAAAATGTTTTTTATTATTTAATTTCATTTGCAAGTTCAAGACAAATAAATGCTAAAGGACAATAAAATTTTGGGAATTTACAATGAATCTTAGTCACATCAATGTACAGTTATTTTATTAATTTTATTTCTAGTGAATTTTGAAAAGTAACTCAACCATGGTTATTTATATTGTGCATAGAAAATAGTGTAGGAGATGACTTGTCATATATACCTACCCCATAAAACCCCTAACTCATAATATTTTAATATATCTCATACTTTTTTAGTACATCTCTTAGAAGGCCATTTTTTGACCTCAAAATCTCTCTAATGAACGCATACGATCTTAAGATTAGGACTATGGTGTATGACCCTTTACAAAGATGCTAAAGAGTATTGCCAGAACTGCAACGCCAATCTAAGCATTGGGAAGCCATCGCAAAGGGTTGAAATTCCATTGGTACCTTAGGTTATGTTGCAAGATTTTAAAAAATGGGCTATTGATTTTGTGGGACCCATCAATCCACTTGGGAAAAGGACTGGTGCGAGGTCTATTATCACTGTGACAGATTATCTTACATGATGGGCTAGAACTGCACTAGTACGAGATTGCACTACTGCGACTACTACAAGATTTATATTTGAGAATGCCATTATAAGGTTTGGTTTTCCTTGTGTTCTATTAAGTGATCAAGGTGCACATTTTGTTAACAAGACTATAGAGGCCCTTACTGAATAATTTCAGGTCTATCATGAGAAGAGTACTCCACATCATCCGCAGCAAAATGGAACAGTTGAAGTGTTCAATAAAATCCTGGAACATGCACTAACAAAAGTTTGTAATGTGAACCACGATGACTAGGACTTGAGGATCCCTGCAATCTTGTGGGCCTATAGAACAACATGTAAAAGGTTGACAGGTCAGACACCTTTCAAGTTGGTATATGGACAAGAGGCTATAATGCCTATGGAGTATATTATCCCCAATTTAAGAATCGATGCTTTCATAGGTATTTCTAATACCGATGCTATTGAAGAATGATTACCGCAATTAATTCAGTTGGAGGAAGACCGATTTGTCACAGGTTTCCATTAGCAGGTACAGAAAGATCGAGAAAAAGCATGGCATGATTTCCACATTACTAGGAATAATTTTAGCGAGGAGACTTAGTTCTTATCTATGACAACAAAATTTTCAAACATCCTAGTAAGTTACATATGCATTGGATAGGGCCATATATTATTAACTTTATCATGGAGGGAGGTGTAGTAAAACTACAAAAATTAGACAATGAAATCCTCCAAGGTTTTGTGAATGGAAGTCGACTGAATCCCTATAGGGACAATCATGAAGTGTCAAAATGAAGATGTTGATTGCATGTTTGTATATAAAAAAAAATCTCTTTTATCGTTTAGAAACCCCAATTTTATTTTCTATCATAGTTGTTTATGTCGTAGTTAGTCATGTCAATGTATAGTTCTATCGGAGCTTTGTGGAAACCCCAAGTTACTGTCATGTCAAATTTGCAGTTATTGAGCATTTATTATTTCTTTTATGATGGGTTTAGTGGTGGTGCTAGTGGCATTTTTGAATTAATTGCAAAAAATATTGAAGTGTGTGAAGAGATCTGCCACTGCCACCATCATCATTGGAATATCGAGTACATTTATTTCACCTTGGGAATGACACGTGGATTACATGGAGGGGATAAACTTAAAAATCCCACCCCTCCCTCGCTCATTCTTCATTGTGACTTGAGCGATTGCAATAGAGTGAAGAAACAAGAGATACGATTTTTGTGTTGAGTGATTGTGAAACTGTAAGGTATCAAAATGTAGGTTGGTTTGTTAGCTGGTAGTGAGGCTTAAGGGTTTGTCGAGGAGTTCCTAATGTTGGGCTCTATTTCCACGAGTCTGGAGCTACCTAAAGTCATTTCATCATAGATTCCTATCAATTTCCCTATGGAGACACGAAAGACGAAAAAAATGAACCTGGAGGCGAGGAAAAAGGAGCGCCATAATGCCGACGCATTTGTGTTGGGATCTGCAACTTTATTCCCAGAATATGTCCCACCACAAAATTCATGTGTCAAACCAGTAAAGTTGCCAAAGAATGTGAGGTATCAGTTGGAAACTATGCTGGTGCCGAAGGGGGTCATGGTACAAGGAGATATTTTGAAGAGCATCCACAAGCTATCATATGCTGACCATGATGTTACCCGGTTCGATGAGTTCAACTACACACATTACATGCGGCCTGTTGTTTCAGCAGAAGGCCATCCGGTCGAGTTGGAACCTGTAATACCCCCAATTCGACCCTTAGGACATATGAGTCTTTAATGTAAATAAGTGTACATGTGATGTATGTTTTCCTAGCGTGGAGCTCAAGGCCAAGGCCCCGCTAGTGAAAGCCGAATTTTATTTAAAGGGCAAGTATTTGATATTTTGATACCATGTGCTCTTAAGCCATGGAAATTGTAATAGGATGTAAATAAACATCAGGCAATATAAAATGTCCAAAGCTGGATACGGAGGCAACGAATGAGAAGGGGCCACGTGTATCCACTAGGGAGTGGTGAGGGGGCTATGGGAGTAAACCATAGGTTGCCATTTGTCTTTATGTGAACCCATTGACTTCCTTTAGGTAACATTAATGCCAATTGTAAGGAAGTGGTTGAGATTTCAGCCCATGACTTTGATGGAGTATGGGCAGCCCTGAAATTCGTATGGGAAGGTATGGGATCTTTTGGACTTGTCCCACAAGTCACTCTACATCTTGGGGGTTGCTCCATCCTTATCCCCATTCCATTGTGGAAGTATGGGACATCTTTGCCCACCCAAAAACGAGCTCCCAACAGTGAGAAAACCGAAAATCGCGACTGTGAGAGAACCCACGTTTTGGGAAGCCAAAAACGTCCCAATTTGGTATTGGACAGAGAAATCCAATGGAGGATCCATTGGTAGGAACCTTGGGGCGAATTTGGGAGCAATAGCTACCCCAAAAGCCTTGGGAAAACCCAGTTTTAATGGCCCAGAAAATCAGTGACGGATTTGGGTTGTTTGTGACAGATTTGTGAGAAATCCGATTGTGGATGTATGAATAGAGGATGGGATTGCTGAGTCTAGTTTGAAGAGTATGTGGCTCGGGGATTGAGCTCAGTGGACTAGCATCCTCCTCCATCTCCTATTGCATGCTTGAGAAACCCAACCGTGTGTTGGCTTAGCATGGCTGTTTGAGTGAAACCATGACTGTGAGTGAGCCATCTAGTTCCTCCTTAGTGGATACACAGCCCAGCTTGGGGGTGATCTCTCAGCTGAAAGAATACAGGCTGGACAGAGATCTATGGTTGGGTGGAACGTTGCTCTCACGTAGCCAGTCGTTGGACATCAACTTCTCAAGATAAGTATTCTTGATGTTAATTCTATGCCCTGCAAGCATTTTAAATAATGATTGTTGTTTATATGTTGAATGCATGATAAAACTGTGTGCATATGTATTGTTAATTCCGCTGTGTTTATATTGAATTGAATCTGCATAGAGAAGTTTTAAAATGTTAGTTATTTAGGTGCAAAAATATTGGGGCTAAGTTTACCAAAAGCCCGGTATGTTGTTAATGTTTCCTTCCCTGTTGTTCTATGGGGAAGGGGACGTTACAGAGTGGTATCAGAGCCCTAGGTTCAACACTACGGCTGTTGGGCCCTTCACAGAAATACAAATCATTGTGTGTTCATGCATTTTGTATTTGGAACTAAAATGCATTAAAGAAACTTCAAGATTGCATGGACTGTTGAATGTGAGATAAATGAAAATTTCAATTTTCGTCAGTCCGTTTGAAAAATCCGTTTAAGTCTGTTTCGGAAAGAATTCCCGAATGTCTTCCGCAGTTGCGGAAGCATTCGGCGAATTGCTCCGAAACTGCGGAAGCATTCCGCGAGTTTTTCCGCAGCGCGGAAAAATTCGGGAAGTCGCCCCGAAATTTGCGGAAGGAATTCCCTTCCGAAATTTTCGGAAGGAATTCCCTTCCGAAATTTTCGGAAGGAATTCTCTTCCGAAATTTGCGGAAGGATTCCGCGAGTTGTCCCGCAACGCGGAAAAATTTGGCGAAATGCTCCGAAAAAGAAGAAAATTTTCCCAAGTGTTTTCGAAAATTTCGTTTAAAGTTTGTTTCGGAAGAGTTCGGGAAAGTCTTCCGAAACTGCGGAAGGATTCCGCGAACGGTTCCGAAATTGCGGAAGAGTTCGGGAAAGTTTTCCGAAACGGCGGAAGGATTCCGCGAAGGGCTCCGAAATCGCGGGAGGCTTCGGGAAAGTCTTCCGAAACGGCGGAAGCCTTCACCGAATGGCTCCGCAATTGCGGGAGCATTCGCCGAATGGCTCCGCAACGGAAGCCTTCGCCGAATGGCTCCGCAGTTGCGGGAGCATTCGCCGAATGGCTCCGCAGTGCGGGAGAATTCAGCGAATCGCTCCGCCATTGCGGGAGCATTCGCCGAATGGCTCCGCAGTTGCGGGAGAGTTCAGCGAATCGCTCCACCATTGCGGAAGCGTTCGACGAACTGCTCCGCATTGCGGAAGCGTTCGCCGAACTGCTCCGCGTTGCGGAAGCATTCGGAGAACCGGCCCGCGCGCCCGGAAGGGGAATAAAGTGGCTAAAACTTGATTTTTTGATAGCAGGAGCATTCGAACTCAGAATGGAATGATTCCTGTGGGGCTTGGAGGCCATTGACGAAGGCCATGAAAGGACCAGTGAAGAACCCTAGCCCATTACACTCCGATTTGACGAAAAATGGACAATAGTGACTTTTGAAGGACGGGGTCCCGATGATTGACGGAAGGTCGGTTTGAGCTGAAATTGATCAGGCGTGGCCATGAAGCAGGCACAATGTTAAGTTCCGAATCTTGGAGCCAAACTCCAAGGGATGTGGAGTCGGGGTGAGCAAGAAGGCCAAAAGCACTGTTCCGGGCCACTTTTTCGGGATTTTGAAAAGATGGTGGACAGTAAAAGTGACCCTAGATGTGGGAATCAGAAATTTTACTGAACTAGACATTTCATATTCTCATTAAGACGGACAACTTCCGTTAGACGAAGATTTTCCAGAAATGCACCGTTTGGGAGATAGCCGTTTTTGGCCCAAAATTTGGAATTTTGGAAAAATGTGAAAAATGAGAAGTAGCAAAATCCAGAAATTCATAGAAGATGAATGGTGCATCGGAATTGAAATCCGTGAATTGATGAGTGTTCCTTGTTATATGGACTAACTTCGCCCGATAGATAAGTTTTTGTGATTCTTCATAGACTTTCTTCCACAGGTGGCTGAAATTAGCATTCGGGACCCAAAATGCAACTGTGTAAAATGTGCAGAACTGGAGTGAAAGTTGTCATTTTTGAAGGGATGCAGTTTCCGCACCTGATGTCAGAATGGAGCATGAAGACAGGCATTGGAAAGCTTGTCCAGCAAGGAACAATGATGCATGACCAGAGTTTGAATGAGGTCTACAGATATCATAGTTATTTAGTGTAGAAGAATGCCAGCGGCTGTTTTGACAAACAAATTTTGTTGTCAATGTGGGCAATTTCTACAATTGCATGATATGGAAGAGAAATTCCATGATACGAGGAGGGATCGAAAAGGGAAGCATTCCCTAAACCCCTGTTTGTTATCATACTTATAATTATGAAATTGTCATATGGCATAAAAATGTTAAAAATGTAAGGGATTACATAGATGTATATGCACTAGATGACATCTTAACAAACATTGCATAGTGCATATGGAAATGCTTGTGCATGAATGAGATATTGCATATTGGTAAAAGAATGAAGTCTGCATATGCAATGAACCGCTAATAGAGAATATTGTGGTTGATAATCACTATTGATGTTGGTATTGGTTGTAGGACCAAAGATAACAAAGAGCATGGCTAAACGTGTTGGGGATGTTGTTGCATGAAGCCAGCAACCTTATGCAGAAAGGATGGTGCAACAAATCTATGATCATAAAGTTGGAAAAATGACCGAGCAGCCTTGGTAAGAGGCCAACTGATCAGGTAACATCAGGCGATGTTAATGGTAACCAGGCAGGTAACGATTATTGGTGACAAATTGCAGGAATGTTGAAAGAGGATTTGGTAAGACCTCTTCAACTATGTTTGAGCTATGTTGAGTTAGTTTGCATGTGATATTGAATACCGATTGGGACTATTAACCTACCAAGCTTGGTGAGGTGTGGGTAAGTGAAGGAAATGATCCTTACACCCTATGACTGTTTAGAAATATCAATGCATTCATATGAATTTATATCATGCCATGTGTATGTTGGTTATGTGCGTAATAACCAAAGCAAGTGAAGACTGGTGGTCTTGATTATGATAATGCAAGTTATACGAGATAGTCATGTCTCGATCATAATATGCTTGAATGCATAGTACTCATGAAACAATGCAAGGTAGCATTGAGTAGATGTGCATTAAGAGATTTTATAAATCTTGTGATGCATTGTATGAATGCATAGGGATGATGCATATGTTATTGAAAAATGAATAATGAATGAAATGATGAATTGATGATAATTCTAAGATCATTTCATGAGTTGTTGTGAATGCAAAATAGTAAGTGCATGAAGAGCCCAATCATGATTGATGGGCTGCTAGAATACTTTGTGGAAGGACAGAATTGTATGAATGATATGCCTGTGAAATAATGAGTATTTACGATTTATTTAAGTTGCATGGATATGGTGACTATGTCTTAAAATTATATTGTGATAAGGATGCATATATAGAAGTGTATAAATATTTCATTGCATTTCAAATGTAACAGCTGAAGGTGTTTGAATTATTGAGTGTTATAATTCTGAAATCACTTCAATGACTATTATGGCAATGAATGATTATGTGCGTAGATACTCACAACGTGTTTGACTGATTGAAGTTTCAGTTTCCGGTAGGAAGGTCTTACATATGGCAATGAAGATAAGTCCATAGTAGAGACCGGGATCTACCACACGTAGAAGCCAAAGTTATGAGAAGGTTCTCATGGTTGAGAGCTCTAAGTTCTGTTAGTAAGAACAGTTGTAAATATCAGATTTGTAAATGTTTCGGATTTGAAATTTTACTAATAATTGCTAATGACTGTTTGGCTTATATGAAATGTGTCAGGAGGACATGCTGTAAGTGGATTCTCATGTATGGCAGTAGGCATAAGACCATAATGGGTAGAGTGGTGTCACTTACAGGAGCCAAACAATATGAGGATAGCCTCATGGATAAGAAAACCAATTTCTGTAGTAGACAGAATTGTAAAATTCATGTTGAATTTAATTATTAATGTTACTGATTGGTTATGAAACAATCATATTTGAAGCTTATTGCTAAATGTTGCTGACTGTTTGGCTATTTGATAAAGTGTGCCAGGATGACACATTGCAGGAAGACCATGTGTGATGGCCTGCAGAAGCCAAACTAGATGGGAAGGATCCCATGCTTTGGAAATGGGTTCCAGGTGGAATGCCATAAGACATTATTAATGTTTCATCTGCACTACATGATTGGTAAACAATATGAGTGGGATGGTGAAGAATATGTCAGTAAGACATATGAAGGATATGTAACATCAAAAGGAATTGGGATGGCAAACCGAGGGACTGTCAACTCAGAGAAGGAGCCTCCATTCCTCATTAAAGAAGAGAAATAACATCTGCAAAATGGATAAGTTTTCCATAAACCCTGAATGATATATATATATATATATATATCTAATTATTAGAGTTAATATGCAGAGCATGTTTTGATTTTATTTCCATCATGAAAGACTGCCTGAAGTATGATTAGGACCTTCATAGTTCACATCAGTAAGGAGTGCACGCCTTTCTGGTGCTGAGTTATGTTAGGGATGCCAACATTGACTACGCCTTAAGGGAATGGACGCATTCCTGGTGTTTCAAGGTTGGATAGTGGATGTTATGAAATATGTTTACAATTCTAGGGCAGCGATACTAATGAGCTCGCTATCCATTTTGTGTTGACAGATTATACATACGAAACTCAGTGCTGCACATTAAAGAGAAAAGTGAAGAAAATAGTACTCAAGAAGACTGTATGAGCAGTGGTAACCCTTGCGTAGGGTGAGTGGGTATCATGAGGCCATGATAGCCTGCAGTTAAGAAAGTCACCTAAAGAATTCCTTAATGGAACCGCCGGCTTACATAAGAGAAGAAGTGCCACCCTCGTGTGGGTGAAGAATTGTTATGCGCATTGAGGGATTGTGATACCGTGAATGGCTGATGCAAGCCTAAGGCAGAGTAGTGGAGCCTTGACCTGTAATGGTCGGTGGCGCAGTTACCTTCCATTGGCCGATGACCCAGACGTATGTGCTGGCTCGGCAATGGAGAGGGCCAACCAGGTATGGGACTGGTTGGGCACCACCAAATGCTTGGTAAACCCAGTCGGCGTGAAGGTGTACTGGTAGGGCATTAATTATTTCATGATTTGGAACAGCCTGCGTGCTGGCCAAACATCTTAGTCCACAGGAGGATCCCAAGGCTTATAAAGTAAAAGCAGGACCCTGTGGACCAGAGAGGAAATGCACAGTACAGATAAGTATTCATTTTCATTCATTTCTTATTTGAAATAATGAAGGTTTCAAGCATAAAGCTTGTAACAGTGAGCTGATGCATTATTGTTTCTTTGTTGGAAACCTTGGTCAATACAGGAAGCAAGGACCCTGAAAGAACTAAAAGTTGCTTGGTAAATCCAGAAAGTGGCTAGTTGAGCGAGATTGTTGATGATTTGGAGCAGCCTGCGTGCTGGCCAAACATGCGAGATTGTTGATGATTTGGAGCAGCCTGCGTGCTGGCCAAACATGCGAGATGGTTGATGATTTGGAGCAGCCTGCGTGCTGGCCAAACATACAAGGTTATTTGATGTTGTGAAGCAGCCTGCGTGCTGGAAAAACATACAAGACTATTAGATGTTAAGGGGCAGCCTGCGCGCTGGCCAAACACCCAAATCCATAGGCGATTCCAAGGCTTGTAAAGCAAAGAAGGACCCTATGGAATAAAGTGAAGACATCTAGTGCAGATAAGTATTTGGTTATCTTGTAATTTCTTGCTTATGAATATACATGTGTATATGATTTGGTTATGATTTCCTATGAAAATAAACTAAACACGTGAAATAATTCAATGTTTGAGTGTAGGTATTGCTGGAAGCAATGACTATGAAGGCATCTCAAGGATGCGAGTGGACATGTAACCACCCTAAAGAGCTCATCATGAGCAGTAATGAAAGATGGGGCTAATGGGACTGTGTGAGCCCTAGCAGCCAAGAGTTAGACCAACCAAATGGAGGAACTCCATGGTTGAAAGATCTGGAATAGACCATAGACACTACGTGTCATAGCCGAGAAGGGCAGGTCAAGCATTCACGTTGAAGTGAAAGAGGACAGGAGCATGAAAAACCACAGTGGTGGTGTGGGTTCCAGAATGGAACAAGACTAAGAGGATAAACTCTTACTGCTCTCTCTCTCTTTCCCTTTTATTGATACATTTATAGAATTAGAAAATTGCTGAATGCATGCATGACTGAAATTAAAAGTGTGTTTATTTGATTAAAGTGAATTGTGAATGCTAATTAATGAATTTCCTATGAATGGATGAACATGAAGGAATTCATGTGTATGTTGGGCAAGCATGCAAAGTGTGGAAGTCTCATGAGTAAAGCATGGACTATCCATGACAACTGGGGAAAAACCATTGACTGATTTTTTTTTAAATGTTTGGGTTATGCTTGGCCTAACGAGAATTGTAATGATAAATTTCACAGGTGGAAATTGAATCAATTGGTTGCAGCCGGTGCAGGCAAGTGTTGCTAGTGAGCAAAGTGCGGTCAGTTGTTTCCATTGACCATGGAAGCAGACCAAGGGCTATTAGAATTGGCTGGAGGTCTTCTTCACACAATTGCCAAGACCCAAGAAAATCTTGGAGAGATGCTCAGGATGCAAAAGCAGCAGAACGAGATGAACCACGAGGTCTTGCAGGACACTCTTCGTCTGCAGAAAGAGGTAAAAAGCATTATGAAAGCAATCAGCAAGGGAGAGAAAAGTGGATCAATGAAGAAGCATTCATCCAATCATCCGATTAAGAGACGCTCCAGGTGGAAAGACTCAAAGGAAATTGAGCATGCAAATATGAAGCAACCAGTGAAGTGTTGGAAGTGTGGAGGGGATCATTGCCTCCGCAATTGCCCAACAAGAGAACCTCAAGAAGGTAGCAGCCGTAAAATTTTCAGACTTATGGATGAGCTGGAAGATCCGAATCAGCGGGAGCATCTCGTGAAGGTCAAGGGACTTGGTCCTGAAAGTTCAAAGTAAATGATAGAATGCAGAGCAGATCTGCAAAGTTTTTGAAGTTTTGGATATATGTAAATTGTATATATATGCCTAAGTCTTGGAACACCGAGGACGGTGTTGTTCTAAGGGGGAGGGGAATGTAATACCCCCAATTCGACCCTTAGGACATATGAGTCTTTAATGTAAATAAGTGTACATGTGATGTATGTTTTCCTAGCGTGGAGCTCAAGGCCAAGGCCCCGCTAGTGAAAGCCGAATTTTATTTAAAGGGCAAGTATTTGATATTTTGATACCATGTGCTCTTAAGCCATGGAAATTGTAATAGGATGTAAATAAACATCAGGCAATATAAAATGTCCAAAGCTGGCTACGGAGGCAACGAATGAGAAGGGGCCACGTGTATCCACTAGGGAGTGGTGAGGGGGCTATGGGAGTAAACCATAGGTTTCCATTTGTCTTTATGTGAACCCATTGACTTCCTTTAGGTGACATTAATGCCAATTGTAAGGAAGTGGTTGAGATTTCAGCCCATGACTTTGATGGAGTATGGGCAGCCCTGAAATTCGTATGGGAAGGTATGGGATCTTTTGGACTTGTCCCACAAGTCACTCTACATCTTGGGGGTTGCTCCATCCTTATCCCCATTCCATTGTGGAAGTATGGGACATCTTTGCCCACCCAAAAACGAGCTCCCAACAGTGAGAAAACCGAAAATCGCGACTGTGAGAGAACCCACGTTTTGGGAAGCCAAAAACGTCCCAATTTGGTATTGGACAGAGAAATCCAATGGGGGATCCATTGGTAGGAACCTTGGGGCGAATTTGGGAGCAATAGCTACCCCAAAAGCCTTGGGAAAACCCAGTTTTAATGGCCCAGAAAATCAGTGACGGATTTGGGTTGTTTGTGACAGATTTGTGAGAAATCCGATTGTGGATGTATGAATAGAGGATGGGATTGCTGAGTCTAGTTTGAAGAGTATGTGGCTCGGGGATTGAGCTCAGTGGACTAGCATCCTCCTCCATCTCCTATTGCATGCTTGAGAAACCCAACCGTGTGTTGGCTTAGCATGGCTGTTTGAGTGAAACCATGACTGTGAGTGAGCCATCTAGTTCCTCCTTAGTGGATACACAGCCCAGCTCGGGGGTGATCTCTCAGCTGAAAGAATACAGGCTGGACAGAGATCTATGGTTGGGTGGAACGTTGCTCTCACGTAGCCAGTCGTTGGACATCAACTTCTCAAGATAAGTATTCTTGATGTTAATTCTATGCCCTGCAAGCATTTTAAATAATGATTGTTGTTTATATGTTGAATGCATGATAAAACTGTGTGCATATGTATTGTTAATTCCGCTGTGTTTATATTGAATTGAATCTGCATAGAGAAGTTTTAAAATGTTAGTTATTTAGGTGCAAAAATATTGGGGCTAAGTTTACCAAAAGCCCGGTATGTTGTTAATGTTTCCTTCCCTGTTGTTCTATGGGGAAGGGGACGTTACAGAACCACAACAGTGGGCTCTTAGCATGGTTGGAGTCGGTCTTTTGCCGCTATTGCACCTTCCTCATTTCATTCGCACTGCGGAGGAAAGCACATGTGAAGAAACTACTAGTATGTTTCCATGGAGGATGCTTATGGATGGAGACTAAGGTGTCCATTGATACAGACCTGATTTCCATAATCACGGGTTTACCTAAGGCTTGGTGGACCCGTCACAATTTTTTGTTGGAAAAGAAAGAGACTGTGACCTTGCAGCTAGGATGAAGGAGAAGTATAACCTGTCAAAGAAAAACAAGGGATTCGACATAGCCTCTATCAACTACTATCATGTTTGGTTCGCTGCAAAATTATTAGCTTCCAAGTTGTTACGCAAGAATCGACCGAACCAAGTCACTGCTTATGTCATTGTTGCGACAGAGTAGTGTGCACAAGGAGTACAAATGAATTGGGACACTTTTCTACTGAATGAGTTTCTTGAATATTGTGTGGATGCACAGGATATCATCTCACCATTTACATATTCGTGATTTTTATTGTTGATATCATTTGTGGGTTGGGCGGAGCCAGCAAATTATCAAGGTATGCAACCAATTTTCCCATACCAAGGTTCAAGGTATATGAAATTATCCTATTTTGATATAAGGATCTAACAGTAGGAAAGGAATGTATCATTGTATATGCAACTGTAGGAATTGATATATTATTTGGTTCAAATACCACTCATTGATGAATCCATGGTGGCTAAGTATCGTGTTGTGGCGAAGTTCAAATCTAGGCCCCACCAGATGTATGTCCAATCAAGACGGGACCCACACTAGCAATGGTTAGTGACGATTTTTAAACTATATCATGAAGAAGTTGATGCGATGATTCACGACTTGCCACCAGAATGGAAAGTACCAATTGAGCTTGAGAATATATCACCAGATCCGTCGCAACAAGACCAGGAAAATGACGACACATCGGGCTAGCAATAGACAAGTCAGAATACACAACACACTGAAGGAGGAGATGATGAACAAGATGTCCAAGAGTCGAGTCAAACCCCTACTGATCCGGACCTGGGAGATAAGCGAAAAGGTGAAACATCTAAGCAAGGCACAAGGAAAAATCAAAAAGCACAGTGACATGAAAATTTCCAAGCCTTAACGGATGACGACATTAATATCCTATTCGACAGGATGATAGAAGTTGTAGAAGAGAACCAGAGAAAATCATAGGATAAAACGATACAGCTATTCATTATCGTCATTGACGTCCTGGATACACCGTGTCAGGAAGTAAAGAAGATATTCATTTCAACCTCATCGCAGGTCGCGTCACCACAAGTCGAAGCTGTGCAAGAAGAGGAGGGATAGGACCAAGTATAAACACTTCCCCCGATGGAAGGGGAGGTTAAAATTATGTCACACACAATACCTTTTGTTGAATCATGTATCAGTGTGGAAGTTCCTAAGTCTAGGTATGCAAACATTAAACTAGCTTCATTACCTCTTTATATGTTGCACTAGTTACAAGACGATATTACAAAGGAACTCAAATCGAGGGAGAGTTCTCTATTGGAGATGATGAGAGGCTACAAGAATTAGGAGGCTACATTGAAGGATTTCAATGTTGAGTTTCAGTAGGACAAGGACCTATTGCAAAAGGAAAATGACAAAGTTCAGGAAGCAGAAGGAAGTTGCATGTTGTGCAGTACCAAAAGCAGAAACTATAGAAGAAATTACACCTAAAGAGAAGATACAGTGCTTGGAAGCTGTTATCACAGTTTATCGACAAAATTTACAAGACTTAGAATACAAGTTGGTACCGAGCACCCCACCTGAAGTAACTGAGCATCGACGAATGAAAGTTCAAGAGGTTGTTCAGAGCCTTCAGGAAACTGAAGCTCAGTTCATGAAGATGTATGAGGATGTGTCATAGTAATGGGATGAACTATTTGAAGATGCTACGTTGCAAGAGGTTCAAACTAGGATTGGGGTTGTTGAAGGAATAATGAACACTTCACATGAACAATTGAAGACTCTTCCCCTAGTCTAGAGAATGAGTAGAGCCACATAAATTAAAGAGCTGCAACGATAAATAAATCAGCTGAGAATGCTGCATAGGAAACAATCAAAAAGAGTCCATGCGCTCAAGTATGAGGTTGAGTGTGTGTCAGAGGTCATTGGAAATAAGCATACCTCCATCTAGTCGGCAGGAACCTAGGATGTCGAGGTGATCTTGTCACATATGAGTGCAGAAATGGTCGAAGTTGTTGGCCATAAGAAAGACAAAGTCCAGCTATTGGTTGAGGCAAGCATGAATGTCTATGACATGTTTCTATCGAAGCTACATGAACCTGTCTCACATATTTGAAGTGGCTCAGGATGCTGGATGAGCCACGTGTGAGTGTTTGGGGCCTGTTTGGCCTAGTATTTTTGGAGGTACCATTTTTGAAGAAACAAATTTGGTGTGGAAAAATACAAAGTATAAGTGGTTCAGTGAAGTGGTCAATTCTGACGAAGCGACCAAGGAAATAGGAAAAACGGTCATGTTGATCAAGTCAATGGTCAGAGTTGAGTCAGTTAGTTAGGATAGGTCCACATTGTATTAATGAGTCAATTAATAAGTTAGTGGGTTAGTGGGAGCGAGAAAATCTAAGTGCGCCCTATAAATATGTGATAAGAGAGAAGTTTTGGGTTGGTTACGATTATGGTTATGCTTATCCGGGCCATTGTATTCGGGTTTACTATTCTATAATGAAGCTATATGCTATGTCTTTCGGAGTTACTTTGGAGAAGATGAGTCACTGATCTGTAGTCTGTGTGCGCAGATCCTTTGTAATTCATGAAGAAATCTATAAGTCTTACTTGAAGTGCTTATTTGGCTACGACTCATAATAAAATACAAGTGCTTCCGTGTTTTTTCCCATATGGGTTACCACTCTAAACATGGTGTCTTTGTATGTTGCTATGTGTGATGTGATGTAATTTGATATGTGTTTCTTTTATTTGTTGAATATTTAAGCGAATGCATGCTCAACAAAGTTGTATGTATGCAAATATAATCTAAGTACACCAATATGATGAAGTTATGGATTTTGTCGAAGTAACATATTTGTTGAAGACCTAATTATGTCGATGTTATGAAGTAGAATATGTTGATGTCAAGCTATTCCCCTGCTGCGCTATAGAAACCTGGTTCCTGCAGTTTCCATAGGTACTTCGGGTGAGACTTCATTTGCTCTGCAAGTGTTTCCAAAAGGGATTAAATCCCTTTCGGGCTAGTATCTGTGGTTAGGGTGTTTGTTGGTGGAATGTTAAGTGTTGAACCCTAGTCGAAGTAGAAGTGCGCCAAAAATTATTACTCTAGGTTTATAAGGTAACAATAAAGTTATCGAACCAAAGAGATGCTCTCTTTCAAAGTTATTATTAAATGAACCGTTCAACATCCAAAATTGGTGGTTTTTAGGAATATTTTCATTGAATCTCAATTTAGAAGCTTCAAATTCAATATGATATTGGTCTATGCACTAGTTCATGTCGCTTTATTGGTATTATTATTTAGACTTGTGGCTAGGGGGGATGTTGGAGTATGATTCCCTAGACAATCAAAAAGTCTAAGATCACCCTATTATGAGTTGTAATCATTATCTCTTGATGATTTGTTGTCATTATATACTGATGCGTTTCCAGTGAGATTTAGATCTAGATGTGGTATAATCTATGTACTATATAAATTGATATCATCACCTCAACGGGGGGGTACATTGAAGAAAAAATGGAACTCTCTTTCACCTAAATGGGGATATCACATTGATCAAGTGGAAAGGTTAGTGTTCATCCAAAACCACCAAATACATGGTATCAATTTCAAATTGGTTAGTGGTCAACCATAACTACTAGATGCATGGTATCACATTCATGATTGAAGAAGAATCCAATAGATCAAATTAGATACCTTGCACATTCTTCTCAGCTTTCACATATTGAGGGATAATATTAATAATAATATTCAAGCACCAAGTTTCAAAGTCCTATCAATCAAAATCCAATCATCATTTGGTAATTCCAACATGGAAATTGGTCTCCTCAACAAGTTATCTACATCAAATCAACTACTCATGAGATGTTCTTTGACACCTAATTGTGTCAAAAGTCAGAGAACACTTCAACGATCCTATTTTGTCTCTGATATTAGAATATTGATCCTATTTTTTCATCTATTAATAGAAGACTCCAACTTCTTCTATCTAAATTACTTGGAAAATGATCAAATTGTTAAGCGATCAGGAAATGTTCAAACATGGAAGTTATTCATTTCTAGGATTTCTTCACCCTTTCAAAGTTCATTTTAGATGAAATATTCAAAGTCAAAAATTGGCATATTTTAGGCATATATTCATTGAATCTCAGTTTAGAAGTTTCAAATTGAAGATGATACTCGTCTATGCATTAGTTCATGTTTCCTTATTGATATAATTATTCAAACTTGTGATTGAGTGGGTGGGTGGGGTGGGATGTTAGACTATGTGTCCCTAGACAATCACAAAGTCCAAGATCACCCTATTATGAGTTGTAATATTTATCTATTGATAACGTGTCATAATAATTCACTGACGAGTTTTCAATTACATATAGATCTATAGGTGGTCATATTTGTCACATATTAAGATCTATCTAAACTAGATTACCTATCTAAGCAACACTAACATATCAACATGAACATAAAGAGACCAAGAAAAGGAGAACACCAGATATACATGGTTCACCAAATTGGGCTACGTCCATGAGAAGGGTTGCATCTTCCATTAATATGAAATATATCTCTAAGATTACATGGCATCCTCACATATGCATCACATCAAGCTCCATCAATCAATGTGTGTACAAATGACATTCACAACATGTGATGTGTGATGAATTACAATCAACACATATGTAAAAGGGTATCCTTCACCTCTCTTATATACCAAGAGGTTTGGATTACAATACATCCCATAATACATGTGGGATAAATGAATTTCCTCCTCTTTATATAGAGAATGGTTACAAAGGATATAATTACAGTGATGCATGTGGGATAACTCTATTTTATAACATTAGAGTTATTTTATGCCTTTAAATGATATTTTACCAATATATCACATAAGTCATCATTATATATTCTAACACTCTCCCTTAATGATGACTGGGAGAAAGAATACAAATGGAAGGGAGGTGGAAACACCCCAACATCCCCCATGATGAAAACTTCCAGAATGCTCCATAAGATGCGAATAAAACACACTTCGCCTCATGGATTTGATGAAGACAACATCCGCTTCTCACTGAATCATGAAAGTGAACACGAACCAGGTTGTACAATGAAACAAACATGTGACGCAATCCACCAACAAGATGCCCAGATCTAAAGAGAAGCCATCATGGCTACTAGATCCACAAGATGCCTAGATCACCACTAGAATCATCACAACCATAACTGATAGCTAAAGAACTTTGATATAACATCCACACCAGTGTACAGATACCTTCTTACGGCTGATACAACAGAACATGTGGCTAAGAACACCCCAACAGTGTACAAAATACCTAGATGGCCAATACACATGTAGATAGAAGACATTCTTCCAATCAAGGTGCAATATAGATATCTGTAGAAGACCTCAAACATCGAAGAAACAAGACCCCAATGGTCTATACATCAAAAATGATATCATACAGATGAACATCATGACTTTAACAGTAGAAGATGGATGTCCATCATACAACATTACCGAAATATGATAGAACATGATAAAATTCAACATTACATTCCTTCTTAAGAGGAACCAGAGATCCACAACCAACATATGCTTAAACAAGGAAGGAATAACAGAAGCAAGCTATCTCACAACATGGATAACGAACCTGCACAAAGGAACTTCCAAGAATAAAGCATATAAAAAAACATGATAAGCCCAAAAGACATAAGAAATGATAAAATGACATTGCTCAAGAACATATAAAAAAATGATGTCGCTTCTATGGAATACCATATAAATTTGAGCAAAAGATTATCAAAAAATGATAGGATAAGTTATGATAAAAGAGAGAAGAGCATAAACATGAGTGAGCATAATAGATACCAAGATAGAATAATGAGCCAAAATTTCACTTAAATATATGAAAATTTAGTCACCAAGCAACTAATCTTAAGCATAGGTGCATTTCTTATTAGTATGATGTTAATATGCAAGAGATGAAATGCCCTGAAAATGTCCATGCTTCCATATAGGAAGGTTAGAGACAAATAGCACATGTCAATGCTTCCATTTAGGAACGTTAGAGACAAGTATGAACAATATAACCTCTGCAATCCTAAGAATAGAAATCCCATTGCAACAAGAACAAGGTGCTCATGATAAATATTTCAATATTATAAGATTGCCCAAAGCCATATAAATATTGAGTAAAAGATGATCGAAATAAACATGACATGAGATATATAAAAATAAATCAAAATGTTTAAAATGATCAACATATAGAAATTATGATCAACTCATGATATCACTTATAAAAAATTATGAAATGACAAGTCACTAATGGTCTTAATCATGGGTTTATTTCTTGTTAACACTATGTAAATATGCAAGAGATGAAATGCCCTGGAAATGTCAATGCTTCCACATAGGAATGTTAGAGACAAATAGCACAAGAACTAGATACAATCTCTGCAATACATGAAAAAGAAATTATATCCCAATTAAAGAACTTATGACAAGCCAACAAATATGATATCACATAGATTCAAAAAATTGACTTTACTCGAGAATTTAATTAGCAAGAGCATATAATGATCATAAAGATATTACTTATAAAACAATGAAATTGCTTTTACACAAAGGTCAGCAATAACATATAAATAAAGCAAATAATGATCAAAAGATAACACAAATAAAAGCTTCATTATCATGATTAGAAGAGTGAGACCAAAATAATATCACTTATAGATATGAAAATATAGTCATTAAACAACTAAGTCCTAAGCATACGTTCATTTATTGATGTCACCATTACCATACTAGATATCCATGCTCCTGAAAATGTCAAAAAAATATTCCACACAAAGAAGGTTAGAGGCATAAGAACAAGACAACCTTTGTAAATATGATGAATCATAACAAAAATCCTAATGCAAATAGATCAAGAAGCTCATGACAAGAATTTCAAGATAAGATATGAAACTTTACCTACAGCCCTTAGAAAAGGTGCCAAATAAATTCACTCGCGGGTCTTCCAAACTTTAAAATCGCGTGTACTCGCGAGTTATGCACCGAGAAGTCGCGGGTTCGCAAGTCTGTAAAGACGAAAGAAGCAATTCTGATCATAAATTCATGGGTCTCTGTAGAGTAAGGTCGCGGTTATGCCAAAGCACTCGCGGGTCCCTGTACAGTGAAGTCGCGGTTATACTGAAGTAAATGCGAGTTAGCAGTGAGAACAGTTGCGATTATGCCGTAGCATACATGGGTCTGCTCACTGGAATTCGTAGGTATGCAGTATACCTGCGAGTTCATAGTAGGGAAATTCGTGGTTACCTGCGCTATTTGCGAAGCAAAAGTCACGAACGTCAGGTTTTAGGCCAAAAAACAGTGTTGAATCTGTCGAACACGGAAACCTTCACAAAGTCTACCAAACTTGGACGAAAACTTCCGATCTGATAACCGGAAGATAGATATCCTTGAGGAAAAGCCAAAAAACATATAGATCTACAAAAATAACATTAAGAAACCCTTGAAAAATTTCTACACAACAAGGTTAGGGTTAGAAGTAAAAAACTGCAGAAACATGCCCAGATCTGAAGAGAAGCCTAATGGCTACCAGATAGAAATCAAATATACAAGAAATAAACAATTCCCAAATGATAATAGTTATTGATGAAAGCTATAGAAGGTGCTAGATCCTAGAAACTAGCTCTGATACCATTTCAGAGATTAAGATCTAGCTAATCGCGGGTCCCATCGCGGTTATACTAAAGTAAACGTGAGTTAGTGTTGGCAGGCGGTTTGGTAGAGTGCTATCGCAGCATCTCCGATGCTGCGACAAGGCAGAAGATGGCGTGAATGGCGAGAAGATGACACGAATGGCAATGAGAGGAAGATTAGTTATGCATTTTGGGTCAATTGTACTGCGGAATGCTGGTTTTGGGTCATTTGGACCACATATTATGTAATGTTGAGTCAGCTATACAGCAAAATGCGGGTTTTTGGTCATTTTTGGATAAGTCAGTTAGATATTGGGTCATTTGTCCATAGTCTCAGTTAGGAATTCGGCAGTAAGTGGACAAGAGTTGTAAGGCGAAAGCCTATATATAGATAAGAATCGTAAGTATTAAAGAGAATGGTGGTTGATTTCTAGGTATGTTTTGATGTCAAGAGTCATTGCGGAGATCTCGTTTTTGCAGAGGCATTGTATTCGGGTTGACAATGATAATATGATGAAGCTATTTTGGTGCAATCCCTGTGTTCAATTTGTTCAGTTATGATAATGTTATATTGCACTATACGAATAATGTCATGCTTCTTTGATGCGATACTTGCTTTACAATTACTGTTGTTGCAATGATGAATGTTTGGGTTGAATATTGCTTTACTACTATGTTTAATGCTTAAAGATATCTGTCGTTGTGTTGCAATAAGTTTAAGTATCATAGCTGCAACCATCCTTCTTCATTTGGCGGAAACATGGTTCCGTCTGCTCTTCCTGGACGCCTCGGGTGAGACCTCATCTGCTCTGCAGGTGTTGTTGGGTGGGATAAACCCTGTCCAGGCCGATGCTCAGGAAGACAGTGAGTGGAACCCCTGTTGACTGGCGTCGCACTAAAAAATGGTTCTGTTTCCGGGACCGTGTATAGAGTGAAAGGAGGACATGTTGTGGCATCCGACAAAACCGGAGATTCAAGAATGGTTTGATCAGAAGTTGCAGGAATTCACTGAAGAGGAAAGCAGGAACACTCAATTGACAATAGACCAGTGGGTGGGTAGATACATTCACTACGGTCCGCACGAATGGTTCTTCTATGAATTCTCGATCCTATTGTTTGAATGGTTGGCAAAGTTGACCTTCCAAAAGAGGAACTTCCAAGGTGGTGAACCAACGACCTGGACCCCTGAATTGATTCAGGAACTGTAGGAAGTTGATAATAAGGCATTGCGGGCTGTCGAAGTGTGGTTCGATAGAATCCTAGAAGGCTATATCACAGAGTTCGCAATTGATACTCAGAAGTACTATAGTGAAGCCGAAAGATATTTTTTCCGCGAACCTCGGGGCACGTTTTTATTGTCGCTTCAAATGTCGATCAAGATGCTTATTTGCGAAAAGGGTATATTGAAGATGCATCTTGATCAGTAGACAGTCTGGTGGGTAGATGCCGTGAGTACCACAATTGTTGGGGGGAGGTACATGGAATGGTAAGGGGTAGATGGGTGCAGGTCATGATGAGACTGTGAGTGAAGCAGAGGAAGAAAGTGGTCTTACGAGGGGAGGAGTGAGGTTCCGATAGGAAGAGAGGTAGAGGACAGGAGAAGGTCCTGCTGCGGTCGAACCGTGAGACCATGAAGGAAGACCACATGGGACGAAGTGACATCATAGTCCTGACAAGGACAACCAGGCTACGCGGAGGATAGAGGCAGGACCAAACCCCAGCACCAACGTACCCACACCTCCGCTCACTATCTCTCAGATAGAAAGACATACCACTTCGACACCACCAAGTTAGTCAATTCCATAGAATTTAATTGGTAGTAGTACAGCGAAAGGAGGAAGGAAGCCCAGAATGGCGGGCGATGATGCTAAGTTACCATTGTTCCACGGGAGTGCGATAGACAACCCAGAACAATATTGGTTTTTGTGTGAAGTGGTCTGGACCATAAAACAGATCACCGATGATGTTGTTAAGAAAGGACAATTAGCGGTGACTCTGCGAGGTTGTGCATTAGATTGTTTTATGAAGTTCGTTCTAGTCCCTACTGGAGCCCCAGATAAGTCGTTGGATGAGATTCGGGATGGGATGATTGCCGAATTTAGAAGGCCCAAGTCTGAGGCTCAATATATTACAAAATTAAAGGAAATTAAGTAGTATCCCAATGAGACGGTATGGGATTTCGACCAATGATTCAATACGTTGATGGCAAAGGTTAGTTTCGATATGAGCACCACCCAACATAAAGAGTGGTTCATCACAGCATTGCTACCACACATTCGGATTCCGTTGATGCAACAAAATATCTCGACGCCCAGTGAAGCTCTAGAGATTGCAATGCGATTGGAGGCATCGCCGATTGGAGATAATGCAGCCGGGATGTCGCAGATACAGACGCGGCTCGCTAACTTGAATATACAGCTGCAAGATTTGAAGAATGGCAAGGAACATCGTGGTAAAGTATGGTGTACACGATGCCGAGGAGAAGGGCATACGAAGGAAAATTGGCCGGATTTCTGCAATTATTTGGTGTCAGGTGCGCCAAACCCGTTGAATGGCGACAGCATGCCGTGGTGTTGCGTCTGCCAAGTGTATGGGCATAGTCACGACAATTTCCCTTATATGCAGAAAATGGTTACCACCTCGACGAATCTCTATTGTACATTCTGCAAGTCGGTGGATCATGATGACAAAGATTGCTGTGCATATGGGTTGCTACAAGAAAGAATGTATGATGCATTCTATGTCAAGGACGATCAACGTGCCGTACAACAATTGCAACTACAGCCGCAGGTATCCCAGCTGCTACCTCAACCGCAGATGCAGTTTGTACCACAGCAACAACAATCGCCACAGTTCATGCCGCAATATGCTCTGATGCAGATGGCTCCACAACAGCCACAATAAGTACAACAACGCACGACAAGGGCAAGGGATGCAACTGGCACCAATACAGCAACAGTTTAACCAACCACAATACCAGTAGTAGGGAGGATTACGGGGAGGATACCGGGGAGGACGTGGCATAGGATTTGGTCATGGAGGAGGACGAGGCGGTCGCGGACTTGTTCAATTTTATCACTGTGCGGTATAGGGACACTATCAACGAGACTGCCCACTGCTGCAGAACCAGTGTACATTCTATTTTGTTAACGATCATACAATTGAGAATTGTCCACAGTTGATTGCACGATGGCAGGCAGGGAACACTCCCCAATTGCAGACACAACCCCAGGCACAGCAGCCCACTCAGAACCAAGTACAACAACCAATGCAGAACCAGAATCCGCAGCTGAATCATAACATAAATCAAAATATAAATCAACTGGGGAATGTACCACTGAATCAACAGCAAGGTGCAAACATCGCGACAATTTCTGCAGAACCAAGATCGCAAGATGCTTCCGTTGCTGTGATCACTCGAGAAGGAAAGACAACTGGAGAAGACAGCTAAATGATCCGGTTAGCTGGACAAAAGAAGGTATCATTTGATATTGATGCGGAATGGGAGACGTTTCTTCAGGCATGATGGGCATTAGGAAACGACCAAGGTAAATCCATCATGTATGACATGTTCTCTACTTTTGATGCTACTTCGGAGGTTATCCCGTCGCGTCGGTCCAGCACACTTCGAGCATTTTTGGAACATTATATGTCCCTGGAAAAAGATCCCGACACTCTTGCTGCGATTGAAGCCTTGTTGCGACGACCGACCCAGGATCGACAAGAGCTCGCAGTTAATTCCTTACAATGACGGAAGATGGGTAAGGAGATGCGGATGAATATTCAAATTGGCGACTATGATGTTGATTCAGTGATTCTGGATCTTGGTTCGGATGTCAACATCTTGACCAAGCAGGTCTGGAAGAAGATGGGGAGCCCCCCATTGAGCTGGTTTCATGTATAGCTCCGATTGGCTAACCATGCGAAAGTAACACCCATTGGGCGAGTTCCACGGCTAGTGGTAGATATCGAAGGTATGAAAACCTATACCGAATTTGATGTCATAGAAGTTGTCGAAGGCGGTAACTCTTATCCCACGCTGTTGGGGATTGGATGGGCTAATGATAGTGGAGTTGTAATCAACTTCAAGCGACGGATGATGACTTTTGAAAATCACGATCTCAAAGTTATCGCCCCGTTGGATCCGGCTGAAGGATGCCTCTACATAGAGCCAGTGAAGGACGATGATCCCAACGGATGGGACCATGCATTCAATATTTCTGAATATTATATACATTCGACTGCCAACGGTGAGCTGGGATGGCGCAGTGACAACTCTGCGTCTTCTGACTCTGATGATGCGCTGGAATATTGGCAGAACCGCTTGCACGAAGTGTCGCTCCATAAGTGCGGGTTGGTCACATAGTCATTATGCCGTGTCGCGACTGAAACAGTTACACTACCAATATATGAAGGACTACCTGGCTTATTCGGCTTTCTAATGGAGTTCGAAGAAAGAGTTTCCGAACCACAGCGCTTACTGGCATTGAATGAAGCGTTGAAGGCTGCTCCAGCATGCTGGTGGGCTTCACACAAGGCATTGATTGATGGATGGTCGAAATGACGAAGATTGATGATGGTACATTTTGGTGACACTGAGGTTTACCACAATGGAAAGTATGATGGTCGAACTGATCCAGGTGGTCACTTGATGGAATGTCAGAGGCTATGGGTATCGCGACCAAAAGATGAGTGGGTCCATGCTTTTATCCATACTTTGGATGAGATGCCACGTTCATTGTATACTGCAGCTGAGTTGCAAGGGGAAATTTCTACTTGGCTGGAGCTCACAGTGTGTTTTACCCATACATTCAGTTTTGCGGATGCCGATCCAGAGGTTAATAATGCATTATAGCTCATCTGTGATGTAATTCTGTAGGTTGTCACGGTAGCATATCCTGCGGATCCGCACACGCACTGCCAGATGCAGTCTCTCATGGAGTGTTTCAATATCAGTGGTGGGCCAGAAGATGGTGATGATCCGCGGAATGCGAATATCCCAAATTCAGAAGGAAGTCGTGCTGTGGTACCACTTGATGCGCCAAGCAACCCGATCAGTCAACCGTTGAAGATCCACAAGATTAACATTGGGACAGAGGACACTCCGAAGTTCGCAAATGTCAGGGATTACTGGGATGATGAGCTGATAAGAAAGGTTACCGATTTGCTCCATGAGTTTCAGGACATATTTCCTACTAAGTTTTCCGACATGAAGGGAATTATGGGCGACTTAGGAGAAATGAATATTCCATTAAAACCAGATGCTAATCCGATCCGGCAGCGACCCTATCGATTGAATCCGTGACATAAGGAGCGGGTCAAGGCTGAAATGGATCGCATGTTGGACGCTGGTATTATTGAACCAGTTGAGGAGTCGGAATGGATTAGTCCTATGGTGGTACATGATAAGAAGACTAGTGAAGTGTGCATTTGCGTTGACCTCAAGAAGCTAAATGATGCATGTTTGCATGATCCGTTCCCCACTCCATTTACTCATGAAGTGCTTGAAGGTGTGGGTGGCCAGGAAATGTACTCCTTCACAGATGGGTTCTTAGGCTATCATCAAATCCACATTGCCAAAGAAGATCGCCATAAGACAACTTTCGTTACTAAATGGGGCTGCTTTCAATACACTGTAATGTCGTTTGGTTTGAAGAATGCACCTGCGATATTTTCGCGGGTTGTTGTTGCTGCATTGAAAGACTTCATTCAGAAATTCTTACAGGTATACATGGACGATTGGACGGTCTATGGTTTGGTCCGTGATCATTTGGCGAATCTGCGGTTGATGCTTGAGCGATGTCGACAACACCAGATATCGTTGAATCTGAAGAAATGCATCTCTTTGTGCACCGTTTGGAATATTGCTCGGCCATATTGTGTGTAAGCAAGGGTTGTTGGTCGATCCGGCCAAGATTGCGCTCATTTTTATCTTGCAACCGCTGACCACTGTTAAGCAGTTGTGGGTGACGCTAGGACACACGGGGTATTATCGCAAGTTCATCAGGGGTTATGCTGCGATTACTGCCCCTATGGAGAAATTGCTGAAGAAGGATGCGCTATTTCAGTGGACCCCGTAATGTCAAGACAACTTTGAAACACTGAAGGCGAAGATGGCGTCGGCATTGATATTGGTATTTCTGGACTGGAGTAAGGAATTCCATGTCCATGTTGATGCCTCATCGATTGCATTGGGCATCGTATTGTCTCAACCAGGAGAATACAACCTTGATCATCCTATTGCTTTTGCAAGTCGAAAGTTGTCCTCTGTAGAAATAAATTACACTACCACTGAGCGGGAAGGTTTGTAAATGGTCTACACGCTGTAGAAGTTCAAGCACTATTTGTTGGGTGGGCACTTTAAAATGTTCACCGACCATTCCGCATTGAAATACCTAGTCAATAAGCTTGTGTTGGGGGAGAAGATATTCTGCTGGCTACTTCTTTTTTAGGAGTTGATTTTGAAGTCATTGTGAAGCCAGGCCGGTTGAATGTCGGTCCTGATCATCTCTCGCGTATCGATACAGGAGAGGAGCCGACCAACATTGAAGATGGTTTACCAGATGCTCAACTGTTTCGGGTTGAGGTTGTAGATGGTTACTTTGCGGAAATCATCCAGTTTCTGACAACGGGTACTGCACCAGACGAGTTCACCACCAGTCAGAAGAAGCAGTTGGTAGTCAAAGATGCAGACTTCCAGTTAATTGCAAGAGAGTTATACAAAATGGGTGTCGATGAGGTATTGCGCAGATGTGTCTTGCCGCATGAGAAATCGTAGATATTAGCAGAAGCGCATGGAGGAGTAGTCGGAGGACACTATGGCGGTAGGGCGACTGCTAGGAAAGTGTTGCGTGTTGGGCTATGGTGGCCCACACTACATAATGATGCGACAGACTATGCGCGGTCCTGTGATGTCTGTCAGTGAACTGGAAAACCATCCCGATGCGATGAGATTCCATTGATGCCCCAGTTGACATTGCAGCTATTCGACAAATGGGCGGTGGATTTTGTAGGACCGATCAATCCACCAGGGAATCTCACAAGTGCATGCTATATTATCACCGTGACAGAGTATTTGACTCGATGGGCAGAAGTTGCACCAGTCATTGATTGCTCCGTGGCCACAGCCACGCGATTTCTCATTGACCACATTGTCACTCGCTTTAGCTACCCTAAGATATTATTGAGCGATCAAGGAAACCACTTTCTTAATCGCACCATCAGTGCATTGACGGAGGAGTTGCAGATACAGCATAAGAAGAGTACACCCTATCATTCGCAGGCAAATGGCATGGTGGAGGATTTCAATAAGATATTGGAGCATGCGCTGACAAAGGTGTGTAACGTGAACCGCGATGACTAGGATCTCAAAATCCCAGCAGTATTGTGGGCCTATCACACCACATGTAAACGGATGACAGGGCAGACACCATTTAAGCTGGTGTATGTCCAAGAAGAAATTATGCCCATGGAGTATATTGTTTCGAGTCTACGTATTGCGGTCGCAACAGGCCTAGATGATGCAGCGGCACTAGATGAACGTCTAGAGCAGTTGGTGCAATGGAGGAAGATCGTTTCATCGCTAGATTCCACCAGGGGGTAGAGAAGGATCGCCAGAAGGCATGGCATGATCGACACATAAAAAATAAATAGTTTCAGCAGGGCGACTTGGTGCTATTGTATGACAGCAGGTTTATGAAACAATCAGG
Source organism: Larix kaempferi (assembly GCA_027924585.1). NCBI lineage: Eukaryota > Viridiplantae > Streptophyta > Pinopsida > Pinales > Pinaceae > Larix > Larix kaempferi. The sequence goes on along the minus strand of BSBM01000341.1, from coordinate 3,126,063 downwards.
AAAGTTGCAGATGCATTGGCTTGGTCCATATCGCATCGGTAGTATTACTTTAGGGGGTGCGGTTCTACTGCAGCGGCTGGACGGGGCGATGCTCCCAAAACTGGTGAATGGTCATAGGTTGAAGCCCTATCAGTCAGGCTTGGAATAGCGCGATGCTTGAGTCGCATTGAAAAAAAAAAGAGAAGTAGATTGATTGGTGGCAGGATGGCGCACCAACACAGATGAACTGCAGAAGCAGGGAGGCTTCTGCCGTAAGTTTGGAGCGGTTTGTGACACCTAGGAGTGTTGCGCTTGGGTCACATCCGAAATCATGACGCAGATGGGACTTTTCCCTTTTTATAGATATGATCATTAGTCGATTTCGATCATGTCAAAAGACCTCATGTTTGGGCTTAGGAATACACTGAGGCAGTATGACCAATGGGACTTGCCAGGATGGTCTGCATGGTTGGCACGAAGCATCCATCATGTCGGCATGGCCAAATAAATGCTTTGCACATTTTTTCATGAAGGAAACCAGGTGAAGGTATGATTCCTCCACCGTTCGGATAATCGTCACACGGAACGATGACGAATTATGATTACCCTGGGGTGCGAGCAGGTGGTGCAACACCTTGTTGAGGCAGATGGATGACAGAGTGCGCTATATAAATAAAGGACCTGAGGGGAGTAAGCACACAGAGGTTGTTTTAGTTAAGAAGGGTTATGCTACGAAAGGCTTTGGCATTTTGTTAAGTTAGGAATTCTAAGGAGGTTGTGGAAATGATCTATTTTATTTCACGGGGTGGCACTCCCGGTGCGCTGAGGGCCCAAACCATGAGTGTCCATGAGAGGTTAGAGCAAGCGGCATTTCGGACACTCCGGCGTCACAAGCATGAAGTATCATCCGAGATATCTAGGCAGTTGGTGATGGTTCGAAGTCTCGTGGTCCTTGCGACCACACAAAAGTGGGGGGGTTGTCGGCCCCGGGTCCTTGTAATGTATGCTTACTGGTGTGAAACAGATGTGCTGGAATCGCTGGCCTGTTTTACAACTTGGCATTGCTTGCAAAATTCCTCTCCATCTACAATTGGTCTCTCGAGACTAGAGGATGAGTTTTCAAGGCCTACAGCCATAAGCTGGGAAGAGTCCACCTTTGGGTAAGCAGTACATGACAGCAAGCAGACGATCAGCACACCAGAAGGAGCAGAGAAACATTGTGAGATCTAGACAGCAAGAACAATTGTAGAACTCGAGTTCCACCCTAGTAGAGTAAAGACCACCGAGTTCACCGTATCCTGTTGACGTGGCTCGAGGGCGAGCCACAAGATTGTGTTGGGGGTCTGTTGGCAGGCGGTTTGGTAGAGTGCTATCATAGCATCTCCGATGCTGCGACAAGGCAGAAGATGGTGCGAATGGCGAGAAGATGACCTAAATGGTGATGAGCAGAAGATTAGTTATGCATTTTGGGTCAATTGTACCACAGAATGCGGGTTTTGGGTCATTTGGACCACATATTATGTAATGTTGAGTTAGATATACCGCAAAATGCAGGTTTTTCGTCATTTTTGGATAAGTCAGTTAGATATTGGGTCATTTGTCCATAGTGTCAGTTAGGAAGTAGGTAGTGGACAAGAGTTGTAAGGTGGAAGCCTATTTATATATAAGAATCATAAATATTAAAGAGAATGGTGGTTGATTTCCGGGTATGTTTTGATGTCAAGAGTCATTGCGGAGATCTAGTTTTTGCAGAGGCATTGTATCCGGGTTGACAATGATAATATGATGAAACTATTTTGGTTCAATCCCTGTGTTCAATTTGTTCAGTTATGATAATGTGATATTGCACTATACGAATAATGTCATGCTTCTTTGATGCAATACTTGCTTTACAATTACTGTTGTTGCAATGATGAATGTTTGGGTTGAATATTGCTTTACTACTATGTTTAATGCTTAAAGATATCTGTTACTGTGTTGCAATAAGTTTAAGTATCATAGCCGCAACCATCCTCCTTCATTCGGCAGAAACATGGTTCCGTCTACTCTTCCTGGACACATCGGGTGAGACCTCATCTGCTCTGCAAGTGTTGCTGGGCAGGATAAACCCTGTATGGGCCAGTGCTCAAGAAGAATGCAGTATGTGTCGATAGTGAGTGGAACCCCTGTCGACTGGTGTCGCGCTAACAGTTAGCAGTGAGAATAGTTGCGATTATTCCATAGCATACGCGGGTCTGCTCACTGGAAGTCGCGGGTCTGTAGTATATTCGCGAGTTCGCAGTAGGGCAAGTTGCGGTTACCTACGCTGTCTGCAAAGAAAAATTCACAAACGTCAAGTTTTAGGCCGAAAAACAGTGCCGAATCTGTCGAACACGAAAACCTGCACAAAGTATACATAACTTGGACAAAAAATTCTGATCTGATAACCAGAAGATAGATCTCCTTGAGGAAAATCCAAAGAACATATAGATCTACAAAAATAACATCAAGAAACCCTTGAATAATTTCTGCAAAAATCTACACAACAAGGTTAGGGTTAGAAGTAAAAAACTGCAGAAACATTCCCATATCTGAAGAGAATCCTAATGGTGTGGGTACGCTACTGTTGGGGGTTGGGCTTGCCTCTGCCTTGGGCGTATCCTGCTTGTCCTTGTCGGCACTGTGGGGTCGCTTCATCTCATGTGGTCTTCCTTCGTGGCCTTGTGGTTCGATCGCAGCAGGAACTTCCCCTGTCCTCTGCCTCTTCTCTTGTCGAAACCTTTGTCCTTCCCTCGTAAGACCACTCTCTTCCTCGACTTCCTTCACAGTATCATTGTAACTTGCACCCATCTACCGCATATCATTCCATTTCCCCCCTTGTCTTCACGATACCCATGACCTCCGCACACCAGGGCTCTACTACTCGAGGTTCATCTTCAGGATCCCCTTTTCACAGATGAGCATCTTAATGGACAATTGTAAAGACAAAAAGAACCTACCTCTTGGTCCGTTGAAAAAGTCCCTTTCCGCTTCACAATAAGATTTCGTTGTATCAACCGCAAACTCGGTGATATAGCCCTCCAATATGATTCCAAGCCAGACTTCAACAGCCCGTGATGCTTTGTTGTCTACTCCTTACAACTCTTGGATCAATTCTGTGGTCCAGGATGTTGGCTCACCACCTTGGAAATTTGTCTTGTGAAAAGTCAATTGAGCTAACCACTCATACAAGATGATCAGGAATTCATAGAAAAAATACTTGTGTGGACCGTCGTGTATGTACCTTTCCATCCACCAATCCATCGTCAGTCTAGGGGTCTGATTCTCTTTCTCAGCAAACTCTCGTAACTTTTGGTCGAACCATTCTTGAACTTACGGTCTCGTTGGATGCCACAACATGTCCTCCCTTCTCTTCGTGCTAGGGTCCTGACAACGGAACCATTTGTTGACACGAACCCAGTTGACAGGGGTTCCTCACTCTGTCGACACCAAAACCACTAGGATCTCCCTGACCACTGGCCCTGTTGACGTAGCGTCTATCGACAGGGGTTCACTTCGCATTGTCGCCAAAACGCTACCAACCCTAACCCCCTTACACACCAGCCCAGAAAGGTGTAACCCTTTCCAGCAACACTTGCGGAGCAAGTGCAGTCTCACCCGAGATGGACAAAGGGGCTGCTGGAACCAAGTTTCCGCAGTGGAGTTGAGGATATGCTTTGAACACACATTACCCTTGTAATGACCAGAGATCATAACATTCGCAACATACTAACAATTCATCATTCACACATTAAGTCATTTGCAGAGTTCAATAGATAACAAACATTTGGAACAACATATTCAACTTACATATTCAGATTAACAGTACTTCTTAAACCCACAGCATATTCACATCAAAGATACTCTAAAATAGTTACATTCATCATCACATAAAACTAGAGACAGACATTGCACCATAATCGAACGTCTTCATTCATTCACTAACCCTGCGGAATGAACCTCGCAGAAACAGTCAATACACCATGTTGCGGATACAAAACAGACCCAAAAGATAGGATCAATCATTCAAAACTGGATGCCCTCAGGATTACAATCCTAATCTATTTATATGCTTCTATTTGGTTACAAAACGGTCCACATGACCAAATTAACTAATCTAACAATTCTTGCGCTTCCGCGAACTCCACGAATGGTCCTTCTTCCACGGAATGACCCTTTCGCACCTGTCGACTTCCGTACTTCCTACGGACTTATCCCATGCCAACAGGCCCAAACAGGTTTTACCCTGTCCAACAACACCTGCGGAGCAGATGAAGTCTCACCCGAGATGTTCGAGGGAGAGCTGACGGAACCACGTTTCCGCCGAATGAAGGAGGATCATGTGCATCTACTTATCGACTTAGCGCAACATTATTTAACAGATCTAACTATTCAGCTTATGCATCAAACATAATCGCATCATCATTCAACAGATCTTATTATCAACAAAACCATTAATGCGCAAATAGATCTAACAATATAACAACATTTGGAATAGGAAAACATCGCATCATTCACAGATTCATATCGCAGATACACATCACATTCATAACAGGAAAACAAGAAAGTCACAATGATTCTGCTTAAGCTCCGTCATGTCATATTAACCTTCGCAACAAAATACAGATCAACAGAGTTCTTATGTTGCATACCCATATTGAAAAGACCAATATCAATATCCAAAACCAAACATGTTGTATTCTTCTATTATCATGATAAGGATGATCCTAACACTTGCAATGCTACATCTATTTATAGGCTTGCACCTTTACATTTATGGTCCACTTAGACAACCGCCTAACTACTTCTTAACAAAATCTACAAAAGAATGACCCTAATCTGCACAATGTAGTCCAAAATGACCCAAAACATACATAAAATAATATCATTTCCGACTTGTGCGCGGTTTTCCTTCTTGCGCGTCATATTTGACCTTGCGCAACATCCGTGATGCTGCGCAGCTGACTTATCCAAACCCTCCTGCCAACAGGTCTTCTCACTGGAAGTCGTGGGTCTGCAGTATACTCGCGAGTTCACAGTAGATCTAGTCGTGGTTACTCGCATTGTCTGCAAAGCAAAAGTTGCGAACGTCAGGTTTTAGGCCGAAAAACAGTGCCGAATCTACCGAACACGGAAACCTGCACAAAGTCTACCAAACTTGGACGAAAAATTCCGATCTGATAACCGGAAGATAGATCTCCTTTAGTAAAATTCAAAAAACATATAGATCTACAAAAATAACATCAAGAAACCCTTGAAACATTTCTGCAAAAATCTACACAACAAGGTTAGGGTTAGAAGTAAAAAACTGCAGAAACATGCCCAGATTTGAAGAGAAGCCTAATGGCTACCAGATAGAAATCAAATCTACAAGAAATAAACAATTCCCAAATGATAATAGTTATTGATGAAAGCTATAGAAGGTGCTAGATCATAGCAACTAGCTCTGATATCATGTCAGAGATTAAGATCTAGCTAAACTAGCTTACCTATCTAAGCAACAATAACATATCAACATGAACATAAAGAGACCAAGAAAAGGATAACACCAGATATACGTGGTTCACCAAATTGGGCTACGTCCACGAGAAGGGTTGCATCTTCCATGAATATGAAAAAGATCTCAAAGATTACATGGAATCCTCACATATGCATCACATCAAGCTCCATCAATCAATGTGTGTACAAATGGCATACACAACATGTGATGTGTGATGAATTACAATCAACAAATATGTAAAAGGGTCTCCTTCACCTCTCTTATATACCAAGAGGTTTGGATTACAATACATCCCATGATACATGTGGGATAAATGAATTTCCTCCTCTTTATATAGAGAATGGTCACAAAGGATATAATTACAATGATGCATGGGGGATAACTCTATTTTAATATAACATTAGAGTTATTTTATGCCTTTAAATGATATTTTACCAATATATCACATAAGTCATCATTATATATTATAACAATAATGATTCACTATAAATTCATATCATTAGATGAATACAAATGTAGAATACAGATTAAATCCTTTTCCATCAATTTATTGTCTATTCTATTTCTTAACGCTTTCCTACTTGAGAAACATTTATAGATCAAAACCGATCATCACAACCTAAAATACTTTTTGAAACAAAGAATTTCCTCCCTTAAGCAACAAAAATGGGTCACCAAAATGTTGGGATACAACTATGAGATAATTTACCAAAAGGGAAAGGATAATGTGGTAGCATATGACATGTCTCGATAGTTTGAAGAGGAAGGTTCGCTTTTTTCCTTCTCCTTCATTTTCATGGACTAATTGAATGGTGTTCACAATGAATGTTGACAGATAAGATGAAACTATATAAATGAGTGGATCCAATGTAATAAGATGCCTTGTGAAGCATGATGTGATTAGAGCTATGCTCATTTGGAAGTTTCTACCTCAAATAGGCAAGTGAACAACACTTTTTTCAATAAAGGTATTATTATTGTGATATTTGGTTATCTATAATTGGTTATCATGTGATAATTATATACTTTCATTATGAAATCTTACTTTATTCTATTATTTATCCTCTTAATTTTATGTTTTGTTATTAAGATACATTCTTAATACCATCTAACTATCCCTTAGAGTTCCTAAACTCGGTAATATTAATAAAGATGTCAAATATTAACTTAATACTTGGGGAGTTGAGGAAGCGGTCACCCTACAAACTAGTAATCATATTAAAAGTATTGTTATATATAATTTATGGAGAAGTTGTGGTGCGATAAATAATTAGAGGATAAGAGAAAATTAAGATATTATAAGGATGTGACTAACCACAATCTAGAAGATCAAAAGTATCTCTCTATTTTAACTAGCATACTTACGGAGAAAATCAACACTACTAATATAAAAACAAACTCTCACGAGCTCCATAATGAAACATGACATTGGAAAATTCCTAAAATGTAGTGGAACAAAATAATTTGTAATCTCTCACACTAAGAGGGTTGAAGATGAAAATCTTATTCTCTTAGAATGACTTGCATACACCCACATTAGATCTCAATTTAAAAATATTTGTTATAATACCAACCTTCCTAACCTTTTAACTCATCATAACTATGGTGAGTTAGGAATGCTTCTCTTAAAGCTTTTTAAACAAAGAAATAAAATTTTAAAGAAAACCAAGTATCCTTACTTTTTAAAGGTTTGATAGACCAAAGCCAATCTTAGTGGAGGTTAATAACCACCACCATCATTATTAAGAATACAATAATGCTAGAATATTTATAATGGTAAGTTATTTGTGAAATATATTAATGTTATAATATTTATGATTGTAATCTATTTGCAAAATATTTAAAATATGTGTTTAAGAGAATTAAAGTGTTGTCAATGTAGCTTAATTTTTGAGCTTTTTAAGTGTTAATTTAGTGTATTTATGAAATATTATTTTAATTTAGTGATAATATTAAACTTGATCAATGAGATTTTTAGAATGAAGAGGCATGGAAATAAAAGTAAGTGGTTATGCTGTATGTTAATATTTAGTTAAAATAAGATGAATAAGTAATATATGAAAACATAGTAAAAATATACAAATAATTCTTAGAAGAGGTTTTTCTCTTAACGAGTCTAAATGCATGATAATGTTTTTCTAGTGAATTTTTTTATTGAAATCTGGTGATTTATTTTCTTTTATTTTTAATTTTGGATTTTGTGTGTTTTAAATAGCAATTTGAATGTCTAAATCAATTCAACAACCTTAAATACCTTAAGACATCTCGATTAAACAATTTTAACACTAATTTCTGATAATTTAAAAAATTCTTCTCAAATTTCATCAAAATCTTGCCAAAAAATGTCGAAAAAACCGAAACCATCAACCATTTAAATTACTCACTTTCTTAATACATGATATTGAAAAAAATAAGTAATACATCCGAGTGAATATATACTTTGAACATACTAATATTTAACCCTTATATTATAATAGAGATTTCGTACAAGTGTTATATCAAAACCAATAAAATCCATATCTTTTTATTTTTATGTTTTATATCTTAAATAATGAGATAAAAAGATAGATCTCATAGAAAGTAGATGTCGTATTTAACAATTCTAAAAAAATAAAAATCCAAACTTTTTTCTATAGTTTTATTATCCTTTTTACAGTTCATCTACTCACAATGTGATAAATGTGCATTTTCCCCGATACATGTGAGGTTTTTTATTTTACTAAAATATATGAGTACTTTTTTTCCATAGAAAAAACTCATAATCCATTCATTCAAAAAGAAATACAAATTAGATACTTCAGGTTTTATTGCACTATGTTCAAAGAAAGTTTCAGCTTATCCAAAACTGTAACTAGCAATAACCTTCTACATTTACTCTTGTCTACCTTAAAGGCTCTAAAAAAACAAAATAAGTGCATTAAATTTCTGCATAAGTGCTTCCCAAAGAGCTCTTGATAGAGCTTCCCCAATTCTAAATATAGAAATCACAACAAAAAGTCCAAAAAGGAATTAGCATGGCTCTGAAACCCCCCAGGATTTCTCACAAACTCTTGCAGGGAAAGAGAGCCCATCCTTGGAAAGGGTGTCTGCTTTAACATTCTGCTCTCTACATATATGGATGAAGCTTGTATCCTGAAAATTCTGGTTCAAAATATCTACACTGTGTTTGATACCTGTAAGATTCAAGTTTGATATCTTACAAACCTTATTCATTGCTTTTATCCAAAGGTCCGAGTCCCCCAAAATTTTTAAAGTCAAAACAGATCCCTCATTCGCTATCTGAAGCAGTAGATGAAGCGCCAGACCTTCTGATTTTTTGTTGGAGCCTTCTCCTCCATTGGCCTTGAAATCTATCATGCCCCTATTCTGCATCATCAAGACGCCCCCCAAGCCGCAGACTCTTTTAGCTTCCTCTCCCTTCCCATCTGGAGGTAACATCTCGCAGGCCCCATCAAAAAATCCGATGTTCGGGTCACCTGTATCACTGAACTTTAGTTGTCTAGGAAGTTTAACCACTACATGATCAGAACAGGACCTGTAAGTTTCTAAGACATTATTTACAACGTAGAAAACATGAAGGCATCGATTCTCAAAAATAGCAGCGTTGCGGTTCTTCCAGATATTCCACAAAACTAAATACAGAATACAGCAAAGAGGTTTAAGAGCCGAGTCTGTAAACCATTTTTGAAAATTACTTTCAAATGTATCTTCTTCCCAAAGACGATCCTGCTGTATACTATCCTTTAATCCTAGCCAGACTCAGGTCGAGAAAGGGCACATCTAAAACAAATGCTCAAGTGATTCTTCCGCTTCCAAACACAGACTGTAATGTCTAGGTCCAGACATATTTCATTTTTGTATATTTTCCCACGTTAGCACCTTCCCATTCATAAGCAATCACATAAAGACCTTAATTTTTTGGGCCACCCGCACTTTCTAGAGAGGTTTCCACCACCAGCTTTCTAGAGTTAACTCCTTGCTCCAGAAAAGTTTATAAGCTGAGCAAACCTAGTATTTACCTCCCTCCAGGTTTCCTGACCAAACCAGAGAATCTGGACCTTCTTTTAACATAATGAAACCTTTAGACAAATATTTTTTCCACATATTATAGCACTCAATCGAACAAAGGGGGATCGCCAGATCTGAGGCCGTCATCCACTGCTGCAGTATGTTATCTTCCCTGCCTATTCCTGCAACATCCTGAAGGGTGAAAAACACTCTTTCATTGAGATGCTCAATCAGACCCAAAGGAAGATTTCTCTATTGTTTAATCCCCATCATCTTATCTCTCCCCGCAAGAACCTTGGACCCATCTCCCACCGCCCAGGCCAGAAGATCCTCAATAACAGGGAAAACCCCAACCAAATCTTTCCATAAGAACGAACCTCCTTTCCCTTCCTTCTTCGGATTTCTGATCCAATCTAATAAAGAATAGTTTCTAAGATACTTTGATTTTAGGACCGTCTGCCATTTACCATCCTTGGCTATAAACTGCCAGTTTGACTTCGCTATCAAATATTTCCCAAATATATGAAGTTCCTTCAGTCCCCAACCTCCTTCACATTTCGGTTTAGCAATAGAATGCTAGGAATCCCAGTGGATGCCTTCAGCTTTATTCCCTTTCCACAGAAAACTAAATAACATCCTGCGCAACTTGAGAGTAACTCCTTTAGGAATTGCCGCTAGAATCATCCAATAAACTGGAATTGCGTTCAACACCGACTGAATCAACACAAATCCCCCCCCACGGGATAGAAAATGATTGCACCACAGGTTGATCCTCCTTTCCACCTTGTGAAGGAACCAGTCCCAGTCAACCTTACCATAGAAATTCGATTTAATAAAAAACCCTAAATACTTAAACCCTTCGGCCAGAGGCAAGAGGTCCATCGACATAACAGTCTCCAGGAAATTCAACTGACAGTTATCCAGATGACTATAGTAACAGGAAGACTTCCTCAAGTTCATAATAATTCCTATAGCCTGACTGAAAAACCTTCTTTACAACCAATATCTCCTCTTCCGACTCCCCTAAAAACAACAGCGCATTATCGACAAGAAGATGTGTGTTACAATAATACCTTCAATATTGAGCCCACAAATTCTCTTTCTTCCATGAGCTTCCAAAAATAAACAACTAAGTCCTTCCATCACAAGCAAAAACAAATAAGGAGATAAGGGGCATCCTTGGCGGAGCCCCCTCTGCGGTTTAAAAAAATTCAACGATACACCATTAATCAAAACAACAAACTCCACCGACGAGATGAAGGACCATATCCAATTCACCACCAGTAGAGAAAACCTAAGCTGCAAAAGGGTAAGATGCAAATACATCCAGCTAATGCGATCATACGCCTTTTCCAAATCAATCTTTATCACCTTAGTATAAATTTTCTTTGTTTTTATAGTGTGAATACATTCCTGAGCCAAGCCCACAACCTCATGGATGCTTCTATCTTTAAGGAATCCAAACTGGTCAGCTGAAACCTTAAGATCCAAGATAGGTTTAAGTCGTTCGACAATAATCTTCGAGATGAGTTATACACAGCATTACACAACGATATTGGGCGAAAGTCCCCAGAGGTCTTAGGGTTATCCACCTTAGGAATCAGCGCCAGAAAAGTAGAATTAAAACTCGCTGGTAAATTCACTGTAAGTTTGGTTTACTCCACAACTCTCAACAAATATGCTCCCTTAAGATAAAAAAACCCCGGAAAGAACTCCGAGGTCCAACCATCCGGACTCGGACTTCGGTCTTTCTTGTCCTTCCCTAAAACTACTTCCAACTCTTCCAGCATTACCGAAGCTTCCAACTCTACATTATCTTCCTCCGAAAACCACTTAGGAAATTTAGTACACAGGTTGAGTGTCTCTGATAAGTTTATCTGGGATTTAGAGTAAATATCTTGAAGAAACTTCACCCCTTCTTCAGCTAGGCTTTCAAAACCTCGTACTATCCATCCATCCTGATTAGTCATCTCCCAAATGGTATTACATCTTTTCCTCTGATTGATAAATTTATGAAAAAAATAAGCGTTTTCATCCCCAAGAGTTAGCCAAACAGCTCTACTCTTAATCCTAGAATCCGCTTCCATTTCAAGGAGGATATCATTCTTTTTTCCCTCTAAAGAAGATAACTTTTCCAAGTTCTGAACATCAAGTATAATAGACCCCAAACTGTAAATGAGCTCAATTTCCCCCACAATTCTTTTCAATCTGAGATCCCGACTCCTAAATTGCTTAATAGACCGGGCTTTAGTAACTTTCTTCACGACACTTAAAGCAGCTGCAAATTGACTGCCAGCGGATTCATTAAGATTTGGGTCAAAAGCAGAACAATGATCCCTTACTAAGCTAGTAAATTCGCCATTGTTCATCCCGTGAGAATTGAATTTAAAGGGCGACGTCGATTTTATTTCCCCCTCATCAATCTTATAGAGAATCGGAAGGTGATCCAATCCCCCTCCAATAGATATCCAAGACCTAACATTAGCCACTTTGCTCAAAAGACAACCCTGGAACAGAAACCTGTCGAGCCTCTTTGCAATGGTCATGTCCCCTGCCCGCTTGTTGAACCAAGTCGGCTTTAACTCGAATGGTTCTATGTCAATTAAATCCTTGGATTCCAAAAGAAACTGAAAAAAATCTTGTAAAGGATCCATACAAGCACGCTTCCCCCATATCTCACCCCTGCTCAGCGTGAAGTTTAGATCCCCTGCCAGAAGATAAGGAAGATCTTTTAAGAAGTAAGACTCTAAAAGTTCGTTCCAGAACTCCACTTTACTCACATAGGGTCCGTAAACATTAAGAGTTAAGAACTATAAATCAAGAGCATTACATACAAAAGTGTAATGTCCCCATTTTGACCCCCTTTGTATTAAATCGTAAATGATGTAAATATTGTAATTTAATCATGGTGAGGAGCTCAAGGCCAAGGCCCCACCATTGATTTAGCGTTTCATGTATCGGCAATTAAAAATAGATGCCTATGGTTCTTGTGCGAGATGGGCACAATGTAAATAAGACATCATGTAAATATGAATTTTAATGGAAAAACCCACAACTAGCTATGCAATGCAACAAAACGATGGGGCACGATTCTACAAGGAATAGGGAGGGGAAATAACCAAACCCTTGAACCACTAGGGTCATCCCATGTGTTAATAAGAAAAAGCATGAACTCTTAACTATCCATTTTGTCTCATGCACCCAATCATTTAACTCTTCCAAAGATTGGTTGGGGCAGTTAATGTCTTGGGATTGGAGAAGTATGGCAGTCAGATTTCGTGCATGGGAAAGCCATCAACCTGAAAATCGTATTTTTCGCTTGCTGGGCAAGAAAACCCCCACGAAATGCTGCCTAAGGCAATTCCTCATCCATTACGTTCTTCCTGGCACGCAGACTGAGCTCACTGGAATTTATCCTCACGTTTTTCACCATAACTCTGTGTTTTTCCATGCCCAGGATGTGATGCACCTGCAACAATTAATTAACAAGAATACGCGAAATAGCAGAAATGACAGAACTCAGAATCACTTTTATATTGATCACAGGCCACTTCGAGGGGGCAACCTCCTTTGAGCAAGCTCAATACAAATAACTTCACGGTACCTTCATAGGTCTCGACACACACTTATATACTAATTCTAGGCGCCAATACTATGGGTCAAAACCATGGGCCGTTACAAACTATGGATCAACAATACTACGGGCGACTTACAAAGCATATGCGCCAACAACAATAACACAAACTATTGATCAACAAATACTACGGGACGGCTTACAAAGCATATGCGTCCAACAACAACATACTAACAAAGTAAAGGCATGGGTTCCTAACATCCCCTCCCCCTTAAAAAAAGCTTTGTCCTCAAAGCTTTAGATGTGGAAATTGTTGTTGAATCTGAAGGAGTGGTTCCCATGTAGCATCCTCTGGTTGCATGCTATGCCACTGAATTAAGACCTATGTGATAGAGAGAGAGCGAAGCTGACGCATGCGCCGATTGAGGATGGCCTCTGGCTCCAAAAGGATGGATCCTTCATTATCCAGTTCGGGTAAAATCGTTTGTCCACTGATGTTGGTGCCAAGAACTTTCTTCAGACAAGAGACATGAAATACTGGATGAATGCGGGAAGAAGGAGGAAGTTCCAATTTATAAGCAACGGACCCAATCTTCTGAAGAATCCGATATGGCCCATAGAACTTTGGAGCGATCTTATGACACCCTTTGAGTTTCAAGGATGATTGTTTGTACGGCTGGAGACGAAGAAAAACCATATCGCCAACTTGAAAAGTGCGCTCAGAACGGTGCTGATTAGCTTGTTGCTTCATGCGATTTCTTGCCATGTGAAGATTGTCTCACAAAATGCGAAGAATCTGATCGTGGTTTCGAAGGACCGTGTCAACTTACTGAACTGGTGAACTGGTGGGGGTGTATGGAAGAAGAGTTGGAGGTGCCTGACCATAGACTGCTTCATATGGGGTCATTTTCGAGGCAGTGTGGTAAGCGGTATTGTACCACCATTCAGCGAGAGGGAGCCATTTTGCACACTGATGTTGTTGTTCCGAGGTGAAGCAACGAAGATAAGTTTCCAAGCATTTATTGACAATTTCAGTCTGACCATCTGTTTGTGGGTGATACCCTGAACTCATCTTCAGTTTGGTGCCAGTGTGGTGAAATAGTTCTGTCCAAAAATGACTGGTGAAAGTCGCATCACAATCCGAGACAATGGAAGAAGGGATGCCATGAAGACGAAAGATCTGGTCCAGAAAAATTTGAGCGACGGAGGAGGCTGTATAGGGATGGCTGAGAGCACAAAAATGACTATATTTGGAGAGGCGATCAACCACAACAAGAATCACTGTCTTCCCGCCAGATTTAGGGAGCCCTTCATTGAAATCCATAGAAATATCTGTCCAAATCCGTGTAGGTATGGGCAAGGGTTCAAGCAATCCTGGAAGGAGTGTTGTTTCACCCTTATTGCGCTGGAAGGTATCACATTCGGCCACCATCTGTTGAATTGTCATTTTCATGCCCTGCCAAAAGAAGTTACGCCGTGCTCGTTCATACGTTTTGAGGAACCCAGAGTGCCCTGCCGATGGAGAAGCATGGAGTTCATAGAAGACAGCCTGTTGAAGAGCTGTGCTCTGGGGAAACACCAAACGACCTTGTATCGCAGAGAAGCACCATCCCAAGAGTAATGTGGTACAGCAGAAGGGTTGTTGGTCAAGCGTTGGATGATTTGAGATAAGGAGGAGTCATTGACATAACCCTGTTGAACAGATTGCAACCAATTTGGAACAGGCATAGAAATAGCTGAAAGAGAACCTTGGGCATCAAATGTGCGAGAAAGAGCATCTGCCACAATATTGTCTTTACCTTTCTTGTAAGTGATCTCATAGTCATAACCCATGAGTTTGCTAACCCATTTCTGTTGTGCTGGGGAGGAGACACGCTGGTCCAAGAAATATTTCAGACTCTGGTGATCAGTCTTGATGCAGAAATGATTACCTAATAGGTATGGGCGCCACTTCTGAACTGCATGCAAAATAGCCATCATTTCCTTCTCATAGGTAGAGGCAGCTAAATTCTTACCTGAAAGGGCTTTGCTGGTGAACGCAATGGGGTGTTCATCTTGAAGGAGAACAACACCAAGTCCATTGCCACAAGCATCACTCTCAATAGTGAAGGGCTTGGAAAAATCGGGCATAGCTAGCACAGGTGTAGTACACATAGCTTGTTTTAGTTTGTCAAATGCACACTGAGCAGCAAGTGTCCATGTGAAGGCATCTTTTTTCAATAGAGCAGTTAATGGAGCTGCAATCTTCCCATAATCCTTGACAAACTTGCGGTAGTAGCCAGTCAACCCCAAAAAACCACGAAGGCTCTTGAGTGTCTGAGGCTGCAACCAATTGTTCATGGCATCGATTTTGGCAGGATCCACGCGAACCCCTTGTGCTGAGATAATGTGCCTGAGATACTCAACTTCCTTTTGTCCAAAAACACATTTAGACTGCTTGGCATGGAGATGATGGTCAGAGAAAAGTTGCATGACAAGATCCAAATGTTGGAGATGTTCATCCCATGTTTTAATGTAGATGAGGATATCATCAAAGAATACCAGAATGAATTTTTGCAAGTAGGGTCAAAATATTTTATTCATTAAGGCCTGGAATGTGGAAGGAGCATTAATGAGGCCAAAGGGCATGACCAAAAACTCATAATGGCCATCATGTGTGCGGAAAGCTGTTTTAGGGATATCATCCTCATGAACCCGAATTTGATGATACCCAGAACGAAGATCCAACTTGGAGAAAAAGTGAGCCCCATGAAGCTCATCAAGAAGCTCATCAACAACAGGAATTGGAAACTTATCCTTGATGGTGAGGTGATTAAGTGCTCAGAAGTCAATGCAGAGGCGCCATGACCCATCTTTTTTGCGGACAAGAATAACTGGAGAAGAAAAGGAACTAGTGCTTGGGCGAATAATACCTTGCTTCAATAAGTCCCAAGCGAGCATTTCAATCTTCGTTTTTTGGTGAAATGGGTAGCGATAGGGCCTGATGTTTGGAGGAACGCTGCCAGGAAGGAGCTGAATACGATGGTCTTCTGGCCTGGAAGGTGGCAATCCCACTGGTTCAGCAAAGACACCTGTATATCGATCCAGAATTTGTTGTAGATCCAAAGGAGTAGTGGAGACTGCTGATGGTTGCATCTGGATGGAATGGATCTGAGAGATGACACCATGTGAATTCTTCTTGAGGATTTTTTCCATGCGATGTGAACTGATGATGCTGAGAGGACCTGGTTGTAATCCTGTCAATGTGTGTTTTTGTCCATTGAGGGAAAACTGCATCCAAAGTTCAACAAAATCCCATAAGATAGGGCCAAGTGTGCGTAGCCATTGAGCGCCCAAAACCACATCACATCCGCCTAAGGGCAAGGCAAACATGCCAGAGCGCAAGGTATAATCTCCCATAGAGATACACACATTTCGACACTTCCCTTTGCAAGGTAAGGTGCCCCCATTGGCAACCATGGCTTCAAA
Source organism: Larix kaempferi (assembly GCA_027924585.1). Lineage (NCBI taxonomy): Eukaryota > Viridiplantae > Streptophyta > Pinopsida > Pinales > Pinaceae > Larix > Larix kaempferi. Next base: position 3,109,516 of record BSBM01000341.1, on the reverse strand, counting down.
GTTGGAGCAAGGATGGATAAAACAATCAGCTTGTTTGGCGATCCGAGGGTCAATGAAATTATGAGTGCTCCCAGAATCAATGAGTATTGTAAGAAGAAGCTTCTTGAAGTAACCCCTGACCCGCATTGTTTGGGGGGTTGTGATTTCCGCTAAAGCATGGAGAGATATCTCTGGCTGGTCATCCTGAGATGGAGGGTCAATAGGCGGTTCCTGAATGTCGACCGGAGCATCCAGTGTTTCTGGATCTTCGTCACCAATTTCAGAGGCAGGCGGAGACTCCACATCCAAGAGATAGAGCTTTTGCTGAACACATCTATGTCCCCGAGTGAATTTCTCATCACAATTATAGCAAAGCCCCTTTTCTCTGCGTGCTTGCATCTCTGTTTCAGACAAACGCTTGATAGGAGTCGATCGAGGAGCCTACGGTACAGGTGGTCGCTGAGAACCCATATTTCGGAAGGGAACAAAAGTGGGCTTGGAGCGTTGTTGGGCTGCAATATTGTCTTCTGCCAACTTAGCCAACCCTAGTGCTTCCATCATTGTGTTGGGACAGAACATTTTGACTTCAGAGCGGATGGCATCCTTTAGACCACTGATAAAACAACTCTGGTAAAAGTCATTAGACAATCCTTCGGTGTGGTTGGCTAGATTCTCAAATTCAGTTTGATACTCTCTCACAGTGCCAATTTAGCGAAGTTTGGTGAGGGCTCCTGTGAAGTCATCAAAAGCACTAGGACCAAATCGTTGCAAAAGGAGCTGGCAAAAGTCTGGCCATTTGGGCTCTGGATGAGCCTTGATGTACCAACGGTACCATTGAAGAGCTTCCTGTTCCAAATGAAAGGATGCCAACGGAACTTTGTTGACATCAAAAGTATTATGCAGACTGAAATACTGTTTTGCACGATAGATCCATCCAGTTGGATTGGTACCATTGAAGCGAGGAAAATCAAGCTTCGGACCACGGAAATTGCTGGAAGAAGAGAACCCATTGTCTGTTGAAGACTCGGACTGCCGTTTGTTGTTCATAGCTGAATGTTCAAGATGGAGACCGAGAAAATTTTCATCTAGATCCTGGAGTTTGGCTTGGATGGCTGCAAGTGCGTCCTCCATGGTTTTTGCTCCTGCACGGGTGACAACCATAACCAGGATTTTTATTTTATTTTATTTTATTTATTTATTTATTTTTATTTTTTTTTCCAGACTGGAGCGGCTACGGCTCAAAAGGGATATGGAACAGCGCCGAATGGATTGAAAATGGCTGAATCTGGAACGGATTGCAAAATGGATCTGAAACGGCGCAGCAGTGATCGATAATAGTTCAGCTGAAAGTAGATATGGACCCCAGGTATGTGCGGCTTCCTAACAGTTCAGGGGTTTCACTTGGCCACCAATGCTGTCTGACGGCTTGTGTATTGGGGCAGTACCCCTCACTCCACGGCTCAGGTAAAACTGATAACTGCTTTGCCACAAACGACAGCTCTTGGTTTACCTCATGGGTGGGAACTAGTCAATCAGGTAGGGGTCGTTGCCCTTTTCGCTGGAAGGTCCTCTCAATGGGCCAGCTACTTCGGGGTTCCTGTGGTACTCCTCACAATGAGTTTTAGGGCTTATGCCCAAGTACTTCCCACAGTTAAGCGGATAGGGATTATTCCCAAATCCGAACCTGCAACAGATGCGAAAAAAAAATTGGCAGAAATTTCACCCAGCGAGCCCAAGAAAGTGCTCTGATACCAGATGTGATGCACTTGCAACAATTAATTAACAAGAATACGCGAAATAGCAGAAATGATAGAACTCAGAATCACTTTTATATTGATCACAGGCCACTTTGAGGGGGCAACCTCCTTTGAGCAAGCTCAATACAAATAACTTCACGGTGCCTTCATAGGTCTCGACACACACTTATATACTAATTCTAGGTGCCAATACTATGGGTCAAAACCATGGGCCGTTACAAACTATGGATCAACAATACTACGGGCGACTTACAAAGCATATGCGCCAACAACAATAACACAAACTATTGATCAACAAATACTACAGGACAGCTTACAAAGCATATGCGTCCAACAACAACATACTAACAAAGTAAAGGCATGGGTTCCTAACACATGAATTCGTTTTTGGTATTGTGCAACAGCTGGGGAAGGAGGGACGCGAATTAGGACTGAGGGAGAGGTCGTTTTTGCCCCTGGGGCATTTTTCTGGAACGGGTTTTGCTCTCCCAATCGAATTTTTCCAGTTGCCATACGTTTTGAGTTTACCCACGTTTTTCTGAAGCTCAAGAAACCCCATCTCATGCATCCCACTGTTGAAACGTTTTTCTCATGCTCAGCAAGTGTAGTTTTGTTGTTATGTGCATCCTTGTTTTGATTTGAACCTGTGAGCAAGAAACTGGAGTGGTGGTGGACAGAATTGGCTTGATAAACCTAGTGTAGGGAGTAACCTCTCAAGAAGATCAAGAGGGCTGGCTACTTTTCTATGCACATCCTGAGAGCACTAGAAAGGAAGGTATGGCTTGAGGGACTGTGTGGCAATGAAGAGAATACTTCCTTGTGTTGGGTGTGTAGGCATTGTGAGTGCCAAGCTGAATAGATCTGGGAGAGGTACTCATAGCTCGGTGGTTGAGCTCACTAGCTTAGCAATTCTTCCCTTCCATGTCCTAGCAGCCTGATAAACCCAATTGCAGATTTGCTTGGCTCATCTTGGTGTATGCTTGGCTATGTGTGAGTCTGTTGTTCCCTCGTTCCTTGTAGAGATCATGCCCAGCTCGAGGGTGGCAGTTGTATCAAGAGGTTGATAAGCACAACTGGCCTATGGTTGGGTGGAACGTTGCAGTTGCATAGCCAGTTGCTTGGGACTATTTTGTCAAGATAAGTATTCTCTTGTGTTTTTAACTTTGCAATTATTCCTTTGATGGATAGCTTGAATGTATTATGGATGTGCTAATGAATTTACTTCCGCTGTGTTTTCAAATGATTATGCATTTCCATATGATCTTTTATAATTCTGCAAAAAGGCCTTTATTTAATGGTTGTCACAGAAATCGTGAATGTATGTTAGATATCAACAGGATTTATTTAATTTCCGTTGTGTTTCTATAGCATGCACATAAACATGTCTTTGTATCAATAAGTTTAATTAATGGATATGGGGCTAATTACTCGGATTGAGCACCACGTCCTCTCTATCCTGCTGGTATGGTAGGAGGGGACATTACAAAAAGCCGTACCCAAACCAAAGCTAAAATCAAGACTATATAACAACACCAAGTTACCATTCTAGCCTACGATGCAACCACCAGACAAACCCCTCCCATCCTTCCAAAAAAAATCCCAACCAGAAAGTAACCTTTTTAATCTAGAAACCATAAACTCCTCACTGCACATTAATTCTTGAATCAAAATAATATCTAGGTTGTGTAAGGCTACCAACCTCGCAAGCGCCAGCTGTTTTAGGTTGTTGGCCAACCCCCTACAGTTAAGGGACAAAACTAACATTGGGAACCCTCTCCTCCGGGATAATCTCTAAGCACCCTTAGTGAATGTTAGGAACCCATGTCAGCCCTTCTCTTTACTTTGCTAGTATATTGTTGTTGAACGCATATGCTTTGTAAGTCGTTCTATAGTATTTGTTGATCTATAGTTTGTATAATTGTTGTTGGATGCATATGCTTTGTAAGTCGTCCCGTAGTATTTTTTGATCCATAGTTTGTATTGGCCCATGGTTTTGACCCATAGTATTGGCACCTAGACTTAGTATATAAGTTTGTGTTGAGGCCAATGAAGGCATAGTGAAGTTATTTGTATTGAGCTTGATCAAAGGAGGTTTCCCCCTCGAAGTGGCCTACGATCAATAAAAATATTTTGTGATCTCATATATTGTGCATTTTATCAATTGATTGTTGCAGGTTCTTCACAGTGAAAGCTGGTCCAACAATGGCTTATCAAGTCCATCCCTTATAAACCTGTTCCTCTTAGTAGTACGGTGGACTGGGGTAAGAAAACTTAGACCTATAGAGACATCTGAAGCCTCATCAGGAAGCCCTTTAGATCTCAGGGCATATGGGTTTGAGACCTTCCAACTCCCCTTGGAATGAGCTGAATAAGTTGAAGGGAGGGAAAAATACGGAGATAATTTTCTGATAAGGGCTTTATGACCCCTGAGAGACTTCTTAGAGCTCAAGCTATCCATCCGAATCAGCCCAATAATGCCATTCCCCGAACCAGACTTCGATAGGTCAACTAAACCAAAATGAAAGGGTTTAAGAGAGTCGAGAAAAAGCATAGACTTACCTGGCCGAGAGCCCAAAGACCTAGCTGCCTCAGTATATTCCAAACTATCCAAGTTCAGACAACCAGGGAAATCAAACTTTAAACCATCCTCAGCCACATGAATCCCTTCTTCTGTGCAAACATTTAAGGCATTCGGTTTGGGGCCGACAAAACCCTCACTTGCAACAACCTCAGAGGGAGAAGAAGAAAATTATGCCTCTCGATGATTCTTCACAATGGGAAATGCTTCAGTCACTATATCCATCATTCCACAAGGGGACATAGGAGCCGTCACTGAGCCTGTCACCTCTAAAGCTAGAACAATTCCTAGGGTCCTGGACATTCCTAGGGTTTCACTGCACAAACGATGCTCCTCCATAGAACCCACAACATAACCATCTCAGAAATATCCTACACCTGTGGCATATTCTTTGGCGTCAGGGTTTCCAAAGAAATTGCGTCTGTCCCTGATCCTTTAGGTTCCTTAACTTCCCAGAAGATTTTCTTGAATGAGAGTTTACAGTCCTTGATTAGGTTCCCATAGATGTGACAACGCCCGCATTTAAACGAGATATTTGCATGATCCAATTTCTGATGCAGGGTACGGTCTCCCATAGCTAACTCGATAAATTCATGTAAACCTAGCTTGAGGTCTACCGTAATGAGGACCTTAGCAATAGTACGAAGAGCTTGAAATTTAAAAGAAGGGTCCACAAAAACCGTCGAGCCTACCTAGTTCCCAAGGGCCGTAAGAAACTGATCCGTCCAGAGCTCCAGAGGAAGCCCAGGGACCTTGACCCATAACGAGGTCAATGTTGAATATTCTCGGCGCAGATCAAAGCATAGATGCCATAATTTAAAATTTAAAAGCTTCTTACCCCATAGCCAATACCCATTATGTAAAAGCACGACATCTTCCTCCTTCAAAAACATGAAACTGAGCCACCCACGAGTCATGATGAAAAACTCTGGGCAGTAGTGCAATATCGACACCCAAAACTTATGCAGCCATTCACAGAGACCTTCCTCATGAACCCTAATTCCATAAAAATGGCCTATGAGGGTTTTACCAACAAAATCCAAAATATCTTCCACCTTGAGATCAACCCCCACCATCAGTTTAACCCCATTCTTGAGACGAACCAACTTCCTTTTCCTTCTATGTTCGGTTGAGTCGACATTCCTCCCATAAATACCAGAAAATGGAATATAACCTTCCGTCTTCTCATTGCTCCGAGTTTCAAAACCAGAAGGAACCCCAGAAAGCGATTCCCCAGACCTTTCTCCTTCGTCTGTGAAAGTTGCCATCCTCCCAAGAAAATTTTACCCAAATACAGAGCTTTTGATGAGTCTCCCTAAAATATATGAATACTTACATAAAGAAAATTGTGAGGAACATTATATTTATACAATGAAAATTATTTATGAAATCAAAATCTATATAACATTTTAATTTATAAAAAACATCATCATTTTTTATAAGCATTAAATAAAAATTATTAATATAATTTTATCTATTAAAATTTTATATCTATGAGAAAAATTTCAAATATCTACCTTCAAAATTTTATTTTCTCAAAATTAAATATAAATTAAGGTATCTTGTTCTATGTCAATTAGTGTTAGTTTACTTGGTAGTTCAATACCCTTAGGGGTGACTTAGTTGAGAAGAGACATCGAAAAATCCATCTATGTTAAGGGTTAGTATGGCCAAAATTAGTACTATCCCTGAGTGATTTTGATGACTTAAATACCTTTGGATTGATGTTTCTTAGCCAATAGTTGAAATTCACTAACCCCAAGTAACAAATAAAAACAAGTATCTTATTCTCCATTATACTCTTAATGCTCCTTATCCTATGATTTAACAAGATATCATATACTTTATAATAACGATGAATCTTAAAAATTAATTCCCATCAACGTTATATATATATATTCCTATACTTTGTGATACTAATGCATCTTAAAAGTTAATTCCCATCAACGTTATATATATATATATATATATTTATAATTTTTTTAATGGTGAAATATTTAAGTTTAATAATAAAAATGTAATGTTTATGGTTTGACTTTTGTAATATACGAATTAGCTTAACATTTTAAAATTCTTATATGAATTACTTTAGTATTTATTATTATATGTTGAACTCATTTAGATTGATTAAAACAATTATTATATGATCATATAGAATATTTATGTGTGGATAGTAAATATAATTTATGGTTTTACTGTGTTAATGAAGAATGAATATGCTATTTCATTTAAATATATAAATTAAATGTAAAATATTCATATATAATTCTAAATTTAGTTTAAACTTTGGATACAACAAGTACAATATATACTATGTATAAATAAAACTTATATGACTATTAAAATGTTAATACTATAGATTATCACATCAAAAAGTTAGATATATTTATAAATGGATAATCCACATACTTTTGTGTTTAATCTTATTGAATTTTAATCACATGTTTTTGGATAATCCAAATACTTTTGTGTTTAATCTTATGGAATTTTAATCACATATTTTTGTGTTTAAATTTCGAAAATTTTAAACACATGTTTTTTATTTAATCTTATAAAAGTTTCACTATATAATAGTTTTTACATTTAATTTTATTTATTTATTTCCTTTTTTATTTATTCTTATCTTTTAACCCTTTTTAATTTAAACTCTTAATACTCCTAATTTTCCTATTCTTATCTTTTAACCCCCTTTTAATTTAAATATTAATACTCCTATTTTTCCTATACCAATATTTTAAGTCATTTGTTATTATACCCATTAATTGATTATATTTTTAACATGGTCTTTTTTGAATTCAAAGTTTCTTATGACCAATTAATAAAAAAATTCATTTTATTTAATTGATTACTTTATTATTATTATTCACCTTATAAATTTTATTATTATTATTATTACTAAAAATGTTTCATAAGTTTCTTAGGTTTAGAAATTAATTATTAAAAATATCTCATAGGTTACCTATGAGGGTAATTTAGAGTATTAAAACATAGATCTATTTTTACATTAATTAAAATAAAATTAACATTAAATCTTTTATTTTTTTAAATTAATTATTAAATAAATGAAAATGAAAATCCTTAATCCATTAATAGATGGTATATTTTATTTTTACTTTCTCAAATGTATAAAAAAAATTATTTATATTTATTCAATTTTTTACCATATCTTTTTATTACTATTATTTTTATTAATTCATTTTTATTATCATTAGTTTTATTAATTTCTTTTTATTTTATTTTATTTCTTTTCATTTTAACTGCTTCCTAATGACTATATCTAATTTATTTGGATCTAGAATATGGGTGGAGTGTCCACTCAAAACACATTGAACATTCTAAAACTACTACACAATGAAACTCGAGAAGATTAAACACAATTATTGAATACTATGGAAACATTCATGCTTGGATAACCCATATGTTGTTTGGCTAAGAGATAGCTAGATTCCTAAAGTGCCAAGGGCCACAAAATGTTTTGGGCATCAAGAGGATAATGATGTGATTACAGTTTTTCCTGTGATTTAATTGTGAATTCCAATATTCTTATGACTTGTGGGTGAGTGTGAGTTTTTGACAGGAACCGCAGCCTTCCCAAAGTGGTTGTTCGATGACGGGACCCTTAGAATAGTGATGGCATAGTATGGTTGATATAGGGTGCTAACCCTAGTGACATCAGGGGAATGGAGGCATTTCCCGCCATTCATCCTTCAAAACTTGGAGTCGTGGGAGGAATGTACTAAGCACACCCCCTAGATGTTTGATGATGACTTGCGGTTTCTTTCTAGGGAAGCTTAGCCGAAGTAGTTGATATTTCCACTTATAGGTTTTATTTGTGGTTAGGTTGGTATAGTTGGCACCACAACACATCACAATAGAGTACATGATGGAGAGGTCAGGTGATGAAATTAGTGGTGACTAGATGTTTATAATACTTATGGAGATAGATGGGACCAATGACGGGATTACACAGTGTTATTCATAATCATTATAAACCTTCATGATTGTATGCCTAGACTGCAAAATGTGTTTATACAATTCAATTCTAATGCTTTTGAATGAATAATGATAAGTGATGAATATTTGTAAATCTTAATTAGTAATGAATGGTGAGTGGTGCATGTTTAATTATTTTTCTGCGTGTTGACTTCCATCATATGAAAACTATGCATTAGGAGCATTAAATGTTGATTATTAGTACCAACACAAGTGGTGTGTATGCTGGTCACGTATAAACACCTTGCGTGATTACATTAATATGTGTGGTTAGTCCAATATTCATTATTAATTTGGTTGAGATTAAATGAATTATTATCATATATATATAAATAAATATATCATTATATGATTTACGAGAACTATTCACGTGATGGATATCTTTCATATTTGAATGAGTTGTTGAATATTTTCATGGGAATATTATTGAATATTTTCATTGACGTATATATACATATATTCACTTGCATGTAAGAGGGACATATAAATAAATGGAAGGATAGGGTTGCATAAATTCATGGATAGGACTGTCATATTTTCATTTAAATAATAGTACATGAAATGAGACTTTGCAACTATGCTATTATTATTAAACTTAAATTAATTTTCTTTTTTTGGGGAGAAAATTAATTTTTTTACTATTTAATATTATTTTATTGGAATGAGGCGGTGGAGATGTTTTGAGCATAAATAGATAAGTGAAGCTAGGAGAAGTGGGGGGATTCCAGGAGAGCTCTATGGTTTTGGAGAAGGAGGGTTTCATATATGAATGAGTTGTTGAATATTTTGATGGGAATATTAATGAATATTTTCATATATATATATATATATATATATATATATATATATATTGCAAGAAATATATTCATTGACTTACATGTTAGATGGAGATATAAATAAATGGAAGGATAGGGCTGCATAAATTCATAGATAGGACTGCCATATTTGCAGTAAATGATAGCACTTCAAATGAGACTTTGCAACTATGCTATTGTTATTTAACTTAATTTTTTTTTTTTTTTTGGAGACAATTAATTTTTTGACTATTTAATATTATTTTATTGGAATGAGGTGGTGGAGATGTTTGGGGCACAAAAAGAGAAGTGAATCTAGGAGAAAAGGGGGGGTTCTGGGGGAGCTCGTTGCTTTTGGAGAAGGAGGGTTTTAAAGAAGGATTTTGGAAGAGTTGAGAACTCTTCATTATAGATACCATACATGATCCATGCTTGTGCATTACTATTATTCGAGTATTGCACATGGAGGGTCAATAAATTGAAAGGTTTCTTGGAGTTAGGGTCCATATAGGTTGTCTCTAGTTGGTTGGGAGGTAAAACCAATTGGGAGGATGAAGAAGAATGAAGAGAAATTGAAAGAAAAACATTGAAGAGGAAGGATTCCAAATTCTACAATCCTATAGGTATTCTTCTAAGTCCAACTATCTCTAGACTAAATTGATTAACATAGTTGTAGTGATATGTTGTATTGTTGAATATACATAAGCAAATGTTTACAATTAATTAGAAGTATAAATGTTTACAATTAAATAGATGTTCATCTCCTTACAACAAAATCCTGATGTTCCTGAGGGTTGAAAGGGGTAAAAATCTCTAATTTTGTTTACATCTCTCATCTACTTTTTGTAGATGACATGTATTAATCTTTGGGAATGGAACAATACAAGAACCGAGGAAAATAAAGGAAATTTTGGTCATATTCTATAATGAACCAATCCTAGAGATAAATGAGAGAAAACCTACAATCCCGGTAAATGAGATATCAGATGATGTTGTGGCCCAAGCAAAACTTATACTCCCAATGAACTTTGGAGAACTATATTAGGGGTTCAAACACCTCGGTTTCACATTAAAACCAAATGACATTTTGATGATTGGATCTAGCTATGTAATAAAATTGAAGCTCAAGTTCGGGGTGGTGTAATAGATGGTCGTCCCGTGGGGGGAGGTTAGTACTAGTCAAGATAGTTCAAGAGAGTATACCGGTCTATTGGATGTCCATTACTCAAATCCCCAAGGGTATCCTAAATAAAATTAGAAAGAAGTGCTACAACTTCTTATGGAATGGAAAAAGAGAAAGGAAGGAATACCATCGGTTAAATGGACTAGACTAGTCATTCCTAAAGAAGTTGGTGGCTAGGGTCTAAAAATATATATTCATTTTCAGTACAACATTAGTAGTAAAAAGCTAGTGGAGACTCATACATGGTGAAATTTTGCGGGGAAGAGTTATGAAAGCAAAATATTTAAAAGGGATGTTAATGGTGGACTGGTTTAGGAAGGAAAGGAAATCAAATTTTGGAGGTTCTATATATTGGAAAAGATTTGGTAAGATATTTTCCTTTGATTGGAAAATGGGTAGCTTAAAAAGTAGGGAATAGAATATAGGTAAGAATAGGGGAAGATTTGTGAATTGTTTGCAAAGGAAATTACAAACTATCTAAAGTTTTCTTGGAGGTTTTGCATGAACATGGAGTTTATAATTTAAAAGAGGAAGATGATCCTTTGGAAAGAAATATCTGGAGACAAGGTTGGTCTACAACAAACTCCCTTGACTTGGCTAAGGAATATAGATAGTATGTAACTCCCTTAATTCATAGCACAATAAAATTGACAAATGAGGATGATCGACTTAAATGGGTAAAAAACATAGTTAATGGAGAATACACTACCAAACTGGGGTACAAAACAAAAATAGAAGAAGAGTTGGGGATTGAAAGGTTGTGGTGGTGGAAGCTTGTATGGGAATTGGATTTTCCATTGAAGAGAAAAATATTTCTTTATTTGGCCATGACTAATAGAATACTTACTTGGGATAATGGACAAAAGAGATGTTGGACCAAACCATGATGGTGTATCCTTTGCAAACATAGTGAGGAGACAATATATCACTTGTTTTTTCATTGCAATTTCAGTAGTGATGTCTGGAAAGAAGTTATGTAAATCACTTTTGGTAAGTAGAATTTGCAGGAGTGAGTTTGGAATTGGACCAATGAAAAATATGGAGGAAATCACAAAGCATTGCCCAACTCTATCATATATGGAATTTGGTCGATAAGAAATCAAATGATATTTCAACATTTCTCTTACACATGACCAACACAAGTGGCACATAAATTCCGAGTGTCTTTAGAAGGTAACTAGTGCATTCCAAAAGTGAAGAATATTAGAGTGTTACTAATGCCTAATATAGACCAAAACAACCCTTTGGGTTTCTTTGACAATGCCTACCAAGGAACAACTGGAATCTGTGATGCATGAATGGTACTTTATTTTACCACAAATCAATATATGTACTTGAAATATATAGCATGTTTAGGGACTAACATGCAAAATTCGTTGCCTTGTGGATTTTGATTAGCACAACAAAAGAAAAAGGGTTAAAAACATTACAATTCTTTAAAGACTCAATGGTATTTATGGACTAGGCTAATCAAAGGTGAAGAATAGACAATCTAGGTCTGTTACCTATCATGGAAAGAACATTGGAGGTCAAAAATACTTTTGATCACATTCTTTTTATACACACATTTATTGTGAGCTCAATACAAAAGCATACCAACTATTTAAAGAAGATTTATGTTTGTAGTAAGGTACCTTTACTGAACAAGATTTCAGAGGGGGAACTCTCCTTTCATAAGAAATAAGATCTCTTTATTAGATCTTCACAATTGAAAGTTCTAGAAAGAAAGACTATCTCAATGAATAGGTTTCTTTTGACATGTTTCGTGGCTAGTATGTTTATTCAAATTGAAGAGGTTGTTAAGGATGATCATAATAAGAGAAAAACATATATGTATTTTGAATCAATTGTTTTAACCCCTTAAAGGAATACTGTAATAGGGACTAGAATTAGAATTAATACTTTTGTAGTTTATATAAGTTCAAAAGGTCTCCTTGACCCTTTTTTAGTCCACCCGGGATAGTCAAATGTATATTTCATTTCAATCTCTAAAATATCTATAAAAAAATTGTTTTCTTATATATTATATATATATATAGTTATATAGTTATATATAGATATATAGTTATATATAGATATATTTATATAACTATATATATATATAGTTATATAAATATATATATATATATATTCAATGTGGTTCATAACTCCAGAGAGGGACTATATATATATATAGTTATATAAATATAAATATATATATATATATATATATATTCAATGTGGTTCACAACTCCAGAGAAGGGTTGCTCAAATATTTATTCGCTCACACAATTAATATCATCAGAAGACCTGGAATATTAGATAAGCCATTAATACGACAAAATATATATTGATGATAGGATAGATAATAGATGATTATTACATAGGTTTGGCCGCCTTTAAATATGGCCGGACCATTAAGATGAGGAGACATGACTTTTCCTTTTAATTATTATCTTTATTTATGTTCGTTACATTAACACTCTCTTAGAAAGGCTTTGTCCTCAAAGACTTATAATTTTTCCGCATCATTCTCTATGGTGTCGTAGCTGACGAAACATGTCAATATGAACTGCTAAGAGTCGAGCATAAATTCTGGTATGTGGATGGATCAATCCATCCCAAATTGATTTTTTGTGGATTGTTGGGATTCCATATTGATCTGTCATCAAGAGAGTTAATCATATTAGTACCATTATGTTTCGACAGTTCCCATTTTTTTGAATATTGGTTTTTATGGTTGGGGTGTCGATAGGGAATTTTCACAATGTCATTTTCTGAAATGAGTGTTGTCTTTTGATCATTGATCTGAGCTAGAAGTTGTATTTCCGTCTCTTGAGGTTTAAGGTTTCGTTCTGTATCTTTTCCAACTTGTTTTCTAACTGCATGTTATCATTTTGAAACTTCTTAATCAATTCTACTTGCGATTTTCTGTCATCTTCAAACTTCTTAAGTTGTTCCTTAAGATATTCGTTATGACTTCCGATGAAGCTATTTTCCTCCTGCTTGTCTAGAAGTTTTCCTTCAATGTCTTCCGTATATTGTTTTGTCTTCTGACTATTTTTCAACTTCTTAATTTTTGTGACTAGTGTCTTGTTATGATTTCTTAATCTGGAAATTTCTTCGGAATTGTTGGATAGTGTTTTATTACTTTTTGTGATCTCGAGCTTGTGTGCCTTTTTAGAGACGTCATTTTGTTGTTGAAGAACTTTTATCTATTGTCGACATTGGCCGACCTCTGATTCTTGACTTTCTAATTTATGTCGTTTTCGTCTTTTAATTCCTCATTTTGCACACATAATTTTTCTATATGATTTTTCTGGTTGGAAAATTTTTGTTCCTTGTACTTTCTTCTATCTTATTTATTTTAACCATTAATTCCAATTTTGTATTCCTGTCTCATAAATCTTCGTTGTCTCTTCGATAACGCTTTAACTTGGCTTCTAATTCCTTTATTCGTAATCGCAAACCAACTTCCATGGTCTTGACTTCTTCGGTGATAGATGGTCTTTCTTTGATTTCTTTAGCGATAGATGGTCTTTCTTTGATTTCTTCAGCGATAGATAGTCTTCGACTTTTTCGATGACACGCGGTCTTTGACTTTTTGACGAGTCTTCCTTTGACTTTAACTTCTCTGATGATAGATAGCCTCGACTTATTTTGACGAGGGAGTCTTCTTTGACTTCTTCAATTTGGTCTTCAACTTCTTTTGACCAAGGAGTCTTCCTTTGACTACTTTGGTGCTAATTGGTCTTCGATTTCTTCGATGATAATTCGTTTTCTATGGACTTGATTTCTTCTTTGGTTTGTCTTTCTTCCCCCTTTTTTTTTAACATAATAATTTAAATTGATTCCTTAACTATTAAAAATATTGATAATAAGTATTATTAAAAATTAATAATATTATTATACAATATTATATAGTTTTTAATAGTTTCTTTTATTTAAATTTTGGAAATGTAATAATAATAATTATTGTATTTTTTCCAAAATATTGTGATAATCTACAAGGGATCTAGCAACTGTAACAAACTCACAATCAAACTCTCAAGTATGTTGCAAAGAAGAATATAAGGAGGCACTCAATAATCACTCATAAACAGAGAATAATGAACAATAACAGTATCATACAATGAATAATGAATGTAAAGAATGTAATACAATAATCTGTGATGGAGCATCATATAGGATTCGAATTATCCAAGTAGGGAATTTGAATCTAAGCTCAAAGTCTAGCTTGGATAACTATGGAGACATCATCCAGTCAGTAGTATCAGTCATAAATGGTGAGATTCAGTCAAGTGTGTCCAATTGAGTCTAACAGAACCATCTAGGCATAAATCAGGAAATGGATACTCCAAGGGGGGTGCATGAGGTTGTCATAGGGTTAAGTGGCACTCCAAAACTAGCTAACTAGGAGCTACAGGTAGTTAGGATGAGAAATCAGTGGAAGAAATACTCAATCCATGCACTAACTGAGTGATAACTCCCGATAGGTGAGATAAGGCACCCTAATTGAGTGATAACTGAAGGTAGGTGAGTAAAGGTGCTCTAACTGACACTGGTAGGTGAGAAAGGTGCATTTGCCATGCAGAACAATCAAGAAGGGTGCATCAGGTAGGTAGGAGGCCAAATGGGGGCTAAAGACAGGACCTAGAGAGCTAGAAGCAAGCTCTAGGTGCTGGGGAGACCACCATGATGATGACTGGATGCATGCAGGGGCATGCAAATGCATGCAGCATGCAGTTTTGCATGCGGGCATGCAAAATACAAAAATGATGGTGTGAATATTCCAACAAATATTATCCTTTTTTTTGAAATAATTGTAATAATAATATGTATTATTACATAAACAATAATATTATTATTATTTTGTTTTGAATTTGGGAGTACTAAGGAATATAATAATAAATAATATTATTATTATACATTTTTTTGTTTTGTAGGGCTTACGTGGAGGTGGGAGGACGGAATGTAGAGGAGCAACACAGAAGTGGTGGCGATGGAGTGGATTGGAGGCTTATGGGGGTTGGTTGTTGTGGAAGGAGGGGTGGAAGGAGGGCGGCGGTGCTAAGTTGGGGTTGTGGAGCTAGGGCAGGAGATGGAGAACGGTGGTAGAGGGCGCAGGAAGGAGGAACGACATAGGGAGGAGTGGCGAGAGCACAGAGGAGAGGGGAGGAATGAAGGCATAGGAATATGGGAGGAGGAGTGCGCAAGGGGAAGGAGGAGTATGCACGGAGGAGACTGCACACAGAAGAGAGGGAGATGGAGTGCTGGAGTGCAGAGGTGGCGGGAGAGAGCAAGCGTATGGGAGCTATGATATGCGCAGGTAGGAGGAGATTACGGGGCAATGTATGCGGGAAATGGAGAATGGAGGAGATTATAAGGCCGCGAGTGGAGTGTGGACGGGAATGGAGAG
Source organism: Larix kaempferi (assembly GCA_027924585.1). Taxonomy (NCBI): domain Eukaryota; kingdom Viridiplantae; phylum Streptophyta; class Pinopsida; order Pinales; family Pinaceae; genus Larix; species Larix kaempferi. Next base: position 3,093,834 of record BSBM01000341.1, on the reverse strand, counting down.
AGCGTGGGGAGGTAGCGATTGGAACAACTAGGGATGTGGAGGGGGACTGTGCGAAGATGGGATGGAAATGGAGGTGCAAGAAATATTTTAGCGTGGAATGTGGGAGGTTATGGTGCTGGTGGGAGAGGGAGTGAAAGAGGACACAGGGCTGTGTAGGTGTGACTAGAGGGTGCTGCGAGAGGTGAGTTGGAGGGAGATTGCAGGTCACGGGCAGTGAGGAATGGAAGAGAGTAATGGAGTGGGAGTGCAGAAGGGGATAGAGGTTTTGAAGGTTGAGTGCTGCATGGGAAAGTGGAGAAAGGGTGGAGATGAGAATTTTATTTTGGCTAAAGGCCACTCTATGGTCAAATACCAATTTGTGGCAGAAACTCCCTGTAATAGCCAATGGCTCGAATCTTCTCAAGAATGGGTTCTGATACCAAATGAGATGAATATTTATTTTCTCACACAATCAATATTACCAGAACACCTAGAATATTAGATAATCCATTAATAGGACAACATATATATTGATGATAGGACAGATAATAGATGATTATTACATAGGTTTGGATGCCTTTAACTATGGTCGTACCATTAAGATGAGGAGACACGTTTTTTGCTAATAACCTAACTATTCATTATTTAATTATTATCTTTATTTATGTTCATTACACTAACCCGGTGGGGACATCAAGTGAGGCCCTTACATATCTATGCATAGCTACTCGGGGATTTGACCCCGAGACCCTTTGCTTACAACTCGTAGCTCTCAACCACATGAGCTAACCCATCGGGTTGTATATGTATATATATATATGTATATATATATATATGTATATATATATATATATATATATATATATATATATATATATATATATATACATTCATTCATTTCCTTTTATGATATGAAATTCTTACTGCGTAATATCTAAGGTTATTTTTTCCCCATGTTTAGGAAATAATAAAAATAAAATTTAAATCACAGTCAAATATGATAAAAAAACAATAATTATTATTGAATTGATTTAATTGTATATAAGGAAATACTTTTATTGATGATGAAGATGATATCCTTAGACAAGAATTCACAATTAGAGTTATCAGGATTTTCTAGAGTATCTATGATTTGTGTATACGTCTTGTCAACGTTTCGAACCATCTACCGGCGGATCATCATCAAGGAAAAGAAAGTCTTGATGATGATGATGGTTAATGTAAAGTGAGACCAAATTTGGTCTATCAGATATTATAAAGGAATTATTTGGTTTTCTTTAAAAAAAATTCCTATGTTCAAAAAGATTGAAGATAATCATTCCTAACTCATCATAGTTTTGTTAGGTTAGAAGGTTAAGAAGGTTTGTATTGTAAGAAATATTTTGAAGCTAATATCTAATGTGGGTATACATATGGAACTCTGAGAGAAAGTGTTTTTCATCCTCAATGCTCACAGTCTCATAGAGATGGAAAATCCTTTCGCACATAGTGTCTTAGGAATTATATAACATCTGTTTCACTCTGGAGGTCATGAGATTCATTCTTATATTGGCTATATAAATTTTCTTCTTTCCACTAGACTCCTTTTGATATTCTAGATTGGGATAATGACCTCCTTATAATATCTTAATTTTATTTTAATCTGTAAATATTTATCACACCACAATTGAATTTCTCTTTAAATTTAAATGTAATAATATTTTTAACACTATCAATATTTTGCAAAGTGAAATTTTCATCAATTATTCAATGGTTTATCCCAGAGAGTGCATCCTTATGCCAACCCCACTTGAGTTGTGGGTGGTTTTGATTGGATTTTAAAGAAATTTTAGGAAGCCTCTGGTCTCCCATGTTATTTATCTTGTGCTTGTACATCAAGTACCTAGTCATATCCATGCTTTGAATGGGGGAAAGTCCCACTTCTATGAGGACAATAGGATAGGGAATATTGCTTTTAATTTTGAGGCTATAAGTTATAAAACACTTATAGATTTTCCAGTATTTCTTCAAGATTGTCTAGTGACGTTGCAACCCCAAACTTCAGAACCGTACAAGATAACACGAGTGATGAGAGTTTCAAAGAGGAAATTATTCTTATCCCACATCACAAGGTTTTTTCATTACAATTGCTTTCAAGACCAAAATAAGATTTCCACCCTCTATTAATCCTTCTCTTAATTCTATAGTTCCAATTGAGATTGTGATGAATACCAATTCCAAGATATTTGTATGGAGTCACTTCCTCGAAGTTTATATTTCCATACATGAAATTAGTGTAAGTGACATTCTTGGATTTGATATTCATTTCTTTTTTTGCCAGTGATTTAACAATCATACCCATATTAGAGCAGAAGTCCTTGAGAATCCTTAATTTCTGATCAATATTAAAGGAACACCTTACCATAATAACAATATCATCATCATAGAAAAAAAGGATGATGACCATTCCTTCTTATAATGTCATGCTGGTGCAACCCGCTTCTTCTAAACAACCTTCTACATTCTTATCGATATATTTGTGTGTGTGTGTGTGTGTGTGTGTGTGTGTGTGTGTGTCTTAAAGGGTAGGGCAGAGGGATGAATATTTCTTAACTCCAATAGTACAATTAATATCTTTCAACCAACCCTCAGTGCTCTTAAAATTGATAATGACATTCTCGTATAACCTTATCACAACAACTCTCAACTTGGAAGGAACCTTGAACTCTTCTAATATATTCCACATATTATTTCTAGGAACATGTTATAAATAGTAAGGTGATTTAACTAATATTAATTTAATTACAAAATAAATAAAAAATCTTTAAAATAAAAGTATTTATCAATTGAGTTTAATATTAGTTTAAAAAAGAAATACTACTCTCTTCATCAAAATTCAATTTTTCATAAATTAATTCAAATTGTTTATATTGATAAAATACCAATAATAGGCTTGTACATGAAGTTGCTCCCAAAAAGTGTTGCAATGGTAGCATGCGAGCATTGTTAAAACAAAAGTGCGCATGCCTTATAGACACATGCAAGTGCTTTTGGCTCAACATATCCAAACCTACACATGGATAAAGAAAGGAATGTGTGTGTACTAATAGTGTGCATGTGTTAATAACACATGCACACTGTTAGTGTGCACATGTTCTTGTTAAAAAAAAATATATATATATAATGTGTTTGCGGGTTGTTTTGCAACAAAACAACTTGACAACCTAACAACCAGAGTGTGCTTGGAGTCTTATAGAACGTGTGTGTGCGACCTCATCCCACAAAATCATCCCAAGCTACCAATTATTTGCTTATCATGATCCTTTTTTGGTGTTTTACAATGTTTTAATTGTTTATTCATGTTTTTCAACCAAAAAATTTCAAAAATCCAAGATTTTTAACAATTTTTTTATCATAAAATCCATGTTTTTAAACAAAAAAATGTTCTAAAACATTCAAATTTTTCATCAATTGCAAACCAAGAAAACCAATCACTTGAATAAAACCAACCACCACAACAAAATGTCCATCCCAACCCGAACCAAAACCCCCAAGAAGAACTCAACCAAGACTTGGATCAACTTAGGAATTTGATTCAAGAGTTGAGAAGCACATGAGAACCATCCTGATTGTCCCTTGCCACCTCATTGGACAACCTAATTAATTCCCTTCACCATGCCCATTTCGAGTTGATTGATATGACCAAATATAGGGATAGAATGAGAGCATTTTATTCCAATGGGTTGAGTAAGGAGCATATAAAAGATTTGAATATTACCAAAGTCGAGCTTTATACTAAGTTCACCTATCCCAGAACAAGCCAACGACCCAATGTCATGAAGAAACATGTGTGCATGGATTGGTGTCATTTCCATCCATAGAAAGATAATTGGATGAGCAGGTGGTTCATGGTGTTTGATAAACCTCCTTGCAATAATAGGGAGGTTCCACTATACTTCCTTAGAAAACTATGGGCCGAGTTTGTGCTTGGTTTACATGTCGACTACTTTGACATTATCGACTTCTAGGGTGTTGGTATGGGATCTTCCCAATATCGACCTACTTCTAGACATAACCCATTGAGAGGGCCACCCGCTCCTGGGTGTGAGCCTAATTACCCCTCTCCAGCCACCTTAGATATCTCATAGAATTGATGATATTGACGAGTCAATGAGATGTGTTGTATGTAGTTTGATTAGACACACCACATTTGTGACAATGTATTAAGTAGACTTAAAGGATGTACATGAGAGAGACACAAGTGTTGGGTATCCTAGCCACAATAAGGAGATACTATTGTCTGGTTGTAGCCAGGTTGGGCCATTCACATTGATGATTATTGTGCCACATCATTTTTCTCATTGCATTGCGGGCATAGTTTCTATGGCCTGACTGATCCAGGTGGATATCGGTGGCAGCCCACCTCTTCCAACTGGCTCAAAACAGTCTTCTAGCAACTTTGGTAAATTACTATTTTTAGCAGTTTTTCAGGTCCTGAACTTCCGGAGCCATTTTGAGGCCCTAAACGACATTTTTTGGCGATTTGGGGGACCAAATGGTTTCCTTCGACATACATTTGGGCCCAGTCGAAAGTTGTAAATCTCGGTTAGACCTTTCCAACGGGCTACCAAGCGCCCTAAACGGAGATCGTATGCAAAAGTTATGACCCCGGGAAGTTGACTGTTCAACTAACCACCTTGGGGCCGCAAACTTTATGACGGTTCATCTTCTACGGTTAGGTTTTTGGATGTTTGGGATTCTTTCCCTCATGCTTATGATAAATAGGACCTTTCGGCCTCTCTTTGTATTCATCTTGGCACGAATGAGCATAGCGGCCACATCTCTTCTCAAAGATAGCTACCACCATTCTAGCTATTGTATTTTACAGTCTGTTCTATTTCCGCTATTTAATAGAATATGTGTTTACTGTATCACTGTGTTATTTGCAATATATCTCTGTATATGATTCTGTATATGCTATCTTTTGTTTCGTTCCCACATAAATCCGGATCAGTGGTATCAGAGCGGTCTGCTCTTTGATTGTTTCTCGGTGCATGTCCCCGACGAGGTCAGGATACAGAGAGTTGGGTCTCGAACTAGTTTCACTTGGGGAAGACCACTCCCGCCGCCCCAAACGGCCTCCCATGGCGGAAGAAAAGAGAGAAGACGGAGCAGTATATCCTATCAAGTTGTTGCTCGAGGAAGCCCTCGCGCGACAGAGGAACGAGATGATGGATAATTTCGCACAGATCCTTCAACGCATGCCAACAGCGGCAAATGCACCCTCAACGAGCAGCCATTTCGGAGATACGGCTCCCTTCAAGGTACAAGTTAATTTTGATATCCCTTTATTTGAAGGCCAAATCGATGCCGATGCCCTAGATAAATGGTTGAATCTACTAGAAGGGTATTTCTCTGTCCACCAATTTTCCGACAGGGAAAAGATCATCTTTGCGCTCCTTAAGGCCGTCCCCCATGTCAAAAATTGGTGGGAAACTTATTGTGAGCAAAACTCATCAGACGAATCTGGATTGTTTGAATATTCCAATCCCACTTGGACCTCTTTTATAGATGCCGTCAAGGAACAATATTACCCTGTTGGAAACTATGATGACCAGTACACAAAATGGACCATTCTGCATCAAGAGAGGGACCAAATGGTGTCAGAGTACACCAACAAATTTCATACCTTGCGCACAAAGCTAGGTATCAAGGACTCCGAGCGGCACCTAGTACTGAAATATCGCAGTGGCCTACACCGGTACATCTGAACAGAGATGGATTTCCTGGAAATCTCTTCACTCGGATCCGCCTATCGATATGCTGTCAAAATTGAGCAGAAATTTCAGCAAAAGAACAAGCGTGACTTCGGACCTGCGCAGAAGCAGGGCAAGGGAAACTCTGGCTCGCAAAACACGGGGCAGGAAAAGGACAACTAGTCCCAACCATAGGCGAAGAAGGGTAAAGAAAAGACAAAGAAGGACACCGGGAAGTGGTGCGAGTTCCACAAAAGCCCCTGGCACAACACTGATGATTGTCGCTCAAAACAGTCATTGGTGGCTGAGATCAAAGCTTCAGAATCAGATCCCAGTTCCGATTCTGACTCGGAACCTAATTTCACAGCCGCGCGAAAAGGGAAGCAGATCATTGATGCAGAACCCAGTGCCGTTGTTGCCACCACACAGATTCAGCCAGAGGAGCCTGAAGAGTTGGAGGCAGAGGAGCGCCTTTTCCACTCACAGATGTGGGTGAAGGGAATTCCCCTACACTTTGTTGTGGACAGCGGCAGCCAGAAGAACCTGATCTCAAAAGAAGTCATCAAGAGATTGGTGGTACCAATAATGCCACACCCACAACCATACACCATTGGATGGCTAAGCCAAGGACGAAGGATCCGTGTCAGTCACCAATGTCGCCTACCATATGGCATCAAGCCCTTCAAAGATGAGGTATTGTGTGATGTGGCCCCACTTGAAGTATGTGATGTTCTTTTAGGACAACCATATATGTGGAAGCGTCACGCTGTATATGAATCCCGACCTCGCAGTGTCATTGTCACTTTGGGAGGACAACTCTATCAGATACCAGAGACAGTTTCACCTACCCCAACCAAGCAGGGCAGGAAGATAATCTCCCACACTGGGAAATTTTCCCTATTCGCAAATGCCACTAAAGGTGAACATCAGATCGCAGAGACATCCACAACCTCTGCAAATTATCCTTCTACTCAGCAGAAACAAGAAAAACACAAAGTTAGTGCAACATCGCCTATTCGGGTACCTCTACAGTGCAAGGCCATGCATTCAAGGGGCCCCTCCAAAAAGAAACCATCCACACCGGTGCATACCAAGGATACCACAACAACCAAAACTGTTGAACAACTCCAGCGCATCCATCAACAACAATTACAACCCTCTGAAGATGTCAAAGTAAGGCAACCTTTCCACTCCAGCAAATGTCGCACCAAGAGCTCAATTCGACACACAGCTCGACATATGATAAGGGATTTTACGCAATGGAGACCATTGCTTCCTAAGGAGGGAGGATTGATCCAGGTGGATATCGGTGGCAGCCCACCTCTTCCAACTGGCTCAAAACAGTCTTCTGGCAACTTTGGTAAATTACTATTTTTAGCAGTTTTTCGGGTCCTGAACTTCCGGAGCCATTTTGAGGCCCTAAACGACATTTTTTGGCGATTTGGGGGACCAAATGGTTGCCTTTGACATACATTTGGGCCCAGTCGAAAGTTGTAAATCTTAGTTAGACCTTTCCAATGGGCTACCAAGCGCCCTAAACGGAGATCGTATGCAAAAGTTATGACCCCGGGAAGTTGACTGTTCAACTAACCACCTTGGGGCCGCAAACTTTATGACGGTTCATCTTCTACGGTTAGGTTTTTGGATGTTTGGGATTCTTTCCCTCATGCTTATGATAAATAGGCCCTTTCGGCCTCTCTTTGTATTCATCTTGGCACGAATGAGCATAGCGGCCACATCTCTTCTCAGAGATAGCTACCACCATTCTAGCTATTGTATTTTACAGTCTGTTCTATTTCCGCTATTTAATAGAATATGTGTTTACTGTATCACTGTGTTATTTGCAATATATCTCTGTATATGATTTTGTATATGCTATCTTTTGTTTTGTTCCCACATAAATCCGGATCACTGACGCAAGAGCCCCTCCTTGGTAGTTATATGGATTAGGTTAGCACTTTTTTAATTTATGCTCAATCATTGAGTATATATTTACCTATGCAATATATAATTTTTCAATATAGTTAATTTTAAAGAGTTTTTTTTTCTTTTCTTTTCTGACCTTTGTTATTTGATTGTACATTTGTTTATAACCAAGACACTTCCTTCGACGTGGGAGGACATACATTCTCCCAATATAGATCGAGCTATGGCAGTGACAATGAACATTATGACACCTCACCGACATATATTTTGATTATTTGGAATAATTTAAATGCATGCATAAGTAATCAATGCCAATATCAATGCACTCTTCCCGTGGTTTATGTAAAAATTCATATAGGGTTTATGTACTCTTCCAATAGATGACCTACTCCATGGCACGCACTACATCTACAGAGAATCCTCCAAAAGTGTATACCCTAATACTATATTCCTGCCATCCATAGTCAAACTAAAACATGGAAAACATGTGTATACCCTAAGACCTGATGCCTACCATCCACGAGACATGAATGAAGAGAACTAACATATTTATTATTACACTATTTATTACCTATGGTTATTTGAAAATCCATACAGCACAACTATATCACTACATAGATCTCATAGTCTAAACTCCCACTCCAATCATATTGTGCATGGATGTGTCATTTTTATAGAGAAACCCTCCCGCCCTAACAAATGTTCACTTACATGTATGGGTCATTATTACTACATACTACCACCCTGCACTTGCTACCAGCCTCCTTCTAGGATCTTGGTGTTCTAACTAGGGTAGTAATTTTTCTCAAAATGGAAGGGTCTCACCATAGCACAACTTTGTCTAGGGTTTTTGGTCCTCCCATATATCATTGTTGATATTTTTTACTATTATGCCAATTGACTTACTATGAAAGGATGTAGATCTATCTTATTTGCAATAAGGGTTTTCCTTCAAATATATGGCATCCCTAACATGAACAATGATCTTCATAATACTATATTAGTCATGTTTCGCAGGGATACCTCAATATGGAGTAATGTGCAAATATGGAAAATTTAGCTACCCCAATATTTGGTCACTATTAATAAATATGATATCATGGTGAAACTAAGTGAATATGTTTCAAATGTTGACATGACCAATACAATAGATTATGCCCAAGCAGTTGGAAAAATTGAGATGTAGTAAAAAGATGTCAATGCTATTGTTGATCGCCTTGTTCATTCCTCGAGATGGAAAAGGATTATATAACCATAGAAACCCAGTTCAATACGTGGACATATATGGAAATATGGTACTTGAAAAACTTGGATGTTTTAAAAATTGTGCTTAAGTTGGTCCATGCCACATGCCACATGCACCATGCACCATGTCACTCCTATACAAAAAAAAAAACTTTACATCGAGTGTGACTAAAATTAAGTGTATTTGTCATTGTGTTTAATATTGTTATTGTATTGTTTATAAACCGAATCAAAATATTTTTTTGTTTCCACAGGTGTCTATAGATTTTGACGATCAACCATCTCCATAGTGATTGGAAGATCACCCTATGCTCATGTATCATGTGTAATTAAGTACACCTTTAATTTGATTTTTTTTTAATTATTATGATTTATTTGTACTTTTTGTACTAAACTATGATATTACAAATGTGTATGCAAGTCACTGGCCACCATTCACTACAAGTGCCACCATTCCACCCACACCCTTACATCAAGTTTATACAACCTCCTATGTTAGTTTCCCTCCCCCCTTCCATCCACCCTCCTCCTCCCATCCACTCCCCCGTTTCCATCCAGTGCCCCCCCTTCATCCACAGATGCCCTTCCATCCACCCTCCCCCCTCCTTCCATGAAATCCCTTCCTTCCGCCCTCCACCCACCATCCACTCATGCCCTCCCAGAAACCCCCCCGCCATCTCATTTTATCTCCCAAAATCCCCCTTTTCATCCTAGGGTGGTTCTCTCTATCATCCAGCCAGTAGGGGTCTATCGATTTACGGGACCATCACCATATCACCCACCCCCTTCCACAATTGCACCCATCGTTGTGGCTTCTACTGCTGCATCCACTATATCCACATATATAATAGTTTCATTTGTGTTTTCCACAAGTACATATGATTCCCACCCCACCATGGTATCGGAGTAGATTGTCCAGTCTTCTGCTCCATCAACTAGCCTAGAGGACTGATTCTCTCCACTCTATGATACATTCACGGTGACATTGAATAGTTTATGAAAATATTGTGAAGGATTAATTATAATGATTTTAGGCATCTAACTTTTTCAAACAACTAATTGTTTTAAATTTTGCATGGAGACATTCTTGAGAGGCTTGAAACAAGGAGCAAAGAAACCACTTCATGACCCATAGTCTCATATGTGGTGAGTTATTTAAGTTTTTAATTCTAATTTAATTTTATAACTGTGTTAATTGATACAAATGCAAGAAAAATGATTATATCTTATTCTTTTCATTTCAGATCCCAGAGAGACTCAGTACTCCAAGACGGTCGAAGACCCAAGCTTCCTCTAGCTCGAAGAAGAGGAAGATAAATTTTGGAGATGCACATGGGGGTGCTAAGGGTGGCCATGCTGAATGAGATAATCCTATGTATATGAGCCATGATGTGGAATTTTTGGGCACTAGTTTCCATATTTTGTATATAGGGCATGAGTTGTGTAATGTACCTTTGTAGAAATTTATTAAAATGGTGAAAGTCTCAATTTTCCCACTAGTTCGACCCTTAACTAGTATTGGTTTCTTGATCTCCAAATGGTTCCAAATGCTCCCAAATTGTCACAAAAGGTGTATGGATGGTATTAGGACATGATTATGAGTTCCACGGATTATTTAGAGTCTTCGAAAGGCTTCTACAAATCTCCTTTGAATTCTAGACAAGGTAGGGGATTTAAGTAGCAATTTGGGGTTCAATTCCCTCTTGGGTAGGTGCTCGAGATGGCTCTCCAAATGATATTGGACCCTCTCTAATTTCAGAATAGAAGTATGGGACATCAATATGGTATCATATGCATCACCATTCAGTTTATTAAGTCTTCTACAACCCTCTCAAATCAGATACAAAAAGACTAGTTTCGACCTTGGGGGGAATGATAGGCAATCTTCTCCAAATGCTATGAAATTGAACAATATGACTCCAAAAGATTATTCACTGAACATGAAACTTGTATAAAACATTATTAATAGTCCATACATCATAAATTCATCATTGGTTCACTTTTCCATTCGAATATATCAACATATCATTGGCATACATCAACATAGTGGGGAAAATGGCACCATTTGCTCATTAATGATCAGATTTACATAGTTCCAATTGGACTCTAGACTTGAAGATATTATTAGTATGAATAATATAGCATTTACATCATATGATAAAATAATGGGGCATTATAATCTCCCCCAAAGATAAAAATAGCTCACCAAGTGCGCCCCACCTCAAGGATCATGAATATGCTGAGAAAACTTGAAATGGTTGGAGAAACAAGTTGAACTGGAAGTGACCACGAGATTCCCTATAGCTTGAATCTGAAACATATGACTCCATTGAAGCTCCAATTTAAATTTTTGAATGGCCTTTCCAATTACCAACTAGGATGGTAATCTTTCACCCTCGAAATTGGTGCTAAGGCAAGTAGAGTAGCACTCCACTAACTCTCCTCTCAAATGAAAATTCTGAAAATGATCAAAATCCACCTTCCTTCTTTGTTATTGTATTTTATAAAATTATAAGGTCCTCCATGGTTCAAATTCCTTCCAAGAGCTTCATGCCAACTCAAGTTGGCAAGAGATTTCAATGTGTGCCACTTGTCCCTCCAATTCTAGCCTCCTCCTCCACCAAATTCGAATATGTGTCTCTTTGGATTCCCTAAATCCCTTAAGCGCCCTCTTGGAGGCTATTGTTAGCCCTGACATGCCATATATTTCATATGTCATCCATCAGGTCTTAGTTGTGTCATAGGTGTCATAGCATCTTCACCATTGTTGTCATAGAGGTAGGGAATCTAGCCCAAGTGTCCCACTACCTCCAAATTGCCCCTTCCTCTTCCATGGGAGTTACTCTTCCTATACATTTAGAACTCATTGAGTCATTCCAAGTATTATTCCCTTACAAACCACCCAAGTATGTTACCCTTGATATTGAACTCGAATTGGTGAGAGAATCATGCCAAGTTTAGTGGGGAATCTTGCCACAAATGGGTCCCACAACCTCTTATGTGTCCTCATGGTCCAATGCCACATTATTTTATTTGTATTATTAGTTAATTGAACCATTTAATGTGAATTTGTAAGTCTAAGGTCACTTTAGGTCTTGTAGCTCCCTTATTCCAACTTTTAATGCTTCCACCCCCAACCTAGGGAACTAGTAATTTTCTTCGATGATAGTTCATTTGGATGGGTATATTACAAAATTTGAATTGGGAATTTCTCTTAATGTGACCCACCTTGTACATTTGGATCTAATTTCACATTATTACTAACTTGGACATAATTCTTGGCAATTATTTGACCCTTAGCATTAATTTGACAAACCATCATGAGTATAGCCAAGGGGCTTAGGCCATTGTGACCCAATGCAAAATTTTGGGACATGAAAAATCCTCCCTTTCCAATATTGCTTGTCCTCAAGCAATTTCAACACATGTATGTGGATGAACCTGCTTTCTTTCCAAAATTTTGCTTCCCAAAACTTCTCTTCTAAAACCTTGACTAGAGCCACCCATGCACTACAATTGTGTGTTTCCAAAAGCAAGGAGATGTGGGTTTTCTTTTTCATTTTGATATCCCCTATAACATCAACACTAAACACCAAAATGTTAATTAAATCCATCAAAACCATGTTTACACAATTACTCTTTACCTCTTTCATATTTTGGAAACCCATTTTGATACCACTGCATAATTCTTGAAGTTGGCACCGAGTTTCCCAACTTTCAGTGTTCGAGATTCCATGAATATTTTAGAGAGGAACCACCATGCTTGCTGCTACACTAATATGATTAAAATCACTTTATTAAGTGGGGACTCAATATCCCATACTGCTTGTTTCCCAAAAAAATTGAAATCAATGGGACTAAAAATTATCCCAGGGTCCCATTGCTTGTATTACACTCCAACAATTAAGAGTGCTCTCCAACCCATACCACCAGGAAAGAGAATTCTTGGATCCCATTTTCTTGTATGCATTATTCCAAACATCATGAGTACAAAATATATATCATCAAAGTACATAACAACATAATAAAATTGTACTTCAGGGAGGTACCTCATCAAAGAATCATGAAAGTGCTTATACCTCCAAGTAAGTAGACCACCATTTGCCAAGTGCACACAAGCTTCAAGTGACCCATCAGATATGATCCAATGACATAGGTGAGGATACCATGTCCTATAATGATCCTCCAAAAGGATTTAATATGCATCAAAATAATCATCCATGTGTTCTTTCATCCAAGAAGTGAATGAAGAACCTCCACTAAAATCTGAACCAAGTAGGGAGCAAAGAAAACAATAAGCCTTCAAGGGGATCACATAAGTAGAATTTGTGCATCCATGAACATGTGTATCATCAATAAATAACAAAGGATGTTTCTTCCAATAATAATTTTCTCCAATCATATATCTCTTCACCCAAGTAGTGGATGAAGTTCCTCCAATATCAATTGAACTAAGCAAGGAGCAAGGGAAATCATGAGTCTTCAAGTGACTCAAGTGAACATCATAAGTGCATCCATGTAGATGCGTTTCATCATAAGGTAACAAGGAATGCTGCTGCAAATGTAAATAATAAATTGATCTAATAATGTCATCATATAAAGGAGGGATAGGAGTTTCATACTCCTCATGTGGCACCATAAAAAATAAACCTTTCACCCATACTTCATTAGGATGAATGCTGCCAAATATGGAAGTGTAGGATGTAGGAGAATGAACCGACTCACCCAAATGATCAAAAAGTGCAGAAGTGTCCTCATGAGAATGATCCTTAAGGGTAGGATCATCCACCTTCCTCAAAAGTGAAAAACTTTCCTCATAGGTTGGTTCCTAGGTAGTGGAATCAACTTCTTCAAAAAATGTGTAACCATTTCCAAGAGGAAACTCAAGTTCCTCTTCCACCACATCAAGTGCTTGTATATCATCAAGCTCATCTTCAAACACATCAAGAACATGCAAATTTCCATGTTTCTCATGATCTACCATGTCATGAGAATCCTCCATGCAATCTACCATATGATAATTTGAAACATAGGAGGAAGAACAAGTATATTGCAACCTTTCAAGAAGTTGCTCATTTTGAATTTTGAGTTTATGAATATCCTCATTATTCTTCAAGTATGCATCATGTAACAATTAATTAAACTCAACAAAATTGTTTCTATCAAAAAGCAAAGACATGAAATTACCTTTGATGTTGCGCATTTCTCTTTGAATCTTCTCCATGTCTTCAAGGAAGGATGGATCCTTCAATGAAGAAAATTTCCAACAAGAATTTGACACTAATGCTTTAGTGTCATGGAGCATGCTAAGGGTCTATTGGATCTTCTTTTCATTCATATTTCATGACCCTTCAAGAAAAAGAGGCTCTTGCAAATGAACCTCCTCATCTTCTTCCTTCTTACTTGGACCAACTTCATGAAGCTCAAGTGGTGATGGGGAAGTAGATCTTGTTTCTTCTTCAACTGATAAAAGGTCTTCATTTTCATGCTTAATGGAATTTTGGCTTGCAGCAATACTTTCGAAAGTGATATCTATGTCACCAACATAGAGGTGTGAGCACCCATCAGTAGGTACTCCTTCATAGTTCAAGCATCCATCAGTAGATTCTCTTTGAGTCATGTCCAAGGTAGAATGTGTCTCGAAATTATATTCAATATTTTCAATAGAGTCTTATTCATGCTCATGTTATGTCTCTTCATATTTTTCAGAGTCATTTGGGAGTGAATTTCGATCCTCTTCATGTACTGCTTCTTCTACTTCACCTATTTCAGAACTAGGTGGTTCATGGGTCTTCCCCTTTTGCTCCTTCAAGCAAGCTGATGCATTTTCCCCGTTGGTTTCCTTAAGATAAATATATTTGGAATCTCTTTTTGAATAAAACCCAAAAAATATCTTCAAGTAGGAACCTCATGCATTCCATGAAGCTTCAGATATTTCACTGTTCTTTTCACTCACACACATATGATTTTCTCTCCAAGGTATTTTACAAGAATGGCATAAAAATTTGTTTACTAACTCCACATCTTCATTTTTGGGCCTATTTTCAAACACCCAATCAAAAAATTCTTCAAAAGGAGGGGGCTTATATGTACCTCCCTTATACAAATCAAGATATGCCCGGTATTGTTGGGGCAAGGTTTTACATGTTGCTCTCAATATTTGTAGTTCATTCATGGAATTATCCTTTGGTAGTGTGACACACTCATATTCATCAGATTCAAGTTCATAAGAATAACCCTCATTCCTTATGAAATTGCAATAATTGCTGCATGATGGCACCTCTTCCACAAACCATTCACATTCTGCTTCATATTGCTCACAACCAGCTTCATACTGCTCATAAGCATTGTACTCATAAGATTCATAATAATAGTAAGACATGGCTGAAATTCATTATTCAATGTATGATATTAATTCACAGGTTCAAGTATCATGATCTGATACCACTGTAATGTCCCTTTTTAGAAATTTATTAAAATGGTGAAAATCTCAATTTTCCCACTAGTTCGACCCTTAGCTAGTATTGGTTTCTTGGTCTCCAAATGCTCCCAAATTGTCACAGAAGGTGTATGGATGGTATTAGGAAATTATTATGAGGTTCATGGATGCTTTAGAGTCTTCAAAAGGATTCTTCAACTCTCCTTTAAATTCTGGCCAAGGTAGGGGATTTAACTAGAAATTTGGGGTTCAATTCCCTCCTGGGTAGGTGCTGGAGATGGCTTTCCAAATGCTATTGGACCGTATTGAATTTCAGAACACAAGTAGGATACATATAGGGTACATCAATATGGTATCATATGCATCACCATTCATATTATTAAGTCTTATACAACCCTCTCAAATCAGATACAAAAAGACTAGTTTCGACCTTGGGGGGAATGATAGGCAATCTTTTCCAAATGCTATGAAATTGAACAATATGACTCCAAAAGATTATGCACTGAACATCAAACTTGTATAAAACATTATTAAAAGTCCATAAATCATAAATTCATCAGTGTTTCACTTGTCCATTCAAATATATCAACATATCATTGGCATACATCAACATAGTGGGGAAAATGGCACCATTTGCTCATTAATGATCAGATTTACATAGTTACACTTGGAAGATAGACTTGAATCTATTATGAGTATGAATAAAATATCATTTACATAATATTATAAAATAATAGGGAATTACAAGATCCCCAAAAGAGAACAATAGCTCACCAAGTGCGCCCCACCTCAAGGATCATGAATATGCCGAGAAAACTTGAAATCGTTGGAGAAACAAGATGACCTAGAAGTGACCACGAGCTTCCCTGTAGCTTGAATCTTCTACATATGACTCCATTGAATCTATAAATGAAAGGTTTGAATGGCCTTTCCAATTACCAACTAGGATGGGAATCTTTCACCCTCGAAATTGGTGCTAAGGCAAGTAGAGTAGCACTCCACTAGCTCTCCTCTCAAATGATTAAAAGACACCTTACTTATTTTTTATTGTATTTTATAACATTATAAGGTCCTCCATGGGTCGAATTCCTTCCAAGAGCTTCATGCCAACTAAAGTTGGTAAGAGATTCCAATGTGTGCCACTTGTCCCTCCAATTCTAGCCTCCTCCTTCACCAAATTCGAATAGGTGTCTCTTTGGCTTCCATAACTCCCTTGAGCGTCCTATTGGAGGATAATTTTATCCCCGACATGTCATATATTTAATATGTCAGCCATCAGGTCTGATTTGTGTCATAGCATCTTCATCATTGTTGTCATAGAGTTAGGGAATCTAGCCCAAGTGTCCCACTAGCTCCAAATTGCCCCTTCCTCTTCCATGGGAGTTAGTATTCCTCTAAAATTCGACCTCATTGATTCGTGCCAAGTATTATACCATTAAAAATCACCCAAGTATGTTACCCTTCATCTTGAACTCGAATTGGTGAGAGAATCATGCCAAGTGTAGTGGGGAATCTTGCAACAAATGGGTCCCACAACCTCTTATGTGTCCTCATGGTCCAATGCCACATTATTTTCTTTGTATTATTATTTAATTGAACCATTTAATGTGAATTTGTAATTCTAAGGTCACTTTGGGTCTTGTAGCTCCCTTATTCCAACTTTTAATGCTTCCACCCCCAACCTAGGGAACTAGTAATTTTCTTCCATGACAGTTCAATTGGATGCGTATACTACAAACTTTGAATTGGGAATTTCTCTTAATGTGACCCACCTTGTCCATTTGGATCTAATTTCACATTATTACTAACTTGGACATCATTCTTGGCAATTATTTGATCCTTAGCATTAATTTGACAAACCATCATGAATATAGCCAAGGGGCTTAGGCCATTGTGACCTAATGGAGAATTTTCGGACATGACAAGTTGCCATATTTTGTACATGGCACGAGTTGTCATTATTTCGTCGAGAATAGCAAGGTGCTTACAACCCAGTATGGGGGAGATGTTGTAACGTGTAAATTTGGTAACATTATGTAACATGACATTCTCATAAAAAAATGCAAATGATATTGGCTTAAACAAAAAAACATTATATTGATTTGATCCTAAACCTATATATATCAAGAACGAAGAATGATCAAATATCTTGTGGTGTAAATTATTACTTAACGTGTAAAAAAATTAAGATAAAAAATATTTACACCTCAAGAAAAATTGGATTTGTCTCAGTGCTTAATAGATCCAAGTTTAAGATGGATCTATGTTGGTTTATACATTGAGAACTATGTTCCATTTTTGACAAAAATGTGTATGTTTGGACAAATTTTGCATATGAATACATGTATTTTCAGTTATGTGTATGACTATGGCTATGTCTTATTTTGTATATGTATATGGTTGTTCTTATTCATATGAAATTTTAGTCTTATGGTTGATCTAAAATATGTTTAAATACTTTATTAAAACATAATATAAACAACAAATATGGAATATATTTAAGTCCTTCATAACCATACTCACATCACAATTCAAGAGAGAAAAATCCCAAAACTATAAAAACAAGTTCTAACCACTTGGGGAAACCTAATAATGCATAAAAAAAATCTAAAATTACATATCTACATCTATAAATGCAACAATAAGAAAAATTAGGGTTTCATCTCAAAACACTAATTACCAAGTCTCTAAGGATGAAACTCTAAAAGAGACACCATATTATGCTTCTTATCTTATTGAAAGTTTTCTAGGGATGGACTTCACTTTAGGGGGGTTCCATTTCATATTGTTATAACATTCTGATGTATATTGCACAATATGCAATTTTCAAGTGGTTATTAAAAACATCTATATTAAAACTTGTTCTTAAGATTGGATCGAAATTACTTGCAAGTCTTTAAAAAAAATCTCTATATAAATTATGTAGGTGGATAAAGTTGCAAGCCTTGATATTCTACTTTAACACCATTATATGCTTCTTATCCTATTTAGGGGGGTACGATTTCCCATTGTTGTAAGTATAAATTACTTTTGCAATACCTTGCACTATTGCACAATTTCTCATAGTTTCCCTTGTTCCTAGGTTTTCCTCATCTATCTATTGAACTTTAGCATTCAAAACCTCACTTGCTTATCTCCCTAATTGGATTCCACATCTCTAGAAATATTAGTGCATACAATACTATGCATATCCAATACAACAATTAGAAAATTCAAAGACTTACCCATGGTTTCTTTGGTTGAATGTGCACTTATCAAGGATACATTGATACAGTAACAATATGATCCATAACGTGTTATCATATTTCCAATTCATTTCACCAATATGGATGCTACTTTTTCATGTGGAATTCAAATTCCTAGGGATTACATGTACATCACAAACCTTAGTAGTCACAAGAGAAATCCCTAACATCACACAATAGAAATATCTCCAAGAATATCAAAGATGTCTCTCTTTCCCCTGTTGATGTAATTGTAACTTCGGAATGTATTTCACCTATGTATATTGTACTCCTATAGAGATGTTATTATTCCTCTATACGGAAGTGTCATCATTTGTATTGACAAGTGTCTCAAGTGTCGCAACTTGCATGTGATGGGTTATTAGACCACCAAGTGTGGGGTCGGCCCTGATTAGTATTACTGTGGGTTATTAGACTGAGTTAGAAAAGTCGGCCCTGCTAGTCTATTAGGCAGGTTGGGTCATGTATAAATAGAGTGCGGGAGACACTTTATTTGATCCATTCATTATTCACTTCTACACTCTCTAGAAAGTGGCGCACAAGTGAGGAAGGAGGAGTAGCTGCTAGGAGGACTATCTCTTGTACTTGGGTTGTATCATTGCTCTTTCTATCTCTGAGGAAGTTGTGGGGTTTTTCACCTTTATGGTTTTCCCCAGTGAAACTCTGTGTGTCTATTGTCTCATGTGATTTCTTGCTATGATTGATATGTTGTACATGTTATTCTCTCAGTAAAGATCCTAGAGTATATTGAATTAATGCTAAAAAATTAACACGGTATCAAAGCTAACCTGAGAAGAAGACACTATGCAATTGCGGAAGCTAGGGTTTCTTTTTTATTGGGTTTCTCTTCATAGATCTTGAAAGGCAGTAGGGTGGATTGACTCTCCTCATCAAGGCACATCTTTCTGTCCAATCAGAATTCAATTCTGAGAACTTTCATTTTTGGCCCTAAACATTAGGGTTTCCAAAAAAAAAGAATTTCTAAAATCTGAAACCATAGATGGAAGCTCCTTGGAAAAATAGAAGTTTAGAGCTTTGGATCGAAATTTTTGGTTGGGTGAAGCTCCGGGAAACTCAAAACCTAATTCAGGGTCCTCCCTAGTGAATCCGGGAGAATAAAAGGCATTTCTGAAGGGTGAAACTTTGCAGATTTCAAATTCTGAATATACCAGGATGGTCAGCTCATCAAGGTGCATCTTTCTATTCCTTCATAAATTTGAAATTCACATTTTGAATTTTTAGGGTTTCTCTAACAAACCCTAATCCAGCTCCAGATCTAGTTTCCAGCAAATCAAGTGGTAAGACCTAAATCTTTTATTTCCATTTGAGTTTATCATTAAAATGTCTCACCACACCAAGCTTGAGGATAAGCTTGAACGAGTTGATAACTTCCGAGCATGGAAGTATAGGATTGGGTTAATCCTGGAAGAAAATTAATTGGACACTTACATAAGTGAAGAGGTCCCTGTCCCAGAGGGAGAAGAGGCTAAGGCCTTACATAAGAAGAACTTGGTCAAGGAAAAGAGAATCATTGCTGATTCTATCAAAGACCATCTCATACCACATGTGTCATCTCTAAAGACACCCAAGGAGATGTTTGATTCCCTGACCAAGCTATTTGAAGGGAATAACATAAATCAGAAGATGACTCTGCGGAACCAATTAAAAGGGGTAAAGCTTCAGAATGGAGAGACCATTCAATCTTATTTATCTAAGGTCTCTTAGATCAAGGAACAACTTGAAGCTGTGGATGAAGTAGTAGATAATGCTGAAGTTGTTATGACCACTTTGAATGGCCTACATAGGTCATGGGACTCCTTCATCCAAGGAATCTGTGCAAGAAGGAAGTTGATCTCATTCAGTAGACTATGGGAGGAATGCTCACAAGAAGAAGCAAGGCTTGTGGCCCGAGAAGAAAAGATGGGGAATGAAGATCAAGCTCTCATAGCACACACCAAGGGAAGCAAGTTTAAGAGGGAGAGATTTCATAACAAGAAACATTCTCACCCTCATCACAAGAAGAAAGATCTATCTCATGTTCAATGTTTCGATTGTAATGAAATGGGACACTTTGCTTCAAATTTTCCCAAGAAGAAGAAAGACAACAACAACAACTTCAACAAGAAGAAGAAGTACAACAAGAAGAGATATCATGCTCATGCTGCTGAGGATGATGAACCTCCAAGAAGAAGGATAGGAAAAAAAGTGATACTTCATCAAGTGAAGATGAATATGTTCTAATCTATGCTCTCACAGGTACTATCTCTCATGGATGTAATGATTGGCTTATTGATAGTGGGGCTTCCAAACACATGATTGGGTTTAAAGAATATTTTGTAAATCTATCTAAACATGAGTCACCCCATAAAGTGAAACTTGGGGATGACTATCAATATCCTATCAAGGGAAGTGGTGAAGCCTCCTACAACCTAGATTGGGGGAATTCTTTGAAGATGAAAGATGTTCTATATGTACCTGGGCTCAAGAAGAACCTACTCTCCATATCTACATTGGATGCAAAAGTAATGAGGGTTGCATTTGTAGATGGCCAAGTCTTAATGTAGCCAAAGGGTAAAACTATAGATGATGCAGTAGTGATTGGAGAGCAAGAGGGAGGATTGTACAAATTGAAGGGACAACCTGAACATGCCATGGTACATGAATCCATGGAGCCAAGTGAACTTTGGCATAGAAGGCTTGCACATGTGCACTACAGAGCACTACCAATTGCAAGTAAAGCTGTAGAAGGTCTTCCTGAAATCAAGACAAAGAATGAAGGTGTTTGCAAAGGATGTGCAAAAGGAAAGAACATTAAGAAGGAATTTCCAAGCAGTGAAAGCAAAGCAAAAAGAATCTTGGAAATCATCCACTTTGATGTATGTGGTCCAATGTCATCCATTTCTCTGAGTGGGTATGTATACTATGTCTCTTTCATTGATGATTTCTCTAGGAAGACTTGCGTTTATTTCTTGAAGAACAAAGATGAAGTGTTTGATAAGTTCAAGAAATTCAAAGCCTTGATGGAAAATCAAACTGATAAGAAGATCAAGATCTTCAGATCCGACAATGGTGGAGAATTCACTTTAGGTGACTTCAAGAAGCTATGCAGTGATTCAGGGATTAAGAGGGAGTTGAATGCTCCCTACAATCCACAACAAAATGGAGTTGCAGAAAGGAAGAATAGAACAATCATGGAAGTAGCACGGGCAATGCTGCATGACCAGGATCTGCCTATGCATCTTTGTGCAGAAGCAGCTAGGACAGCTGTATATGTGCAGAACATAACACCTCACAAGATATTGGACAGCAAGACACCAGAAGAGGTCTTCTCTGGTAAGAAACCTGAAGTCATCCATCTCAGAATATTTGGTTGTCCAGTATATACACATATTCCAAAGGAAATGAGGACAAAGCTAGATCCTTCAGGAAAGAAGGGCATCTTTGTGGGATACAGTGAAAGCTCGAAGGCTTACAGAATATACTTTCTAGGGTTCAAGAAGATTGATGTCAGCAGGGATGTAACATTCGATGAGGATTCAACTTACATCAAATCAAAGAAGGCACCTATTGAAGATCATGAAGAACCAAAGGAAACCAGATTTCAAGACACCACCATGACTGAAGCAATTCTAGAAGCAAATCGTGAAGTTGAAGATCTGCAAGAACCTATAGATCTACCTCATGATAAGAACTCTCACAAGAGGAAACCTGCATGGGCTAGAGAGCTCATTCAAGATGTAGAAAGATATGGCATTCCAGAAGAAGAACACAAAGAAAGGAAGAGGACTAGATCACATACCAGTTATGTTGCCTTACTCTGTGATATTATGAACAAAGAACCTTCCAATTATGAAGAAGCAGTGGAAAAGAAGGAATGGAAGGATGCCATGGTCGAGAAATACCAATTGATCATGAATAATGATGTTTGGGATGTAGTCCCAAGACTTGAAGGGAAGTCGGTTGTGACTTCCAAATGGATCTACAAGATCAAACATGCTGCAGATGGTAGCATAGAAAAATACAAAGTGAGATTTGTAGCTCGTGGCTTCTCCCAGAAAGAGGGGATAGACTATGAAGAGACCTTTGCTCCTGTATCCAGGTACACTTCCACCAGATCAGTACTTGCCCTGGCTGCAGTGATGAAATGGAAGATACACCAGATGGAGGTCAAGACAACTTTCTTGAATGGTGTAGTCGAGGAGGAATTTTATGTGGAGCAGCCACTTGGTTTTGAGACACATGACAGGGGGTCATATTTGTGCAAGTTGAAGAAATCCTTGTATGGCTTGAAGTAAGCTCCTAGGACTTGGTATGGTAGGATAGACAGCTTTCTATCCAGTTTGGGATTTACCAAGAGTAAAGCGGATTCCAACCTTTACTACAAGGTTGAGGAAGGAAATCCGATGATACTACTATTGTATGTGGATGACCTGTTTGTAACAGGCGAGGATGGGTTGATTGCCGACACCAAGAGGAAGCTTGCTGCTGAGTTCGAGATGAAGGAATTGGGGATGATGCACTATTTCCTAGGCATGGAGGTGTGGAGGAGTGCATAAGGAAACTTCCTTGGACAAGGAAAGTATGCAGTAGAGATCTTGAAGAGGTTCGGGATGATGGATTGCAAGGCCATGGCCACACCTATGGCATCAAACCTGAAGCTTCTATGTGATACTTCATATGATCTGGATGATGTCACGGTGTATCGTTAGATGATTGGGTCCTTGATGTACCTGACGAACATTAGACCAGATATTTGCTTTGCAGTGAACACATTGAGCCAGTTCTTGATGGATCCCAGAGGTGTTCACCTGGTTGTTGTAAAGCATATTCTGAGGTACCTGAAGGGTACAATTGATTATGGGCTCAAGTATGATACGAATCAAAAGTTTAACCTACAAGTTTATGTTGATTCAGACTGGGCAGGTAGTGCTGCAGATAGGAAGAGCACATATGGGTGCTGCTTCAGTATGGGATTGGGTGTGATATCTTGGTTTAGTAGGAAGCAGTCCTGCATAGCACTGAGTACAGCTGAGGCAGAGTATGTTGTATCTTGGCTCCGGAAGCTACTATCTGAGTTATTTGATCTTCCGCTGGAGGCTACTGGCATCTTTTGTGATAACCAAAGTTGTGTGAAGCTATCTGAGAACCCGGTGTTCCACAATAGGTTGAAGCACATTGAGATCAAATACCACTATATCAGAGATATGGTGCAGAGAGGAGTAGTGAAACTCCTGTATGTTGCGACGGATGAGCAGGTTGCAGATGTGTTGACGAAACCACTAGCTAGAGTGAAGTTTGAGTACTTCAGAGAGAGGATTGGTGTTCTTTAGATTGACGACACTTCAAGTAAGATGTGATTGACACATTTGTAGGAGCCATTACAAGCATGATGAGAGGAGGATCCTTCCCATGGCTGTGGATGTAAGCGCTGGATGATGAGCATCATGACGATGCTCCAGTTATTGCTTTGTATATGCATCATGTTGGATGCCTTGATCAGTTTGATCATGTATTTGTAAATGCATCATGTTGGATGACTTGATTAGTTTGATCATGTATTTGTATATGCATCATGTTGGATTCCTTGATCAGTTTGATCATGTATTTGTATATGGATCATGTTGGATTCTTGATATGATCAGTTGGATCATGCATTTGTATATGCATCATGTTGGATGCTTGATATGCTCAGGTGGATCATGTATTTATATATGTTTCAGGTGGATCATGTACTCATGTATGATCAGGTGGATCATGTACTTATGTATGTATCAGGTGGATGCATTGTATATATTAGGTAGATGCATTGTATGATCAGGTAGATCATGTATGATGATATGTATCAGGTTGATACTCTGTATGCATCAGATGGTATATTTTTTTATCAGGATGATCACAGATGACGAGCTTCAGGATGTTGCTCCAGGTGATATGCATCAGGATGATGCTATGATGATGATCAAGTTGATCATGTGATGATGTACATCAAGATGATGTATGGTGAGTATCAGGTTGATACTCTGTGGCTGTGAACAAGTTGTGTAGGTAGCATATAAAAGATCTTTTAAAATCCAGATAGGTAGAGCAGTGTGCTCATAACAACGTAGGATGCTTTATCGAGATCTGGATAGGTAGAGCGGTGTGCTCGTAACATCCTGGGATGATCTGAGTAGGTTTTACTACGGTTTCACATAGAAACGATCCTTTAAAATCCGTACAGGTAGAGCGGTGTGCTCGTAACAGCCTGGGATGCTCTGTCGAGATCCGAACAGGTAGAGCAGTGTGCTTGTAACATCCTGGGATGCTCTGAGTAGGTTTTGCGAAAGTTCACATAGAAAAGATCCTTTAAAATCCATACGAGTAGAGTGGTGTGCTCATAACAGCCCGGGATGCTCTATTGAGATCCGGATAGGTAGAGTAATGTGCTCGTAACATCCTGGGATGCTCTGAGTAGGTTTTGTGAAGGTCAACATGTAAAATATCTTATAGTCTGCGCTAGGTTTTTTTGACGCACGTAATCAGTCCTAGGTTCCATAGTATGGCCACTGATGATGAAGACATACAGGTGGTGGGCCTACATCCAGCATGAAAAAGAGATGGCTCTGTAGAACTTCCTATGACTAGTAGTTCAGAGATTGATTGAGATAGAAACAGCCGTGACGATGACGATGATCTAGTGATGATGATTAAGAGAAGAAGACTTGTGCTAGCAGATCTATGTCGAGAAATACCTTCCTAGTTAAGAGGGAGTGTTGATGTAATTGTAACTTCGGAATGTATTTCACCTATGTATATTGTACTCCTATAGAGATGTTATTATTCCTCTATACATAAGTGTCGTCATTTGTATTGACAAGTGTCGCAACTTGCACGTGATGGGTTATTAGACCACCAAGTGTGGGGTCGGCCCTGATTAGTATTACCATGGGTTATTAGAATGAGTTAGAAAAGTCGGCCCTGCTAGTTTATTAGGCAGGTCAGGTCATGTATAAATAGAGTGCGGGAGGCACTCTATTTGATCACTTCATTATTCACTTCTACACTCTCTAGAAAGTTGCGCACAAGTGAGGAAGGAGGAGTAGTTGCTAGGAGGACTATCTCTTGTACTTGGGTTGTATCATTGCTCTTTCCATCTCTAAGGAAGTTGTGGGGTTTTTCATCTTTATGGTTTTCCCCAGTGAAAATCTGTGTGTCTATTGTCTCATGTGATTGCTTGCTGTGATTGATATGCTGTACATGTTATTCTCTCAGTAAAGATCTTAGATTATATTGAATTAATGCTCAAAAATTAACATCCCCTTATCTTCTCATATGGTATCCTCACGATCCAGAGCATCTAACTCATAGGGTTCCCTCATGCACCTATCATCTCCAAGATAGGTAGAAAGTCCTTGTTGGCTTCAACAATAAGGTTATTCGCTCAGGATATCCCCACTAGCATGATTGTCTTTATTAGGGTTTGCAAACCCTATACATGTTACATCATACAAGTACATGGAAAGGAAACCGTAGTGTTTCCATCCAAGTCTACATGTCCATCCTAGTATTTCAATCCTCGATAGGAAACCCTGGGAGTCAGATGCTTAGGGTCTCTTATTAAGTGAAACCCTAGTTTCTTAAATCATGAAATACTACATGATTCAAGCCATGGACCCATGTGAGATAGGTACCCCTAGAATTATTCTAATGTCAATCTTCCAATAGAGTCAATGGTTCGTTGATTTGAGCCACAATCATCATTTTATGTCCAGTTTCAACTCGCCTCCTAAAGGATTTCAAGGACACATGTTGAATCCCTTTCCGGGACATAAAATTCAAATTGGGAAGCATAATTGATTTTCATGAGATATTGAAAGTAGGATTGGGTAGGTTCCACATGATGATGTTGCATGTGGCCTAACAGTCAAGTAATTTCCAAATTTGAACACCTAGTGCAAACTTTGCATTGTGTCATACTAAGTGAAAACCTAGCTTATGAAATTGTGAAACAAGCCAAGATATGGGTCATTGACCCATGCGAGAAAGGAATCCCTAGAATTATTCCAATGTCTTGATTCCAATGGATTTGACGGTTTGTCAACCGGAGCCACAGTCATTGTTTTATTTCCCATTTAAGTTTTCCTCATGGAGGATTTCAGGGACACATGTTGAATCCCTGTCGGGTTCATAGAATTTTATCTAGACAACATAATTGAGTTTCGTGAGATATTGCAAGTCTAGTTTGGAAGTTTCAACATGGGAACGCTAGCCACAAGTTCATGGTTGAGGAATTTCCAAATTTCACCCCCTTGTGCAAAAATTGAATTGCCTCTTACTAAGCCAAACCCTAGTTTATGAAATTATGAAACATGATGAGATATGGGTGATGGACCCACGTGACATTGATGGTAGTAATGGGAATGGTGTTGATGAAGCAAGACGGTGATGGGATTATGAGCATGGGTATGGTTACAATTGGCATGGGGATGAGGATGGTGATGGTGACAACATGGGCATGAGGAGGATGGTGGTGACGTTGATGGTGGAAATGGGAATTTTGTTCATGAATCATGATGGTCATGGTGACAATGGAAATGGGTATGTTGACAATGAGTATGGGGATGGCCTTATGGCGAAAATGAGTTAAATGGCCTATAGAGTCCAAAAACTGTCAAGCTACAACAAATAATTACGTATCAAAATCCTTGCCTACATTGGGATCGTATTTATAAATATAACCCTATGCCCTTTTGTCTACCTTGAATCTCCAATTTGGTCCCCCAAGGACATTAGTCAACAGTCTAAGTTTTGATGAAACTTCTTAATGCAAGTGTTAAAATAAGGTATAAAAAGCTTCCTGTGCTTAATAAGTGGTTTTTCCTGAGTGAAGGTTACATTTTTGTTAAAGTCATGATATAGGAGTTCAACATTAAGCCTGTAAACCTAGAGCCTAGATCCTAGCCTAGAAACCCTAGAGCATATACTAGAAACCCTAGTTTGTATCTGTTGTGGCCACAATAGATCCCATGCTTAGCTCAAGCACGGGAGCCCCATTTTTGTTTTTTTAATAAATACAAAGGTATTTGCGTGAGTTTTCAGTGTAAATATGAGGCTTTGGTTTTGGTATGCTTAGATCTCTTACCCATACTTTTGTCCTGCATTTTTTTCTCTTTCCGGGTGATCTTTACCTATCTGGTTTGTAATTTCCCTCAAATTTTGAGTATTTTACCTTTGGTTTTTATCAACTTGAAACCCGACAGTTAGAAGTCCTGAAACCCGAAACCCGACAATTGCGGGTTGGGGGTTTTTGTTTTTTACTTTTGGATTTTGGTAAACCCAAAACCCGCAACCCGACGGTTGCAGGCTGCGGTTTCATTCTGTAATAATTTATGGAAATCATCATCCCGAAATCCGAAACCTGAATTTCTCAATTGTGGCTTTTAACTTTTGGGATTTTATTCTTTCATTTATTTGCTTGTGAGTACCTGAAACCCGCAACCCGCAATTGCGGGATGCGACTCTCAGGAACACTTTTTTTTTTTTTTTTTTGGATTATGGTCATCCCCAAAACCCAAAACCCACGAAGGTGACTTTCAGCTTTCGGGAACTCTTTTTCCACCTTGCCGTTTGCGCGACCCCGCAACCCGCAATTGTCGTGTTGCGGCTTTCGGGATCCTTTAATAAGTTTTGTGGATAATATTTTCGCGCGAAACCTGCAATTTCGGGATGTGGCTTTTGGGAATGGGTTTTCCATTTTGCGATTTGATCAATCCCACAACCCGCAATCTGCACTGTCAGGTTTCGGCTTGCGGGAGCCTTGAATAAAATTCATAAATAAAACTAAATCACGCATCCCGCTTCAGTTGATCTCAGTTGTCCGTTTGTTTTGATCGCATGGGTGTCTTTTAATCTGTCTTTTAATAGGGTTTTTTTTCTATTTTAGTTTTACATTTCTTATTCGAATAATTATCTCATCACGATGAATATTTTACTGCTGAATCCTACCAGAGAACGTTTGAAACTGATATTCCTTTACCTTTGGCTAGATTACTATCTCTGCTACACTTGGTGTTTGACAGTCTCATTTCGTTTTGGTAACTCTTCGTTATTCGTTTCTACTCCTTGATATTTTTATGCCATTATGCTTATTTTGGTCTGCAAGACCCTTCCATTTATTTTTGTTAAATCTGGTCATCCGATTTCGGTTTGATAAGTATGCAAAAATTGTCGTTCTGTGTAATTAGGATTCTTTTTTCAGTCACTTCGTAGTCTATTTTTCAAGCCATAATTTCTATTTTGTCATAAATCCAAAGTCATAAATGATGATGTGAAATTGCTTGTAATAATGAGGTCGTAAAAGCAATTTAAGCCATGCGAGTGGTAATTGAATTTGTTCTTTCGCATAGGCTTGGAACTAACTATCGCACATCTGGGCTCATTTCATTACAGTTGAGATAATTACAGTAGATCGGTCATATAATTTTAATCATTGCGATTTATCTTGCCCAATTATTGTCATCTTATCAGTCGACCTTAAATTAGCAACGAGTATGAAACCTCTAGCTCATCCTTTGTGTTCTTCAAGAAAAAAGGTTTTGCATGATAATTTTGCTAAGTTTCCTCCTGAACGTATCTGATATGAGTAACATGCAGACAGGTAACAAATCCTTCAATCCCAGTTTTGAAGATGAAGAGCTCTATCCACTGCTATATCAAGAACCTTTGTTACCACCTTTGATGCAGGTATTCCTGACTTAAGCAGTGATAGTGGGGAAGAAGATTCTGAAGCTCTGTCTGTCTGCATGCATTTTCTTAATGACAAAGAGAAGAAATTTCTCGAGGAGCTGACTGATCGTGACGATGATGTTATACGAGATTTTATAATCAACCAAGAGCCTGATGTTTTGCCGACTTCTCCTGAAGTGGATCCTTTATTGGATTTTTTTGTTTTTGAGAATATAGTTCCTGACCCAGGATTTCCCACAACAGACATTTTACAAGCTAAACCACCTCATGCCAATAATCAGCAAGTCAGAATCGAATTCTTGTTGTGTCATGAGGATCTTTTCGCTTAAGCAATCAATCCCGAAAACCAATGCTGAAAGATGAGTAGTTAAAGAACCAGTCATCATGGAGGAAAGATTCACATGTATCTTCGTACTTGGCACAAGCTGGCTAAACATGATATGGAGAATAACGTGTGCAATGCTCAGTTAGCTTTAGAATCTGTCAATTTCCCAAACCTAGATGAATTGTTAGACATTTATGAGAAATGGAAGGATTTCTTGGATCTGTAGTTTTGATCTGATTTTGCAATCTCTGTTTTCTAGGGATCTCTATTTTGGCACTCTGTTGTAATTATTTAAAGAAAGGTACCTCTCGTAGTTAGGGGTTGGTAATTTTGGAGTTGCAAATCAGCAGGAGACTAGACTGGAGATACTTTGTTTAGCATATCCTTTTGTAATTTCGGTACGAGACCTCTTTTAATGCAGTAAAGTCATATTTTGATCTATCTCTTGTTATTCTTCAAGTTTATTTGAGAATTACTGATTGTGTACTTCAAATTGTCATCTACAGTTCATGATGTCTTTTGTATATATTTAAGTGTATGGATCTATTATATTGGTTTCCCTGTATGATTGATTTATGCTGAAAAGTATTTTATTGATTTTATTCAATTTAAATACTTTCTTTATCGATTTCTGCAAGTGATTCATAGCACAATAATCATTGTTAATTTTTCAATTTGCAAAGTGGTTACAGATTTACCTTGAACATGCTTAAGTACTTGAATTATTGACATTTAATTTTCGTTAAAGGATTGTGATTTAAGTTAATAAGTGA
The DNA here is from genome assembly GCA_027924585.1 of Larix kaempferi. Lineage (NCBI taxonomy): Eukaryota > Viridiplantae > Streptophyta > Pinopsida > Pinales > Pinaceae > Larix > Larix kaempferi. The sequence continues at coordinate 3,063,442 of BSBM01000341.1, read as the reverse complement.
AACAATTAAAAGCATTTCTGTGAAAGGTTGTAATTCACTTATTCATCACACCTCAGGGTTAATCTACACAAGATCAAGCTTTCATTTTAGAATAGGACTGACTTAGACTAGTTTCCCTTTTCTAAAATAGGTTAGGTTAGCTTTGTTTTACCATATACACACCTTAGTTTTCCTTGACTGGAAAAATGATCTTATATGGGGTCAATTCATCTACTCTTAGAGTGCCAACGGAGGCCTAATATCTGTGGGGGATCACCACACCAAAGAGGTTGGGGATAGAATTCCCCTTGCGCAGAGTCCTTTAAAGCATTTCAACTTGGGTTTTCTTCCTCTGTTGAGTGTCTTGGAACATTCTAGCACCTTTTGCATCTAACCTGCACAACCGAGGCATCAACAAATGGCCCTAGAAGGAGGGCCAATAGTACAACATGCCTAAACAAGCCACTAAGAAACCTCCTCAAGCAAATACTTCAACGGTTCAAACATGAAGCCAATCAAGGGATTCAACATCTGAACAACCAATAGAGCCACAACCCACGGTCCCCCCTGTTACACCTGCTCAACAAATTGTTACACCTGTTGTATCTGCAGCACAACAGGAAAACAAAGAGAATATCTTTATTGTATCACCTACTAGAGGAACACTCTCACTAGAGCAGATATTGAAAACATCAGCCGATAGGGTTGCTAGGGCAGAACAAGACTTGTTGATCAATGAGGACGTGGTTTTGTAGCAATCAATCTACAAAACTTTCTGTAGACCAATAATCAAGAACTCTAGAAAGACACAGTTTCACATATCAATGAACCAACTATCCAACAGACGAATGATCACAATATTGAACATCAGCAAACAGTTAATCCACAACCTCAAAATCAAGAAGCGGTTGGTCAATCAGGTTCCCTTGAATACATCCTTGGCAAACTTTTTCAAGAAACACAAGATCAGCCAAAACTTGAGATTGGTGGACCACCACCATCTCCTCCTTCATCCTCTTCCTCAGACAGTGAACATTCTTCAAGCTCTTCATTAGAAGAAGAAGAGGAAGAACCACCGATGGCTACAGAAGGCCAAAACAGACCTTGGCTTGACCAAGATGCAGTATGGGTACTTGGAGACCAACATAGACTACCCAAAAACCCTGAGAAGTGGTTACCCAAGTTTAACCCAGATGACAAATCACCTTCCATGGACCACATTAAAACCTTCATGCAGGCTATTAGGCTTAGAAGTGTCATTTACTAAGATGTGGTCTACAGACTCTTTCCTTATACTTTTGAAGGAAAAGCAGCTACATGGTATTTTTCCCTGCCACCAAGGTCTATTGTTTCTTTGGATGAGTTTGAGAAATTATTCATCCAAAATTTTGGAGATGACAAAACACCACAGGACCTTGTTTTGGAATTATTCTCCATGAAAATCAAAGGGAAAGAAAGGGTTAAAGATTTCAACCAGAGGTTCTCATACTTAAAGAATAGAATTCCTATCAATCTTCTTCCTGCTAAAGAATTGTTGATAGCCTATTATGAAAAGGGCCTACCTGCTTCAATTTCAATGTGGGTGAAACGAGCACAAAAGGGGACTTTTCTGGAAGTGTTTGCTGAAGCAATACAAGTCGAGAAGGAAATTTCTTGTCTTAAGGACAATCCGGAGATTGAAGATGAACAACCTTCAACTTCTAGGAAAAAGAATGACAGTGTCCCTAAACCCACTACACAAAGCAAGGATCCATTTGACATAAATGACATGAAAAAGCTCATCCAGAAAATGTCAAACGAGATGGTAGATTTGAAAGAACTAACAATGAAAATCAAAACTAGAATAGAGGTTTTGTTAGGCCACCTTTTAGGAGACCTTATCAACCTCCAACAAATCCACCGCCTCCTAATCCAACATAAGGCCTCATGAATGAAGAAATTTATTCTATCTTTAGAGCCGTAGCAGCAGAATCTCAGAACACCCCTAAAGTCCCTAATGATCAAACTACTCCTGATCCACAACCCCCTGAAGAGGAATAAAATGAGCATGAGGATCCACAAATTAACACTATAAGTTACTTTTTAGAGCTTCCTATGTGTGGAGAGGAAGAAGAACCTGAGACTGTGTTTAATGTCCAACATCCGTATAAGACAAGGTCCAAACCTCAACCCCCTCAGGAGCCCTCATCCTCTACACCTGTTCCTAATAAAGGCAATACTACCCCCCACAAGGATACAGTCATCTTTGAGATGGAGTACAATTTAGTTGAAGATCTTAAAAGAGTAAAGGCCAACATCTCTTTGTTTGAATTATTGAAAATCCCTTCGATGAGGGATACCTTACCCAAAAGCATGGTGATTAAATAGCCAAGAGAATTGTAGAATAATAACCTTGACTCTTTCACTAAACCAAATGATCAAAATTCTGGCAGCAAAAGGACACCGCCTTTTCTACTTACCTTTGAGATTTTCAACCAAAATGTGCATAACTGCATGATAGATTCTGGTGCCTCATCGAATGTGATGCCCCTTTCTGTATGCAGAAATTTGAATGCCACATGGGAACATTTCCCTACTTAGACAACACAACTTGATAGATCAAAAGTCAGAGTGGTAGGAAGGCTCAGAAATGTTTTAATTGCATTATCAGTCGATCCTTGAATCCATCAAACAATTGATATAGTCATTGCTGATATTCCAGAAGCATATGGTATGTGGCTTAGTAGAGACTGGTCAGAAAATCTAAAAGGTTATTTTGCCACTGATTGGTCCCATTTGTGGTTACCCTACAATGGTCAGCCAAACAAGATCAAGATAAGCAAGGAACCTTTTGTGAAACAGACAGTTACAGATTTGAATGATGCAAGTGCGCTTGTGGGTTATTTCGAAACGCACATTGAAAGTTTTACCTTTGATACCTTTTTCGGGAATTTATCAACTAATGTTTCGCCACAGGAGAATGCACAGAATGAATCTTAGGTGACTCATCTCACTTCTGTACCATTCTCGGGAGAAATTGTACATAATGTTTTTAATGTAAATACCAATTTTAGATTAGATCCCATTGCTTGGACATTGTTTTTTGATGGCTCTAAATCTAAGGATGGAGCTGGTGTAGGATGTGTTCTTATATATCCAAGAGGAACAAAAACTATGATTGCATGCAGATTAGAGTTTGATTGTACTAACAATGTGGCTAAGTATGAAGCACTGATACAGGGACTAAAAAAGGATGTTGACTTGAAAGTACCAATCATTCATTGCTTCGAAGACTCAGAAATCATTGTGAAACAGGTGAGGAATAAGATACATTGCTTGTCCCCCCACCTGTTGAATTATCAAAAATTGGTAAGAGATCTTACCAGCTCTTTTATTGCATTCAATATTAATTCAGTTCCTAGGTCTCGGAACTTTGATGCTGACTTGTTGGCAAATCCAACTTCTAGATTGATTCCACCAGAGGGCCTATCGCCTCAAACATTTTCAATAGAACTGATGTATAGGCCTTCCATACCAGATAATGTGACAAACTGGAAAGTATTCGATGATGATCAGCAGATACTCAATTTTTTAACAAACCAGGACACATTTCAGGATACGGCTATAGACGAGGGTGAACATGAAAAATCTCTTTCCGATTCCTCGAATGTCATCCTGAAGTCTGTGATTAATTTGGAGAAGTTTTATGATTTGAAAGGAAATTTCAAACACAAAACTAATTGTAAAACACAGATCTCTTCGCTTAATTACGAGCAAGTCAATTTAGGGACCAAGCAAGAGCCCCATTTTATCAATTTAGGGACCGAGCAAGAGCCCCGTTTTATCAATTTAGGAATTGATTGCACCCCAGAAGAAAGGTGATCTATCATTAAACTGTGTAAAGAATATAAAGATGTCTTCGCCTGGACCTATGGAAAATTGAAAACATTTGACACTAGCGTCATATACCATAATATACCCATGAAGCCAGAAGTTAAGCCATACCAACAGAAGCTGTGGAAAATGCATCCCAGTTTAGAGTCTTCTGTGAAAAAGGAACTGGAAAAGCTACTCACAGCCCGAATTATTTTTTCGGTGAGGCATACACAGTGGATAGCCAATTTGGTACCGGTATGCAAGAAAAGTGGTGAAATCCGATTGTGCGTAGATTTCAGGAATTTTAACCGGGCCTCAGAAAAGGATAACTACCCCGTTCCCCCTATGGAACAGATTCTCCAAAAGGTAGCAGGGTCGGAAATGTTTTCTCTCCTAGATGGTTTTTCAGGGTACAACCAGGTTATGGTTGCTCCAGATGACCAATTAAAGACAACTTTCAGAACTCCTTGGGGCACCTTTGCCTACAAGCGAATGCCTTTTGGTTTGATTAATGCAGGAGCCACCTTTCAGAGAGCTATGGATATAGCTTTCCAAGGTTTAACACATAATTCTTCCATGGTTTATTTAGATGATATTACCATATTTTCAGAAAAACAACATGAACACTTATTTGCTCTTAAGCAGGTTTTCAAATGTTGCAGAAAACTTGGCATTTCCTTGAATCCCAAGAAATCCATTTTTGCAGTCACGGAGGGAAATCTGTTAGGCTTCATCATCTCAAAGGAAGGTATGATCATCGACCCTGAACACACAAATGCGATTTCAAAAATCGGCTTACCAGGTTCGCGTAAAGCAATGCAGTCCTTCTTGGTTAAGATCAACTTCGTACGCAGGTTTGTACCTAATTTTGCTCAGATAGTTAAACCTTTACAACAATTAATTAAGAAAGATGTACAGTTTACCTGGTCACAAGAACAAAGGGATGCATTCATAGAAATTTGTAAGGCTATTGCTGAAGCTCCTGCCCTCATGTCCCTAGATTTTGATAAAGATTTCATTCTCTATACGTTCGCCACTGATTTCTCCTATGTTGCAGTTTTGACCCAGAAACAGGACAGTGATACAGAGATTCCAATCTCTTTCATGAGTTCAACCTTCAAGGGTGCAGAGCTCAACTATTCACAAATTGACAAACAAGCCTACGCAATCTACAAGTTTGTTAAACATTACAGGCCTTATTTGTTAAAATCTCGAACGAAGGTCATTGTCCTGTATTCTGCTCTAAAAAACGTGCTGATCCAGAAGGAGTTGGGCAAAAAAAGAGCCCACTGGATGACTGCTCTGCAAGAGTATTGTTTGGAAATAAGGCCAGCCAAAATTTTCAAAGGTCAAGGCCTTTGCCTTCTTACCGCTCAATCTAACGATCCCCAACAACAACAAATTGAATGGGAACAGGAAGAAGACACTCCTATAGGTTATGTCAATTCTATTGATACCCCGACATCAAAATGGTATGACCATATTAAATTTTTCCTGAATAATGGGTTTGCTCCTGAAACCCTGGACTTTAAAAAATGAAGAGCCTTGAGATTAAAGGTTGCACCTTATCAGTTTATTAATGAATTTCTTTTTAGGAAAAACTATGATGGGGTTTTTCTTAGGTGTTTGGAAAAACATGAAACTGATGACATCTTATTCCAATTTCATGCAGGACTAGCTGGAGGTCATTTTCAGGCGAGACAACAGCTCATAAGATTCTCAGAGTTGGGTATTACTGGCCTACGTTGTTTAAAGATGCTTATGCTTTTGTAAGGAGGTGTGAACCATGCTAGAAATGCATAGGGAAGTTCAAGAAACCCGCCTTCTCATTGCAACCTGTCATGGTTCAATTTCCATTTCAGCAATGGAGGATGGATTTTGTCGGGCCCATAAATCCTACCTCATCCCTTCAACACAAATACAGTCTCACAGCAACTGACTACTTCACCAGATGGGTGGAGGTAGTCCCACTTAAGCAATGTAATGCCTCCCAAGTCATTTCTTTCTTAGATAGTCATATACTCTCACGATTTGGTACTCCAGAATTCCTAGTTTTAGATAATGCATGTTATTTCTCCTCTATTGACATAACTGAATATGCTTTCGAAAAGGGGATGAAACTCAAATTTTCTGCTACCCACAAGGTAATGGTTTGGCTAAGTCTTCAAACAAAAATTTGATCAACATTCTCAAGAAGACTGTAGCTTCTCATCACAGAGATTGGCATACGTAGCTCGATACTGCTCTTTGGGAAGACCGAATTACCCCGAAGGCAGCAATCGAAAACTCTCCTTACTATCTAGTATATGGCAAAGAAGCCATCCTTCCTACTAATATTTCCATCCCTTCACTACAATTGGCTCAGTCTGTCCAAGAAGATGATTCTTCTCCCCTCCAGTAGAGAATTGATACACTACTTAAACTGGAGGAAGACAGGGAAACAACTAAGAACAAATTATATCATCACCAGCAGATGGTGAAAAGATGGTTTGATGAAAAATCTTCATCTAACAGGGAATTTTCAGTTGGAGACTAGGTTTTAAGATGGGACAAACAACACAAAGATAAGAACCAGTATACCAAGTTTCAACACCTCTGGCTAGGACCTTTCATTGTTACAGAAAAGATTGGTCCTGGTACAGTTCGATTACAAACACTGGAAGGAATCGTAGACACTTATCCAGTGAATGTTTCACTCCTCAAGAAGTATTTTGTTTGATCGGGATGATGTACTTGTACATAAGTTTGTTTTGTTATTTATTTTCCTGATAGGTTTGTTTTTGTATTTTTAGTTGTTTGTTTTAAACTCCACATAGTTGGCAATATTTATTGATCATTTTCTCTCTTAGTGATAATTTCAGCTTGGGTTTTATAACTTTCTTCCAGGCACAATTTTGTCCTGTATCCAAGGTTGTTCAACAAAGGGCATACAGCTAATGATTGCAAAACCCTGAATTGATATTTCTCCACAATGGTCATTATCTTACACATGTCTTATTTGTTTAATTGGGGTCTGGAGGATAGCAGAGTCTCCATTGTCTCATGTTTCGTGGTTCAATTTGCATATCATAATAACCTGTCTAGCTTGTTCTGCTCTGGATCCTTTTACAATCACCTTTATAATAAACCTCTTAATAAATGTAAAGTGCAAGGTGGGAGGTCTTGTTATCAAGCCAACCCATTAGGTTCATAGGTGCTAAGCAGAATGACATCTTCACATGAAGCTACCACACTTGGAAGATGACTTTCAGTTTTACTGGGAGTTGGAAGATCCTATCACAGGTCATTCCATTCATGATCAGCGAAGCATCAGTGAGTAATACTACCAATATATGGTCACCAAGCCATGGTAGTGCCTTGTAATTTTCAACCTAATAAAATTTGGTTTGCTCATTTTTAAAGATGCTCGTGCATATAGGGATAGGGGGGTCTTATCGCAAGCCATCCCTGCCATGATCATGGGTTTTATTTGGACTGAAACTATCACAATATGGTCTCCAAGCCATGATAGTTGCTTTCAGTATTCCAACTGGAAGACAAGGAGTCTCGTTGTCGAGCTGGCTTGATCAGTTTCTGAATTTTTCCTGTGAATGGCACTGCTTATATCTGATCACCAAGTCAGGGCAGTGGTCTTATATACACAGTCCTTGTGAAAATAAAAGAAAAGAAAAAAAGAAGAAAAAAAAAACTCATGAAATGTTGCATGTAAATAAAATCCCGATAAATCAAGGTGATGTGTAATTAGGATATCCAAGGGCATTTTCAAGTATGTGCCTAGGTTCAACACAAGCTGCTTCTCCATGATTACATAAAGGTGAAGGATCTTGGTTGTTTCTTCAACCCCCTTATCGGATTTGCGTTATTTTCAACATGATCATGTATGGGGATTTATCAGTTTCATGTTCCATGCTCGTTAACTGCCTCTCTTGTGATCAATTTTTGGAAAATTCAGGTTGAAAAAGTGATGTGGCTAATGTGTTTCATTCTAGCTGAATTTCTTTGCAGAGATAACTGGTTCTTCCCAGCCAGTCACCATTTTTTGTGGCCACAACAGATCCCATGCTTAGCTCAAGCAAGGGAGCCCCATTTTTGTTTTTTTAATAAATACAAAGGTATTTGGGTGAGTTTTCAGTGTAAATATGAGGCTTTGGTTTTGGTATGCTTAGATCTCTTACCCATACTTTTGTCTTGCGTGTTTTTCTCTTTCCGAGTGATATTTACCTTTCTGGTTTGTAATTTCCCTCAAATTTTGAGTATTTTACCTTTGGTTTTTATCAACCCGAAACCCGACAGTTAGAAGTCCCGAAACCCAACAATTATGGGTTGCAAGTTTTTGTTTTTCAGTTTTGGATTTTGGTAAATCCGCAACCTGACGGTTGCAGGCTGCGGCTTCATTCTGTAATAATTTATGGAAATCATCATCCCGAAACCCGAAACCCGAATTTCGCAATTGCGGCTTTCAGGATTTTTTTCTTTCATTTATTTGCTTGTGAGTACCTGAAACCCGCAACCCGCAATTGCGGGATGCGGCTCTCAGGAACACATTTTTTTAAAGTTTTGTATTATGGTCATCCATGAAACCTGAAACCCACGAAGGCGGCTTTCGGATTTCGGGAACTCTTTTTCCACCTTGCCGTTTGTGCGACCCCGCAACCTGCAACCCGCAATTGTCGGGTTGCGGCTTTCGAGATCCTTTAATAAGTTTTGTGAATAAGATTTTCGCGTGAAACCCGCAACTCACAATTTCGGGATGCGGCTTTCGGGAATGGGTTTTCCATTTTGCGACTTGATCGGTCCCACAACCCGCAATCCGCACTGTCGGGTTTCGGCTTGCGGGATCGTTGAATAAACTTCATAAATAAAACTAAATCCCGCATCCCGCTTCGGTTGATCTTAGCCGTCCGTTTGTTTTGATCGCATGGGTGTCTTTTAATCTATCTTTTAATAGGTTTTTTTTTCTATTTTAGTTTTACATTTCTCATTCGAAGAATTATCTCGTCACGATGAAGATTTTACTGCTGAATCCTACCAGAGAACGTTTGAAACTGATATTCCTTTACCTTTGGCTAGATTACTATCTTTGCTACACTCGGTGTTTGACAGTCTCGTTTCGTTTTAGTAACTCTTCGTTATTCATTTCTACTCCTTGATATTTTTATGCCATTATGCTTATTTCGGTCTGCAAGACCCTTCCATTTATTTTTGTTAAATTTGGTCATCTGATTTCGGTTTGATAAGTATGCAAAAATTGTCGGTCTGCATAATCATGACTCTTTTTCAGTCACTTCACAGTCTGTTTTTCAAGCCATAATTTCTATTTTGTGATAAATCCGAAGTCATAAATGCTGATGTGAAATTGCTTGTAATAATGAGGTCGTAAAAGCAATTTAAGCCATGCGAGTGGTAATTGAATTTGTACTTTCGCACAGGCTTGGATCTAACTATCGCATATCTGGGATGATTTCATTACAGTTGAGATAATTACAGTAGATCGGTCGTAGAATTTTAATCATTGCGATTTATCTTGCCCAATTATTGTCATCTTATCAGTCGACCTTAAATTAGCAACAAACATGAAACCTCTAGCGCGTCCTTTGTGTTCTTCAAGACGAAAAGTTGTGCATGATAATTTTGCTAAGTTTCCTCCTGAACGTATCTGATATGAGTAACATGCAGACATGTAACAAATCCTTCAATCCCAGTTTTGAATATGAAGAGCTCTATCCACTGCTATATCAAGAACTTTTGTCACCACCTTTTGATGTTGGTATTCTTGACTTAAGCATTGATAGTGGGGAAGAAGATTCTAAAGCTCTGTCTGTCTGCATGCATTTTCTTAATGACAAAGAGAAGAAAGTTCCCGAGGAGCTGACTGATCGTGATGACGATGTTATACGAGATTTTATAATCAACCAAGAGCCTGATGTTTTGCTGAATTCTCTTGAAGTGGATCCTTTACTGGATTTTTCTGTTTTTGAGAATATATTTCATGACCCAGGAGTTCCCACAATAAACTTTTTACAAGCTAAACCACTTCATGCCAATAATCAGCAAGTTGGGATCGAATTCTTGTTGTGTCATGAGGATCTTTTCGATTAAGCAATCAATCCCGAAAAACGAGTGTTGAAGGACGAGTAGTTAGAGAACCGGTCATCATGGAGGGACAGATTCACATGTATCTTTGTACTTGGCACAAGATAGCGAAACATGATATGGAGAATAACGTGTGCAATGCTCAATTAGCTTTAGAATCTGTCAATTTCCCAAACCTGGATGAATTGTTAGACATTTATGAGAAATGGTAGGATTTCTTGGATCTGTAGTTTTGATCCGATTTTGTAATCTCTGTTTCTATGGATCTCTATTTTGGCACTCTGTTGTAATTATTTAAAGAAAGGTACCTCTCGTAGTTAGGGGTTGGTAATTTTGGAGTTGTAAATCAGCAAGAGACTGGACTGGAGATACTCTGTTTAGCAGAGCCTTTTGTAATTTCGGTACAAGACCTCTTTTAATGCAGTAAAGTCATTTTTTGATCTATCTCTTGTTATTCTTCAAGTTTATTTGAGAATTACTAATTGTGTACTTCAGATTGTCATCTACAGTGCATGATGTCTTTTGCATATATTTAAGTGTATGGATCTATTATATTGGTTTCCCTGTATGATTGATTTATGCTGAAAAGTATTTTAATGAGTTTATTCAATTTAAATGCTTTCTTTATCGATTTCTGCAAGTGATTCATAGCACAATAATCATTGTTAATTTTTCAATTAGCAAAGTGGTTATAGATTTACCTTGAACAGGCTTAAGTACTTGAATTATTGTCTTTTAATTTTCGTTGATGGATTGTGATTTAAGTTAATAATTGAAACAATTAAAATCATTTCTGTGAAAGGTTGTAATTTACTTATTCATCACACCTCAAGGTTAATCTTCACAAGATCAAGCTTTCATTTTAGAATAGGACTGACTTAGACTAGTTTCCGTTTTCTAAAATAGGTTAAGTTAGCTTTGTTTTACCATATCCACACCTTAGTTTTCCTTGACTGGAAAAATGATCTTATAGGTCAATTCATCTAATCTTAGAGTGCCAGCGGAGGCCTAATATCCATGGTGGATCACCACACCAAACAGGTTGGGGATAGAATTGCCCTTGCGCAGGGTCCTTTGAAGCCTTTCAACTTGGGTTTTCTTCCTCTGTTGAGTGTCTTGGAACATTCCAACACCTTTTGCATCTAACCTGCACAACTGAGGCATCAACAGTATCCTAAACCCTAGTTTGTATTCTAAACCATAAAAAACCTATTTTGTAGCCAAAACCCTAGCCTAAATTATAATACATATAAAAATTAAATCATTTTCACTATACACATATATTCATGTGCATCCATTTGAATCCAAATCATTAAACAAAAATAGAGATATATTCATATGTATATTGCAAGGGTGCATACAACTGGAAAAAAAAATCAAGTGCAATCCATACCTGACCCAAAATACATAAACAAGGAGGCTAAATGGTCTATAGAGTCCAAAAACGTTCAAGCCACAACAATTAATTACATATCAAAATCCTTTCCTATATTAGGATCCTATTTATAAATAACACCTTGTGCCCCTCCTCTAGGATCTAGTCCCTACCTCTACCTTGAATCTCGAATTTGGTCCCCTAAGGACATTAGTCAACACCCTAAGTTTTGATGAAACTTCCTTATGCGAGTCTTAAAATAAGGTATAAAACTATTCTCGTGCTTAATAAGTGGTTTTTCTTGAGTGAGGGTTAAATTTGTGTTAATGTCATGATAGAGGAGTTCAACATTAATCCTTTAAATCTAGAGCCTAGAGACTAGCCTAGAAACCCTAGATCCTAGCCTAGAAACCTAGTTTGTATCCTAAACCCTAGCCTAAATTATAATACATATAAAAATTAAATCATTTTCATTGTACATATATATTCATGATGTGCATCCATTTGAATCCAAATCATTATAAACAAATAGAGAGAGATTCTCGTGTATATATCAAGGGTGCATACAACTAAAAAAACACCAAGTGCAATCCATATCTAAGCCAAGAGGTTAAATGGCCTATAGAGTCCAAAAAACTTCAAGCTACAACAAATAATTACATATCAAAATCCTTTCCTATATTGGGATCTTATTTATAAATAGAACCTTGTTCCCACTCCTGTAGGATCTAACCCCTACCTCTACCTTGAATCTTGAATTTGGTCCTCCAAGGACATTAGTCAATGCCCTAAATTTTGATGAAACTTCCTAATGCAAGTGTTAAAATAACGTATAAAAAGCTTCGCATGCTTAATAAATGGTTTTGCTTGAGTGAAGGCTACATTTTTCTTAAGGTCAAGATAGAGGCAAGCGAATACCTTAGCAAAGGTTAAGGAAGGATTGAAAATTAAATTTAAGAATCCAAATTCCGAATCACAATGTATTATTGAGCTGAAGGAGATTAAACAAGCCTCAAATGAGTCCGTTTGGTATTTCGAACAGAGGTTTAAAATCTTGATGGCCCACGCAAGATTTATGATGAATGATATAAAACATAAGGAGTGGTTTATAGACACTTTACTGCCTCACAACAGAGTTCTGCTAATGCAACAGAATATTATGTCCCAGACAGAAGCTCTTGAGTTGGCTACAAAGTTGGAAGCATCACCTGTCGGAGACACTGGAGCTGGTATGGATCAAATTCATTTGCAGTTGACGAACTTGTAAATTTATATTCAAGATATCAAGAAAGGTAAAGAAAAGTGAGAAGATGTTTGGTGCACTAGGTGAAAGGAAGAAGGTCATTCCAAAGAACAATGTATGGCATTTCATGATTATCTCAATGCTGGAAATCCTAGCCCGTTAAATCCTGGGACTGGTGTATGATGCAGAATTTGTCAAACTAGAGGGCATCAAACAGAAGAATGCTACTTGTTGCAGAAAATGGCAAGTACTCAAAACCTATGGTGTAAATGCTATCGGTATGTTGGACATGATGAGAAAAATTATCGAGCATACCAGTTGGTCATAGAGCGCATTGTAGACACATTCCTTATGAAGGGAGAAGATTAGGATGAAAGAAGAAATGCATAGTTCAATAAAACGCGAGGTGGATTCAGAGGCCATGGATGAGGAGGATTTGGTCGAGGTAGAGGACAAGTAATATGCTCTAATTGTGGTACTCCTGGACATTATGCTAGAGATTTCCTTAATCTTGCTTTGACCTAAATGTATTGTATGGCATTAGACCATACCATAGAAGATTGTCCACAACTTATAGTGGAGTGGCAGGCGAAGAAAAATCAAAATTCGAATCAGAACCAGAATGTGCAAAATATTTCCACAGAACTGCAACTGAAGGATCATACTTCACTGTAATAACAAGAGGTGGATCTATGATAGGTGTTGATAAAGGGAATCATAGGAATCAGTGGGGCCCAAAGGTGAGACTAGCAACTCAAAAGCCACCACAATTTGATGTATAAAAATAAAAGGAGGTATTCTTTGAAGCTCAGGATGAATTTGTGAAGGGTGCATCAATATCCTCCCCACAAAAAGTATTTGAGGAACAACATCTATATGATATTCCACCTCGCTTTGAGCAATTTGTATCAAAGAAGACTCCAAGAAAGGTAAGTGTTATGTACAACTTTTTGAAGAGTTGCTTGGATTTGATTAAGGGTGAAAATGCATTAAGGGAACTGCATAAGTTAATTAGAGAATATGAGGAATAATTCAGGAAGAAAAGAGTTGTAAATCACGTTCAAAAGAGAGTAAAGGCTGGTCAAGAACTGCGACTTAATGCACAAATTGGTGACTCCAACATGGATTTTGTTATTCTAGATCTGGGTTCAGATGTAAATATTATAACCAAATAGACATGGGGGAATATGGGAAAGCTAAAGTTACTATGGTCACCTATACAGTTGCGGTTGTCCAATCAACATAAATTTATACCATTTGGTAGGATGGTTGGTGTTCCTGTCGAGGTGGAGGGATTGCATACCTTTGCAGACTTCGAAGTCATAAAAATTGTTGGAAACAATAATCCATATCCTGAACTATTGGTAATTGATAGTTCTATTCGGAATCAAACCATTATCAACTTCAAAAAGAGGATGTTGTCTTTTGAGAATGACAAAATAAGAGTTGTTGCACCTTTGGATCCGCTAGAAGGACAAAGGTATGTTGAACGGTCAAGGAATATTATGACGCTTGAGAATTAGATAATATATACAATGTATCCTCCAGGATAAATGACTATATTAATCCTACAATGGATGGTACACTCAGTTGGAGGAGCATTATCTCCTGCTCATCTGACTCTGGCGAAGCTCTGGAAAACTGGCAGAATGGGTTACATGAAATTTCAATGCGAATATGTGCTCATGTTATGAAGTCAATGCGTTGGTTCGGTAAAGAGGTGTGTGACCTACCCACTTATGAAGGTTTACCTAACTTGGATAAGTTTATTTTGGAATTTGAAATGAAGGTACTAGAACAATAGAGATTGTTATATTTAGATGTGGCCTTGAAAGCAACACCAACAAGATGGTGGGATGTGCATAAGCAGTCTATAACCGGTTGGTCACAATTAAAAAGGTATTTAGAAATCCGATTTGGTGAGAGAATTCCATATACCAGAGAGAAGTACACTGGGTTAACTATCCTTGGTGATCATCTATCTACTTGTAGCGCAATTTGGAAAAACATACCCAAGCAAGAGTGTGTACACATGTTCATTCATACACTTGATACTATACCAAGAAATTGGTATACATCGCTTGAGATTCGAAAAGGAACTGTAGAATGGGACACTCTGGCCATGAGCTTCAAACATACATTTAATTATGAGGATGAAAGTCCAACAATAGATGCGGCTCTGCAGATTATCAAGGCAAATATTTTTGAGTAAATCCCAAGACCATTATCTAGTCCGCCGCAGTGGACTATGACAATGGAAAAAATGATGGAGTGCTACAATGTTAGTGGGGGACTAGAGGATGATGATCCAAGAGATATTAATATTCCATAAAATGAAGGATATCGTGATCTGAAGGGACCAGAGATCTCGTATGACAAATTTATGAAGTTGTTGAAGATTAAAAAGGTAAATATTGGCTCCCATGAGAATCCTAAGTTTTGAAATATTGGATATTATTGGGATGATGAAACGGTGGGTAAGATTACTGACCTATTGCATGAATTTCAAGATCTGTTTCCTACTAATTTTTCAAAAATGAAGGGGATTTTTGGTAACCTAGGAGAAATGAAAATCCCACTTAAACCAGGAGCCAAGCCAATTAGGCAATGGTCGTACAGATTGAATCTGCGGTACAAGGAAAAAGTTAGAGCTGAGCTCGAGAGAATGCTTGATGCAGGCATCATTGATCCCGTCGAAGAGTCAGAGTGGATCAGTCCCATGGTAGTCAAGGACAGGAAGACTAGAGAGATTCATATTTTTGTAGACTTAAGGAAATTGAATGATGCTTGTCTGCATGATACTTTTCCAACTCCATTTACAAACAAAGTGCTTGAAAGCGTCGGAGGTCAGGAAACATACTCCTTCACGAATGGATTCTAGAGATATCATCAAATAAATATTTATAAGGAATATTGACATAAGACGACATTTGAAACAGAATGGGGTTGCTTCCAGTACATGGTAATTCCCTTTGGATTAAAGAATGCTCCTGCAATTTTATCAAGGGTAGTTGTTGCTGCATTTAAATAATTCATTCATAAGTTTCTGGAAGTTTATTTTGATGAATAGACAATGTATGGTTTGCTTAAGAATCATATTGAAAGCTTGAGGCTGATGTATGGTTTATATTGTTGGGTTATGTAGTTTGCAAGAAAGGGTTACTGCTGGATCCTACCAAAATTTCCATTATAGTCGATCTACCTCCACCTACTTCAGTTCGACAGTTGAGAACAACTCTCGGTCACACAGGATATTATAGGAAGTTTTTCAAAGGTTATGCTCAAATTACAGCGTCGATGGAAAAGTTGCTCAAGAAAGATGTGAAGTTCCAATGGAATGAAGAATGTCAGCAGAGCCTCGACACATCGAATGAGAAAATGGTTACAACGCATACTATGGTATTCCTAAACTGGCAAAAAGAGTTTCATGTGCATGTTGATGCTTCATCGGTCCCTCTGGGTGTGTTACTTGCTCATCCAGGGGAGGATTCTATTGACCATCCTATTGCATTTGCTAGCAGAAAGTTATACACAACAGAGAGAAATTATACTATGACAGAGTGGGAAGGGTTAGCCATGGTGAATGCCCTGCATAATTTTAGGCATTATCTATTAGGAGGACACTTTAAAATGTTTACAGACCATTCTTCCTTGAAGTACCTAGTCAACAAGCCTATGATGGGGGGAAGATCCGTCAGTGGTTATTATTATTTCAAGAATATGATTTTGAGATTGTTGTCAAGCTAGGAAGTATGAATGCAGGGCTTGACCATTTGTCGACATTGGAAATAGGTGTTATAGCTTGAAATGACACCTCTCCGTCCGTGACGACACTTGCTTCCCTTGGTCGCATGACGACACTTCTTGAGATCAAGTTCAGTCACACAAAAGGACAATTGTGGATGGAGGAGTCATTTGGGACACTAAAAATGGTTGAAATTACCTCATTCTTGACCCATTTGATGTATATGACCCTTAGGAACATTTTTCCAGACCAAACCATCTCCTGAAAATGAGCAGAAAAGCCTTTTTTTGGCCTTTTTTCAATATGAGCACGACTCCACTGTTGAAATAGTAGCGTGTGTACACGACTTTGTCTCATTTAAAGTAGCGCCCATTGCCATGTGTACGCGACTTTGTCTACTATAGAGTAGCGTACACCCCTATTTTGGTTAAAATCTTGAAATTTGAGTAAGTTAAGTTGGTTGGGAAACCTCTTGAGTGGTTATAACTTCTTTTCCTCTTCCTCATTGATTATATAAGGAGGGTAGAAGGGTCATGTGAGAGGACCAAGCCCAATTACAAAGTTATGCTGGAGGAATGGAGATCCTCATCCCCCTCTCTTGTGCTTCAGTTTTGGTAAACCCTAGTACAATTGCTTAGAGGCTGGGATCCTTGGAGAACAGAAGCAGGAGACCTTGAATCTAGGTTTCGTGAAGTGCCAAGCTTGAAAGAAGGTATAACTGTATGTCCTTTCTTTCATTCATCAATAAAGATCAGACGTTCTTTCTCTTTCCAAATATGACCTATTAATGTGTCTTAGATTTGATTACAGTTTGTTTATAATCTGATGTCTTCTTCTATTATGAATATCAGTATTATATATGTAGTCAAATGTGTTTGAGAAAGGTATCAAGTTGTTTTGCAGGTCTGGGCATTGCGACACTGGATAAGCATTGAAGAGCGAGGGAGGCAAAGCTAGGATCAACCTTCTGAATAAGGTGCCTACATCTCTAAACCCTAATCTCTTCATTTATTTGTTGTACTTGCAGAATGCTTGTAAGTCTATCTTTATCACCGTAAGTTGGTAGTTTCTCCCCTTAACTATAGGTGCATTTTCCCCACAACAGAATGGCGACTCCGCTGGGGAAAACCTAACTGCTTAGGGGTATCCAAGGTCATTTCTTCAATCTTGTTTGATGGTATTTGTTCATTTTCTTGATTAGGATCAGTTAGTAGGCTTTGTTTGACCCTCCTTGGCTCTTACAGACCCTTCCCATCCCTTGCAAACCCTTGTGGACCCAGGTGTGGGGGTTTTAAGCCCATTTTTCAAACTTTTTGTACCTATACGCTACTATTTGTACCACACAGTAGCGCCCATACGCTACTTTCCCTTTGCATAGTAGCGCCCATACTGCTATGGGTGCTAGTTTCCTTCATACACAGTAGCGCTCAAAATTTGGGTTTGATTTTTTTGAATTTTTGGGTTGTGGACCCAAATCTGGGGGCTGTGGCTGCATTTTTTGGGGTCCCTGATGACCCTAGGTCTGATTTAAACCACTGTAAGTGGTCTCCCATCCTTGTACTGATCCTACATTCATGATTTGAACCTCTTTTGATCAATTTGGGCTTGTTTGGAAAGTTTTGGGGTTTGTTGACCCAAGTTGGGGAGTTGTGGACCTGTTTGGTGTTTTGTACCCTAATTTGAGTCTGACTGAACTTGCTTGCCCCATTTCCACTGGATTTGAAACCTCTTGAGTCTTCTTGACCCTGTTTGTATCTATTTGAGTGAAATTTCTCTTTTAGGTTGGTTTCTTATCCTCCCTTATGCTTTTAAGTTTTCTTTTGTAGTGAAAGCTCAAGTGTTTTGGCTGTTGTTCAAGACCTTGTTTGCATTGTTTATGTGCAGACCTGACTTTACCAAACCATACTTCTTCATAGTTCATTTGCTTCATTTGGGTCTAAAAGTTGTTTTTGTACTCTTTTCCCAATGGTTGGCATGCTTACATCAATAAGAATTTGAAAGTCATATTTGGTAGCTTTTATTGTTTCATAAAGAGAACCTGAAAGTTTCTTTGCTTTGCTTTGATAGTAGGTTAGTTTCAGTTTTGTTTCTTACCTTTGAAAAGCATAAAGAATTTTGATTCATTTTCTGAATAGAGTACCTTGCAAGTGGCTTAAAAGATTTTAGAGTGCTTTGCATCAAAAGGAACAAGTTTTCTTTTGCATACCTATTTGCTTGAGTAGCTGCATTCTTAGGTTTTTAGTTTAATTTTGTACGTTTAGACTTTATTTTTGCCTTTTTTGCATTCGAAATATTAAAAATTGCATTTGCACATGCATTCTAGATCAGAATTTTAAGACTTGCATTGAAAATAAAAAGATTTGTTTGGTGGTAAATATTTCATTTTCAGTACTCTATCTCTATTATAACCACTCTCACACACCCACTACCTTTTTGAGTAAGCAAGTAACCTTTAAAATGAACTCTAATAAAATTTACTAGTAACATTTTATTTTCTAGGTTACACTACACCAACTAGTTTTGGTTAGGATCTTGGGTTTAAAACACCTTAAACCATCCAAGATCACACATTACGCAAAAATCGTAGTGAGACTATCACAAGTAAACCCACCTCACTCAAAACTTGCCTGGGATCTATGCAGTAGGTCATTGCGAGATCAGATTGTTGGGAATACTCCTCCTACTTTCTGTTTGAGCATACGCCAGGATTGGATTGCGTATTGGGGAATATTTCGAGTTTCAGGCTTAGTTACCCTGCCCACGCTTTCTGATTCGACCGGTGACTGTTCCCCCAGGATTTTTTTGTGTTGTGGTATCCTTAGTATCATACTCTAGGTTCATACACAGGTGACAACGGAGGGTATATCTGTTGTACCTAGGACAGACGTGGGAGGAAATCCCTTGCAGGTCTTTGGGAGGACGGTTGGGTGATTCCAGCGCTTGCACCCTTAGTCATTGTATTGTGGACCCCGGGTAACTGTCCTTCAACCTTCATTGATCTGTTCTGGGCCCTCATCATCCCAGACTCTTCTTCGGAAGGCATCTGTTTTCCTGGTTTGATTTACCTAGGACCTTTTTAGTGGTGTGCTCTTTGTGCTACTTGTTTTAGTTTTCCTTAGAGAACTTCTTGTTCATTTGAACAGGAAACTATGTCTAGCATTCCGGCGAGTGCCAATCAAGGTACCCCTGTTCTGGGGGATCCTTGTGCTGTTCCATTCATTGGAAACATTGGTACTCCCTTAATGGCTACTCTGAATCTTCCTGGATTCACTATTGGGCTGCCGGTTTGGTTGTTTTCCACTCCGAATGCCTTGCATGCTCCTGATGCTTCTTTTGTGAGCACCTCAAATCAAGAGCATCAGAACCCTGTGCCTCCCTTTCCAGTAACATCTTCTCCTCCTCCTTCTACCTCATGTGGCGAAAGTAGCAATACTAGTAACCAGCAGTCTAAAAGGAATAGACGGAGGAAGAATGGGAAGAAGATGCCAAAACAAGGGGGCAGCAACCCAGCCTCTGTGAGTCATGCTGGGGGCAAGCACCCTTCCTCTGCAATTCATGCGGGGGGCACCTACCCAGCCTCTGGAGGTCATGCTGGGAGAAAAATTTTAGTCAATGAAAATCATACTGAAAGTTTGTCTTCAACCACTGTCAGTCATGTTGAGGACATGTCATTGATCACTGCTAGTCATATTAATGACAAGTCACCATTTCCTGTGAGTCATACTGGAGACACCAGATCAGCCACTGCAAGTCATGCTGAGGGAGTTGACATTGTCGACAAACCAAACAAACAGAAGCTTAAGTTCCCTTGTAAGTTTTGTGAGGGAGATCACCTTACGTACTTGTGCCCTGCACTTCCAGAAGTGCAAAAAGTGTGGTCCTTAGTTCAAAAGTCTTCTGCTTCTGAGCAACCAGCCTCTGTGAGTCATGCTGGGAGCAAGCTGTCAGCCAATGCTAGTCATGCTGAGAGTACTGACGTTGTAAAGGAGTCTAAACCTATAGGACGGAAACCAAAGTTCCCTTGTAAACTTTGCAAGGGAGATCACCTTACTCACCGATGCCCTGCCATTCCAGAGGCATGAAGAGTGTGGTCCATGTCTGAAGGAACCTCTGTTCCTGAGTTGTCTATAGATTCCCTGTAGTCAGATCAACCTTTGGTTGATAAAGTGTTTGAACCAATCCAATCTTTGGTCGACCCCACTCTTCCATTGGAGAGTGAAGTGATCGAATCGATGCAATCTTCGACCGATCCCATCAGTCCTTCAGAGATTGATGCACCTACTACTGAAGTCTTCTGCATTACCAGTTTGGATGTTCCTGAAAAAGGGGGCACTTCATCTGTTCCATGTGAACCCCTACCAAGCCCTAGGATTGTTTCCTTTGATTGGAATAGTCTAGTCGAACCTCGTCTTCCTTTTTCGACACCTTTTCAGATAAAGGTTGATATTGGGAACCATACGGTTGATCGATGAATTATTGATGAAGGTTCTTCTGTTAGTATCTTATCCTCTTATGCTTGGAGAGATTTGGGTTTCCCTAATGTTATTCTAGCTGTTAATTGGTCGTTGACCTTCGATAAAAGACCTAGTGAACCGTTTAGATTCCTCCGTCAGGCACCTGTTACTTTGGGTGGAAAAACAGTCTTAGTTGATTTTATGGTTTTAAAGGACCCTATGGACTTTTATATGATCCTCGGGCATGATTACGTTTATGCTATGCATGTTGTGGTGTCTACGCTTTTTCGTGTGATGCATTTCCCTCATAACGAAAACATTGTCACCATCGACCAACTTGCATTCGTTGATCCTCCTTATTTCCCAACTATAAACCAGTCAAGTCCCTCGTCATTAGGAACTACTATGTCACATGGGAATTATGTGGCATATTGTTCCTTGAGTTCAACTGCTACTGAGAAGAAGTCTCTGAATTCATGCTTACCTTCTCGGGACTTTGTCCCAGCTTTTGACCAAGTGACACCTCCATCTGAATGTTTAGATATGTATTCTATCTGGGATGATATACTTCCTTCCGATGAAGTTTTCCTAGAGTCTATAGTACAGTCTGCTATTCACTTGGATGTTGATCCAGTCGCAGTCATGTCCAGCCCCGGTTTGACCTGAAAGTCTGATCTTCCTACTGTCGAGTCTTTGGACTTTCCTATAGATCCACAAATCGGTGTTCTTGCTGAGTTTGATTCTGCTTCTAGAATTTTCAACTCCCGTGATGATGAATTTGTTTCTGCAGATTCCATCATGTCCTTCAACTTTGATCTTCATCCTGAAGTTTATCTTGTTGATTGTAAGTCCTCGGGCTTGGGTACCATAGAGTCTTCATTCGAAAACTCTGCCTTGTTTATGCCTGTTGTTGATGATAGTGAAGTTGAAAGTATTTCTACCACAGTGACTTGTATTGGGTCTTTCCTTACATATGTTTTAGATATGACCCTGGTACTAATGTTTCTTGGAGACAGTATTCTTAGCTGGATGTATACTTGCTTACTGGTCCTTTTCGACACCTTGTGCGACCATGTCAGGTATATTCGGAACCTTGCATATAGGTTTAGGATTCCACGCTGTTATGTTGCATTTGAACCTTTTGCCATCCGAATTTTCCATAGGGTTGAACCTGTTGGATATTGGTGTGTTAGCCATCTCTTTATGCATTGTGCACCAGTCCGACAGCAGAGCCTACCTAACATGGGTCACCCTAGTCAGCACCCTTATGCCATTCTGGTGCCCATGCTGAGTTTTTCTCATAGGCTCGGGAGCCTTTTTAGATTTACCATGACTTTGAGAAGAAGCCTCATATCTTTCTTCCTCATATATTTCTGGCCATCCCTAATAAGGCTCCCATCTTTGTGTTCAAAATGCATATGCATCTGTTATGATCCCGCTTGCGCTAATGAGCCTAAAGCCAACTTCCACGCTTTTAGCTCGTTATATAAGCCTCCATCTCTAATCTCATTTCCGCTAAGCCCTGTATCATTTTTCCTTTGCAATTTGACACCTTTTAACTGGAGGAGACACACCCTGAGTGTACTTATCTTGCTCATGTTCCTTGCATTAGGCATAGCTTTGTTCCATGCGCTTGGAGCTAGTCACAAGTCACAAGTTTCGCATGTCCCTGACACTCGTCTCCTACCAATCGAGCATTCTTCTTTTACTTCGAGCTCATTAAAAATAGTAAGTAGGTTGCGAGCATTCTTCTTTTCCTTCGAGCTCGTTAAAAACAGTAAGTAGGTTTCGAGCATTCTTCTTTTACTTTGAGCTCGTTAAAAACAGTAAGTAGGTTTTGAGCATTCTTCTTTTACTTCGAACTCGTTAAAAACAATAAGTAGGTTGCGAGCATTCTTCTTTTACTTCGAGCTCGTTAAAAATAGTAAGTAGGTTTCGAGCATTCTTCTTTTACTTCGAGCTCGTTAAAAACAGTAAGTAGGTTATGAGCAGTCTTCCACCTTTCCTTCGAGCTCGTTAAAAACAGTAAGGAGGCTATGAGCATTTCTTTCATCTTCACTTCGAGCTCATTAAAAACAGTAAGGAAGTTGTGAGCATTTTCTGTATCTCCTTTGAGCTCGTTAAAAACAGTAAGGAGGTCATGAGTTTACTTTTTCGGACTCGTTAAACCTTTACGGAAAAGATCCCTATGGAGTTCTTTTAAGCCCTTTTCAGACTCCTTAAATGGGAAAAGTTTGCCGAGCATAGTTGTATTTTTCGGGCTTGTTAAAATAACTGAACCAACATCCACTTAGGTATAGAATTACCCCTTTTCCGGGACTTGGTGGATAATTTACGGAAAAGGTATACTCTAGGTATATCTTCTATGCGCTAGAAGAGTTCTTCTTCCATCATTTTACACTTTTTCGGGGAAGGAGACTAACTTTATGAAAAATGACCTTTGGAGTCGTCTTTAGGGTTTTCAGACTCTCAAAATGTGAAAACACCAAGCGAGCATTCACCTACTCGAGCTCGATATAAAATCCACGGATAGGTGTATAGAGGACTGTTTAAGTTTTTCAACTCTATAAGCAAGAAAACACTGCCGAGCATAGACCAATCTGGGCTCGATATAAAATCCACGGATAGGTGTATGGAGTTTTCTTCTAGGTTTTTCAGACTCCTTAAATATGAAAATACCGTCGAGCATGCTTTAGTTCTTTGTCAAGCTCGTTAAAAAATGAAAAGGGAAAGGGAAGGGAAGAATGTTAAAATATCTTTCAATATGATGGCAGCAAGTCAACTATCTCCTTGAACAAAGCACCTGTTTTGAGTCTATCAGACAAGTTGGGTTCTAGTATTTGGCCTTAGGGTAAACCTGATCTCAGAGTTCCTACTCCTCCGTTTGGTTAGTCTTACAATCATATGGAGAATATGTTAATGTCTCCTACATTGCAGACTTGTGTCGTGGTCCCTTTGTGTTCAAAGCTGCCTAAGTCACTCTTGTGTCGTGCTCACTGTTCAAGGATACAACCTGTGTCGGCCATTCTGCAGTTTCCTTGACCTCATGTGTCGTCCATTCCTTGGTGTAAGTATGTTTCATCATGTATTTAGTCCTACTTCAAATCAGCTCATACCTATTTGAGTGTCCCTCGTGTTGGATGATGGAGGATGTATTAAGGCCTCCCTTCCAACGGACTTCTTCCCATCGACTTCAACTCATTGTGCTCTGGGAATGAAGTTTAGAGTTTCGGTTAGTACCTTGGGGATTGCAGTCATTAGTGACAGTTTCCCTCGCTATTGGATAGATGGGAATACATCAATGTCTCCTATCCGATGGATTCTTCAAGTGTTCGATGGAAAGACCATCTATTCGTACTTGTTTGAATGTACTAGGTACCTTGGGTTCCATTTTCATTATTGGTGGACACCATCGCGTTTGTTAACGGTATACATCAATGACCGGTAATCAAACGATACCTCCCATGTTCGACATCAACTCATTTATTCGCATGGATAGGTTTGTACCTTGGGTTGTTTTTGGATGAAGACCTTGGGATCCTCGATAGCATCACCGCATTTATGTTATCGCCCAAGTTGTGCAAGACTAAGCCACACTCTTTTTGTCTCTTGATGAGACATAGATCCAGCTTGTTCTTTATGGCTATGTTCTCCAGTTTTGACATAGATCCACCTTGTATTTATGTGGCTATGTTTACACTTATGTTCCTCATGGATCCACGCTTGTATTTTAGTGGCCATGATATATGCATCAGTATTTGGATCGTTATTGTATCCTCTTGGAGGTCATGTTCCACCATTTGAACATGGACAGTTACCCCAAGGATAAGCTTGTCTGACATTGCCTTTGCTTTCAGGTACTTCATTTGAGCCTATGATTCTTGGTTTCTCCGTTCCTCCATGATTCAACTCTTTTTTATTTATAATGTATTTCGGCCATCGCTTCCCATACTCCCTCTGACCTCATACATTACGGGGCATCTGTTATAGCTTGAAATGACACCTCTCCGTCCATGACAACACTTGCTTCCCTTGGTCGCATGACGACACTTCTTGAGATCAAGTTCAGTCACACAAAAGGACAATTGTGGATGGAGGAGTCATTTGGGACACTAAAAATGGTTGAAATTACCTCATTCTTGACCCATTTGATGTATATGACCCTTAGGAACATTTGTCCAGACCAAACCATCTCCTGAAAATGAGCAGAAAAGCCTGTTTTTGGCCTTTTTTCAATATGAGCGTGACTCCACTGTTGAAATAGTAGCGTGTGTACGCGACTTTGTCTCATTTAAAGTAGCGCCCATTGCCATGTGTACGCGACTTTGTCTACTATAGAGTAGCGTACACCCCTGTTTTGGTCAAAATCTCGAAATTTGAGTAAGTTAAGTTGGTTGGGAAACCTCTTGAGTGGTTATAACTTCTTTTCCTCTTCCTCATTGATTATATAAGGAGGGTAGAAGGGTCATGTGAGAGGACCAAGCCCAATTACAAAGTTATGCTGGAGGAATGGAGATCCTCATCCCCCTCTCTTGTGCTTCAGTTTTGGTAAACCCTAGTACAATTGCTTAGAGGCTGGGATCCTTGGAGAACAGAAGCAGGAGACCTTGAATCTAGGTTTCGTGAAGTGCCAAGCTTGAAAGAAGGTATAACTGTATGTACTTGCTTTCATTCATCAATAAAGATCAGACGTTCTTTCTCTTTCCAAATATGACCTATTAATGTGTCTTAGATTTGATTACAGTTTGTTTATAATCTGATGTCTTCTTCTATTATGAATATCAGTATTATATATGTAGTCAAATGTGTTTGAGAAAGGTATCAAGTTGTTTTGCAGGTCTGGGCATTGCGACACTGGATAAGCATTGAAGAGCGAGGGAGGCAAAGCTAGGATCAACCTTCTGAATAAGGTGCCTACATCTCTAAACCCTAATCTCTTCATTAATTTGTTGTACTTGCAGAATGCTTGTAAGTCTATCTTTATCACCGTAAGTTGGTAGTTTCTCCCCTTAACTATAGGTGCATTTTCCCCACAACAATAGGAGAAGATCCCACTAGTTTAGAAGACAACCTCCTAGATGCAAATCTCTTTTTTGTAAGAATGGTTGATGAGTATTTTCAAGATATTGTAACATTTTTGTCTACATATGTGGCTCTAGAATTATATACGACTGCGCAAAAGAATTAGTTAGTTGTTAAGTCTTCGAACTACCAGTTGATAATCGGTCACTTGTACAAGATAAGACCGGATGAGGTATTGCATCACTATATTTTGGAGCACAAGTGACCAATTATATTAGTTGAGGCTCATGATGGATTCGCGGGAGGTCATTATGCAGGTAAAGATACTACTTATAATATTTTAAGAGTTGGATTATGGTGGCCTTCCCTTCACGAATATGCTAAGGAATATTGTCAGAACTGCGACATATGTCAAAGAATTGGAAAGCCGTCGAGGAGATATGAAATGTCGTTGGTTCCTTAAGTTACATTGCAGTGCTTCAAAAATAGGTCTATTGATTTTGTGGGACCCATCAACCCCTAGGAAAAAGGACTACTGCGAGGTATATTATTACAACGACTCATTACCTTACTAGATGGGATGAGGCTACCCCGGTATGGGATTGTATTGTTGTGACTTCTCGAAAATGTAATCACTAGGTTTGGATGTCCTCGAGTTTTATTAAGTGATGAAGGTGCACATTTTGTTAATAAGACTATAGAGGCACTTACAGAAGAATTTCAGGTATACCATAGAAAGAGTACTCCATACTATCCACAGAAAAACAGGATTGTCGAAGTGTTCAATAAGATTTTGGAACATGCGCTAACAAAAGTTTGCAATGTGAACCATGATGACTGGGACTTGAGAGTTACTGCGGTTTTGTGGGCTTATAGAACGCCAAATAATAAGTTGACAGGTCAAACACATTTCAAATCGGTATATGCACAAGAGGCTATGATTCCCATGGAGTATATTGTACCCAGTTTAAGAATTGTTGCTTTCACTAGTATGTCTGATGCCGGTGCTGTTGAAGAAAGGTTGTTGCAGCTACTCCAATTGGAAGAATAAATATTTGTCAGAGGATTTCATCAACAGGTACAAAAAGATTTCAAAATGGCATGGCATGATCGCCATATCACCAAGAAGCACTTCCAGCGAGGAGACATAGTTCTTCTCTATGATAGTAAGTTTTTCAAACACTCTGGCAAGCTACGAATGCATTGTTTAGGTATATATTTCATTAACTTTGTGATGGAGGGAGGTGCAGTGCAATTGAAAATTTTAGATGTTGAACTCCTTCATGGTTTCGTGAATGGGATCCGGTTGAATCCCTACAAGGATAGTCGTGGTTTGTCACAGTAAAATGTTTTGATTCAATGCTTGTACATAAAAAAAAAAATTATGTAGATGTCTTATAGAAACCCCAAGTTTTATTTATGTCGAGGTCATTGTTGTTGAATTTTCCATGTCACTGTATAGGTGTGTCGCATATTTCCAGAAACCCCAAGTTCACGGTCATGTCGAATTTTTTTGGAAACCCCAAGTTATTTTCATGTCGAAGTTATTTCTGTCAAAGTTCTATTGTGTCATTTAGAAACCCCAACTTACTTTCTCATCGAAGTCATATATCATTTGGAAGATTTGGTGGTATATCGCAGCCATCTTTGTCGAAGTGTCGAAGTTGTAGTTGATGAGAATTTATTGATTCTTTTATGACAGAATCTATGGCCGTGTTAGTGGGATTTTTGTATTAATTGCTGAAAAGAATGAAGTGTGTGAACAGATTCGTCGCTGCCACCTTGATGATTGCAAGGATAAAGTACATTTAATTGGCCTCAGGGATGAAAGAAGGATCGCATGAGGGAATTGGATTTAAAATTCCATCCCTCTATCATTCGAAACTAATTGTTACTGGAATGTGAAGCGAATTGAACACACCAGAGCTTGAGCTTAGTTCGCAGTGAGAGAATTCAGTGTCGTAGAATAGTAAATATGAAGGTTGATTTATTAGCAACCAGTGAGGTTTAGGGATCTTTCGAGGAGTTTCATATGTAGGTCTCTTTCCCGATTAGTCCTAAGCAGCCGGAGGTTATCTCTCCGCACATTCATGCGAATGTTTTGAATAAGTCATGAAAGGCTAATTGACCCAATCCAGAGGCATAAGTGAAGGGGATTCATGATGTTAAGGCATTCACATCTAGGTCTGCCACCATTCTACCGGGGTACATCCCACTAAGGTCGACCAATGCAAAAAAATTTAGACTGGAAAAGAATTCTCGGTATTCATTGGTTACAATTCCAATCTCGAAGGGTGTCATTGTTCAAGGCGACATTTTGAGGAACATCAACCAGATTTCTTACATGGACCATGACATCACTAAATTTTCGTAGTTCAATTACAAGAATTATATGTAGACTCTTACCATGGTTGAAGGCATGTCGTTGGAGGTTGAGCCAATGCATGGGCTATTAGGCTGAAGAGAGCAGGCCTTTTGTCATTAATGCACATTCTGCATTTTGGTTGGACTGCAAAAGCTAATGCCTATGTGAAGTAGTTGTTTTTGGGTTTCCATGGTGTATTCCTATGGCTAGAGACTAAGGTGTCAGTGGATACCAAATTGATAGAAGAAATCGCAGGGTTTCCTAACCCCGGGGTAGACCCCACTCAATACTTTGTGGGAAAGGAAATAAATCAAGAATTGATGACAAAGATGAAATAAAAATACAATTCGTCGAAGACCAATAGTGGGTTCGACATGGCCTATATCAACGACCAGGCAGTTCACTTTGTTGCAAAGGTGTTGGCGACTAAGGTTTTAAGGAAGGTTTGGTTGAACCAGGTTACTGCCTTTGTGATTATTGCAGTAGAATAGTGCACCCAAGGAGTGCAAATGAATTGGGTGACATTTTTACTCAATGAGTTTCTGGCTGATCATACGGATGCATAAGACAATGGTATCCCCTTTACTTTATACTCCTGGCTCTTGTTATTAATTTTGTTTGTAGGATGGGCGGAGCCATAAAACTATCAGGGCATGGATACAATTGGGATATGTCAAGCTTCTTGGTACATGAATTTATGGCACTCTTACATAAAGAGTAGACAACAAGAGAGTAATGTTACACTGTATATGCAATTGGAAGCATTGCAGTATTATGCGGTGCATATATTGTGCATTGATGAAAGAGTTGTGGTGAAGTATCGTGGCATCGCGGGGTTCAAGGAAAGACCTCACCACATATATATTCAGGCAAGGCATCACCCACATCAGCAATGGATAACTATTGGATTCAAGTTGGCCATGAATGAATTTGACACCATTCTTCAGGAGTGGCGAGCGGAGTGGCAAGTTCCCATTGAACCAGAAAATATATCACCATACCCGTTGCAGCAGGATCAACGATAGGAGGGAGCTGCAGGGAAACAACATAACACAAGCCAAAATACGCAGAACACTGGAGTTGGGTGTGATGAAGGGAACCCACCCCCTTCATACCATGAGGACCAACAATCTATCCAAACTCCAACTGATTCGGGTTTGGGGGAGAAACGCAAGGATGACACATAAATGCAAGGGGGAAAGAAAAAGTAGAAAGAGAATAAGTACAACACTGTTTAGGCATTAACATATGATGATGTCAATATTTTGTTCAACAGTATGATAGAGGTTGTTAAAGAGAATCAGAATATTGAAAAAGAAAAAATGGTGCAGCTGTTCAATAGCGTGATGGATGTCCTCGATACACTCTGTCAAGAAGTTAAAAGGATTCACATTTTGACTCCGCAACAAGCTACTCCGCTGCAGGTTGAAGCTTCGCAGGAAGAAGAAGGTTAGGACCAGTCAATTCCACCACCGTCTAGTGAGGGAGTGGTCAAGATATTTCCTAGAGAATTAAGCTTCGACGAGGCAGGTGCAAGTATACAAATTCCAAAATCAGGATATGCGAACCTGAAGCTTTCTTTCTTACCACTCTTTATGTTACATAAATTACAAGAAAGTATTACGCAGGAATTTAAGACAATGGAGAGGTCACTTTTGGACCTTATGAAAGGATATAAGAATCAAGCAACCATGTTAAAGGACATGTCTGTTGAGCTTCAGTAGGATGTTGGTTGTCGATGGTTCAAGGAACCAACAAAACCCCAATTCACCGGCCCTTTCGGCAATAGGTTGTGCGCAGCCTAAGGTCTCACCCAAGGCAAAGCTGAGGGGGTGGTTGCGGAATCAAGTTTCGAAAACTGAGTGATGCGATGGGGGAAAGCTAATAAGCAGCGCAACGCCTTGCGGGTTGCGCGGATAGATAACTACACAAACCTTTTGTTCTGCGTCGGATACTTCAGCGCGCAACTGCACTCGCACCTCCAATGACTGTGCAATATAGGATACCTTTGTGTTATGACAGTAAGCTATCAAGAGCTTATCTCACAGCAACCTTCAATGACTCAGAGCATTAATGAGATTGCGCGTCCTTGCCATGCTGTCCAATTCTAACCACTCTACTTAGCATTCTTTATCCCTTTATTTCGTTCAAGTTCTTATCAGTAAATTGTGGATGGTTTAATGACACACGTTACTGCGTGCTCCAATGCTACTCTTAAACTTAGTGTTCACTACTTGACCAATAGATAGATTCATACATTCCAATCGACAGATTCATACATGTTGAATACTTAACATTCCTCTGCACATGCATTACTTAACATATTATTCCCATTCACTACAGAGAATACATATAAAAGCAATCACATAACAGAAGTTTCCAGCACTAAACATTCATACCAAGCAATTAAACAATCATAAATGCACATTGGTCACACAACATAGAATTTAACGTGGTTCACCCCCCGGATGGAGGCTACGTCCACAAGAACAGTTGTTAATATTGCTCTTAATGGGAAGGGTATAACCATTCTTAGTCTATGCACTCAGTTGTAGACTCTCTTCTCTCTCTCAAATAGGTCTCTACGCACTCAGCTGTAAAGCCTTTACAATGGCGTTTCTAAGCTTAAGATTCTACAATAATCAATATGAAGAGTAACCAACCAACCCTTTCCCATACAAAATCATGCCTATTTAGAGATTATGCCTGTAGGCATATCTTTACAATTCATAAGAAAAAACCCTTAGGTCTACAAACCCGGCATGGCCAGCTTCCAGCCTAACTGTCGCCATCGACATCTTACTCTGTGTGCTCCAGCTAGGCCACTAGTGGCTCACATGCTCTTCTAACAGCCGCAATCCTCCAAATAGTTACAACTGCATCATGGCATATCTCTTTCCACTCCTTCGCCTGCCTGTCGCCATCGACGTCGTGGCCTAGCTTCTTAACTGCTTTCCGCCACATGTTCGAACAGGTCACTTTCATCTGTCATCCACCTGTTCCTTACCCAAACTAGATCATATCCTCGTCTGACCTTTACCCATGTTCTGCCCAAAAATATCTCATGCGCTACCATGCACATCGTCCTACTGCACGACTATGCCTTAGTCATTGTCATCGCATGACACGCGCAAAACCTCAAAATTGTTCGTCGCCTGCCGCCGCGCACAATGCTCTTTCACCAAAACTGCTTTCTCTTCCTGCTGCAGCACGCAATGTGCAATTATCAAAATTTCCTTTTCTTCCTGCTGCATTGCGCTACGTGCACTTTTCCATACTCGTGTATTTTTCCAACCCACTTGGGACCATCCCAACAGGCCCCTAACACTCACCTGTGGCTCATCCCGAGCCAATTCCACTTGCGGACCCTGGTGCCGCGTCTTCCATCATCCCAAGCTTTACTATGAAGCTTTGCAGAGTTTCTTCTAACTCCGCAACTATGTTCTTAGCTTTCTGTTTGAACCCTTGAAGCATTTTCAGATTAGCCTGCGAGACCTTCTCCCAAGCCACTTGTTACTATATAGGGCCTTCTGCCATCTAAAGTTCTACGAACTTTGGCATCGAATTGATGCATTAATTCAAGGCCTTCTTGCTCAATAGGATGCAACCTGTCCAATGCGGCAGCCTCTTTATCCCTTAGTGTTGCCAGCTCTTTCTGCGGGTCCTTGACCTCATTAAATCTCTGCACTTTCACTCTAGCCAGTGCATTCCTCATATGTATACTTGCAGCATCTACCTGCTGCTGCTTCTGTTCTACTTTTTCCCTTACCTGCTGTAGCGCAAGATCCTTGTTCAACCCGGTTACTACTGTAGTTATGCGCTCAAGTAAGTCTTGGCATTTCATCACTTCCGACAAAATGCCATCCATGGTTACTTTGACATCCTCAGCTGACGTTGGGCACTGATCTGACGGAATGACAGGGTGTCGAGCCTCTAGCTCTACGATTTTGTCTTTATACGCAGTTTCCATTTCCATTTTCTCAGCAATAAGGGACTCTACCTTGGCCCCAATTTTCTTTATTGTGTCCTCCATGTCATCTTCTTCTTCGCATTCTTCTATGTGTGCACACACAACTGAAATGGTTTCCTTCAGCTTCTGGCCCTTTTACTTGGTTGCGCTCAATTCTTGCCTTAACTGATTGATGTCTTCAGTTAGCTATGCACACTTATCATATGAGGCGAGGCCTCTCTCGTGAATTTCTTCTGCAACTTTGATGTGCAACTCGTTCAGGTCCTCCAGGGGCAAGGCCCCAATGTTCAGGTCGAGGCACCCAGTATTTAGTGCCTCCTTAACCGTTTTATTTGGGTAAATCAGGTATCTAGGTTCAAGGTTCAAGACGCGCGGATACCTACTTCCAGTAACAGGTGGTCTTCTTTGCGCGCTTGGCTCTGCTGATTTCCCGTTAATATCTGAACCTGATTTCCCCAATCCCATATGGGCTACCAATGTCTTGACCTCCTCCACAGCTTGGATTATGGTCAACTGCAGTTGTTCTTGCTTGGTTTCTTTCTCAGCGCGACTATCTTCCCATGCTTCCTACACTTTGGTTGCAATGGTCTCACAATCATTGGGATGTAGTTGCGACATGACCTCGGGTTTTTCAGTGTTTCTTTTTGTGCGTCGGCTCTATGCTTGCGAGGGGCCTTCAGTGTCCTTTCTCTTTGCTGACGATGAAGCGGAATGTTGACTCTATGTGTCATCCTTTTCTTCCACAATGGGCGTTCCAGCTAGTAGTCCGCCCTTCTTTCCCTTCTTTGTTCTTGTTTCTTCTTTGTCTTCTTGATATTTTGGGTATCTTCTTCATTGGTGTCTTTGACATCGATCTTCTCCCAAAGGGGTTCTACGTTCTGATCGTAGTTTGATGCATCATCACATGAAGTGGGGACTCTCCATTCCAGCTCCCATCGTTCCATCATTCCCTCGATTTTTTGCTTATCCAGTCGGTAAAATCTTGGATAACATAAATCATGCTCTGTTATGTCACCTCTTGGATCAATGAATGTTTGGTGCCTTTTCGCTTGAAACCTGATGATGCAGGTGTATTCCTCAGCTAGTGGTTTGGAAACGCGCGGTGTTTCCATAATTGCTTCGCACAACTAGTGATAGTAAACATAAAATACTTCAGCCATTTTCCACTTCCTAGAAGCCTTTGGGCTCGCCCATAGATTGGCAAAGCGCATTCCTTGGCCTTGTCCAACTAAAGTGGCATCTCGTTGGTAATTCTCTGGCTCTTTCCAACCTACAAGGGCTATCAACACTAGCATCTAGCTAAAATGGAATGGTGTTCCATCATCTTGGGTATCGTGAACATCTTCCATGAACTCATTCAATAAGAACTGGCACCAATTGTAAGATTTTATGTGCAATACATTAGCAGCTGCCCTGATTGCAACCGCAGGTACTTCAGGTGGTCTACACTTGTGCAATAGCTTTCCTGCAAGCAACTGGTTCATAAACTGTGTAGCGCGGTCATTGATGTCGACTGTTGAGAACCCTCGTCCCTTATGTGCTACGCCGAACTCTTTTGCTACTTCAGTGCTAATAGCTCTATCCTGTGCCTTCTTTATGATGAGGTTAGCAAGGTCCTCTCCCCTCTTGTTCAATCCGGTGATGTGATGAATCAGGTCGATACTAATGTCAATGCATGTGTCCAACCATAGGAATCCTTCATGCACGCAAGTGAGTAGTGTGTGCGCTATGGCGGAAAACTCAGCGCTCTTGGTAAAGTGAGGCATTTGCAATAAGTTTAACAAGCCTAACAGCCGGATGGCCCTTAGCCATTCTTGAATTTCCAGCCTACCGGTTCCAGTCTGTGCGTCCTTGACCCAATTGATATAGGCATCTGGTCTAAACTATGGGTAATTTTTCAGTGTTACCAGCGTATTCTCCAGTAAGTCTTGGTCATCGAACTTGCAGCCTGGTACACCACCCATCAAATTCTCCTCAATCTTAACCCTGGTAGAGATATCAGGTAGCGAGATTTCATATTTGAAGTTCTTTTCTATCTTTACTAGTGGGGCATCGAGCTTCCTTGGGGGAATGTAGTCGTGCACTAGATAAAATGGCAGAACTTGAGCCGAAGTTATCTACTGTAATGGCACTTCGGAGCCCCCCTTTTCTGGAGCTGTTGTCTCTTTGCCCTTGCTGCTTCCTGCAGCCTGTCATGCTGAACTTCTGGATGGACCTGGTTTCATCGCCATCATTGCTGCTGAAATCCATGCTTGCTCAAATAACCAAGAAAGATCTGCTAACTCAACTGAGTCGCTCATACAATGCTCTGGTCACTTGGCTCTCGACTAGTTCAAACACTTCGTAAAAATGGTTAAGTGGCCGAGCAAGGTCTATTTATAGCCGTTGTTGGGATGTTATGTGGCATTCTGCAGTGCCCGAGGCCCTTAAAGCCATCTTGATTGCCAATTCGTGCGTATATCTTGGGCCTGTCAGCCGATCCTTCTCGTGATGCAAACGTTGTTTCCTTAAATGCCAAATGGTTTCCTATCAAGCCAGCTTGTCAAATCCATTGAATCTGCATTAATGGATTAGCCTGCCATCCGGATTTCGGTATGAACTGGTCACTTCGGTCTTTAATGGGTTCCAAAATGTCCCATCCACCTTTAAATTGTGAGTTTCCCTATTGCCTCCAATTTGGTTAACGGCCCACTAACCAGCCGACATATGTCCTAGTGACAATTTCTGTTATAATGTGCTGGCGATCTAATAGGATGTTTGGTACAGGATGCGCACTGGGTGTTACCTTCTGCGTGATTGTCGGCCCACCTTTTCTGTGCGACGAGCTTCTGTACTTGCTATGCGCGTCCACTCTTCTCTTGCCTCTTTTCTTCTTCTTCTTCTCTCTCTTTTTTTTTTTTTTTTGCGCGCAACTTCAGCAGTGTTGCGCGGTACACTTCCCCTGATCATATAGGATTCTGCATAGTCGAACTATCGCGGTAAAGCTTTAGTCTGCTACCATTTATCAAAATTGGTAAAATATCTCCGACTAATGTAGCTAACTGGATTGTGCCACCTAGTAACATGCATTACAGTAAATGGGCCAAGCCAATGCATCTTAAATTTTCTAGGAAATTTCATGAATTTGCTATCATACAGGAGGACTAGATCACCTACCTGAAAGTTCTTGTTCTTGATGTGGCGATCATGCCAATCTTTTTCGCTCTCTTTCTGGACTTGTTGGTGGAAGCCTGTGGCGAAATGATCTTCCTCTAGCCCAACCAAGTGTAGGAGTCTTTCTTCGAGTGCTGCGTGATCGGCCATGCCTGTAAACGATGTTATTCTCAAGATGGGAACAATGTACTCCATCGGCATTATTGCTTCTTGTCCATAGGCCAACCTGACAGGTGTATGGCCAATTAGTTTCTTGCAGGTAGTCCTGTATTCCCATAGTACAGATGGGATGCATAGGTCCCAATCATCTCGATTGACATTACATATCTTTGTTAACGCATTCTCCAACACTTTGTTAAATGCTTCAACAGTTCCATTCTCCTATGGATGATAAGGTGTACTGCGCTGATGATGAACGTGGAACTCTTCGGTTAAAGCCTCAATGGTCTTATTCAGAAAATGAGTGCCTTGATCACTCATCAATATCTTCAGGCATCTGAACCTTGTAAGAATATTCTCATATATAAACTCTGCGGCTGTAGCTACGCTACGGTCTTTGACTGGCTTTTCTTTTGCCCATCCGGTGAGGTAATCGGTAGCAGTAATGATATACCTCGCACCAATTCTTTTTCCTGGTGGGTTAATAGGACCTACAAAATCAATGGCCCACTTCTCAAAGGCCTGCAATGTCAGCTATGGATATAATGGCATTTCATCTCTGTGTGATGGCTTCCCTGTCCTCTGATAGACATCGCAATTCTGGCAGTGTTCCTTCAAATCTTTATGAATTGTAGGCCACCATAGCCCTGTGCGCAATATCTTCTGCGCAGTAGCTCTTCCTGCATAATGGCCTCCTATGACTCCTGAGTGCGCATAAGCTAGTATAAATGGTTTCTCATGCTCTAGCACACATCTGTGCAATACTTCATCCGTTCCCAGTTTGTATAGCTGACCTGCAATTATAGTGAAGTCTGCTACGCGCACTACCAGCTGTTTCTTTTGTTGCGTAGTGAACTCTGCGGGTGCGAATCCAGTGGTCAAAAAATCAATGATGTCCTAGTAGTACTCATCTACAACTTGTATGGTGAACAACTACGCATCAGGCAGATTGTCCTCCAAATTCGTAGGCTCTTCTCCTGACTCGATTCTTGATAGATGATCAGGTCCCAAATTCAATCTGCCTGGCTTAACAACAATCTCAAAATCGTACTCCTGAAAGAGTAGTAACCATCTGCATATGCGCCCCCCTAACATTAGCTTATTAACCAGGTATTTCAAGGCAGAATAGTCAGTGAACATGGAGAAGTGCGCACCAAGCAAGTAGTACCTAAACTTTTGTAGCGCATATACCATTGCGAGTCCTTCTCTTTCAGTAGTAGTATAGTTCTTCTCAGAGGATGATAACTTTCTATTGGAAAAAGAAATGGGATGATCAATGCCTCCCTCTCCTGCTTGCGCAAGAACAATACCCAATGTTATGCATGATGCGTCCACATGGACGTGAAAAGGCTTCTCCTAGTCTGGGAAAACTAGGATCGGTGCAGTGACCATTTTCTCCTTCAATGTGTCAAAGCCTTTCTCACAATCCTCATTCCAAATGAATGGTACATATTTCTTCAGCAGTTTTTCCATAGCTATGGTTATCTGCTTATACCCTTTTATGAACTTCCTGTAGTAACCGGTATGCCCCAGTGTAGTGCACAATTGCTTAACTGAATTGGGTGTAGACAAGTTTACAATGACTACGATCTTAGCAGGGTCTACCATCAAGCCCTGTTTGCATACAATGTGTCCCAACAAGACTCCATAGGGTACACAGAAGACACACCTCTTCAAGTTTAATGAAATTTGGTGTTGTCTGCACTTTTCCAACATCATCCTGAGGTTTGCGTCATGGTTCTTCAATAAACCAAAAATGGTCCAATCATCAAAGTAAACCTCTAAAAACTTATGTATAAAATCCTTAAATGCTGCGAAAACCACCCTAGAGAATATGGAGGGTGCATTCTTCAGACCAAAGGGCATTACTGTGTATTGGAACGACCCCCATTCTGTAGCAGAAGTCGTCTTGTGCCTATCTGCGCAATCAATCCTACTCTGATGGTAACCAGAAAATCCATCAGTAAAAGAATAGGCCTCATTCCCTCCAACACTATCTAGGACTTCATCTGTAAAAGGTGTAGGAAATGGGTCATGCATTGAAGCATCATTCAGTTTTTTGAGATCGACACAAATTTTGATCTCGCCCTTTTTTTTCTTATCCTGGATAACCATCGGGCTTATCCATTCAGATTCTTCAATTGGCTCAATGATCCCTACATCGAGAATCTCATCGAGTTCTGCCCTAACTCGTTCTTTGTAGCGCGGGTTTAGTCTGTATGGTCTTTGTTTCACAGGTTTCGCGCCAGGCTTAAGAGGAATTTTCATCACTCCTAAGTCTCCCAAGATACCTTTCATCTCTGCGAACTTGGTCGGGAATAGTTCTTGATATTCCTGTAATATACCCGCGACCTCTTTGACTGTACCTTCGTCCCAATAATCTCCAATAGCTGCGAACCTTGGCGCTTCGCTGGTGCCAATGTTCACTTACCTTGTTTTCACGGGTCTACTCATGTCTGGAATTTCCAGTGGAGGTCCTTCTACCTTGCGTGATCCCTCTGACTCAGGTATTCGTATGTTGTGCGGGTCCTCCTCATCACTATCTGCTGTATCCTTGGTTTCTCCATCAATGTGAGAAAAATCAAGAGCATGTTCTAGCTGCTCTTCCCATTCAGGTTGTAGACACTCAGGTATGCAGTCTGTGCCAAAGAATTCTTCCAGTGTCATGTTTCCTTGTGTACAATATGGACTAATATTTTTTTCTTAATGACCTGCAGCACGTCATTGATACTTGGATGCTCATCTTTGAAGCTGAAATCCTGTTGAAAGGTCGTAGTGAGGCCCGACCAGTCCACTGTGCCTCTGCACAACTCTAGGTCTAGGTACCATTTCTTCAGAATCAGTTCTTCTAACATGTGCACAAACAGATGTACCCATTCTTCCTGTGGTCTTTCTGTCCATGCTTTGGAACAGATTCAAATATGCTCTCATGGATCTGTCCGTCCATTATATTTTTCAAAGGATAGGGTAACCTTATCAACAAACCTGATTTGCATCTTAATTCTACACTGATCCCATGTTGTCAGTATATTCTTATGTGCATCCCACCATTTGGAAGGTATGTCGCGCAATGCCATGTTTAGAGCTGAGACACGGTGTTCATCCAGAATTGCTGCAGTATATTCTTTGATAAAACAATACACATTAGATAAACCATAAAAGGTAGGGATTGGAGTTACCTCTTTCCCAATCCAGTGGAGTGACTTCGTGATCCGTGAGCATTTCCTGGTAGATACTTCATGTAACCTGCTTTGCCAGTTTTCTAGTCCTGCATCAGAATCTAAAATGCAAGAGCTATCACAGCGCCAACTGAGTGTGCCATCTGCAGTTGGATTAATAAAGTCAGCAGTATTGGTTGTCATCTTGTATATACGGTCCAAGTCTTGAGCTCTGGATTCCTCTTGAATCGGTTCAACATACCACTTTCCCTGCGAAGGGTCTAATGGCGCGATGACCCTGATATCATTGCCTTCAAATATCATTTTCATAGTTTTTAAATCAATAATGGCAGAGTTTGTCATTGCCCAATCGATACCCAGCAGTGCCAGATAAGGATGGTTGTCATCCACTATTTCAATTACTTCAAAATCGGCATAGCTACGTACTCCATCAATGTCAACAATGGTGTTGGGTAATCTTCCCAAAGGTATAACTATCCCTTAGTTAGCCATCCTCAACTGTAGAGGTGACCACTGTAACTTGGGTTTACCCATCTGATTCCATGTCTCCTTGGTCAAGACATTTACTTCGGATCCAAGATCGAGAATGATCTCATCCATCTCATAGTCCCCAATCTGTGCAGTGAGTCTCATTTCCCTTCTTGTTCTCTTAGGACTCCTAATATTGTGGACTGCAGGCCCAGCCCAACACAGGACAAGGATCTACTTCGATAGGAAAAGGAGAAGTTTCAGGAGGCTGTTAAAGAAACCTACCGCGCAGTTCCTGAGGCGGACATAATTGAATAAATGACATCGAAAAATAAACTATAGTGCCTATAAGCTCTTATTTCAGGGTATCGAAAAAAGGTACAATACTTGGAAGCTAAACTGGTTCCCAACACTCCACTTGAAGTCACAGAGAAAAGACAGGTAGAGGTCCAAGGAGCCGTCGAGAGCATTCGGGAAGCAAAGGCTCAATGCATGCAAATGTACAAGGAAGTAGCATAATCTTGGGATACATTGTTCGAGGATGCTGAGTTAGAAGAGGTCACTGCCAAAATTGGGGCCACTGAAGAAAGGATGAACAGTATACGGGGTGAGTTAAAGACTCTTCCACTAGTCGAAAGGATGAGAAGAGTTGTGTGTTAGAAAAACAGGATCACAGAGCAATAACAATAAATAGAAATGCAAATATAATCACACATACACATTACAAGAGAGACACAGATATATCGTGGTTCACCCAACTTGGGCTACGTCCACACTGAATTTTCCAGTCCTTATTATTATTACCGTCCAGCAAGGTGAAGGGATACAACCTGCAGCACAACCGCTGCACTTCCTCTTCTTTGTTTCATAGTCTCTCTCCTGATCTCAGAGATCTTTACAATGCATAAAACCTAATATATCATCATCCCTAGCCGTATTACAATGTCTTTATTTTATAATGGAAATACAATGGGAAAATACCACGGGATACCCAAAACCATGGGCCCGCAAAACAGCTGGCGAAAACAACCCCAAAAATTTTCTTCGGGGGCACTGTCCCCGAACCCTCGCCGGGGCATCGCTGGCCCCCAGACCCCCCATCCAGGGGGGATGGTCCCCCCTGGAACCTCGTGGGGGGGCGATGCCCCCCCACACCCCCCCGCTGGGGTGAGTATACAGTCCACCTACATATCATATAAAACTAGGGTACAAACACGGCTGATACAATATCATCTAGGAGAGTAGAAGATCTGGCTCAATAACCAACAATCTCCCACTTGGAGACTAATCACAGCAACTCCACCACTGCTGCACTTGCTGGACTTGGACTTGGAAAATTTCTCCTCTTCACCTTCATGCTAGAAAGCCAACTGAAACCGAGCACGAACTTAGTTTCTCTCTGGTCACTACCTTTGTGAACATGTCTGCAGAATTCTTGGCTAGTATGTATCTTTTCCAGCTTCAACAGTTCATCTTCCATAATAGAGCGTATGAAATGGTACTTGAGTTGTATATGTTTAGTCCTGGAATGGAATGCTGAGTTCTTTGCAAGATGAATGTCACTCTGGCTGTCACTATACAATCTGCTATCCTTTTGCTTCTTACCCACTTCCTCCATAAACCTCTGCAACCAAATCATCTCTTTACTAGCCTCTGTAATGGAAACATACTCTGCTTTTGTTGTTGAAAGTGCAACAACCTTCTGTAGTTTCAAAATCCAGCTTACTGTTGTTCCACCTACAATAAACACATACCCTGTGGTGCTCCTCCTGTTATCCTTGTCACCTGCCATATCTGCATCAACATATCCCTGTAGAACAGTGTCTGAACCTCCAAAACATAATGCCTTAGTAGTAGTACCTCTCAAATACCTGAGAATCCACTGTACTGCCTTCCAATGTTCTTTACCTAGATTGTTCATATATCTGCTCACAACTCCCACTGCATGTGCAATATCTGGTCTTGTGCACACCATGGCATACATCAAGATGCCAACTGCTGATTGATAGGGAATCTTGGACATGTAATCTATCTCTTCTTGTGTCTTGGGACACATTTCCTTACTTAGATTGAAATGGCTAGCCAAAGGAGTACTTACAGGTTTTGCATTCTGCATTCTGAACCTCTCCAACACCTTTTGTATGCACTCACTTTGAGACAATGTCAATTTGTAATTTTTCCTATCTCTCGTTATTCTAATACCAAGGATTTGCTTTGCAGCACCCAAATCCTTCATCGCAAATGAATTAGCTAGCTTCCTTTTGAGTACATTTATATCCTGCATGTCAGACCCTGCAACAAGCATGTCATCCACATACAATAACAAGATAATATATCTTCCATTGTCTAGCTTCTTGAAATAAACACAGTGGTCAGAATGACATCTACTATAACCTTGTTCTGTCATAAACCTGTCAAACTTTAGATACCACTGCCTTGGAGCTTGCTTCAAGCCATACAAGCTCTTTTTCAACCTGCATACCAGATCCTCCTTACCTTTGACCTCATACCCTTGTGGCTGCTGCATATATATTTCTTCCTCCAAATCCCCATGGAGGAAGGTTGTTTTTACATCTAACTGT
Organism: Larix kaempferi; assembly: GCA_027924585.1. Taxonomy (NCBI): domain Eukaryota; kingdom Viridiplantae; phylum Streptophyta; class Pinopsida; order Pinales; family Pinaceae; genus Larix; species Larix kaempferi. Next base: position 3,021,800 of record BSBM01000341.1, on the reverse strand, counting down.
TCAAGATGCAAATCTTCTACCGCCACTAGACTTAAGATAGTCCTAATTGAAGTAATCTTAACAACAGGAGAAAATATTTCATCAAAATCTATACCTTTCTTCTATGCAAACCTCTTTACACTAAGTCTGGCCTTGTACTGCTTCTTACCTCCTTCTTCTTCCTTCAACCTGTAAATCCATTTGTTTTGCAATGCTCTTTTACCAGCAGGAAACTAAACCAAATCCCAAGTCTGGTTTCCTACCAATGAGTCCATCTCCTCATTCATGCCTTGCTCCCACTTCTTTTTAGTTTCCACCTGCATTGCTTCTTCATAACATTCTGGTTCACCAGAATCAGTCATCAATAAACAATACATTGAAGGAGAGTATCGTTCATGGAGTCTACTTAACCTGGTAGATCTTCTTACAGTTGCAGGAGTTTCAGGTACTTGCTGCTTCTCTTGATTTTCTGGCACCTTCGAAACTTCATTTTCTTTAATTTCATCAAGCACTATGTACTCTGTGTTTTCCTTTTCCTGTTTCTTTCCCTACAATTGATCTTTATACATGACCTTTTCATTGAATATCACATCTCTACTCCTGATGATTTTGTTATTTTCATAATCCCATAAACGATAACCAAATTCATCAACCCCATATCCAATAAAGGTACATTTCTTGGATTTAGCTTCAAGCTTTGTTCTATTTTCTTTATCAATATGGAAAAATGCTTCACAACCAAATGTTCTCAGAAATGAGTAGTTTACCTTTTTATATGTCCATGCTTCCTCTGGAATACCACCATCCAAAGCACTTGAAGGTCCTATGTTTATTAAATAAACAATAGTATTTACAGCATCCGCCCAAAACTGTAAGGGCAACCCTACATGCAGTCTCATACACCTTGCACGCTCCATGATCATTCTGTTCATCCTTTCTAACACACCATTTTCATGTGGTGTTCCTGGGACTGTCTTCTCTCTACGAATCCCATGGTATGAACAGTAACTATCAAACTCCTTGCCACAGTACTCACCTCCATTATCAGATTTGAGACACTTCAATCTTTTTCCTGTCTCATTCTCAACCAAAGCTTTCCACTTCTTAAAAGTAGCAAACACATCAAATTTTTGTCTAATGCAATAAACCCAAGTTTTTCTAGTTGCATCATCAATAAATGTAACATAATAATGAGAGCCACCAAGAGATTGTACCTGAGCCGGTCCCCATACATCTGTATGCACAAGCTCTAATTTTTCGTTCTTCTTATGTTTCCCAACCCTGAGAAATCTGACTCTCTTCTGTTTTCCATAAACACAGTTTTCATAGAATTCCAAACTTACCTGCTTCAAATCCGGCAGCAACTTCCTTGAGTGGAGAATCTGCATCCCCTTCTCACTCATGTGGCCAAGCCTATGATGCCACAATGCTGTATCTGTTCCTGTGGAAGCTAAAGAGATAGAATGGTCAGTATTATGAGGACATAAATACAACGTACCTACTCTGTCTCCTTTTGCTATCACCATTGATCCTTTAGTGATCTTCCACCACTTTTCTCCGAACGTAGATAGACAACCACCATCTCCCAACTGCCCTGTTGAGATCAGATTTCTTTTCATAGCAGGAATATGCCTAACTTCTTTCAACAACCAATCAGTTCCATTCTTAACTTTTATCCATACCTTACCCATTCCAACAATTTTACATGGCTCATCATCACCCAATGAAACATGTCCAAAGTCGCCAGGAACATACTCATGAAAGTATTTCCTATGGGGCATAGCATGACATGAAGCTCCTGAATCTACTACCCAATAATCACTAGTGTTATCTAATGCAACAATCAAAGCATATTGTAACACATCACCTGCTACATTTGCTTCCTAGGTAGTTTCCTTCTGTGCATCTCCTTTCTTCTTTAGAGATTTGCAGTCTTTCTTCAGATGTCCTTTCTTTCCACAGTTCCAGCACTCTATCTTTCCTAGTCTGGACTTGGATCTGCCCATTTTAGACTTTCCATGAATACCTTGGCTCTTTCCTCTCTCCTTTTGTCTTCCCCTGCTCTCCATGGTCAACGCATTACTTGATGCCTCACCTGTGCTTTTTCTTCGCATTTCCTCGCTAAGAATAACACCAATAACATCATCAAATTTCAAGGTGTTTGAACCAAAGACAGAGTTACTTATAGCCATAACCAAGCTATTCTAGCTTTCTGGCAATGAACACAAGATTAGAAGAGCCCTAACCTTATCATCAAAGTTCACACTTACGGAACTTAGCTGATTTGTAACCGTATTAAACTCATTTAAATGATCAGTAACTGATCCACCTTCAGACATCTTCATATTAAATAAACGCTTCATTAGAAATACCTTGTTGGAGGTCGAGGATTTTTCATACAACTTACCCAATGCACTCATCAAACCCTCTATTGTCGTTTCTTTTGAGATATTGAAAGCCACCGACGAAGCCAGGCTCAACCGTATTGTTCCCAGAGCCTTTATGTCAAGAACCTCCCATTCTTCGTCCTTCATAGTGGTCGGCTGCTTTGCTTTTCCTCCCAACGGTAGGAATAGATCCTTCTGGTATAGATAGTCCTCCATTTGCATCTTCCATAACCTAAAGTTTTCGCTGTTAAACTTCTCGACCTTAAACTTTCCTTCTTCTGCCATTGCTCCCACTCGAACCAGAAACCCTAGCTTCCTGTGAGTTTAACTGCCAAATAGACCTTTGGCTCTGATACCAATTGTTAGAAAAACAGGATCGCAGAGGAATAACAATAAACATAAACGCAAATATAATCACACATACACATTAAAAGAGAGACACAGATATATCATGGTTCACCCAACTTGGGCTACGTCCACACTGAATTTGCCAGTCCTTATTATTATTTCATCCAGCAAGGTGAAGGGATACAACCTGCAACACAACCGCTGCACTTCCTCTTCTCTGTTTCACAGTCTCTCTCCTGATCTCAAATATCTTTATAATGCATAAAACCTAATACATCATCATCCCTAGCCGTATTACAATGTCTTTATTTTATCAGGGAAATACAATGGGAAAATACCACGGGATACCCAAAACCATGGGCCCACAAAACAGCTGGCGAAAACAGCCCCAAAAATTTTCTTCAGGGGTGTTGCCCCCGGACCCCCTAGCTAGGGGGGATGGTCCCCTCTAGAACCTCATGGGGGGGTGATGCCCCCCCAATGGGGTGACTGTACAATCCACCTACATATCATATAAAACTGGGGTACAAACACAACTGATACAATATCATCTATGAGACTAGAAGATCTGGCTCCACAACCAACATTGTGGAAAACAAAGAATTCCAAAATGAGATTAACCAATTGAGGATGTAGAATAGGCACCAGATGGAAAGGGTTGAAGCGCTTCAGTCATAGGTTGAGCGTGTGTTTGAAGTTATTGGGAATCTGCATACTTACATCCATTCGTAATTTACTCAGACTATCGAGGTGGGAAGGGAACACATTATTATTGACCTGGTTAAGGCTATCAACCAAAAGAAGGATGAAGTCTAGCAGCCAGTCTAAGTCACTAGGAATGTTTATGAGGAGTTCTTTTCAAGGATGCAAGAACCTGTACCACAATATTGAAGTGGCTTGGGACAAGTCACATGTGAGTGTTGGGGGCATGCTGGGCCTAGTATATTTTGGATTCCATTTTTGGAGAAGACAGTTTTGGTGTGGAAAAAAACAAAGTGAAAGAGGTTCGACGAAGCGATCAACTCCGATGAAGTGCCTGAGAAACCAGGAGAAACGGTTATGTTGATTAAGTGAAAAGGGAGGAGTTGATTCAATTAGTAATATTTTTCCCACTTACAAGAATTAGTTGACTAGTCGGTTAGTGGATCAGTGGGAGTGGGGAAAGCTAAGTGTGCCCTATAAATATGTAATAAGAGGGAAATTTTGGGGGTGTTTCTAGTGGTTTAGTCAATGAGATAGTGAAACAAAGAAGAGCATGTTGTTAAATATATGTTTGGTTTTGTAATCAAGCATCATTATATGTATGTCGAAGCTATTTCGAAGAGTCGAGTCGTTGATCTGTAGGTTGTGCGCACAGATATTTTGTAAGTCAAGAAGAAATCTATAAGTCAAAACATGAAGTGATTATTATTTGGTTGTACTCATAATAAATACAAAGCACTTCTGTGGTTTTTCCCATATTAGGTTTCCACATAAAAAATGGTGTTATGTGTGTGATGTGATATGTGTTTCTTTCCTCTATTAAGATTTATTTGAATGAACAAATGCATGACTCTGCTTAATTGAAATCCAGTAAATGCAAAGCATAATGCATGTTTTATAACTTCTGGTTAACTTATGGGTTATGTCGAAGTGAATGGCATGTTGAAGAGCTAGATCTGTCGAGGTAGTAGATCTGTTGATGTAATGGATTTTTTACTAACCATTTTTTCTGTAGAGCTATTCCCCTTCTCCGTTGTGGAAATATGGTTCGTGCATTATCCATAGGTGCTTCGGGTGAGACTCCATTTGCTTCGTAGGTGTTGCCGAAAGGTATTAAAACCCCTTTTGGGCCAGTATCTGTGGTAGTGTTGGTTTGTGTTATGTTGGATGTTTGAACCCTTGTCGAAGTGAAAGTGTGCCAACAAATCTTAGAAACCCTATTTTATAGCCTAAACTCTAGCCTAAATTATAATACATATAAAAATTAAATCATTTTCACTGTACATATATATTCATCTACATCCATTTGAATCCAAATCATTATACAAAAATAGAGAGGTTCTCATGTATATAGCAAGGGTGCATACATGTACAAAAACATCAAGTGCAATCCATGTCTGACCTAAAATACATAAATAAAGAGGCTAAATGGCCTATAGAGTCCAAAAATATTAAAGCTGCAATAAATTATTACATATAAAAATCCTTTCCTATATTGGGATCCTATTTATAAATAGCACCATGTGCCCTCTCCTCTAGAATCTATCCCCTACCTCTACCTTGAACCTCGAAGTTGGTCCTCCAAGGACATTAGTCAACGCCCTAAGTTTTGATGAAAATTCCTAATGCAAGTGTTAAAATAAGGTATAAAAACTTCCCATGCTTAATACATGGTTTTTCTTGAGTGAAGGTTACATTTTTATTAAGGTCATGATAGAGGCGTTCAACATTAGCCTATAAACCTAGATCCTGGAGCCTATCCTACAAACCCTAGTTTGTATTGTCATGTTCCCATTTTGTCAGCATCATGAAGAAGATCAAACCCCATGGATCCTAGTGATAGATTAAATTAATTAATTCATGAGGGGTTAAGATGAGGCAATTAATTAATTAGGAGTGCGCATTTAAATTTATCCATAGTTGCTACCTGTTATCAGACAACTTGTAGTTGCCCCTAGTGGTATCCCATCCGGGATGGTAGAGGAGATGGACAACTAAAGAGGTGACCCAAGAGATGCCACAGTTCCCAATGCAAGGTGGGAGTCACGTCAACCAAGGCACTCTTCACTTTAGATCTATATGAATCAAGACCTAGGGGGAGACCCTATAACGAATCAAAGGTGATTGGACCCAAACAAAGGTTCCTAGGGATGAGTAAGTGGTAAGCTACGGAAACCAATGCAAGGTAAAGTGGACCTAGAAATTAAAGTATGGTTGTAGGTGGTTTGAGAGATGATTAGTGTTTCAACCAATGTATGATTTAGGTCACATGATTAGTTATAATGATAAGATATAGTACCATGTGTTACACAAGTAGGTCCTACTTTCTTGGGATATGTGAAATGGCTTAATGTGGACCCACAAGGTGAAATTAAGGGATGCAATTGGCACTAGAGGATATGTAATGAGTAGATCTATGGATCTAAGTTGAAATTAGGAATACCCATGTACCAGATCTAAGGTTTGACACAATTCCCAAGGAGTGCGACTTGCTTAAGGAGGACTAGTGCCTTGTTGGATGGGTTAATGGAGTCAAAAGATATGTCAAAGTGTAGAGCAGGACACCTAGAGGTCAAGACAAGTGGGCTAATTAAGGTAAAGTGGTTGGATCTTGCTAGATTTAGGGTTTCATGAAATGACCCAAGTGGACCACAATCCCTTAAAACAATGAATGCTACCCCCAAGGCAGATCGTCACAAAATGATACTCTAGATATAGGTTTCAAGGTATGCCCGTTCCAAATCCACTGAAATCTCAACTACCCAGGTCCTAGAAGTGGGCAAACTCAGTCACCCAAGGAAGTGCGACCTTGCTCAAGGAGGGCTAAAAGGTAGATAAGGTGTGTCAAATCAAGTCCAACGACCACCAAATTGTAGATCCAAGTAGCTTAGGCACTAATCTATGTGGATCTAGAAAATTAAGTCAATCCAAGGGTTAGATCTTACTAGATCTGAGTTTTAAGGTGCCAAGTAGTTCAAAAGGGGGTTTTGATCCCTTAAAATGTGGAATGATTCCCACAAGGTAGAAATCACCAAAGTGAGAGTCTAGGGGTGGGTTATCAAGTATGTAGATTTCAAATCAAGTGGGATCTCACCTACCCATGTGCTAGATCTAACCAAACAAGCCTCTCCAAGGAAGTGCGATTTGGTTCAATAGGGATTTATTGCCTTGAAAAGTGTGTCAATTTTAACCCAATCACCACCAAACTATAGATCCAAATAGGGGTGGATGCTATAGAGGAGGGTTTTTGATATCTCTTCAAAAGCAAGGCTAGATATAAATAAATCTAAGAAAAAACAAAATGAGGGTTTTGATTAATTAGGGTTTTTATGATCTAAAAATTATGGATGATTCAAAGAAGAAGAAGATCATACCTTTGGAGCACACCTAGATGAAGAGATGAATGCTAGTTGAGATGAGAATTACTTTTACCAAAGATCAAATGGAGAATTTTTGAAGCACTCTTGCCAAATCGATTTTTCCAAGCCACATATGTGTCCCTCTAACCTGTCAAAACCAATGAGAAAAGCATCAAAAAGTTTAACATGTTGAAGGTAGATACAAGCAAGAAAGAGATAAGTAAAGAATAGTTGGTGCAAAGACAAAACCACTCCTTGTTTAACCCAAAACGTCCTCCTCCAAGCTTGAAGGGCAAGCCTCCCCACCAATTCGCACTTGTTGAAGAAGTCTTCTCCACCTGTAAAAAGATATGGCAAATATGAAAGATAGCTATAATAGATCCTCTAGTGCAATGGACAAAAGAATTTACAATCAAAACAACCAACATCCACTCCAACCCAAGCATGTACTCCAAGATATAGAAATTTTATTCCAAGAGCCAAGAGCCAAAAATCTCTAGATGATGTTACAATGAGAGGCTCCCTCCTTAAATAGGATGGGGAGAGAGCATAATCCTAACCACTTTCTACATGAGTGGCTAAGATTAAAAGATCAAAATATCTAATCAATGGTTGAGATGAGCTCAACAATAAAATACATGGATCAACCATAAAATATAACCATAAGTGGACAAAATCGCCCTAGGAGAGGGGATCCCACCAAATCATGATGACAAAATACAACAATAAGCTTATGGTGGGTCCAAGGGGAAATTTTAGCCACCCTTGGTCAATCCCCATAGCACAATAATAATAAAATAGTCATCAAAGTACCAAATCGTTCCTCTATGGACAAATCGTAGGCCTCAAAAGACCTCAAAAATCACCAGAAAGTGCCATAAGTGATGGATGTGGGCCCCGATGAAGCTGAAACTGCTAGAGAAGGTGCGGAAGACATCCCACTCATCATCACTAATCATCCCATGCCAAAACTTTGCCTCAGTAGCCCAAATCGAATTCCTCTATAGCCATTTCTACCAATCCAAAACTGCCTCAGGAAGCGTGTACCTACCCCAAACTACCTCCTGGAGTGCCTGTGCTGTCAAGGTGAGGGCAGCAATGTGTCCGGGAGGGGGGTAATATGGTAAAAAAAAGTGGCTGGACCACCCCCTCCATCATCTGTGCCCTAGGTGAACCAAATAAATATCATCTCTGCTCTGACAGGGTCTCCGACAGACCAAAACTGCACTAGGACAGCCTACTGAGGCTAAATCATCACTGTAACTGCCCGGAACTGAAAATAGACTATCTCATTGGACTCAGAAGGTCCAAAACTATCCAAGATGTGTACTCATACACCATATAGATCTTTGCATGATCATATAATATATCCAATATACCGGAACAGGTGAAATAATAATAATCTGTAAATGATCAAATAATGCTGAAGACCATAGATCATCATCATAAACCTATATCTGATGCATAGAATCATCATGTGGATGTACATAGACCCTATATCATCTACCTATGTCATCATAAGGTCCAATAATCTCATGTCCTATGATTGACCTTGGTCAAACTAGGTTTGACCAAGTCAATATTGACCAAATATAACTCAGACTACCATTAGAAGCTGCTGCAAAGTGTCAAAGGTTAATGCATGCTCTACAACTCATTCAAATAGCAATTATAACACAAAGTAATCATTCTGGCGATCTAAATCCATATATATATATATTGTCATTAATTATTTATATGACTCAGACTAGACTTTCAGGACCATACTCACTTCATAGTTGTGATCAATTTGCTAGTGAAGGGTGAAGGCTAAAATAAAATGGCTAGGCTAAAGGGTGACTGACTGACTTAACATTGTGACACTTTTGATATGGGAAAGGGAATACACACCATAGTATATACTGAATGAGAAACAACACAAGGAATGGCGGTGTCTCACAAATGGATAAGTTGTTTAGAGAGTGCTTATTCAACTTAGGCATCATGTCTACATCAAGTTGATCCAGGTTCATTAGGATCATTCAATTTCATTTCATGGCATTTTTGGCCGACATAACCCTTCAGATATCAGGTGCGCTAATAAGCACAACTAGTTGCAGCTTGCATCCAGGGTATGTTTTTTATACATACATAAGGTCAGCAATTATTTAGATATAGCTTTTAAGAATCATTGCTTTTTGGACCTTTCTTTTATACCCTTCGAGGAGTATTTTTTAGCAGTTCATCGCTCTTGCCCTTTTTAGTTTCCATGGGAGAATTTATAAGTTTCAATAAGTAGTACATGAGCTTTCAGTTTTAGCCAACAACATCTCAAGTGACTAGGGGGAGCTCGAGCCAATGCCAAACATTGGGACAACCGACCAGAATGATTTAGGCCTACAATCCAACTCACCAGAGGTACGTTTTGTCACCAACTCAGAGCCGAGACACAATAAATAGGGAAGCTCATCCAATACAGAGGCTACAGTGGGGAAAGATCCTCCATGCCACTAGTCAAGTAGTAAGTCAAGGTGATAAAATAAAAGGTAGGCAATGGATGGATGAAGACAATCAATAATGGAGCCAACACTAGCAAGCCAAGGTATGGTGGAATGATCACCTCTATTCTCCCTAGGGAGGGTAAAACCAATGAGTATGAGTAGTGAACTTCTAAGTCTTAGTAAGGATGGTAAAATATATATAATAAGATCAACCAGGTCCACATATCTATATGATCGCCATATCATGACACTAAGTGCTAAGACATGCCATAATAATGAATATAAAAGCAATATAACCATAACACCATGATGTACCTGTTGAGTCATATACCTGAATGCTCATCCTCTGAACCATCATCTGTCCTCTGAAACTGCTACTGTAACTCTGGGCACTACTGAATGCTCTGCATAAATGGTATAATGGCTACATCGGTCATCTCTCTGAGTGTCCTAAGACTTAGTCATGGCATGGGGAATACATATGTTGTCCAAAATCTGATAGTGATCCATAGATAGATGCTCATCTCATCATCTCAATGTAAAGGAACTGGCTGAAGAGTGCTTTGGAATCTGAAAAATAATGTGTGGTAGCCCGGCTACTATATATGTGATAAAACTACCTACTTGGAATAAATAATTATGGAGCATTTAATATTATTGGTGCAATTAATATTTTTATTTGTTATGCTGAATAAATGGAGAAATTGGCCCACCAATTCGAATTAGTGGATAAGGTTGGAGGAATTACTTGGAGTAGAAGTCAAGTAAGCACTAGAGTCCAAAAATGTTGCAAAAAATGAGAAAAGGGGAATATTTCAAGAAAAGCAGCATAAATCCAAAAAGCAAGAAAGTATGAAAAGCAGGAAAGTTCATAAAAGTGTGATAATCTGCAGGGATCTAGCAACTGTAACAATCTCACAATCAAACTCTCAAGATTGTTTGCAAAGAATAAGAGAAGCATGCACTCAATAATCACTCATAAACATAGAATAATGGACAATGTCAATATCATACAATGAATAATGAATGTGTTACAATAATCAATGATAAGGCATCATATAGGATTCGAATTAGCCAAGTAGGGAATTCGAATCTAAGCTCAAAGTCTAGCTATGGAGACATCATCCAGTTGGTAGTATCAGTCATAGATGGTAAGAGTCAGTCAAGTGTGTCTAACTGAGTCTAACAGAACCATCTAGCCATAAATTAGGGAATGGAGACTCTAAGGAGGGTGCATGAGGTTGTATAGCTCAAAGTATAGCTAGGATAACAATGGAGACATCATCCAGTCAGTAGTATCAGTCATAAATGGTAATAGTTAGTCAAGTGTGTCTAACTGAGTCTAATAGAACCATCTAGGCATAAATCAAGGAATGGAGACTCCAAGGGGGGCGCATGAGGCTTTCAAATAGTCAAGTGGAACTCCAGAACTAGCTAACTAGAAGCTACAAGCAGTCAACATGAGAAATCAATGGAAGAACTACTCAATCAATGCACCAATTGAATGATAACTCCCGGTAGGTGAGATAAGGGGCCCTAACTGAGTGATAACTGAAGGTAAGTGAGTAAAGGCACTCTAACTGACAGTGGTAGGTGAGAAAGGCGCACTTTCCATGCACAACAATCAAGAAGGGGGCATCGGGTAGGTAGGAGGCCAAATGGGGGTTGTAGACAGGGTCGAGAGAGCTAGAAGCAAGCTCTAGGTGCTGGGGAGACCACCATGATGATGAATGGATGCATGCAGTGGCATGCAGGCATGCAAAATATAAAAATAATGGTGTCAATATTCCAACACCCCCCCGCAAGCTATACTATGAGGAAATAACTGAAATCTAAAAAATAGGGCCCTAGTGACTAAGACCAAAGGTCACCCCATACAATCAATATAAATAAACTAAGTGAGGAAAGAGGGAAAATCTAGTGGGAAGAAATCCCTCCCTCAAAATAGACTGAAGGATGCTAAGGTAGCATATCATCACCCACCCCTGAAGGAGGCAAGTGTCCTTCTTTTCAAAAGAAGGGTTGATCAATCTGAAAAGGATCAGTAATGTGAGAAGGATGAAACCTTCCATTCTAAAAATCTAATGTGGTTCTCCATTGATCAACTGGATCACCAACAATATCTTTAGTAGATGTGAGAGTAGTGGCTGCCCATCTCGGAAGAGGAGGAAAATCAGTTGAGAGATCATAAGGTTCTTGTGGAACTGAATCTCCCATCTCCTCATCTTCAATAGTATTTGCTAGATCTCCAGGTTCTTGTGGATCTGGATCTAGCATTTGCTCTTCATCACACTCACTGTCATACTTTGAATCTGATCTACCATGTGATGATGGTTTGCTCTCTTGGAGCTCATCAACACTTCCAAACTCTGAATCTGAAATCTTATGAGGAAAAGCAAGTAGAACTGGCTCATCATCACATACAAACTCTGAATCTGAAATATCATATGAAGAATCATGTGAACCCGATGTCTCATACTCTGAATCTGAACTATCATGTGATAGAGATTCGCTCTTTTGAAACTTATCATCACTCTCAAACTTTGAATCTGAAAACACATGTGAAGAGACAAGTGAAACTGACTCATCATCACTTCCAAACTTTGAATCTGATGAAGTGGGAACATCATGAACCTGCTTCTGAAGGTGCATGTATATCTCTAATATATCTTTTGAGAAATCATAGGTGGGATTTTTACCAAAAGAACAAGAATCTGATGATGATGGATCTTCAACAAGATCGCTAGTGGATGTAGTAGTGATGGCCCTTTTGGCCATAGGAGTTTAACCAATAGGTTCTAGATCTTCAGGTTCTTGTGGATCTGGATCTAGTATTCGCACTTCTTCAAGATTCCTCTTTTTCTCAATCTTCTTAAATCGATCCTTGATTTTCAAGCAATCTTTGCAGGTGCCATGAGAAATCTTGTTATTTGGAAGACCTTCAACCACATCTTGAGCTAGCTTGTAGTTGAGATGAGATAGTCTACTCTCTTCATGAGTATGAGAACGAAGAGAAGACTCCTTTGAGAGAGGTAAGAAGTGGGAAAACTCATAGAGTTTTGTCTCATGATTTGCAACACCTTTTTAAATGATTTCCCCTAAAACCATGTTTTGTACTTCGACTTCATTTGGAGAAAATATCACTCTTTTGGGCTCTCCAATATGGTTCATTTGGTACATTGAAAGTAAATTTGCTGCAAGAGAAGGAACATAAAGCACATCAGAAAAGTAACCAGAGTCAAGATTGATTCTTCCACTCCCCTGAGAGGAGACTTCTGAATCATTGCTCAATCGGATGGAAGGGCCAAGTGAGCTTTCGAAACTGGCGAAGAGATCTTTGGAGGAAGACATGTGTCTTGATGCTCCTAAATCTATGATGAAAGAAGAATCTGTTGATGCACTTTCCATGAGGGCATGACATATTTCTTTGCCTTCGGATATAGAAGGTTCAGTATCAGGATCTTTCTTCTTTATACATGCAGGCATAGGAAGATTGTTCTTCTCAAGTAACTGAGACATCAAATCTATAGCTTTCCTCATACAAGCACTCGCAGGATGGAAAACTATAAGACAATAGGTGCACTTGGATCTTTTCTTTTGAGAATGCTTGGTCTTCTTTGAGTTCAAATCCCCATCTGACTGGCATGGACTTTCTGTAGACCTTGTACCATTCGATCTCTTGTCAGAAATATTTTTCTTTCCTTTACCATTCTCTCTCTCTGTAGCTGTAAGGGTTGAATCCAATTTGGGTTCGATCATTCCCATGGAGATCAACTTCTCTTCCTCTTGAGTAAGAGATTGGATGAAGTCATCAAGTAAGGGAATCTTCCATTTTGGAATGGAAAACTTAGCTGACTAGAAAGTAGAGACAAAAACTGAGAATTTTGACCCCAACTTTGAGAGAATGGCAAGTATAAGCTATTTGTATTATTTCACTATCTCATATCTTTTCAACTGTGATATCAAGATTTTGAACTTGTTGAGGAAGGCATTGATAGATTCAAAGTTGTCAGGACTCAAACATATGAGCTCATTCTCCAATTTGTGTCCTTTCATATCATCTTTCTGTCCAAAAAGGGATCCGAGCTTGTCCCAAACCTCTTTAGAATATGTAAGATCGATGACATGGAAGTGAAGATCTTCAGAAATTGAGAGAAGGAGGAGGCCAATTGCTTCATCGAGCCTATCCAAGTACTTGGACTTTTCAACTGCACTGAGATGTTCTACCATCGTTCCGTTGAGTATTCGAGTGAAGCTCTTGGATCTCATGAAGAGAGCCATCTTGGATTTCCACTCAACATAGTTGGAAGATGTGAATTTAGATCCATTTGAACAGAGAAAGTTGAATAGTTGAAGAAAATTCCGAATGGGTGAATAAACCTGCAAAACAAGAGAAGTTTCTGCTGATGGAGAATGCTACACTTCGACTGAACACCACCTTTTGAACACTGAGCACATAGACTAAGTCCTTCACACCTGGATATACCTAAATGGATTTCTCCAATGAATTCAAGTAATAGCACCAGGATTTGCTGTGGAAACTCAGAGGCTTCTGGTACTCAAGTGAAAGATAGCTGCTCAAAGAATTGCTGCAATGGATGCAATTTGAATAGCTGATGACTGCTCTGATACCATGTGATAATATGCAGGGATCTTGCAACTGTAACAATCTCACAATCAAACTCTCAAGATTATTTGCAAAGAAGAAGAGAATCATGCACTCAATAATAACTCATAAACACAGAATAATGGACAATGTCAATATCATACAATGAATAATGAATGTAAAGAATGTGTTACAATAATCAATGATGAGGCATCATATAGGATTTGAATTACCCAAGTAGGGTATTCGAATATGAGCTCAAATTCTAGCTATGGAGACATCATCCAGTCGGTAGTATTAGTCATAGATGGTAAGAGTCAATGAAATGTGTCTAACCGAGTCTAACACAACCATCTAGCCATAAATCAGGGAATGGAGACTCTAAGGAGGGTGCATGAGGTTGTCTAGCTGAAAGTCTAGCTTGTATAACAATGGAGACATCATCCAGTCAATAGTATCAGTCATAAATGGTAATAGTCAGTCAAGTGTGTCTGACCGAGTCTAACAAAACCATCTAGGCATAAATAAGGGAACGAAGACTCCAAGGGGGGCGCATGAGGATGTCAAATAGTCAAGTGGAACTCTAGAACTAGCTAACTAGAAGCTACAAGCAACCAAAATGAGAAATAAGTGGAATAACTACTCAATCAAGTCACCAACTGAATGATAACTCTCGGTAGGTGAGATAAGGCACCCTAACTGAGTGATAACTGAAGGTAGGTGAGTAAAGGCGCTCTAACTGACAGTGGTAGGTGAGAAAGGTGCACTTTCCATGCACAATAGTCAAGAAGGGCATATCAGGTAGGTAGGAGGCCAAATGAGGGCTGTAGGCTGGCTCTAGAGATCTAGAAGCAAGCTCTATGTGTTGGGGAGACCACCATGATGATGACTGGATGCATGTAGTGGCATGCAAAACATGCATATTTGCATGCAGGCATGCAAAATATAAAAATGATGGTGTGAATATTCCACCAAAAAGAAGGAAAGTCAGAAAAAGAGGAAAAAGAAGGAAAGACAAAGTGTAGCTAGGGTTTTCACCCTAGCTTGTGCAAATGAGCACCTACTAAGGAGAAGGGACTCCTTAGTAGCAGTTCAGTAAAATGATAAAACAAGACAATAAATAAAACAGTAAACTACTCAAAGCATGTGCATAAAATAACAGAAAGATAATAAAAATGGTTTTTGTATTGATTATACCTCCAATGTGATGTTGGTGAAGCTCTTGCAGTAGTCCAGGAGGGTTTCTTCCATGCTCCAATGGGCTTCTTCTCCTTCTCCAAAGTGTTTTGGATATGGGCCAAAGGGGCACTCAAATGTGAAATTAGCTCAAAAGGGTGAGCTAGGGTTTCAGGAGTGATTTTGGCAAAGTGAGGATAGGGATGACTGTGGATGTGAAATGGGGAGCCTCCATCACCTATTTATAGTTTTTTTAGTGGTGGAGTGTTGACCCATGGTTTTGGGCACCATATGGTTTAGGTCAGCTGTATAGGGTTTTTGCTTCCTTTTTTCCCTCTTTTTCCTCTTTTTTGTATTTTTTATTCCCTTTTTAGAGAGTTTTTGCTATTTTTGGAGGAATTTAACTTATTTTGGGGGAAAAGGGGGTTTTGTCCTTTTGGAGGCCTTTTTAATGGCTTTTTGGCCTTTTGGAGGCTTTTTAATGGGTTTTTGGGGTTCTGGAGGCAAATATGGTAGGAAATATGGACAAATGAGTCATGTAATGGGGTAGATGAGGTAGTGAGCACTTTTTGGGTGTTAACATATTGCCCCCTGATGTGTGAGGGCAGGATCTCATCGTATGGCCAATAGACATCATAAGTCTTTTATGGTTTTCCTGGGATGTGGAGAGGAGAAGAAATGAACTAGAGCTCGGAACAACGGTCCCGAACAAACTGCAAAAACTGAAAGTACATGACCTCAATAATGAATGAAGAATAATCTCAACATATGGACGAGGCAGGCATTCCCATGCTCGTATCAAGATATAGAACAATAACAAGGGGGTCCAAAAAAGGGGGACCTGAAATATACATGGCCTCAAATAATGAATGAGGAAGAATCTCAATATATGGACGAGGCGGGCATTCCCATGCTCATATCAAGATATATATAAAAAATAACAATAAGGCCGAATAATGGGGACCTGAAGGATTCATGGAGAACCACTGTGTACATCATAAGGGTCCAGAGGGGACACAGAATCTGGGACATACTGTTGGGATGACCATGTCTGAGATGAAGAACTGATACACTGGAATATCAATAGTGGTGCTGAGTGTGGTACCAGAGGAACTGATGAACTGCTGGATCATAGTGACGGGGAGTCATACCCTCAATGGTACACTGAACTGGAACTAAACTAGGTACTCAAGGAAGCATATAACTTGATGGCTTCCGAATACAATCGCCAACGCAACCCGGGCATCCACGAGAACATATAACTGGGTGTTCCGAAGTGACTCACTAATGTGCTAGAGTCAGGAGAAATCCAGGGTCTTCAACCAATAACTGAAGGGATATATACCCTATGCGATTCTCAACGATGCGATCAAGGTGTTGAAGTCGAGCATGTGAGAAACAACCACTCGGAGAGGCACTGATGACTCCTCTCAAAATGGTCTGTAGGAACTCACCACAGATGGTGATGGGTCCAACGCGCAAGGACCTCTAGGTATATCCTCTGGAATAGATGGGCTGTCGTCGACAGAGGGAGACCTGCAACTAGCAAGGCAATGATGTTTCCTTGATAGGAGCACGAGGTGGCGAACCGAAGTGTGAGAGTACTGATGATAGGACTGACATACTGTGGGGGTGGGAGGTAACTGGGCAAGTAGAGTGGGTGGACTCAAACTTTCTTTGTTCAGAGTATGATGGCGGGGATGATCGGGCAACATATGAAACTGACTGGTGGGAAAGGGATCATAGCTGTAATGGATCGAGGATAGTGACTGGTATGAGTGATACTCAAGTTGGTTTAAGATGGCAGGAGACTGCAGAATACTCTGAACAAAGGCAACCTTACTGGGAGTGCTGCCGAGGTGATCGATCATAGTGCCGAGAGGCACAGGGGGGACTTCTTCATGGGTTAAGGAACTAAAAGAAGTGTGTTCAAAATGGTACTGTCATGTGGATTTATACGAGCCCAGGACAGTTCATGCTCGTGATTGCTTTCAATTTTAAGGAGTCTAAAAGCGATAAGAAGACTCTGAAATAATGGAATGGTACCGTCGTGTGGATTTGGACGAGCCCAGGACGGTGCGTGCTCATGGTTGAGTTCACTTTTAGAGAGTTTGAAAGCAATAAGAAGACTCTAGGGGGGTTCTTTTTCGTGTGTTAGTCTCCAAGGCTCGAAGAAGCATAAAAGGATGCAATGAAGAACTCTTCTAGCCAGTGGGACTAGAGTATTCCTTTTTCGTAATTAGTCTACCAGGTACGAAAAAGGGTTAAACTTATACCAGAGAGACGCCCTTCCAGGTACTTTAACGAGCATGAAAGGAAGCAAGATTGCTCAGTGATCTTTTCATTGTTTTAGGAGTCAGAAAAGAGCTTAACAGAAAATCCCTAAGTGCCTTTTTCGTAAAGGACTTGTCCGGCCCGAAAAAGGGATAAAATTATACCAAACAAAAGGAATGGCCAGGCAAGGAGGAAGTGCTCAATCAAGGAATCATCGATGAGAACCAAGAACGAGGATGGGGGGGAACACTGGTGGGCCTCCTTGCGGGATGATGAATGGTGGAAAAATAACGAAATAATTGTAATATCAGTGGAGTGAATGGCTCATGTAAAAATGTGTAACAATTTGATGGCGGCTGATGTGGCACGCAAATCGAGGCAGCAAGGTGTCGAGACACAATGTTGATATTGGTCCTAGTGAGAGCGAGAAATGATCTCAAGCATCATCATGAGCTCGGAAAACTGAATCCGATGATATAAAAAGTGTCAAAAATGGATAACGACTGAGGTGGCATGCAAACCGAGGCGACATGGGGCATTTTGGAAAAAATACCCGAAACATCTGGGAGTGAGAGCAAGAAATTATCTCAAGCATCATCATGGGCTTGGAAAAATGAATCTGATGATATAAAGTATATAAAAAATGGGCTATGACTGATGTGGCATGCAAACCGAGGTGATGACGGGTGTCTAGAAAAAATGCTCAAAAAGCGGTGCAGAAAAAATAAGAAAACGAGTCGACCATCATGACGGTCTCATCGCTCTGATTCCAGTGGTGGAAATGGTTCGAAAAATGGACTCTGTATGGATTCAAAATGGCCGAAACAAGAAAAATCAATGGGATATAAATAGTAAGTGGGCCCAACATGAAAAGTGTCAGTTGGACTTGTTGACTTTGACTTGAGATTAGAGTAGACCAGAGCTTAGTTGGTGTTTCTGGACGATCCAACTGGCCGATTTCAGATCTGGGAGTTGCAAGTATTCCATTAAACTCATACCTGCATTTTTTGTTGGGTTCGGGGAGGTGGTGGGTCTCGAGGGAGGTCTTGTACGGTTCACAAGGGTGTGGACCGCGGGTTTCTAGGGTGGAATCGTAGTTTGGGACCGCGAGTTCTGGGTCTGAACACACGGTCCTGGACCGCGAGTTCGAAGGATGAATTCGCGATCCTGGATTGAGAGTTCGGCTCTTACAGTCGCGGTCCCGGATCGTGGCTCAGATCAGGAAATCCACGGTCTGCGACCGTGACTGTAGCCCTGACAACCGCGATGTGAGATCGTGGCAAGGGGCCCTAAAGCTGCGATCTGGATCAAGCTTTAGGGTTATCCCAGAGGGGGGGGGAAGGGTTATTTATTTGACGTGGGTCTGATGAGTTTGCATTGTGTGATTGACAGGATGCTGGTAGTGCTATGGCAGGAGCAGGAGGTCCCGGACGACATAGTGGAGGTCATCTGGAGGGATCGGCATGTGTAGTCTACTTTGGGGTTGTGCGGGCTTCTGAAGTTCACACAGGTTCCCATGATTCATTCAGTAGGATTACTGCTGAACAGGTTGGTGGGCTTCTGGGAACCCGACATATAGGCTTTCAGGGTGTAGGGGGAGAGGGTGGATCTCACCCTTGCAGATGTATATTTTTTTACGGGGTTACCTTGTCTAGGTAGGGTGGCTGATACGCAGCCACGAGTGTCCGCAGACGTGGACATGGAGGATATGTTGGAGCGTTACTGCGTTCCAGAGGCTATAGTGCATAGGAATGCACTCCAGATTGTGGACCTGCGGGAGCTAGCAGTGCGGGGGATCGCGGCATGTGTGGTTCTAGTTTTGGGGTCGTAGTCGCCCGAGAAGGTGTCAGGGGGCCAGATGCAGCTGGTGGAGCGAGAGCTAGATGGTATCTACTCTGCGTGGGGCCAGATGTTCCTCACCTGCATTCAGTGAGAGCTGACCAAGGTGAAGGAAGCTGGCAAGGGATTTTTCTATGGGTCGTTTCTCTGTGCCTTCTTCATGGAGCGAGTACCTACACTGCGGCCGTGGGTTTCGATCAGGGCAGGAGGACTTAGGGAGCCATGCATGGTGTGGTGGGGAGAGATGATGCGCCGACAGGGTGGCAGTGAGGTTGGTAGGTACTTCACCCAAGAGATCTACGTACACTGGTTGTAGATGCCATTGATGCTGGATGATTATCCATACAGAGATATGGACTACACAGGGGATCCGGAGGCACCACGGCCGCCAGGGCAGGCGTGGGGACCAGATGGTATGTATCTACTTGCTTGATTGTTTTTTATGTCATATTTTGTGTATGATAGGTTTGAGATATTGATATGCTGGTACTGACTAATGTATGATTTGCAGATGTTGGACCGAGGCCACCAGTGGGACATATAGACCGCAGGGGGCATTTTGCTATACCAGCCCTACCAGGCCGAGGGGAGGTGCGTCAATGGGACACGGAGGGGGATCTGGTGTCCTTACGAGTGCTGCTAGATCGTTTGCTGGTTGGAGTGACCGATGAGGGGTGGCAGGACTTGGATCAGGAGGTGATTCAGGATTGTCTCGGGGCTCCATGGGATTTCCGATCGATCGCGATCTGGGTGGCCATATTGGTGGAGAGGGGTCGAGCACAGGATCTCGCAGGGGATGAGGAGCTGCCAGAGGAGGAGCAAGGTGAGGACTCGGAGGCAGATACTACAAGCAGCGATGGAGGGTATGACTCTCAGTAGGGAGTACATAGGACTCCCCCCCGATGTGTATGGACACTCGGGGTTTTTTGTATCTTACGGCTTGTATTCTATGATGCTTGTCGATGTATATATATTTTTTGTATAGTTGAGCGCTAAGGTACTCAGGACATGTGTATAACATTGACGTTTATTTTTTGATATATATATGCATATGGATGCATCTTTTACGATTATGATGTAGTGTACGCATGTGGATGCGCTTGTGGTTTGTTATGTGTTTGTACTGCATGTGGATGCGAGTAGTGTAGGATGATGGGCACGTGGATGCCCCTTGTGTATTTTGTATTACGTATTGCACATGGATGCAACAGTATGTGTTATTATAGGCATGTGGATGCCCCTATATAGTAATGTGTTTATGTTATTGCACATGGATGCAAATATTATGTGATGATAGGCACGTGGATGCCTCTTGTTGTAAATGCAATCTTTATGGGATTTTTATATGTTTTTGGATGGGATGATATGGTATGATGATGCATGGTGGATGGTTTACATGGTGTGATTTATATTCCAATCGAGGATGTTGTTAGCCATTTGATCTGCGACACAATTCTGAGCTCGTGGGTCATGGGTGAATGATATGGATTCAAATTGTCGGTTAAGCTGTTTTGTGCATAGGAACTTTCTAAAGAGGCAAGGATCACGCACCTGGTAGCAGTTGTTGAGCTGGGAGACAAGTAGCTGGGAGTCAAGGAACACATGAAGGTGCCATATGCCCATTTGAAGGGCAGTAGTCAGGAGACCGGTCACAGCATCATACTCCGCCTGGTTATTGGTAGCAGCACCTATGCACATTCCGTCAAGGTGAATCAACTCATGTGAAGGGGAATATAAGACCCAGGCTGCAGAGACCAGATTTGGAGACCAGCGGCTTGCTCCATTGGTGAAGCCAATGTAATGAGGTGGAAGATGGTCCATCTATGATCATGCAAAAATGATGAATGTAAGGTTGTGGTAAAAAAGGTCAAAAACAAAAAGAAAGCAAACTGTACAATACGAACCAATGGGGCCGCGGGTTTGTTTAAGGATAAAAGCGTTTAAGATACAACCCATTACAGGGGTTGCGCAAGGGGTGGCCTTCGGATTCTGTTAAAATATATGCCCCATTTCCAAGGCAATTCTACACGATGTAAGGGCCTTGCCACATGGATTCAAACTTCCCTTTACCGGTTTTGTCGTGGTCTTGGTCATAACTGAGAACAAGGTCTCCTTCATGGAAAGTTCGAGGGTGAACATGTTTGTCGTAACCAGCTTTGGAGCGGTTCTTGGCAGCTTCAATGGTTTGGAGGGTGCCATGACAGTCTTCGTCAGCTTGTTCTAATGATAATAGATGTTGCTCGAGTGGCGAGGTGTCTGGGAGAAGCTTGACGGCGATGTGTAAGGCAGGTATCTGACATTCGATGGGGAGGACGGACTCTACACCATGAACTAAATGAAACGGGGTAAAATAGGTGGTGGTCTTAGTTGATGTACGGTAAGCCCATAATCCAGGAACAAGCATGTGATGCCAATTAGACTTATGCCGGTCAACAGTGCGTTGGAGGATGGTTTTGAAAATTTTGTTAATGGACTCTACTTGGCCATTCCCTTGGGGGTAGTAAGCAGAGGAATACTGGTGTTCAAAATTCAGTAGAGTGGACAACTAGCGCCAAATGGAATCTTCAAAATGTGAACCATGGTCTGAGACCAGCTATTTGGGGACCCCGAATTGTGTGATAACATGGTTAAAAAAGAAACGGGCAGTGGTGTTAGCTTTACAATTGAAGGTGGGCATGGCTTCAACCCATTTGGTGAAGTAGTCGACGGCGACAATGATGTACTTATGGCCATTTGCGGATGAGGGTTTACATTCCATGAAGTCGATGGCCCATTTGCAAAAGGGACCAACAGTGACGACTGGGTGTAACAGAGTGGCTGGTGTCCGAGCCTTAGGGGAAAAAAGTTGGCAATTATAGCAATGTTTGACCGCTGTGATGCAGTTGGTAAAGAGTGTAGGCCAGAAGTATCCGGCGTGGATGACCTTTTGGGTGGTGGCCATTCCAGAGAAATGTCCACCGCAGGTGCCGCTATGACAGTCATTGAGGACTTGTTGGGCTTCTTCGTGTGTAAGACAACAACGAAGAATAATATCAACCCCTCGCCGGTAAAGGACATCACCCAAGAGGAGATATTGAGAGGCCTGGTGACGGATACGACGGCGTCCATCACGATTTATGTTGGGTCTAAACTTCTGTGTGTGAAGGTAGAGCAAAATATCACCGTACCATGGGTCATCGGACGAGATGATGAACAGGTGATTGTCGGGTAACTCATCGGAGATTTGTGGGGACAACAAAAGGGATGGGAGATCGGTTATGAGCTGGGAAAGCGTGAGGGCTTTAGTGCTCTTAGGGGTTGTGAAAGTTAGGTCGTATTCTTGGAGGTTAATGACCCATTTGGCAACACGACATGTAAAGGATGAAGTCTTGAGAGAAACCCGGAGGGGAGATCAAAGGGGCTTGTGTGAGAGCTTTCTTAAGGGCTTCGAATGTATCTTGTGCCTGGTCATCCCAAACAAAGGGTATGTGAGTACGAAGCAGGCGTAAGAAACCATGAACTATGGTGGCATAATCAG
This sequence comes from Larix kaempferi, assembly GCA_027924585.1. Taxonomy (NCBI): domain Eukaryota; kingdom Viridiplantae; phylum Streptophyta; class Pinopsida; order Pinales; family Pinaceae; genus Larix; species Larix kaempferi. Next base: position 2,999,133 of record BSBM01000341.1, on the reverse strand, counting down.
GAACGAAGCGACGGAGGAAATTAGATTTCCCCTGTAAACTCTGGAGCTGCCGGAGCGTGCGTGGTGCGGGAAGGTCTATGATGGATTGGACTTTGAGGGGATCAACAGTGATTCCTTTATGGGAAACAATGAAACCTAACAACTAGCCTGCTGCAATGCAAAAGATGCACTTGAGTGGGTTCAAGCGGATCTGATACTTGCGACAATGCAAAAAAACTTGTCGGAGGTCATTGAGGTGGTCGGATCGTTTCTTGGAACGAGCTGTAAGATCATCAAGATAGACTAATAGGATATGGACCAAGTCATGAAAACAATAGGTCATGGCCCACTGGAAGGTGGCACCAGCATTTTTAAGGTCGAAAGGCATGACACGATAGGCAAAGGTGCCCCATAGGGTGGTAAAGGTAGTCTTGTATTGATCTTCCATGCGGATCTGAATCTGGTTGTATCTTGAGAAACCATCCATGAAGGATAAGACCTCATGGCCCGCACATGCATCAATGAGCTAGTCAATTAATGGCGTGGGGAAGTTGTCTTTGGGACATGCTCGATTTAAATCGCGTAAGTCAGTACATACTCTGATGTTGCCTTGTTTCTTGTTGACAGGGACAGGGTTAGAAACCCAAGTGGTATATGCAATAGGATAAATGAATCCTGCTGTGCAAGTTTCTCAATCTCTGCTTTAACGGCGGGGAGCTTTGATGGATGAATGGGGCGTTGTTTTTGGCGAACGGGGAGTACATCTGGACACATGTCAATGTGGTGCTCTATAATAGCGGGGTGAAGACCAAGGAGTGTGAGTAGAAAAGATCATATAAATGGTATTAATCTCTCCGGCTGGCGGGGATGTTGGGGGGTGGATCTCTTCAATGGTGGGTGGAGCCATCTCAAGGTTTGAATTATTGATCTCGTAGAGAGTTGCTCTGTAATCTGGGAGATCCGGACAGTGATGTGAGTAATGGCCATAAATACCGCATATTGCACAAGGGTGATTGGTACGCAGTGATTTATCACGAGGCTTCGAGGTAGGGTCGAGTTGGACAACTAGAATGTTGGGGTCGTCGTCAAGCATTTGCATGTGTTCCTGTAATGCAGGTAATTGTGGACATTGATGGGTAGCATGGCCTAACTCATCACACAATGAGCATTTGGGAGGAGCATGAAACATGGGGGTATTCTTAACTAGTTTAGGCAGGGGTAAAGCAGTGTATGGTTGTGGGCCTCTACTCCCAGTGTGCTTGATAAGAGAGGATGGATTGGTGGATGAGGAAGGGGTTGTGACACCGGGAGGTGGTTGACTAGTAGTGGTGATGGGTTGCACCGGTTGTAGGATGACATTTGGTGTCGGAGGGGTAACGAGAGGCATGATGTACCATATAGGTAATCCTAAAGTTAAACCAGGGAGGCTGAGGGCGGCCATCACCGGGGTGCTTACTACTCCCGACAGGGGGAATAGGAAGGGGATTGTATGGATGGGTGTAACACCAACATGACTAGGTACTAATGGTGGTTGAGGTAGCAAGGGCGGTTGATGGTTGGGTTTTGGTGTATTGTGGGAAAGGGTACATAAGTCAGATATTTCAGTCACTGGTGACAGTGGTGGAATGGATTGGAATGTTGAAGTCATTGGCGTATCTGAGTAGACTCTGAGTCCCACTGAGGAAACCAACGAGGTAGTTGTGCTGCAAGCAGGTTGTTCAACCACGGGGAGAACATTTTCGGGTGCCATGGGGGCATTGGGATCGTAATAGGTGAGTTTATTGACCCTGACCACGCATCCGTCATAGGGTAACATCATGGTACAAAAAATGGATGAGGCAACCACCCGCATGGCATACATGTAACTGCGGCCAAGTAAGAGGTTATAATCAAGCTGGGCGTTGATGACCTTTATGTCAATGAGCACTATTTTACCAGCCAACTGGATGGGGACATTAGCTAAGAAACCTTGGGGTTGATCCGAACGGTCGTCATAGGCTCGCAGCGCAGTGGTGGACTGCTGGAGAGTGGGGGATCCCAACTTTTTCTAAACGAATGTGGACATAATGCATGTAGAGGCACCTTCATCGATGATGCACCGATGGATGACAAGATTCCAAATGGATACAGAAACATGGAATGCTAATGTGGAAGGCAGGCGTGGTTCGGATTGGTCCAAATTGAAGGCCATCATTCGTGAATCATTTGGGTCAATAGCACCAATGGCTGAAAGCAAAGTCTTACGCTGTGAAGGATAGTTTTTTAAGACCTCTAACGCAGGCATGGCTGCAGGGGACTGGGATAAGTCATCTACAATGTTTTAATTAGATGCAGCGTGAGCATTGGGGTTATTGTTGATGCGGCGAAGGGGGAAGCGAGGGGATTTGGAGGCGCCATCTAGTGGAGCCGGAGGTATGCGTAACGACTGATTGGTGGGATGAGCGTTGGTGTTTTTGTCAGCGGGAGGGGCTTCAGGGGTGGAGCCATATTGGTTCCGATGGGTTTGAAGGTTGACATTGGTGGATGACATAATTAGCAAGTGATGGGTACCTGAGTCTATCATGGGTTGATCAGGAGCGGGATAAGTGATTTGTTGTTGTGGTGGTGCGTTTCCTTGATGGGGAGCCAACAGCTGAGTGTTCACTATACCTTGGGTTGGTAAAGGGTTTTGTAACACCAAGGGTGGATTATGAGGTAGTGGGGGTTTGGGCGGCGCCTGAGGAGCTGCGTGCCCTTGGCGATGGGAATCATCAGTCCAGAGTTTCCGAACTCACTCCAAATGAGGGCAAGCATGTGTGTAGTGGCCATAGACCCCGCAAATAGAACAAGGATGGTTTGTTTGCAAATTAGGGTTTTTGGGTTGCTTGGGCGGTCGATCAGGGTTTTGGTTGGCAGGTACCATGTTATTATTGTTTGGGGGATTGGGAGGTTGGCCGCCTTGGTATGGAGGGGGGTTATTCTCACGGTTACGGCCTTTTCTACGGTTTTGTTGGCCCTGTTGGCGTTGGTTATTTTGGTTGGGCTGCGGATTTTGTTACGCATACACTTGCCCTTGGGTGGCAGGTGGGTTCTGGGGTTGTGCAGGTGCGGGAGCAGGTTGCGGTGGATAATAAGTGGGTGGAGGCGGCGCAGGTGCTGAACCTTGTGGGGGTTGCTGATATGCCTGTGCAACGGGTTGTGGGTTTTCCGCAGGGGTTTCTTGGGGCAGATAATAATCAAGGGGGGCTTGAGAGGATACAGGAGCTTATGCAGCCTACGGGTGGTAATATGGCTGAGGTGCGACCAGGGGGGCGTAAGCGAGGGATGCATGACCAAATCACTGAGGTGGACATGAGGGTCCATGGGAATGGTGATGATGTGCCATGCGAGCATACGAATTGGTTGCTCCGGACTGGGATGTAGCCCGCGAAAGGTCGGGGCTAGGGCTAGGACGTGCTATGGAAAAGGGCTGGTTATGTGAGGCTATATGGCCAATGATGCCATCTGCGGCATGGGATGCCCCCGGGGCATCGTGTCGGGAAGAATCACTGCGGGGAGTGTCAGGTATGATGGAATATATATAACCAGACTGGGCGTAAATAAGGTCGAATTGCTGGGGTTTGAGGATGGCCTCTTCTTCAGACTAGGGTTGCTTGGATGCCACATCCTTGGCAATGATAGGAAGGAGAGATTTTAGAAATCAATCTAAGAAGATACGGTCATCTAACTTGATTTTGCAGAGACTGTGGCGTCGACGCCACTCATGAATGTGGTCAATGATGTGGGTGGTCGTGTTCTATCTGCAAGACAGTATGATCTCAACTCCCGCGTCATAGCGGACGGGTAACTGAAAGAACTGCAGGAAGGTTGAGGCAAGGGAGGTAAAGGTGGCATGGGTCCCATGGGGCTGCTCGATGTACCACTTAGCTGTAGAGCCAGTGAGGGTGCACTGTAATAGACGGAGTCAGACAGAGTCGTCCACTATGGAGTTGGAGGAACACCATAGATGGAAGGACAAAATATGATTCTGGGGGTCTTCACCTACCTTGCCCTCAAACTTAGGGATGTCTGATGGGAGCCTGGTGGGATCGTTAGTCAGTCTGGCCAGGTCAGGAAGGTTGAGACTAGCCATGAATGGAAAACTAGTAGAAGGATGTGACATACTGGTGGTTGTGACCACATTGGGGCCAATGCCCCCAAGTGGAGGGATTAGGTTCAAGTTGGGGACGTTTCCCCCAGGTGGAGGAACAAAGGTGGTATGGGACGGTCCTGCACCGCCAAGGGTAGTGTGAGTCACTAATGGAGTTGGGATGGGTATGCTAGTCACTGGAATAGGTACAGTGATCGGAATGGTGGGTGTGGGCCCCATCGAGGGCATACCCAAAGCGGGTGTGGTAGCTGGGGTGGTGGTGCATGCTCCACCAATGGTCCCTACATAGAAAGGGTTGGAATTCATGCCAGCCATGGGGCTGGTTGGTGCAATGTAAGTGGGGTTCTTGGACTCTGGCTCAGAATCAGAGGTAAAATAAGGGGCGTCAGTGCCGGGGAATGGAGCTCTGCGTCTACGATGAGTGGAGTCAAGTGATGAAGCTCTACATCTATGATGGGTGGTGTCAAGTGAACTATGATGTAGGGGATGGCCCCAGAGGTACTGAGAATGTCTCAGGGATTCAATGGTGATAGATGGTGTCAAGTCTCTGGGGGTTGTGTCGAGTGGAAAACAGCTCAAAAAACCTAATGCAGCCGAGTGTGCAGAAGGAGAGCGCAAAAAATATGGCACTCAGGCCAACAACCAGCTCAAAACACTCACTGTAACAACTGTGCTACAATAAGTGGAGCATCAACAAAAATGGTCAGAATATCAACAAGCAACAGGTTTCCTAAAAAATAAAAAATAGTGGACTTGCTAGACCAAAGGGAGGTAAGGGAGCATGCAAACACCTAGCTAAATAGTATTCTGACTCAACCAGACATATCCTCTGCAAGGTGATGAAATCCAAGTCAGACAATATCGATAGTAGAGCCAAGTGGCTAAAGACATCCCCCTACCGAGAGGGACACCGAGTAGTCAATCCTAGAAGAAAAGCAACTAAGATACCCCGTTCATGACACGTTCGGTTGGGTGAATCTGCAGTTTGGTTCTATCACCGTTGTACTCCCATACAGGTAGTACACCAAGAAATATGAAAGGTATCCTTCGGTTACTAAATGGATTGCGGTATTCTACTCAGGCTTCCGGAACCAGTCTGGCTACTTCAGCCCTCCTAGCGGAGAGGCATTACCGATAAATTGGTTTTAAACCATGTCAAAAAATACTAGGGGATTTGGTTCCCTAATGGACAACAACTATGTCTCAAGTGTAAGCGACCGAGGGGTGTTATTTGGATGCCTATCCCCCCGACCCTACATAACTACAATATTCTTATGTGTTCCCCAAGTGGGGTTAGAATGTTGGTTGTGTTAAGTAGTATTTTAGGGCTCACTTGAATTAGGTGACAGAGTGTGTGCGTGTGAGATAATGAATCCAAGCAAAAGTGCCACGGGGTGGGAAACTTTCTAACTAACAATAATAATGCAGAAATTAAACTTTGAAATGCAAAATTTTCTCTTTTCAATTAAAATGCTGAAATTTAAAAAATTATGTAAATGGAACAGAAATAATACTGTAGGAAAAGGCTGTAGGTAAGTATGGCTGTAGATAGGACAGGTGGCTGTGTAGGTGCAGAAAATAGTGCAGTAAAGTTTTGGGTTCAAACAGGGAAAAAATGCAGAAAACAAATCACGGGTCTGCGGCAAAACTACATGGTCGGATCGCGGGAAACAGGTCGACAGTCGCGGGCGTACCATAGGAAAATGGTTGAAAGCCGTAGGCAGATCACAGGAAAATGGTTGAAAGCCGTAGGCAGGTCGCAGGAAAATGGCTGAAAGCCGGAGGGGGATTGCAGGAAAAGGGATGAAAGCCGCAGGAGGATCGCAGGAAAATGGCTGAAAGCCGCAGGTGGATCACAGGAAAATGGCTGAAAGCCGCAAGCGAATCACAGGAAAATGGCTAAAAGCCACAGTCGGATCGCAGGAAACAGGCTGAGAGCTGCGGTCAAATTGTAGGTAACAGACTGAAAATCACTGGTAGATCACGGGAAACAGTCTGAGAGCTGCGGTTGGATTGCAGGTAACAGTCTGAAAGCCGCGGTCGGATCGCAATTGTGGGGACAAAATATGCGATTTACGGCAGCAAACCCAACTACCGAAAGGAAAAAACAGAAAAATATTGCAGAAAACTAAAAACGTCTAAAAAATATAACCAAAAATTCAAGGGAACACTAAGGGAGTCTCCAAAACTATAGCTAGGGTTTTCACCCTAGCTTGTGCAAATGAGCAGCTACTAAGGAGAAGGGACTCCTTAGTAGCAGTTCAATAAAATGATAAAACAAGACAGTAAATAAAACAGTAAACTACTCTAAGCATGTGCATAAAATAACAGAAAGATAATAAAAATGGTTTTTGTATTGATTATACCTCCAATGTGAGGTTGGTGAAGCTCTTGCAGTAGTCCAGGAGGGCTGCTTCCAAGCTCCAATGGGTTCCTTCTCCTTCTCCAAAGTGTTTTGGATATGGGCCAAAGGGGCACTCAAATATGAAATTAGCTCAAAAGGGTGAGCTAGGGTTTCAGGAGTGATTTTGGCAGAGTGAGGATAGGGATGACTGTGGATGTGAAATGGGGAGCCTCCATCACCTATTTATAGGTTTTTTAGTGGTGGAGTGCTGACCCATGGTTTTGGGCACCATATGGTTTAGGTCAGCTGTATAGGGTTTTTGCTTCCTTTTTTCCCTCTTTTTCCTCTTTTGTGTATTTTTTATTCCCTTTTTAGAGGGTTTTTGCTATTTTTGGAGGCTTTTTAATGGCTTTTTGGGGTTCTAGAGGAAAATATGGTAGGAAATATGGACAAATGAGTCATGTAATGGGGTAGATGAGGTAGTGAGCACTTTTTGGGTGTTAACACAAAGCAAAGAAAAGCAAGCAAAGAAAGGAAAGTATGTCCACTCATGGGTGAACTATTCTCACAGGTCACCAAGCCAAGTAAATTGCTCAACAGGTCAACATGAATTCTATAAAAGAAGGATTCCAACTCCATTTCACTTTTTTTGCTAGTGTGAGGAATTTTATGAATGCATTTGTGCATCCAAGACTTGGGAGGTGTGCCCCTAGTCAAGCATGGGAGATGTGCCCCAGCTTTCTATGAGATGATGATAGAATCCAGACATTATCACTGAGTTTATTTGCAGGTACTGAATCTTACCAGGTTGAATCAGAATTTCAAAGCTATCTTCATCAAAGTCAGAGATTGAATCCTCCCTCCTTCTTCTATTCTATAGCTAGTTTCTTATGTGCAAGAGGAGAGATTATTCCTTCATATTATGAGAGGCATCTTGGCCTATTCCTAATGTTATAACAGAGTATTGAAGCTTCTTAGGTAGAAACAAAATTTCAGAACCATCTTCACCAAAGTCAGAAATTGAATCCTCCCTCCTCCTTCTATTCTACAGCTAGTTTCTTAAGTGAAAGAGAAGAGACTCTTCTATCATATTATGAGAGGCAACATGGAATATTTCTAATTTAATAATAGAGTATGTAATGTTATGATATCATTCACTTCAATACAAATTATAGAACTTTGAATTATTCTCCAATTTATGCACCCCTGCTAGATTTAGGTAGATTTTGACTAGCTTTCAATGGATGGTTCATAAATCAATGAGTAAAGGTCCAAATGAATTCATTCAAGTTCCTTTAGTTAGATAATATATCACATATAATGATCCAAGCATTATTTCAGAATTTTGATCAACTTTAAGCATTGTTTGGGAGTCCACAAGTCAAACTAGTTGAGTTGTCCTGAATTGCTATTTTACTAGTTTTGTTATCATACTTGCCCAGATCTGCATATAAATTTCTTAAATGTTATTTTATGATTATATCACTGTAAATGAATTATTCTTAGCCTCTCTGATGTCTACAAAACCTTTTCCAAATCTCAGTCAATTTCCCTACCCATACTAGTCTGCATATGCTGAGAACCCCAGGAGCATTGGAGTATAGTTCAGCCAGGATGTTCTTGAAACATAAATGGTCTCAGTACATTTTGCAGAGGTATAAACTCATATTAGAACCTTTCATCCATCCATATCCTTTGACCTTTCCCATCTCCAACAATTCTAGCTTCCACAATCACTGTTTTAATCAATTTTTAAGAAGTATCGAGTTAGTGTGCCAAATCCTAAGTTGGTACATTACAGTGGTATCAGATCTCTTTCCTCTACTCCTATGGAAAGAAGACTCTTGATTTGATGAATTTGCAGCCATGTCCATATTCAGTGAAAAAGACTCTTACTTTGTTGATGATTTTTATGAGCAATATGATGATGACTATGATGAGCATTATGAAGAGTATTGTAGACAGTATGAGTTAGAAAATGTCTAATAGGTATCTTCTACAAGTATATCCCATCATATCATACTTTCAAGGAGAAATTATGGTTATTCAGATAGCCATATGTATGAAAAAGTTGCATGTTCCGCTGTCAAAGATCAAGCTACTTGTGAAAAGAGCAGAAAAATATATAAAGCTTCATTGGATGCATGTGCTTCATACTTGACAAGAATTTTTGGATCTACTTCAAAAAGAGTCTGCAAATATCTTGATACTAAGGAAACTAAAGAGAAAGAACAACATACAAATCATCCATCTAAAGAAGATGAAGGTACAATCCTTACTGAGGAGGGTTGTAACAATGAAGAAGCCACCACTTATTCTACTAAGGATCATCTAGTTCTTAATCCGAAATTCACTACTGAATAGTGTCAAGAAGAGGCATCTATTTTTTATTTTTCAAGTTCTAAAGAAGCATCTACTAATGGATTCTATGAAGAGGTACCTCTTGATGGGTGCCTAAATTTTGATGAGACATCTACTAATGGATGCTCTCATCTCTATATTGGTGACATAGATATCAACCTTGATGAGGTTGCTGCAAATCTTAACTCCATGGAACATGAAGAAGAAGACCTTGTAGCAGAAAAATATGAACCAACATCATCTTCCCAGTCACCACTTGAGTTTCCATGTGGATTTGATCCTAAGGAAAAAGAAGAAGAGGGGGTCCTCTCTCATGAACCATCCTTCATTGAAGGGCCTTTGAAGATGAGTGAAAGGAAGATTTATGAGGCTCTTAGCATACTCCATGGCACTCAATCATTGGTATCAAATTATTGTTGGAGAGTTTCTTCATTGCAGGAGCCATCCTTCCTTGAAGACATGGAGAAGATTCAAATAGCAATGTGCAACATCGAAGGTAATTTCAAGTCTTTGATTTTTTATAGAAACAATTTGGTTGAGCTTAATGATTGGCTACATGAAGAATACTTGAAGAATAATGATGATATCCATAAGGTCAAAATTCAAAATGAGCAACTTCTTGAGAGGTTGCAAGAGATTTTTTCTTCCTCCTATGTTTCAAATTGGCATATGGTAGATTGCTTGGAGGATTCTCATGACATGATGGATTATGAGAAACATGGCAATTTGCATGTGCTTGATGTGTTTGAATATGATATTGATGAGAACCAAGCACTTGTTATGGTGGAAGAGGAACTTGGGTTGCCTCTTGATGGTGGTTACACACTTTTCGAAGAAGTGCATGATTCCACTACTTTGGAACCAACCTATGAGGAAAGTTTTAGCACCAATACAAAGATAAAAAATATCAAACCGCCAAAAAATATATAGTCTCCTAGCATCTTCGCCTCCTCCACTTGTGCGTACTCCTCCTCTCTCTCACTAATGCGAAGTGAGTGAGTGAGTGAATGAATAGAATGAGAGAGTCACACTCTCTATTTATACAATGACTTGACTTTCCTTTAACCCTAACAGGTTCAACTTCCTAAGGAATCCTAATAACCCATCCACATGACTCATACAGGGCCGACCCCACCAAGGTAGTCTAATAACCCATCAAATATAAGTTACGACACTTGCAATGTAACTTGCGACACTTGAAAATACAAATGACGACACTTCCAATTGGAGGAATAATACATCTCCATTGGGGATACAATAAATTACAAATGTAATACATACAGTATACAAGTGAATATCTTCTGAAGTTACAAATACATCAACACTCCCTCTTAAATAGGAAGGTATTCTCTTGACACAGATCATCAATACATAAAGGAACAAGTCTTCAATTCTAGAGCTTGATCATCATCACTGATCACATAGCATCATTGGCACTGCTGCTATACTCTTCATCTTGATTACTGGTGCTATCTCTCAATTATTCTCGTCATAGGGAGTTCTACAGAGCCAACCCTTTTTCATGTTGGATGTAGGCCTAGCCTCCTGTAGGTATTTATCATCTTTGCGAGCTAGCCATCCTGTGGAATCCTCAAGGCTGATTACATGCATAAAAAAAACCTCGAAAGAGCATCCCAGGACTTATTACGAGCTTACTGTTCAACCTATCAGATATCCCAGGGAGCTATTACATGTGACCTCCATAAAAACTTAAAAGAGTGTCTTGAGACCTGTAAGATCTCTACAGAGCATCCCAAGATTGATTACGAGCTTACTGCTCAACCTATCGAATCTCCAATACTGATTACATGTGGTCCCCACAAAACCTTAAAAGAGTGTCTTTCAACCTACAAGATCTCTAAAGAGCATCCCAGGACTTTTACATGCCTAGAAAAACCTATCGGATCTCCAAGACCAATTACATGTGGTCTAGCAAAACCTTAAAAGAGTGTCTTGCAACCTGCAAGATCTCTAAAGAGCATCCCAGGACTTTTACATGCCTAGCACAACCTATCATATCTCTAGGACTGATTACATGTGTTCTGGAAAAACCTTGAAAGAGCATCCCAGGACTGATTACGAGCTTACTCTCAACCTATCAGATCTCCCAGGGAGAAATTATATGCCACGGACAAAACCTCGAAAGAGCATTTGCCAAATCTCCCAGGGAGCTATTATATGTCATAGGCAAAACCTCGCAAGAGTATCTGCAAATTTCCTAGGGCGCTATTATATGTCCCTCCAAGCACAACCTCGAAATAGCATTTTCCAGATCTCCCGGGGAGCTATTATATGCCATAGGAAAACCATCGCAAGAGTATCTGTGAATCTCGTAGGGCGCTATTATATGCTTATCGCACAACCTGTCCACGGCCACGGAGTATCATCCGGATACTCACGATCATACTAATCATCATCATACAGTACATCATCTTGATGCACATCATCATCACATTATCATCCTGATCATCATCATAGCATCATCCTGATGCATATCATCTGGAGCATCGTCCTGATGCTCATCACACATGATCAACCTGATCATTATCATACACAGCAACATCCGGAGCATTGTCTTGATGCTCATGACACAACACTTACATTCACAGCCATGGGAAGGATCCTCCTACCACCATGCTTGGAATGGATCCTGCAAATGTGTCCCATCACTTCCTCCTCGAAGTATCTTCTATCTGAAGGACACCGAGCCTCTCTCTGAAGTACTCGAACTTCACTCTGGCTAGTGGTTTGGTGAACACATATGCAATCTGCTCATCTGTCGCAACATACTGGAGCTTCGTTGCTCCTCTATGCACCATATCCCTGATATAGTGATACTTGATCTCGATGTGCTTCGACTTGTCATGGAACATCGGGTTCTCAGACAACTTCACACAACTCTGGTTTTCATAATAGATACAAGTAGCATCCAACTGGAGATCAAATAAATCAGACAGTAGCTTCCTTAGCCATACTGCCTCACAAATGGCCGAACAAGCTGCGACATACTCTGCTTCAGCTGTACTTAGTGCTATGCAGGATTGCTTCCTGCTAAACCAAGAGATCACACCTGATCCCATACTGAAGCAACACCCTGAAGTTCTCTTCCTATCTGCAACATTGCTTGCCCAATCTGAATCAACATAACCCTCCAGGTTAAACTTTTGATTCACATCATACTTGATCCCATAATAAATCGTAACCTTCAGGTACCTCAGAATATGCTTTACCACAATTAGGTGAACATGTCTGGGATCCATCAGGAACTGGCTCAAAGTGTTCACTGCAAAGAAAATATCTGGTCTCGTGTTCATCAGGTACATCAAGGACCCAATCATATGACGATACATCATGGCATCAACCGACTCTGATGAAGCATCACTCAATAGCTTCAGGTTCGATGCCAAAGGTGTGGCCATGGCCTTGCAGTCCATCACCCCGAACCACTTCAGGATCTATACTTCATACTTCCCTTGTCCAAGGAAGATTCCATCTGCACTCTGCCACACCTCCATACCTAGAAAGTAATGCATCATACCCAAGTCCATCATCTCGAACTCAGCAGCAAGCTTCCTCTTCGTGTCAGCAATCAACCTATCCTCACCTGTCACAAACATTGCCTTGTATTTCTCTATCCTACCATCTGCAACATGCTTGATCTTGCAGATCTACCTGGAAGTCATAAAAGACTTCCCATATGGTCTCGAGACCACATCCCAGACATCATTCTTCATGATCGAATGGTACTCCTCGATCATGGCATCCTTCCATTACTGAATCCTGGATCCTAGGAACTTCATATTCTTCAATTTCTTCAATAGGTAGTTTTCTAGATTTGTTGAGTCTTCATCGCTTGTTCATCAAAACAAGTCTCTCTTGTAGGTGATGGTACATAATCTTTCCTACAAGACAAGTCCAATCGCATGATTAGAAACATCTCATAGATTTCAGAACAAATTCTTACCCATAAGACATATGGCATACAGTCATGCAATTATCTTAGCCAATGCTTCAATACAACATTTATCCATATCCCGTAACTTTCTAGATGCCTTCCATCTCTACCAGAACATTGTTAAGAGTGTGCACAACTCCCGACATGTCAGCAAAAAGGTTTCATTCTACATAAGTAGAAATGGAATTTTGTACAGTACCATAGGCCACTTACCCATTACTTGTTTATTAGTAGTATCTTGTTCATTAATGCAACTTTTCTAATATGCATAATATACATCCTAAATCTAGGAACATATGTACATGACTGAACAACATCATTTAAGTAATCATATATACAGGAAATAACAATTCAAATACTTATCTTTGTTTGGTTGTTGGGTGGACTCCCTCTCAATCTTTGCTTCCTTATAGGAACTGTTGGAGTGTGCTCCCTCTTGATCTTTGCTTTCTAGCAGGAACTATTGGAGTGTGTTCCCTCTTGATCTTTGCTTCCTTGCAGGAACTACTGGAGTGTGCTCCCTCTTGATCTTTTCTTCCTGGATTATCTGTCTTTGAACTTATATCCATCCTGGACCACTATGCATGCTTAAGTGTGCACTAGTGTCATCCTCAAGATCTCATACATAATCATACATGCATTAGTATAATCTCAATACTATCAAAACATTATGATTCTAAATATGTATGGTCATGATCACTCCATACACAGGTAATTTATCACAAGTGTTAGTATTTCAAGGTTTCAAGGAGTACTTCTTTTACTCATGCATATTCTTATTCGACCATTGGACTCTTGTAGTTTGTTATGTCATTAATCAAACTAAGAAGCATAATATGCATAAACCCATGATTATTCAAACCTATAACTTCATGAATAATCATTATCAATCATACGAAAGTATACTTATATGAGACCCTTAACACAAGGTAGGATTCTAACTTGATATAAGAAAAACATACCTGGATTATCATGTTTGTGAGTTATGTCTAACATACCCAAACAATGTCTTCTTTGATCTCTTCAATGATTTAGGACCTTGTGCTAGTAACTTGCATATCTCATAGGTTAAGCATTGTAGAACCAAATTATACATACCTCATAAGTAGAGCTTATATGTGATCAATGGATATGAATGAGTCTTTGTCTTCATGTCACCATGGTCATATGTTCTCGATCTAGAAATTGATTTGTCTTTCTTGATATACCTTTCATGTTAGTGGACAACGTCATCCTCATACAACACCATAGTGAATTAGTACAATCATAAGTGTCATAACCCTAATAAATGAATGTCTTCTATCATTCACATGCATTCATACTTTTACTAAGGTGATAAGACAAGTCTAAAATTAATAAAGATTGTACTAACCTCAATAATATGAAGACAAACTTAATCATGAACAGATTTCAAAACATACTTGTATCTCCTCAAGTCATACCTGTCGGGATTGCTTGAAGTCTTCTTTTGTAATGCCTTAGCCTCATCTCCCTATGGAACTGGAACTTCTTCACCTACAAATCATTAACCCAATCCACTTTGATTTGCTAAAACTGGATCTGGAGCTGGCTAGGGTTTGACAGAGAAACCCTAAAAAATACAAACTTGGAATTTCAACCTTCTGTCTGGACAGGGAAATGCAGATGACTGAGGCGAACAAGCTGGTGTGCTCAAATTTTGAAAACTCCAAAAATTGAATCCTCAAAATTGACATGCAAGTTTCGGATCTGCAACTTCTGCCAAAATCTGGTTTTCTGGTTTTTCTGGTCCAAAACCCGAACTAGGGTTTGATGCAGCCCGGGTTTCTACCCTACAAAAAACTTCAATCTTTGTCTCTAAATTTTAATTTTGAAGAGGATCATCCAGCCGTGGTCTCATATTCCAAAAATTCCAACTTTTTCAGAAACCCTAATTTCCCGCAGGAGTGACAAACCAAAAATGAAAGTGCTCAAAATCCAATTCTGTTTTGACATAAATATATTCCATATTGTTTCTGATGTATCTCTAAAATTTTGGATCTTCCAGGTTTGAAACATCGACCGGTGCTAGAATGACCTATCATCTTTCTAACCCCACAGATCTTATCTCAAATGGATTCTCCATGAGAGAGATATGCTAAGTGTCGCAACATGACCTGTTTATGGGATGAAACAGCATAGCGAACTTGTACGGAGTGCCACGTGTCACTGTTTCAACTTCAACCTTTGAAACTCGAACCTATGAAACTACAGTCTGTGCCCTAACTGCAAATTTTTATGGAATTTATTTTGGAGCTTCCTATCCTGAGATATGACCTCTGTTCCTAGGTCACATGTTTAGGGATTCATTCTGGAAGAGGAAGAAACCCTAACTTGTATGGATCATATCTCACAAAGTACAACGAATATGAGGCTGATCTTCGGAAACAAGGTACAAGAACATTTCATCTTTGAACTATAAAAGTTTCAGATCCCGAACCTTCTCCAAAATGGATTTATAGTGAAAGTGCCACGATGACTAGTTTTTACTATACCAAGCCCTAGCTTCCAATTTGTCGCAAGTGAAACAAGTGTCGTAAATGCCATACAATGCCTTCCTTTAGGTTAGCTCTGATACCATGTTATTTTTTCAGCATTTAATTCAATATGATCTAGGATATTAACTGAGAGAACAACATGTACAGCATATCAAACACAAGAGACAAGAGACACAAAGCATTTCACTGGGGGAAACCAAGAAGGTGAAAACCCCCGCAACTTCCTCAGAGATAGAATGAGCACCAATACAAAGATCACAAAGATCAAACCCCAAAATAAGAGATAGTCTCATAGCATCTTCTCCTCCTCCACTTGTGCGCACTCCTCCTCTCTCTCACTAATGCGAAGTGAGTGATTGAGTGAATGAATAGAATGAGAGAGCTACACTCTCTATTTATACAATGACTTGGCTTGCCTTTAACCCTAACTGGTCCAACTTCCTAAGGAATCCTAATAACCCATCCACATGACTCATATAGGGTTTACCCCACCAAGGTGGTCTAATAACCCATCAAATATAAGTTACGACACTTGCAAATAAAAATGACGACACTTCCAATCGAATGAATAATACATCTCTGTTGGGGATACAATAAAGTACAAATGTAATACATACAATATACAAGTGAATATCTTCCAAAGTTACAAATACATCAACATCCTACACCCCACACTTCCACATTTTGCAGCATTCATCCTAATGAAGTATGGGTGAAAGGATTCTTTTTGATGATGCCACATGAGGAGTACGAAACTCCTATCTCTGATTTTGATGATGACATGACTAGAGCACCTTCTTCTTTACATTTGCAGCAGCATCCTTTATTACCTTATGATGATGCACATATGGTACTCCTTCGATCCCCTTGAAGGCCCATTGTTCTCTTGTTCCTTACTTGATGGGAGAGTTCCTTCATCCATTGTTTGGGTGAAAGGACACATTGCAGAATTGCTTGAAACCTTCCACACCTCCTTGGGGCAGCATCCATTGCTCTCATTTGATGACTCTCACATTCATGGATGTATTGATGAGACTTCTTTGAGCCACTTAAAGTCTCCTTGTTCTCTTTGGTCCATACTTGGTTCAAATTTTGGTAGAGGTTCTTCATTCATTTCTTGGATGAAAGAACACATGGATGATTATTTTGAAGCTTCTTACAATATTTTGGAGTAGCCTTATAGGAAATGGGATCCTCACCTATGTCATTGGAGCATATTTGGCGGGTTAATTGATGCTTGTGTGCACTTGGAAAATGGTGGTTTACTTGCTTGGATGGACAAGCACTTTCATGATCCTTTGGTGAGGTACCTTCTTGATGTACATTTGTATGATGTTTATGTGTACCTTGATGATCTATATTCTGTACTTATGATTTTTGGAAGGATTCTCATTAGAGAAGGGGATCCTGGCATCCCCCACCTTGAGGATGAGAATGGGGTGAAATATTTTTTCTGGATAGCACCCCAAGAGGAGCAGGAGGCTCCCACAGTCATTCTGGATGACTTGATGGTAGATACATGGGGTTTGGAAAAGGATCATATTCCTCCTAGCAGCCATGATATTGATTTCATATCATTGGAATTAAGTAGCAGAGAGATATGTGCATCTATGGATAGATGCACCACAAGGTTGAATATTCCAAGAGGTAAATATTTTATGTATAAAATTTGTAATTCCTCTGACATTGATATGTTTTGTGATCAGCAACATAGGTACATATTGCTTCCATTAGACACCATTCATCCACACATGGATTGGGTGGAAGATTACATGTCACACATGGAGTCTTCTAGCAGAAATAGGTTTGCTCATGGTAGGTGGAAGAGAGCTAAGCAAGCAAGCTTCCAAAAGAATTTGTTGAACCATTGGAGATATACATTTGGAGAAGCCACAATCTTCTTACTTGGACCTAATTTGATAAGTGTTTGTTCATACACTGATTGGATGAGTAAATACTTGATGGAGGTATGCAGCACATGTGCTTTCCACTTGAGTGGAACCGGTGGCAGAGAGTTGAGCCATTGGGATAGTACATTTTTGTCTTTCAGATCTTGTGGCAAAGAGTTGAACCATGATATTACTTCCTTGGAGATATATAACCTTAAGGGTATTGGTTCTTCTTACACTTATGGTTTTTCATTATATTCATCATATTTTACTTGTGAGAAGTTAACAAGGCATTTTTGCGTATATGATTCCTATCTTTCTCATCATTGGATGAGGGATTTCCACCCTTGTCATTTGAGCTACAATGATGACATTTTTTATTCTTATGTGAATTCAGCATATGAGAACCTTCTTGATGGAGTGGAAAGAATTGATGAGGTTCAGCCTCACTCTTTGGAGGCATATTTGGTGATGCATATACTTTCCTTGATTGGGTCCTACTATGGAGAGTTGCATATCTTGATTGAGGGGCCCCCAAAGCTTCAGGGTTGCATTGGAAAGGATGATTTTCCAATATGGTGGTATGATGTTTTCATCTTTCCCAACATTTCATATGATGCTGATTTTTTCTTGTTACTAATGTTTGGGGAGATGCAACATGAATAGTGGGATCCAGGCACTCTTTTGCTTAACATATTTTGTTGGATGGTATTCTGATCCATGGGGGTTCCATACAAGCAATGGGATCCTAACATTGTTTGTCCTTGGAGCATTTGTTTGCATGTTGGCATAATGGAGCAAGCCAACCCTCTTTTGCACCAGTTCATCTATGTTGCACTTGGTTTGAGTTTCCCACATAGGGAACACCTCCTTGGATGGACTTATAGTTTACATCGTAGTTGTATCTTTGCATTTCTTATATTCTTATGGGATCTTGGCACACTTTCCAGTTGCTTCACTTGGATAGAAGTAGGCATGTTCAGTTACAGATGTAGTGAAGATTTTCTTGGAGAGATGATTATGATCAGAGTAGTGTAGCAAAATCATGATGGACCTCTTGGGATATTTTGCTTGAGGACAAGCAATCTTGGGAGGGGAGGACTGTCATGTTCCCATTTTTTCAGCACCATGAAGAAGATCGAACCCCATGGATCCTAGTGCTAGATTGAATTAATTAATTAATGAAGGGTTAAGATGAGGCAATTAATTAATTAGGAGTGTGCATTTAAATTTATCCATAGTTGCTACCTACTTGGAATAAATAATTATGTAGAATTTAATATTATTGGTGCAATTAATATTTTTATTTGTTATGTTGAATAAATGGAGATATTGGCCTACCAATTCGAATTAGTGGATAAGGTTGGAGGAATTACTTGGAGTAGAAGTCAAGTAAGCACTAGAGTCCAAAAATGTTGCCAAAAATGAGAAAAGAGGAATATTTCAAGAAAAGTAGCATAAATCCAGAAAGCAGGAAAGTATGAAAAGCAGAAAAGTTTAGAAAAGAAGGAAAGTCAGAAAAGAGGAAAAAGAAGGAAAGCCAAAGCAAAGCAAGCAAAGAAATGAAAGTATGTCCACTCATGGGTGAACTATTCTCACAGGTCACCAAGCCAAGTAACTTGCTCAACAACTCAACATGAATTCTATAAAATAAGGATTCCAACTCCATTTCACTTTTTTTGCTAGTGTGAGGAATTTTATGAATGCATTTGTGCATCCAAGACTTTGGAGGTGTGCCCCTAGTCAAGCATGGGAGATGTGCCCCAGCTTTCTGTGAGAGGATGATGGCATCCAACCATTATCACTGAGTTTATTTGCAGGTACTGAAGCTTACCAGGTCGAATTAGAAGTTCAGATCTATGTTCATCAAAGTCAGATATCGAATCCTCCCTCCTTCTTCTATTCTACAACTAGTTTCTTATGTGCAGGAGGAGAGATTCTTCCTTCATACTATGAGATTCATATTGGCCTATTAATGATGTTATAATAGATTATTGAAGCTGATCAGGTAGAAACAGAAGTTCAGAACCATCTTCACCAAATTCAGAAATCGAATCCTCCCTCCTCCTTCTATTCTACAGCTAGTTTCTTATGTGCAAGAGGAGAGAATCTTATATCATATTATCAGAGGAATCATGGCCTATTTATGATGTAATAACAGAGTATGTAATGTTATGATATAATTAACTTCAATACAAATTACAGAACTCTGAGTTATTCTCCAATTTATGCACCCCTGCTAGATTTAGCTAGAATTTGACTAGCTTTCAATGAATTGTTCATAAATCAATGAGTAAAGGTCCAAATGAAGTCAGTATAGTTCCTGTAGTTAGATAATATCTCACATATCATTATACAACTACTTTTTCAGAATTTAGATCACCTTTGAGCATTGTTTGGGAGTCCACAAGTCAAACTAGTTGATCTGTCCTGAATTGCTATTTTACTAGTTTTGTCATCATACTTGCCCAATTCTGCATATAACTTTCTGAAATGTTATTTTATGATTATATTACTGTAAATTAATGATTATTATCCTCTCTTATGTCTGCAAAAACATTTTCCAACTTTCAGTCAATTTCCCTACCCATACTAGTCTGCATATGCTGAGAACCCCAGGAGCACTGGAGTAGAGTTTAGCCGGGATGTTCTTGAAACATAAATGGTCTCAGTACATTTTTCAGAGGTATAAAATCATATCAGAACCTTTCATCCATCCATATCCTTTGACCTTTCCCATCTCCAGCAATTCTAGCTTCCACAACCACTGTTTTAATCAATTTTTAAGAAGTCTTGAGTTAGTGTGCCAAATCCTAAGTTGGTAAATTACATGTATCCTAAACCTTAGTTTCTATTCTAAACCATAGAAACCCTATTTTTGTATCCTAAACCCTAGACTAAATTATAGTGCATATAAAAATTAAATCATTTCCGTTGTACATATATATTCATGTGCATCCATTTGAATCCAAATCATTACACACAAATAGAGAGAGATTCTAATGTATATAGAAAGGGTGCATACAACTAAAAAAACATCAAGTGCAATCCATATCTAACCAAAAATACATAAACAAAGAGGATAAATGTCCTAAAGAGTCCAAAACACTTCAAGCCACAAAAAAATAATTACATATCAAAATCCTTGCCTATACTGGGATCCTAATTATAAATAGCACACTATGCCCCCTCCTCGAGGATATAGCCCCTACATCTACATTGGATATCTAAGTTGGTCCTCCAAGGACATTAGTCAACACCCTAAGTTTTGATGAAACTTCCTAACACAAGTGTTAAAATAAGGTATAAAAAGATTCTCGTGCTTAATATGTGGTTTTGCTTGAGTGAAGGTTACATTTTTGTTAAGGTCATGATAGAGGAGTTCAATGTTAAGACTATAAACCTAGAGCCTGGAACCTAGCCTAGAAACCCTAGTTTGTAACCATAACCCTATCCTAAATTATAATACATATAAAATCAGGTCATTTTCATTGTACACATATATTCATGTGCATATGTTTGAATCCAAATAATTATACACAAATAGAGAGAGATCTCATGCATATAGCAAGGGTGCATACAACTAAAAAACATCAAGTGCAATCCATATTTGACCCAAAATACATAAACAAACATGCTAAATAGCCTATAGAGTCCAAAAAATTCAAGATACAACGAATAATTACATATCAAAATCCTTGTCTATATTGGGATCTTATTTATAAAGAGCACCATGTGCCCCCTCCTCTAGGATCTAGACCCTACCTTTACCTTGAATCTCGAAGTTGGTCCTGCAAGGACATTAGTCAACTCCCTAAGTTTTGATTAAACTTCCTAACGCAAGTGTTAAAATAAGGTATAAAAATATTCTCATGATTAATAAGTGGTTTTTCTTGAGTGACGGTTATATTTTTGTTAAGGTCAAGATAGAGGAGTTCAACATTAAGCCTATAAACCTAGAGCCTGGGGCCTAGCCTAGAAGCCCTAGATTGTATCCTAAACCCTAGTTTGTATTCTAAACCCTAGAAACCCTATTTTGCAGCATAAACCCTAGTCTAAATTATAATACATATAAAAAATAAATCACTTTCACTGTAGATATATATTCATGTGCATCCATTTGAATCCAAATCATTATACAAAAATAGAGAGAGATTATCATGTATATAGCAAGGGTGCATACTACTAAAAAATCATCAAGTGCAATCCATATATGGCCCAAAATACATAAATTAAGAGGCTAAAAGTGGCCTATAGAGTTTAAAAACTTCAATCTACAACAAATAATTACATATCAAAATCCTTTACTATATCGGGATCATATTTATAAATAGTACATTATGCCCCCTTATCTAGGATCTAGCCCCTAGCTCTACCTTGAACCTTGAAGTTGGTCCTCCAAGGGCATTAGTTAATGCCCTTAGTTTTGAAGAAACTAGTACACACAATTTTGAAATAACCCACAAATAATTGAATAAATGATATATTTTTAGATGTTCTGAATATTACAAAGATTGGCCCACTTAAATATAGCTTGGGATTTAATATTGAGGAGTCACAACCTCTCAATTAAATATATTTAATATTAATTAAGTATTATTATTAATTACTAATATATATTTATATATCTATATCTATATCTATATATTTTTTTTATGTTTGTAACATTTCCCTCCCTTTAAGGGAAGCTTTCTCCTCAAAGATGAGTGTGTTGATGTCCTCTTTTGTTCTAGATTTGTGTCGACATTGATTTGAGATAGGTAGTTTGGACTGGTTCTTGTGTCTTGATGTGGGTCTGGATCCTTTTTGAGATGTGATACTTCCTCCTTGGGTGGAGAACTACTCGATCCATACAGTTGGTACTTACTTCCCTTCCATTTAAATGACATGTATTGTTTTTGTAGGCTGGTAGAGTAAGTTCCCAATGACGTTAATTGATCAACACCTAATATCGTATCTACTTCCTTGAGTGGTATGGCATAACAACTGAGTTGTATGTTTAAGCTTTGTATTTGCAACGAAACCTTATGGAATTTCCCTACTTCTTCTACATGTCGATCAACAATGGTTGTCACCTTAATATTTTTCATGGGGTACACAAAAAGATTAAGTTCCTTTGCTCTGTTGATATCTATTAAATTGTGTGTACATCCAGAGTCGACTAGAATTGTGATGTTTTTATTTTTAATAGATCATGTAAGTCCTAACCTCTTTGGTCTTGTTTGTTCTGAGTTTGTTGCCTAGAGTAAGATTTGTTCATCCTTGTTGTCGCATCGTCTTAACTAAGGTGGAGTATATTTCTTTGTATTGATACTTCAAGGGATATTGTGTCTGCATCAGAATAAGATGTATATTCTTCTGCAGGGACCTATACTTCTTTCCCATTTATAATTTTTCATTTTGTTGTGTGATTGGTTCTACATTTATGGCCTGGGATCTAATCTTCGCCACATCGACGACAATTATTTTTCTTCTTTTTTCTGTCATTGTCAGAGTGATTGGTGGATGTTTTTGAACTTTTTTCAAATTCATAGCCATATGATTGAGGATTTTTTCACTGATGGCCTAGTCAACAACTATCTCCACAATATATGCATTATGTTTCTTGCTGTCATAAATAACTCTTGTCAAGGTTCCCTTGTATTGTTTTTTTTAACTTTTCTTGAATAAGTTTTTTCTTATGTCTGGCCTTATCCAAGTTTGAGAAATTGTGTAATTCTAACTCATATCTAATGTATGGCTTGATTCCATGCACATATGTCTAGAGTATTTGACTGTCCATTATCTTCGGTACTCTTGTTGCTAGTGCTTCCCATTCATAGGTGTATTCATCCACATCATCTCTCTACTGCAATCTGGTGATCTTTGTGAAAAAGTATTTCTCCTTTATATCTTTAAATCTCTTAAAGAATCCATTCTTGAATGTGTTCTAGTTGTGGGCACACCTTTTGGTCATAATATTCCACCACAAATACCAATTGTATGCTCGACCTTCTAGTTGCATCGAGGCATACTTTATAATCTCATCATCAGATAGGATTTTGTGTATGCAAAATAATTATTCTGTCTTATTGATCCATGCCATGCTATGTTTTGTTTCACTATCAAATTTTGGTAATTCTAACTTAGGATTCATTTGATATCCCCCCATCGATTACATTGTAGTTGGGGTTGGTTGGTTGGAGTATAAAGGATGTTTTTTATTCTAATCTTCTTGTGGGATTTCCACTTTGAAAGAAATTAATTTATGATTATTTGTGTCTGTTGAATTGGGGGATGTCTAGTCTCTCTTTGGCGAACCGACATTTTTAGCAACGTCCCTATCCTCAAAGTATTGCTAAATTTACGTAGTCCAACTTCTAAGCATGATCTTATTTCTCTTCTTACTTCCTCCATATCCCATGCTACAACTTTGCTGACTTCATATTTCAAAGTCTTTGTCCATTCTTACTTTTCCTTGTGTAGTTTGGCTTCAATTTGATCCAGTCTTGAGTTTACACCTTCAAGAGTTTTAGAGTCTCGGGCCTGGTTTTACTCCAATTTTTCCATCTGATCCTTCATATCAGACATGGTTCTTATACACTAAGGTATTTTCCTTGTCCAAGCTTTATGTTTTTAAATATAATAATAACTATTATTATATTTAATAATTTTTTATTATTAATGATATTATTAATATTTAATAATATTTATTATTAATGAAAATCGTTATAATAGTAATAATAATAATAATAATAATAAAATATATTATAGTAATAATAATATTATTATTATTATTATATAATTTGTTTCATTATTATTATTTTTTAAAATTTGCTTCAGGGTTTTGTTGAGTTTATGTGGAGGTGGAAACTTGGAGGGAAGGGCTCATGGATGATGCTTGGGAGGGTGGGGAAAGGAATGGCACAATGTATTCCATGGAAGGGAGGGAAGCATTGTAGGTGTGAGCGAGAGTGCTTCTTGGAGATATTAAGAGAGGTGGGAACGTGGGAAAAGGGAAAGGAACAGAATGGATTGAGAGGGAGGAAAGCAGGAATTGTGAGAAGATGCGATGGTAGGAGGGAGTGGAGGAGGTGTGGTGTGGAAGCAAGGTAGGAGGGATATGTATGAAGAGAGGGCACACAATGAAGGAATGATGGAGGTGTAGATATGGATGGTGAGAAGAAGGGACGAATGTGGGAGATGATGCTAAGAGTGTGATGAGAGGGTCGCGTTGGGGAGAAGATGCATGAGGTGGTCAAGGCATTGAGAGGAGGATATGTCATGGTGGAAGTGTGTGTGGGAGTTGGGGATGTATGCAGGTGGATCATTGTAGAGAGTTAGGGTTAAGTGCGTGGGAGAATGGGGGGAGGAGTGGTGTGGTTGGGAGGAATACGTGAGGAATATAAGGAGCACGATGAAGTGGGGCTACAAAGGAAAAATCTGGATGTGGAAAAGGAGAGAGTGTGAGTAGAAGGGAGGGTGGGGAGCTTGAAGGAATGGGGGAGTATGGTGGAAAACAAGGGAGTCAGAACCGAGATCATAGGAGGAGCTAGGCTACTCTGATACCAGATGGTACACACAATTTCGAAATAACCCACAAATAATTGAATAAATGATATATTTTTAGATGGTATGAATATTACAAAGATTGGCCTGCTTAAATATAGCTCGGGATTTAATATTGAGGAGTCCCAACCTCTCAATTAACTATATTTAATGTTCATTTATTATTATTATTAACTATATATATATATATATATTATTTTAATGTTAGTAACAAAAATTTCCTAATGCAAGTGTTAAAATAAGGTATAAAAAGCTTCCCATGTTTAATAAGTGGTTTTGATTGAGTGAAGGTTACATTTTTGTTAAGCTCATGATAGAGGAGATCAACATTAATCCTATAAAAATAGATCATGTATCCTATCATAGAAACCCTAGTTTGTATTATAAACCCTAGAAAACCTATTTTTTATCCTAAACCATTGTTTGTATTCTAAACCCTAGAAACCCTTGTTTGTAGCCACTAACTATCATGAGACAATGAGGATGAGGATGATGGTGGATGACGGATGATCGATGAGGCCGATGATGGTGGCAACATGAGAATGAGGATGATGAGGCATGATGGTGATAGTGACAATGGGCATGATGATGGTGATGGTGACAATGAGCACGATGGCGACGATGGTGATAATGGGCTTTAGCATGGGGATGGTGACAGTAACAATGAGACATCGAGCGTGAGGATGACAATGGTGGAAACATGAGCATGAGGATGATGAGGCATGCTGGTAATGGTGACAATGGGCATGGTGATGGTGATGGTGACCATGAGCAAGATGGAGACGATGGTGATTGTGGGGATGAGGATGGGGATGGTGATGGTGACAATGAGACAATGAGCATGAGGATGATGATGGAGGAAACACAAGCATGGGGATGATGAGGCATGATGGTGATGGTGATAATGGGCATGGTGATGATGACAATGGGAATGGTGACGATGACTATGAGACAATGAGCATGAGGATGATGGTGAATGACAATGAGCACGATGGAAACAGTTGGTGAAAATGATCATGATGAGGACGATGGTGAAAAATGGCATGAGCATGAAGATGGTGATGGTGATGATGGATGATTTCTTATGGTGTAATTGGATGAGATCAAGAAACAAAGACAACAAATCCATCAGGAATTTTGTCCAATTTTTATGAATATGAATATGGTGGTGATTTTGATGGTGGTGATGTTGTTGTTCCACCCATCAAGAAAATCGGTATGGTGATGGTGATGGTGATGGTGGCAATGAGCATGATGGTGATGGTGAAGCACGGTGATGATGGGAAAATGATAGTGGGAATGGTGGAAATGGGCATGGGTATGAGGATGGGGATGATGCGGATGGTGATGGTGACAACATGGGCATGAGGAGGATGGTGGTGACTTTGATGGTGGAAATGGGACTAGTATTGATGAATTTCCATTACACATAGTTCCACTATACAAAGGACCATGAAAGAAATGAATAAAAAGTGCTATAACACATATTTCATGGTGTATGAAGGCCATTTACTAGGCATGGGAGGGCATGTGGCATGATGTTGAATAGGTTCATTAGTTATCCAAGTCAGATAAGGGAAATTAGTTAGCATGACCATAAGTACCAAGGGTGGTAGTAAACCTTGATGCTTTTGAGAACCTCTAAGAGGCATCATGATCACAATATTGACTATAGATTACATAACATAAACATGAAAAACAATATAACATAACAAGATCTACATAACATGAAATAAGTTATCTAACATTAATAACATTAGACATGCATGAATAAATAAATACATAAATAAACTATGTACATAGCATGAAATAGTTATTTCAATCAAGTAGGCCTTCTAGTTCCTCTATGCTGCTAATTGTCACAATCAATATCTCATGCTCTACATGGGGTAGGAAGTAGCATACCTTTTCACGCTCTTTCTAGACATTGTTTGTAGTTGGATGTTTGTAACAACAATCAGGTTCATAAAGTGATACACCATTGAACCTAGTTTGTAATCCATGTATAATACCCATAAGTATTTATTGACTTTTGATCTAGTGTAAGATATTCACCCTGAACAACCATTGATCCAATGGGAAATCCAATGCCTTCACTATCAGTTAATGATGCATTGAGGGTTTGCTTCCATTGGATGCATCGTTCCAACCAATAATACATGCCCCATTCATTTCCTTTCAGACCAACAACTGTGTAGATTTGTCCTCCAAATATTCACTGTAAGTTCAAATGCAAACATGCAGGGGTTTGATAACATGGTCAAATCAAAAAACAAGAAGGGATCCGAGATACAATTGCAGAAATATCTACCTGTTTGTATAAGATAAGATATATGATCATAGTAGATCAAAAAAAATGACTGGCCCTCCACTAATTGGATTGTTTCAACAACTACACTTGGGTCTACTTTAAGTGATACAAGATCCCATTCATCAACCCAGTCCATCGATTTACAATCATCCCACTCGCCATTGCAACAAGGGCCACAAAAGAAAGCAAGTTTCTACATCCATATTTCAAATAAGGGTTCGTTTGAGCTTCGAACTGAATGAAATCCATGTGTTCCTTGTATTCTACTACAAATATAAGAACATGATCGATCTATATCAACCACTTGCCAAAAAAATCTTACCACATGTCCTCTTCTTGTTGATGTCTGTTGCTCTATGGTTGGATTTGACATTTTTGCAGAGCACCATTGAACTATGGATTCCACATCTTGGATATGAGGGTTTATCATGCACCTCATCTCCTCCCTTCATAGGGAAATTTTGATACATCCACCAACCCCATCGTGCTCTCCCTTCCCATGCCTGGTCTCAAAATAGTTCCATATATGCGGCACATCATATGTCTTGTGTAAAATACTAAACCACTAGAAAACATGAGCATTTTTTAATTGGACCGCACAACCATCTGACCATATCCAATGTTGATCCATCTATATATCTATATCCTTCAGATGATCATAGAAAATATGAAAGCAATGTTATACATAATGCAGGTCATGGCACCTATCATCACTAATGTAGAAGTTTGTCTCCTTCACTATTACCCTCTTTTTATTGTTGCTCTCTGGAATGTTCTTGTATGTGATATGTTACCATTATACTAAATTGGTTTGGATGGTAGTATTGAATTTGAATCTCATTCTTTAGCTGGAGAGTGTAGTTCTAAAAAAAATCCACAATTGACAATATGATTCCAATGGGAAATCTATCCCAACATCCTCTATATTGGTCATCCTTCCATCGCGCTACATGCACGTGAACATGCTACTTGTTCTTTTTGTAAAATTCCTCCATGAAATC
The DNA here is from genome assembly GCA_027924585.1 of Larix kaempferi. Taxonomy (NCBI): domain Eukaryota; kingdom Viridiplantae; phylum Streptophyta; class Pinopsida; order Pinales; family Pinaceae; genus Larix; species Larix kaempferi. The sequence continues at coordinate 2,971,100 of BSBM01000341.1, read as the reverse complement.
ACATATTCTTAATGGTTCCACAAAAACAAGGGCATTATTACTACCTGACCTTTGAAATATATGTACGTATAAATTGAATGAACAATCTGAAAGTATTGAATCTTCACTTACATGTGACTTCACCAATGCAATATGTTTTCTCTCTTTCACACTGTTTACTTGATATGTTACATATTTGAATCTTTGCATTTCTACTGTCATATTCCCAAATTCATGCCCCTCACTTTCATAAATGAAACCTATCAACAATGCAAATCCATTGCACCTAGAACATATCCCATAAAGACAAATTTTCATCATATTTTTTCCCTTCATCCCTTGGACACATTATGCTATGGATAAATTCTCTTGATGCATTTGGTGGCAGTATGAAAGAGCATTGCTACACAATTTTAGTATGCAAATCATGAAATATATGTTTATATGCGTCATAATAATATTCAAATTCTACATGGTATCTGTAGCAACATGTGTTGCGATCAGTGCATATTCTCACATATCGTAGCTTTCATTTTTCCAATGAACTTTGGCCCAGTTTCAATTGTGTGTTCTCAGTCTTGAATCTCTCATAGAGTTCTATTTGTGTCATGTCAAGGAATTTATTGATGTGTGGTTCATGCTCAATTAGTACCTTTTTTTAACATTATAATATCTCTTTGATTGGACCAAGGTCTAGTATTCTCATGCAAAAAAATTTGCACTAGTTCTTTAACAACATCAATTAGCTTCATGTCTGAACAAGGAAACCTATCAATGAATGCCCAACAATCTTTTTGACCTCGAGTGTTGAGTTTTTCTCTAATAGAAAAATACTTATGAAGAGTATTTATATCTACTTTAAAGATGTGATATGTGTGTGACAGCAGGCGACGATGCCTTGTGGATTTGTTCACAATTGATTTTGATAACACCCAACAGGATGCATTAAGATCTTTTGTACGAGTCGTTTTTCTAATTAAATTAAATGCAGCTTGAAGATTTCTAAAAACATGACTATTAGCCTCTAAACGTATAACTACAATTATGCCTAAAAATCTCCTAAGAGTGGCTAAACAATGAAATTTTAACAAAGCTAAGAATAATTGACATTTTGATGCATCACTCTTAGATTCAAAACATTCCCTGATGATTTTGCTACATTTCCAATCAATAGCTCATTTAGGTAGCTTACCTTCAAGGTATGCTAGGGCACTTTCATCCACATGAATACGTCTAAGAGTTCTTACTTTTCTTGCACTGGACAGTCAAGGTAAATAAAGTATAGAAGAAGTATGAGTCTCACCGCCGCTTTGTTGTGCCACTTCATTCACACATTGGTCCATAATGGGAGTGTGTTCGACATGTGTGTGGCATTCTTGGGGAGATTTCAAATTGGAAACTCCTTGAACATCTAACTCTGCATACTCAACATATTCAAATATTTGAATGTCTTCAAGCACTTGATCATTGCTTGTCGATGGATTATTCATTGGAGGATGACTTGATGTTGGAATTTGAGTGGGCTCCATTGGACGCATTCGCTTCACTTATGTTGTTGACCTAGAGGTCATTGTGTCATGCATTGAACTAGTATCCAAGGCAGTGACAGGTGCAAGTCTATGTTTTTCCATGCTCAAACTCAATTTTTCTCTTATATCATGGACCTTTTCATGGGGCAGATCCTTCCTTCTGGACTTTTTTTCTCTATTGCATGTGTTACTCATCTCCAATTTTTTTAAGAAAACGAGTTTATTTCCCCTACAAGATAAATATAATTTGCAACAAGATTGTGGGGATCATTCTAAACAATTGAAATTGAAAAAATAAATGGAATCTTTCCATATCAAGCACTACATATTTTGAAAGTGATAGTATTTCTATTCCTCTAAATGAATTCCAAAAATACGAGAAGACATGATGCACCACAATATTGTAGAGATTTCAATTAAAGTCATGTGACATGCCATGAAGTTGGAAAACATCATAATCTGCGAAAATGAAAATATATTGCATAGCATCAAAATTCCTTGAATTGTGACACATTGAAGATCATCGTAAAGTTGAAAGTTTCAATCATGAGGCACATTGCAAATATTTTATCCTTGAGGATCATCAAAATATTTGAAAGAAAAAAATTGGTGATAATTTCATGACAAATCAAAGAGAAAGGACTTTGAAAGGTTTGTCCGAAGTTTCTAGATATGTGACACACCACACCAAGACAAGAGTTCAAAAGGTAAAAAACTTGTGCTCGTGGAAGAGTTAAAGTCTCAAGACACATGAAAAAGGGATAAAAATGCCCATCGCTTTATAAAAATGGCACCATTGTAACTTCATTTTCACCAATTCATGGAGTGGCTATAAGCGAATAAAACAAAGATGTTTTCACTGATATTTAAATCCAATTTTAGATATGATAAAAGGAAAGGAACCCAATAATTCCATATATTCATGAAAAAGTGAAGGCCAAAATAGCTAATGCAAAAGTTTTTTTTGGGTGGTGGTCAATGATTAACTTAGTAAGGGCCATTGTCTTCTTTCTTTTGTGTGTTACACATTCAATATCAAATTCTTGGAGAATGACGATCCATCAAGTGTACTTACCGTTGATAAGTTGTCACCCTAGTTTATAATGCATTGAGTTTGACTTTGTGATTACTTTAGTTTTAGATTACCGTTGACAAGTTGTCACCCTAGTTTATAATGCATTGAGTTTGACTTTGTGATTACTTTAGTTTTAGATTACCGTTGATAAGTTGTCACCCTAGTTTATAATGCATTGAGTTTGACTTTGTGATTACTTTAGTTTTATGTCTAAGGAACTAATGACAAAATTTCTGAATTCAAAGGACCATATGTAGGGCCAACTTCTCATTGTGGTTGTGATTGATTTGTGGGTTAGACAAGGTTTTGTTAATGTGGTTGTGATTGATTTGTGGGTTAGACAAGGTCTTGTTAATGTAATATATGACATGTTTGGAATGGTCCTCACCTAATTTCACTAAGATGCCAATGATTGTATGTTGATTGTATGTTTGCAATTTTGCAAGGTTTTGCTAATGTAATAAATGGCATGTTTACAATGGTCCTCACCTAATTCTTTTTTTGATGTCTTCAAGGATTGTTGAACATGGTCATCCTAGAAATAGCTGATGTCTTGATGCAAAATATGTAAGAATTCATGCACTTTTGTATCATAATTAGGGATGAACTCAAGGATAATTTTAGGGGTGAAATTTAGCCCATGGGCTATTTTTCCATGTTTTTTTCTAAAAAATGATTCGCCAATTTACATTTTTTGAAGCCCCATTTCACCCAATTTAGGTGGGGTAAACTTTTTTCACTCTAAAAATCGCCAAATTATTATATAAACTATATTAAATCCTTAGAAATTGAAATAATTTTAGAAAAATATCGCCAAATATTTTATAGTTGACATTTTAAGAATTGGTAAGATTCGCCAAGGTTTATACACTTTTAAATAAGTATGGGTCCTTAAAATTATCCCTGGTCATGAACTGATTAAGAATGTCTGTTTTTCCTTATATGCTTTACATATGGCATAAAGACTTTGGTGTGGGGAGCTTGAGATTGGACTGAACTTTGAGGGTATCGACTGATGAAAAGACATACTTGAGGATTTTGAAGCAATGCTTCTGGAAGGGATAGTACTTCTATTTAATTTAATTTGTCGATTAAGCATTCTAGCATGGTGTCTACAAACAATTCGTTAAAGAAAAGGGGAAGGTGTTGAAAGGAAGAATTGGATAAGGGCATTGACATCTAGGAAAGTGAATTGAAATCTGTGAGATTTCAAAGTTTAACTCATCACTCATAGTATTTGTGGAGGCACGGGTTTCAATATTTTTGGATTTCTAGAAATTTTTCAATATTCATATTGTAGTAGAGAGCATGAAGGTAATGGGTTGATGTTTTTAATATCTTTAGTATAGAGGTGTGGGATGATTTTTTAGGGTGTTTCTCTCTAATGAAGGTTAGTTGGAATTTCAAAGTTTGATTTGCATTGAACTCTACATATTTGCATTGAATTTCAAAGTTGGAATTTCATTTTATTTGCATTGAACTCTAAATATTTCATGAAGACTAGAATATTGGTGAGAGAAATGGAGGTATTTGATGTTTGTTTTGAATTTCTAAATCAATTGAACTCTGCATATTTGTAAATGAACACTAAAATACAACTCATGTAGAAAAAATATCACCATACCTTCCTATCTAATAGCTCCTTGATTGCAATGCAAAATGAATGTGCAATGTGTCCAAGAGCTATGAGCATGCTCTAGTGTCCTACAAAAAGGTATAAGAATTGTACAATGTAGTTGGTGTGTCCAAGAGGTGTGAGAAATTGAGCATTTAAATCTGAAAGTTAATCAATTTGTAAGCAATACAGCAAGAAATAAAAAAAATGATGTGAACCATGAAAACTAGAAAATAGATGTTGGAGAAAATTTGTTGTGTCATATTCATAGACATAGGAACACATATGTGTTATCTCCTCAATAAGCATAGATTAGTCATGGTATCTAGTTGATTGAACTCATTTTCTCTCTGTTTTCCCGTCTCTCCCTCAGTCCCGATTTTAGCAGCAGGTGCGAGCGAGCATATTGCAAATGAAGAAAGGAGGAGGAGCGGCCCTAAGAAAGGAATTGAATGACATCTACTACTTGGAGGCACACCCCGAGGTATGTCAATTCTTCAAAAATTCCGGCTGCTATATCTTTTGCAAAAAGCTACAAAGCTCTCATCAACAGGTGGCCGAAGCATTTGCCCTCACATTTGACAGAAATAGGGCGGTAATAGGCAAGGAAGAATTCCAGGTGAACGAGGCCCTTATAGCCCAAGTGACAGAACTTCCAACAACCGGAGACAACTGGTTTAAGACCACTGTCAAAAAGGATTTCGAATTTCAATCCTATCTGAAACTGGAGCATAAGAACCTAGTATGGAAGAAAGACATTCCTATGTCGTATCTGGAGGATAAATGGTAGCTTTTATTGAAGTCCATTCTGGTTTATATAACCTGTGAAGGCAGGTATAACAGGGTGTTGATTTACCATTTTAGATTACTGGATCACTTCACTGGCAAGAGCCCCTTAAATCTCCCTTTCTACCTCCACAAGAGCCTGACCAAAATGACACATCAAGTCAAATCCCAACCAACCAAAATTGCAGGTAGGTTGTACCACCATAGTTTGATCAAACTCTTAGTCTTTGAGTTGTTGTAGAGGAAAAGCATGAACTGGGCTTTCTTCCTATTCTGGAGTGGGTTCGAGACAGAATTGCGACCGGAAGATGGAAAGAAATTTTCCACCCCTAGAAGTGGGAAAAGAAAGAGGAGGGCTATCTCCCCAATCACAACTGACCTCCTTCCCTCAGCCCCCAAAGTGAAGACATCCAAAAGGAAATTAGCATTCAAAGATAAGACTGAGGACGAGGGAGCTGTTTCAGAAGAGACCCCTTCAAAGAATGCCAACCTTTTAAACCTCCCTTACATCGATTCTGAGGAGGATGAATTGCAGGAAGCCGGAGCAGGAAATGAGGAGGCGGCGACAGAACAGGATCTCCAGGAAGCAGCTTCATCTGTGATGGAACAGGAGACCACCTATGTTAATTTGCCTTCTCCTACACCTGTGGAAGAGCAGGGATTCGAATGTGAAAACTTACCCTCCCCTACACCTGCAGAGGAACAAGGTCAGCAGGTAGCCGAAGAATTAATCCATAAAGAAAAGAGTTCTACCTCACAGAAAATCAATCGACTCCTCCAGCAGGCGTATGAACGTGAGATACTCCAAAGAGTCATCAAGGAGAAGAATGAGAGGCTGACCGAAAGATATAATGAGTTGTATGTTTCTTTTCAGGGGTTGACCAGGAAACATGGCAAAATGAGAGGAAGAAACATTAGGATGATAAGAGAAAACATCAGGCTGAGGAGGAAGGTCAAGTCTTTGGAGGGTAAGGAAAAAACTCAGAGTCCCCAGCCCAAGGTACATTCAGACCTGGACACCTTAGCAGCAGCTACAATCAACTTTGCAGACCCTCTAGTTTTGGCCCAGGAGAAAGAGAAATCCAGGTAGCAAGGGACAGAAACACAGTTTTGTAAACTTTTTGCAGGCTGGATCATCCACCATTTTCAGCAGCTTGGGAAAACATAGGAGTTGTTCATTAGCTTCCGAATCCTGATTTGGCGGTTTACGACATACAAGCATAACCCTCCTAGTTATCAAAAAGAGAGAAAGGTTCTCAGCGCCTTAAAGCGATTCGGTGGTTTAGGCGAAGCGTTAATCTAATTCATTAACCACCGAATACCTAGCTTTCGGTTGCTCATCACCTTCGAGCCCAGTTTTGTTAGCTACCAGAAACACAGAAAACACAAAGGTCTCTCTTTGGGCATCAAACCCCTTTTTTTTGTTGGTACGAGCATCTTAAAGGCATTTTCCAGGGGATTGATAAACGTTCAAGTGCATCATTATCACCTCTGGTCCCAGACTGAGGGTGCCAACAAGATTAATAGTGGAATATTCCTGTCTATTTTTAGAAAAGGATGTCTACAGGTTTTTGCAGACATCAGTTTCAAACTCGTCCTCCAGCCCCCAGAGGCTCGTTTCAGCTGTCAAGCGTAGGTGTATCAGCAAGGATCAATTATTTTGATCATAACACACTGTCACATCTTTCATTAACTATTCTTAGTTGTTATTTTAGTAGATTCGATCCATCTTTTTGGGATCTGAAAAATTTTGTAATGGCTATAAAGCCCAGAACTGAAGTGGAACGAGGGTTCGATTTTGGAGGAACTTTGCTTAAATTTGTATTATCAGACTTCTGGTTACATATCACTTGTATAAGCTTCTTTTTCCATATGTGTGTTTAGTTTCCATTCTTATATCTTTTATACTTGCAGTGAAATGTCTATTTCCTGAGTTTTCATTTGTCTATGCTAGATAGCTGTAATCATATCTTTGTATTAAGAACAGGATATTCAGTGCCCTTTTGCTTGTCGTGATTTTCCATTTATATATATATATATATATATATATGTTGTATGTATGAGTTTTCTAGCACGATAAGAGTTCTTTGTCTATCTTTTACAAACTTCCTGAACACCAGTGGCTAAAGCCTTGTCTATTTGAATGTATCCCTGTATGTTTTGAGCGTATGAGTTTTGATCTCAGTCATCCAACTTGATCCACATTTACCCCATCCTTCAAGATAAGTTCAATTTACCAGGCTCTTCCGAGTGCAACCTAGGAAGACTCCTGGAGAGATAACATTTTGGCGTCATTGCTGGGGAAAGATTATTGAAGCAGCAGCTTCCCTGGGAGACGACATAGTTCCAGCTTTGATGATAGACAAAGCCTAGAAATTATCTCGGTTGTAATCATCTATCTGGAGACTCCATTGGAACAAAGTGGCTTCGAGAATACCAAGTACCAGATCAAATCCTCAAAGGCCACTAGTGACACCTGTTTCAGATCCTGAACAGATTATAAGGAGAGGAAGGAATACGCAAAGGCATATTTCCAAGTCCACAAGGGGAACTACATCAGGCACTACCAGAGGTATTTCTTCTTTCTCATCAAATGAAACTCCTTTTGAATCTCCATTCCCTGAAGCAGCTGGTTCACAAGAAACTATAAGTAGATCAGAAGACTTATGGGCTCAAGTATCCTCATCCATTTCTGCTACCCAAGTCCCTAGTCCTGAATCTGCTACGCGAGTTGACCTAGGAAAAGAAATCCTAGAATCCATCAAAGAAGAAGGTTGTTCCTCCTACCTGCAGCCCTTACCGACTTAACTAGAAGAGAAGTACCCTTTTGTCTACACCAATGTACTTGCCAGTGAAAATATTTTCCAGGACCTTTTGGACAAGCGTGAAGAGAGGTTGTCCTTGCTACTTGCATAGTCCAATAAGAGAACTGATTGTCCAGAACAACCATCGATTTGTTTCACCCCAATTTTTGGTGACTCCACTAAATTAGAACCCCCATTTTCATCTTTGCCTATACCTCCTCAACTATCGTCCACACCCCAAATACCTTCTGCCACCCTTTCATTAGCCACACCCACTATGGCTATCCCTCTGACCAAAATGGAAAAGATCCTCATTTCCAGGTATGCCCCTCTAAATTTTCCTAATCCCCTTGTTTCTATGCCTACCAGATATTACCAAAAATATATGCCAAAGTTCACTGGGGAGGGGGATTTTACAACCGAAGAGCACTTGGAGGCATTCTATAGCTATGCTGAAAACATAAATATCGAGCACGAAGATGTATGGACTAGGGTGTTTGTGCAAATTTTAGATGGTCAGGCCAGAAAATGGTTCAAAGAATTACCTGTTGGGTCAATAAATGATATCAAATCCCTAGATGAACTGCTTTTGAAGCATTGGGGGGAAAGAAGAGACCACCTTTATTACCTCACAGAATTTGATAATTTGAAGAGAGAAAGTGGCGAGTCTGTGTCAACTTTCACCAAGAGGTTTAATAAAATGTTTAGCAAAATCCCTGCAGAGATCAAACCCATAGATACCTCAGCCAGGATTACCTATGCAAATGCTTTCGATCCTGAGTTTTGTCTTCATCTCTGAGAAAGAAGATCTGCCTCTTTATTGCTCATGCAAGATGATACACTCGAAGTTGATTCAAATATGGTTGCATCTAATATCCTCAAAGGGAAAATCGACAAGAAAAGGCAGACCCCAGATTCCTCCTCCTCGTCAGGAACTAACTTGGAAAAAATGGCTAAAATGCTGGACAGCCTAACCTCCAAAATGTCCAAACTGAAATTGCAAGGCCAGACACCTGCAAGAAGTAAAGGACCGAATGAGTTTGTTCCCAGGAACACCAATGCTTCCCCTTATAGAAGAAATGGCCCACAAGCTCAGATCCTCCAGAGAGATAGGAATCTAGTTGAGGAACAAAGGATCAGAGCCCCTTTCCAGCATGCGTTATTAGAAGAAGAACGGGAACTTATCTAGGGAGGAGCAGAAGAAGAAGACAATGTCAACTGCATGGAGGATAAGGTTGACCCCGCCTTCCTAACACAATCTGATTATGAGGAAGCCCTCATGAATGAACAAATCACCGAGGAATCACCGTATCAGGCTGACGATCAAAGGAGCTATGATTTGAGGTCCAGGACTGTTGCTAAGAAACCTTTAACCCTTGCTCCTAGGAAGAAGAATCCTACCCCCACGAAGCAACCTGCTGCTCTTGCAAAACAGTCTGTCACTCTTTCAAAACAGCAGCCTTCCGCTCCTGCAAAACAGCAGCAAAGACTATCTCAGCCAGCTATCCCAAATCCTATCCAACTTACAGCTCCATCTCAAGAGACAAAAATCCCTGACAAGTTGCCCTACTCCTTCAATCATGAAACTGAGATTCATAAAATAAAAATCCCTTTTCCACTAATTGAGCTAATGAAAAACGATTCCTTCAAGTCATCTATACTAAAATCCCTCTAGCCAAAAGCACCCATAGATGCTGACTTTGTGAATTTACAAGACGATAAGCCCACAGTAACCCTAGGTCCCATGGTTGAACAAAAGGATGGGTCCTGCCCACCTTTTTACATGTCCTTAAACATCCATGACAAAATTCTTCACAATTGCTTACTTGACTCAGGAGCCTCTCACAACCTCATGCCTAAAGATGTGATGGACGAACTTGGGTTTAGCATCAAAAAACCCTACCACGATCTCTTCTCTTTTGATTTCTTAAAAGTTAGATGCCTCGGCCTCATAAAGGATCTTGTCATAAACCTGACTCAACTACCTTCAAAAAGCATGGTAATGGATGTAGTGGTTTCTGACATCCCACCGAATTTTGGTATCCTCTTGTCCCGATCATGGAGTAAACGGCTAGGGGGTTCCCTACAGATGGATCTAACTTATGCTACCATTCCTATGTTTGGGGGTGAAACTAAAAGGCTCTACAGGGAAAACCGGCTGGCGTATATCATCAGCAATGAGAAGAATTCTGTAAATCACCCTATTTATGCAGTGGATACAGATTTTGGAGCATGTATCCTTCAAATAGATGACGATCAGTCAGCCCCTCTACAACTCACAAAGCTTGCTAGTCAGCAACCGGAGGAAGTAACCACTACTATGTGGAGCATGTTTTTTGACGATGCCAGTACCCAGGCTTCGACAGGTGCAGGTGTAGTCTTGATCTCTCCTCTAAAGGACGTCACTCATTTGTCTTATAAACTGGAGTTCAAAACTATGAACAATATAGCAGAGTACGAGGCTTTGCTATTGGGATTCAAGGCTTCCAAAGAGATGGGAATCATGTGCCTGAAAATATTTGGAGATGCGGAGCTCATCATACAGCAAGTGAACAGAAATTATCAGGCAAAGAACGTCAGACTGAAGTCATATAGAGATGAGGTATGGAAACTCAGATATTCTTTCATGTTTTTTGAGATTTCCTATATCCCACGAGCCATGAACCACCTGGATGATTCCCTTGCTGTCTCTGCTAGCACGTTCATCCCTCCCATGCCTCCCAAGTTGAATTATGATATCCAAGTCAGGCATAGGCCATCCCTACCCGATAATGTCAAATTTTGGAAAGTTTTTGAGAATGATGATGAGCCTAGTAGATTTCTCCAGGTTGTTGACGAATTTTCTAATATGCATATTGACCAAGAAAACTTGAATATAGAAGAATCTCAGAGATCTAAATTGAAAGGGAAAATAGGCCAACATGTCATTGTTCAATTGCCAGGAAATCATATACCTAGGGGCCTAGTACCTCTCGAAAGGCTGTTTGACCATAATGACATCCCCTTTAAACATGTGAATAAGGAAGAAGACCCAGTTGTCCATGAACATAATATAGGCAGCCAGGATCACCCTAAATTCATAAATCTGTCCACCGAGTTGACAGCTGATCAGAGGTCAGGTTACTGCAGCATGGTAAAGGATTTTGCAGATGTGTTGGCTTGGGAATATAGTGACCTAAAAAATTATGATGAAGACACCATTCAGCATAGAATTCCATTAGAAAAGGGCACAACCCCGTTTAAACAGAAGCTAAGGCCTATCAACCCTCTCATGTTACCTGTGATCGAGAGGGAAATAAAAAATCTTCTTGATGCTAAGATCATAATCCCGCTATCGTATTCTAAATGGGTCGCAAATTTGGTGATAGTAAGGAAGAAGAATGGTGAAGTCAGGTTATGTGTCGATTTCAGGAACCTAAACAAAGGCTCCCAAAAAGATAACTACCCTCTGCCCAAGATGGAGCACTTACTGCAGAGAGTGTCAGGAGCTAGGGTAATGTCATTTCTAGATGGCTTCTCGGGCTATAATCAAATTTCTGTACACCTCGATGATCAGGAGATGACAACCTTTACCACTCCCTGGGGTACCTTCATGTATGCCAAGATTCCATTTGGACTGATGAATGTCGGGGCCACTTTTCAGAGGGCCAATGATATAGCATTTGTGGGGATTAAGGATAACTTTTCCCTCATATACCTCGATGATATCACATTATACTCGAACAGTCACGAAGAACATTTGCAACACCTCAGGGAGGTCTTCCTGAAATGCAGACAATTTGGAATTTCTTTGAATCCTAAGAAGTCACAGTTTGCTCTTGGGGAGGGAAAGCTCCCGGGCCACATAGTTTCAACACAGGGAGTAAGGATTGATTCGGTTCGAGTTGAAGCGATTCAGAAGGTATCTGTTATCACCTAAACTGTACTGACCCCTGTGGATGTATCCATTAATGGATGGAAATAGGAAAGGGAAAATCAAAAGGTGCAACCACGATCACCTCGACCTCCAATGGATGGTTGTCATGCCAGTCGAGGCAGCCTTCGCTTTATGTTATCTAGCCCAGACAACAAAGGGGGAGACCCGATCTACTCCCGACATGAGAGATCAAAACTAAGACACCAAATCAAGTTAATTCTAAGTAAAGTAAGGTGTATGGTTTATCCTAGACCTTAGGATGAAGTCACAAGACAAGTGAGGGGTTCAATGAGTATAGCTTTGGTTCATTGTTGATGTGAGAGTGACTTATAAAGTTTAAAGATAAGATCCAGGATTATAGTACTAGTCAATGTGAGAAAATCCACTGCCTTGGGAACCGTGTCCAATGCAGGGTAGTTTAAGGGTTGAATTGGGGCTAACTAGTACAAGTGACAAGCTTGATCATGAAGTATGATGACATCAAAGGGTTTAATCCACCACACAAGGGTCAAACCACAAGTTAATCCAACAATCTAGGAAAGTTGCATTGACTTGGAGAGAGACCAGTGCCTTGGGAATTGGGATAATGGATTCAAAGTGATGTTAACTTGTGGTTTATGGATCCTATTGCATGAGACAAGTGGGAAATTAAAGTCTTGATGGATGAATAGGTCTAGATCTAGAGATTCAAGGTTTGACTTAAGTGGACCACAATCCCTTAAAACAAGGAATGCTATCCCCAAGGCAATATTTGATGAAGTGACAAACTAGACCTAGGTTTTGAATTATGCCCGTTCCAAATCCACTAAAATCTCATGTACCCATGTCCTAGAAGTGGACCAACTTCAATCTCCAAGGTGGTGCGACTTTACCCAAGGAGGCTAAAAAGTGGGATAAATGGATCAAGACAAGTCCAATGGCATCCAAACTTGAGATCCAAGTAGGTTGATCAAGTGAGAGTATGGATCTACAATTTCAAGGCAATCCAATGGCTGGATCTTGCTAGATCTAAGTTTGAAGATACCAAGTGGTCCAAAATGGGGATTAAATCCCTTAAAATGTGGAATAGGGCCCACAAGGTAGAAATCAGAAAAGTGACAATGTAGGGGTAGGTTTTAGGATGTGTATATTACGAATCAAGCAAAATCTCACTACCCATCAACTGGATCTAGGATAACTCACCTTCCCCAAGGAGTGCGACCTCACTTGGAGAGGCTAAGTTGGCTTGGGAAGGGGGTCAAATGGAGGCCAATCCTCACCAAACTATAGATCCAAGATGTCGTGGATACTATAGAGGTGGGTTTTCAATATTATACCCAACAACCCACTAGATCTTAGTAGATCTAAGAAAATGTAACAATGAGGGTTTGAAATAATAAGGGTTTTATCAATTTATGAGCTATGTCAATGGATTGGATCAAGATAAGAGAAACAAACCTGTGGATCTTACATGGGTAACCTTGTAGATGCCTTGATGATGATGATCTATGCAAACCCAATCAATTTAAGAAGCTTTGAGGTAGTTTTCTATGAAATCGATTTAGCCCAAGAAGCCAATGCGCCCTCTCTCCTGCACAACAAACGTCAACAATATCAGATTTGATGCAATCAAGAGATAAGACTAATGTCACAAGAGAAGTAACAGAAAGATAACATAGATCACAATGATACTAATGATAACCCCCTGATACAAGCAAATGCCAAGAAAGTCGATTTGAAGAAGCCTTGCAAAATCGCCCTTGTTGAAGTCGCCCTCCTGTAGACAAGACAATGATTTCCAAAAGAGATAGATCTTACCACAAATTCCAAAAGCTAGGTTGCAATATACTTTCCAATCACCATCTAAGAACACCAGATGCAAAGGAGACCACAAGAATTTCCACAAGAAAGTTTTTCTATACCAATAATCCAATAGCCAAAGACCCCCTACAATGAGAAGCTCTCTCCTTTAAATAGGAAGGAGAGGCATCAAAATCCTAACCACTTTTTGAATGAGTGGCTAAGATTAAAAGATACAAATGTCTAATCAATGGTTGAGATGAGCTCAACAATAAAATACATGGATCACTCATAAAATATAACATAAGTGGACAAAATCACCCTAGAAGAGGGGAATCCCACCAAATCATGATGACAAAATATAATAAGAAGCTTATGGTGGGTCCAAGGGGTAATTTTAGCCACCCTTGGTCAATCCCCATAGCACAATAATAATAAAATAGTCATCAATATACCAAATTGTGCCTCTATGGACAAATCGTAGGCCTCAAAAGACCTCAGAAATCATCAGAAAGTGCCATAAGTGATGGATGCGGGTCCCGATGAAGCTGAAATTGTTGGAGGAGGTGTGGAAGACATCAATCCATCATCACTGATAATCCCATGCCAAGACATTGCCTCAGTAGCCCAAATCGAATTCCTCAATAGCCATTTCTACCAATCCTGAAATGCCTCGGGAATCGTGAAACTGCCCAAAACTGCCTCCTAGAGTGCCTGCACTGTTAAGGTGAGGGAACCAGTGTGTCCGGGAGGGGGGTAATATGGTAAAAACAAGTGGCTAGACCACCCCCTCCAAGCACAGCACCCTAGGTCAACCAGATAAAAATCCTCTCTGCTCTGACAGGGTCTCTCATAGACCAAAACTGCACTGGGTTAGCCTACTGAGGCTCAATCATCACTGTAAGTGCCCGGAACCGAAAACAGACTGCCTCATTGGACTCAAAAGGTCCAAATCCATCCAATATGTGTACTCATACACCATATGAGTCTCTGCATGATCATAAAATATGTCCAATATACCGAAACAGGTGAAATAATAATAAGTTGTAAATGATCAAATAATGTTGTAAACCATGAGTCATCATCATAACCCTATATCTGCTGCATAGGATCATCATGTACATGTACATAGACCATATATCATCTATCCATATCATCACAAGGTCCAACCATCTCATGTCCTATGGTTGACCTTGGTCAAACTAGGTTTGACCAAGTCAACATGACCAAATATAACTCAGACCATCATCAGAAGCTGCTGCAAAGTGTCAAAGGTTAATGCATGCTCTATAACTTATTCAAATAACAATTATAACACAAAGTAATCATTACTGGCGATCTAAATCCAAATATATAATGTCATTAATTATTATTATTACTCAGACTAGACTTTCAATATCATATTCACTTCATAGTTGTGATCAATTTGCTAGTGAAGGGTGAAGGCTAAAATAATTTTCTAGGCTAAGGGATGACTTGACTGACATAACTTTGTGACACTTTGGCAAAGGGAAAGGGAATACACACCATAGTATATATTGAATGAGCAACAACACAGGGAATGGCGGTGTCTCACAAATGGATGAGTTGTTCAAAGAGGGTTTATTCACCTTTAACAAATGCGCACAATCCATAATACAAATGAGGCCAGCAATAATTTAGATATAGCATTTAAGTTCCATTTCTTTTTGGGCCTGAAGTTTCCATAGCCTTGATCTATGTGTGTTTATAAACACATTGCATATATTTACATTTATTTTAGGCTTTTTGCTGTAGGTGTGTTTTTAAGGCACTTGTTTACCTGAGCACTTCTAGGTGTGTCACAGACAGCTTGTTTACCTAGGTATTTACATTTCCAAAAGATATAACGTTTTATTTTCATGGCCATTTTCATTTGGCATGCCTTTCATTCATGTGTGTTGAAAAACAAATTGCATGAACGAGCTTTTCATACAAGATATAGCATTTCATTTTTCCAGATTTTGTATTCATGGCAGCACTAAAAGTTTCAAGGTTAGCCAACACAACTTTAGTGACTAGGGGGAATTCACAAGGAACTCCAACTCACCATAGGTAATTTTTGTCACCAACTCAAAGCCGAGACACAATAAACAGGGAAGCTCATCCAATATAGAGGCTACAGTGGGGAAAAGATCCTCCATGTCACTAGTCAAGTAGCAAGTCAGGGTGATAAACTAAAAGCTAGGCAATGGATGGATGAAGACAATGAATAATGGAGCCAACACTAGCAAGCCAAGGTATGGTGGAATGATCACCTCTATTCTCCCTAAGGAGGGTAAAACCAATGAGTATGAATAGTGAACTTCTAAGTCTGATTAGGGACAATATAATATATATAATAAGATCAACCAGGTCCACATATCTATATGATCGTCGGATCATGACACTAAGTGCTAAGACATGCTATAAGAATAAGTATAAAAGCAATATAACCATAACACTATGATATACCTGCTGAGTCATATACTTGAATGCTCATCATCTGAACCATCATCTGTCCTCTGAAATTGCTACTGCAACTCTGGGCACTACTGACTGCTCTGTACAAACGGTATAATGGCTACATCGATCATCTCTCTGAGTGTCTTGAGACTCAGTCATGGCATGGGGAATATATACTGTTGTCCAAATCTGATAGTGATCCAATATAGATGCTCATCTCAGCATCTCAATGTAAGGGAACTGGCTAAATAGTGTAATGGAATCTGACAAAAAATGTATGGTAGCCCGACTACTATATATGTGATAACAGTATCTATACTGAGGTCGAAAAAGGATATCCAGTCTTTCCTCGGTAAGATAAATTTCTTCAGGAGGTTTATTCCAAATTTTTCTAAGCTGGTAAAGCACATAACCTCCATGCTAAAAAAGGGAGCTGAAACCAAATGGACAGAAAATGCGAGACATTCTTTCGAAGCCATCAAGCAGGCCATCATGGAGGCTCCCACTCTGATTAGTCCAGATTACACTAAGGTGTTCTATATTTTCTCTTTTTCTTCCCATGATACAGTGGCAACAGTCTTACTGCAGAAAGATGATGAAGGGCTTGATCATCCAATTTCCTTCTTCAGCAAAACATTGAGGGATGCCGAGCTGAAGTACGATCCCATAGATAAACAGGCCTATGCTCTGATTAAATCATTAAAAGGATTCTGAATTTATATCCTACATGCAAACTTTATAGCCTATGTCCCTTCAGCTTCTATAAAGGATGTTTTAACTCAGCCTGACATTGATGGCAAAAGAGCCAAATGGATCGCTAAGCTGATCGAATTTGACATAGAAGTGAAGCCCGCCAGGTTAGTAAAAGGCCAAGGTCTGGCCAAGCTAATGGCTGAAGAGAATTGCAAACTATTAGACATTAATTTCATCGAAATAAATTCTGAAAATTCGCCAACAAAGGTAGCTACAGCAAAACAATGTGATAGCCAATAGGTGGCTGAAAATTTGCTCTCATGCGAGTGGTATTCAAGTATCATTCATTTCCTGCAAAATTTAGAAGTTCCCCCTGGACTTAGTACAACTCAGGCACGATCTCTCAAGCTCAAAGCTGTAAAATTTTGCATAAGTGATAAGCTGTTGTATTGGAAAGACCCTGTAGGAGTTCTGTTAAGGTGTTTGGACAAAGAAGAATCAGGTCAAGTCATGCATCACTTCCATTCAAGCATATGTGGGGGGCATCATTACTGGAAAACTACTACCCACGAGATTCTAAAGGCTGGGTACTATTGGCCTTGTCTATTCTCTGACGTGTACACTTTTGTGAAAACTTGTGACAAATGCCAAAGATTCACGGGAAAACAACAGCTGAAATCCCTCCCCTTAAAGCCTATTGTGGTTAATGGTCCTTTCCAACAATGGGGCCTTGACTTCATAGGGGAGATCAATCCTTCATCCAGTGGTCAACACAGATGGATCCTGGTAGCCACTGATTATTTCACCAAATGGATAGAGGCAATTCCCACCAGGAATGCTAACCATCAGGTTATCATCAAATTCCTATATGAAAACATCCTCACCAGATTTGGTTGCCCAAAAAGGCTAGTAACTGATAATGCACCTGCTTTCAAAGATAAAGAGTTAGTCCATATGTGCAAATCAACGGGCATTCAGTTAGTTCACCCCACTCCCTACTACCCTCAAGGCAATGGCCTCGCAAAGTCTTCCAATAAAAGCCTTGTCACGATCATCAAAAAACTATTGGAGGAAAATCAAAGGAGTTGGGATTCAAAGCTAAAATTTGCCCTCTGGGCTGACAAGGTGACAAATAAGAAATCTATAGGGACCTCTCCCTTCAGATTAGTTTATGGTACTGATTCCATTTTCCTAGTCTAGCTAATCCTGCCAGTGACTAAATTCATTCAGGAGGAACAAGATGAACCAAATGACATGGTGAGAAGAATGCTCGATTTGGTTGAATTACAGTAGACCAGAGAGCAATTAGTGGAAAGGTCAGAAGCTCATCAGGAAAAAATAAAAGGCACCTTTGACAAGAAGGCCAAGATGGACAGTTTTCAGGTGGGAGATTGGGTATTGAAATGGGATGCCCCCAGGTAAGACAAAGGAAAGCACGACAAGTTTGATTCTCTCTGGACAGGTCCTTACATAATAACTCAAGCAAATTAGAACAATACTTTCAAACTGCAAAGTCTGGAAGGTCAAGAGTTGTTTGGTGGCCTGGTCAATGGGCGTTTCCTGAAACTTTATTTCATCTGAGGTTTCACAGCCTAGTCACTGTAAATATCATTTTGTTTTCAATTTGTTTTTCTTGTTTACAAATAACTCCATTCCCAATGGAACACTAGAAGTTAGGGTTAGAGTCTTGTTTTTTTTAGGAAAGGCATTTGGTATGAGGTTCTTGGAACCTCGCTAGGAGGTTTCCATCCCCAAGCAGGAGCCAAATGTTATCTCCTCAATAAGCATAGATTAGTCATGGTATCTAGGTGATAGGAAGTCTTTACTTTTTCATTTTTCACATGTGTTTGAGTTTCAGTATGATAAGTTGAAGAGGGTAATGAAGTTTGAAATAACATTTTAAAGCTGGCTCTCCTTCCAAAAGGCAACTTTCAGGGTTTCGGTAGCTTAGGCGGGCCTGGCAGTGGTTCATTAGCTACCGAAAACCCTGTTTTCGACAGCTTACTATGTGAAAGACGAAACGCTTCAACTACCTAAAGGGAAAAATTACTGCGTGAGTCGTGGGGAAGTTTTCGGTGGCTTGGGCGAATACGATGGTGTTCATTAGCCACTGAAAGGTAGATATTTTCCGCAGTCCGCAGTTCAAGTTTGGGTCCTCCCATAGCTATCGAAAGCAAAGTCATTTTCGTAAACCATAGGGCCATTTCGGGGGTTTGGGCGAACACGATGGTGTTCATTAGCCATCGAAAAGGAAGATACTTTTTCGCAGCTTATCATCCAAAGGTTGGATTGTCTACAGCCACCGAAAGCAAAACATTGGTGAATATTGTTTTCTGATGGCATACGGGGTTAAAAGCAGATTATCGGCTGTCGAAAACAAGTTGGCATCAATCGGTGGACACGTCAAATCAGGGGTTTGATCATAATAAAGGGAATTCATCATGGCTTAGCCGCCGAAAGGGTCATTTCAACGAAAACACGATTCGCCCCAAGGTGAGGCTGGACGCCATCGCCATACCTCTGTCCAGATGGACCTCGTCTCCTTTATACATAGCAGCATTTCTAAAATTTCGTTCCTCCAATATAATCATGCTGCAGTAGCCATCATTACAGCCTCATGATTATCCACCTTTTCATACCCCTCAGAGTTAGTTCCCGAAAAGCCTCACCACCTTTCCGCTTTCACACTCACCGCGTCGATTGAACTCATTTTCTCTCTGTTTTCCCGTCTCTCCCTCAGTCCTGATTTTAGCAGCAGGGGCCAGCGCGCAGGTTGAAAATGATGAAAGGAGAAGGAGCGGCCCTGAGAAAGGAATTGAACGACATATGCTACTTGGAGGCACACCCCGAGGTATGTCAATTCTTCAAAAATGTCGGTAGGTTTTTGTAGACAGCAGTTTCAAACTTGTCCTCCAGCCCCCAAAGGCTCGTTTCAGCTGTCAAGCATAGTTGTATCAGCAAGGATCAGTTATTTTGATCATAACACACTGTCACATCTTTCATTAACTATTCTTAGTTGTTATTTTCAGTAGATTTGATCCATCTTTTTGGGATCTGAAAAAATTTGTAATGGCTATAAAGCCAGAACTGAAGTGGAACGAGAGTTCGATTTTGGAGGAAATTTGCTTAAATTTGTATTATCAGACTTCTAGTTACATATCACTTATATAAGCTTATTTTTCCATATGTGTGCTCAGTTTCCATTCTTATATCTTTTATACTTGCAGTGAAATGTCTATTTCCTAAGTTTTCATTTGTCTATGCTAGATAGCTATAATCCTATCTTCGTCTTGAGAACTGGATATTCAGTGCCCTTTTGCTTGTCGTGATTTGCCATTTATATATATATGTTGCATGTATGAGTTTGCTAGCACAATAAGAGTTCTTTGTCTATCTTTTACAAACTTCCTGAACACCAGTGGCTAAAGCCTTGTCTATTTGAATGTATCCCTGTATGTTTTGAGCATATGAGTTTTGATCTCAGTCATCCATCTTGATCCACATTTACCCCATCCTTCAAGATAAGTTCAAGTTACCAGGCTCTTCCGAGTGCAACCTAGGAAGTCTCCTGGAGAGATAACAGTATGCGTCAATAAAATGTGTGTGCAACTGCACGCACACGTTATTGACATGTGTGTGTTCTTGTGAGTGTGCACAACATTAAACATATAACGTTCAATAAATTTAATGTTCACGACATTAAATTTTTTACGTGAAACGAGTGCGCACATGCAATTAACGCGCATGCGTCATTGTTGATATTTTCTACTTGTGAGGAGATAGGGGGGCCATTAGAGGTGGATAGGTGGGGGGAGAGGTGGGGATAGGAAGCAGGGGTCAAGGGTGTAGGAGGGGCAAGAGTAGGGAGAAGGGAAGGGTAAGCAGTAGTAATAAGGGTAGGGGTTTAACAATGGGGGTTAGGGGTAGGGGTTAGCGGTATGGGTGCAGGAGAGGGGGGGTTAGTGGTGCAGGTAGTATGAGAAATAAATATATAGAGTGGGGTTGGTAGGGGTACGAGGGTGATGCATGGGGGATTAGGGGCTTATAAAGAGAGATAGATCGAGAGGGATCAAGGTAAGGTTGAGAGAGGAGGGGGGATTAGTGCTAGGGGAGGATATGGAGAGTTGGGGGGTTAGGAGAGATAGAAAGAAAGGGAGGTTAGGGATGCAGTAAAAGGGGGGTTAGGGAAGCAGTAAAAGGGGGGTTAGGGAAGCAGTAGAAGGGGGGCTAGGAGAGAAGTAGAAGGGGGATTAGTGGAAAGGGGGAGAAGGGATTTAGAGAGATAAAGAGTAAGGGTTAGGGGTTTAGAGATATATGTTGTTGTAAATGTAAATTTGAAAGATATTCTTTTGTATATTATTATTATATTATTATTGTACTTTTATTGTAATTTCGTCGGAGATGTTTTTCCTCCATTCAGGGATGTCATTATTGTATTTGGTCATGTCATAATATCAAGGTAAAACATTCATTGTAAGTCGAGGAAATAGTCCCCAAAAGGTTAAATGTAAAATGTATTTTTGAGTCTCCCTAGGAGAGTTCAGCCCAGTTAGTTAAGGAAGTCAGCCCCATTGGGGAATTAGTTCAATCACACATAAAGTATAAATAGGGAGGAACACTCCCTCATTTGTACATCACACTCACTCAATCAAGTTCGCTCCAAGGAGGGGAAATGACAAGTTAGTTGTAAAAGAAGAAGGAAGATGCAGAAGTCATCTTATCTTTGGGTTTTGTACCTTGGTTTGCTAATGCACTAGGTTACGAATCTATTATTGAAGAAGTTATGGGGTTTTCTCCTTTATGGTTTCCTCGAGGAGATTTCTTGTGTTCTTTTGTATTCTTGTGCTTGTCTATATTTCAGATTAAAGATCTAACATAATTGAATTAAAGTGAAAACATTAACATGGTATCAAATCCATTCTGAAAAGAAGGCACTATGCAACAGCGGAACGCTAGGGTTTCCAAATCCAAGGTCTTCTCTCCACAGATCATCCAGAAAAAGGGGCTAGGATAACTCACCTCTAGGATGCACATATTTTGGTGGAAGCAGAATTCAATTTGGAGAATTTTTATTTTTGACCCAATCACTAGTGCCGGGAGAAACGAGGGCATCAAATGTTTGGAGCTTCCATCCATCAATGTGAGAAAAGGAGTACATTGGACAAATTGCCTTGAGGAGTCACATCTTTCTATCTAAGAAGAAGTTCAAAATTCCAATTTTGAAAAATTAAGGTTTCTCTGTCAAAACCTAGGTTAGCTGGCTCCATAACCAGGTTGGGCATCTCAAATTGGTAAGATATAATTCCTTGCTATTTCCATTTGAGGTTATTATATCAAAATGACAAATCACACCAAGCTTGAGGATAATCTTGAAGGAGCTGATAACTTATGGGCGTGGAAGTATATAATTTCTTTAGTCCTATAAGAGACTAACTTGGACAAGTATGTCAATGAGGAGGTTCCAGAAGTAGAGGGAGAAGAGGCAAAGTCAAATCACAAGAAGATCATGATCAAGGCCAAAGGATTATTGCAGACTCCATCAAATATCATCTCATACCTCACGTATCATCCTTGAAGACTCCAAAGAAGATGCTTTAGGCTTTGACCAAGCTATATGAAGGAAAGAACATCAATCGGAAGGTGACTCTAAGGAACCAACTCAAGAATGTGAAGATTTAACACTCAGAAACTATTCAATTTGACTTCATAAGAGTCGCTCAGATCAAGGAACAACTTGAGGCAATTGAAGATAATGTTACAGAAGGAGATATTGTGATGAATACCTTGAATGATCTCCCAAGATCATGGGACTCATTCATTCAAGGAATATACGCTAGAAAGAAGCTAATCACATTTAGTATATTATGGGAAGAATGCACCCAAGCAGAAGCTCGACTAGTAGCAAGCGAAGAAAAGATGGGAGCTAATGATGACCAAGCCCTAACTGCTCATAATAAGAGGAATCAAAACAAGAAGGAGGACCACCATCACAAGATGTCTAAACGATCCCATAGGAATCATGGATTTAGAAGAGACCTCTCCAGAATTAAGTGCTTCACATGTGATGAGAAAGGACATTATTCAAGAAATTGTCCCAGGAACCAAGGATCCTCCAGGAGAATCAACAAGAAGAGGCATCATGTTCACACCGCTGAAGATGATGAACCAGTAAGGAAGAAAACCATAGAAGAAAGGGATGATTCTTCAAGTGATAAAGAATATGTTTTAATATCATCCCTGTTGGCTTATATCACTGTTCTAGAGGTTTCCAATATAGACCCAGGTTCTTGGCGGTTCGTGGAACCAACAAAACCACTTTTCACCGGCCCTTTCGGCAACAATCTGCAAGTAGACTGAAGTCTCACCCAAGGCAAAGGTATGGGGAACTGTGGAAACAGGAATTAGGTTTCCACAACTTTAGGATGAGTTGCTTGACACAGATTCAATAAACAGCACAGCGTAGAGCTTGCGCTGTGGTCTGACGACTACGCGACGATAGGTTGCATCCCAATCCTCACTTCTACAAGCTAAGATGCTTGCACAATTAGCACATCTACAGACAGCACAGTTAGAGCAAGACGCAATTAATAGGACAACGCAATTGACTTATACGCTTCCTGCACAGACTTGACTCCTACTGACAACTTTACTTAGTGTTTATCCCTTCGTCTATTGCCATGTATGATTAACCTTATAACCCATGTAAACAGATGAACACACAATACTGCGCACTTCTGGTGCTGCTGTCACATACCCGGATTTCCATGTTAGTAAATTTGATAAAATTTTAAAATTTTAATAAAACATGAAGTCTTTTCTGTAATGTACTTTATGAGATCTGCCACACTTAATTAACGAAAAGTCAATTAGTTAATTGAGAAGCTCCGAGGCTTAATCCTAAAATTTAATCTTTCTTATAATCGATACTCTTTAAATCCTGGGGGCTTAATCAACCTTTCCAACATTCTCGTTGTTATAAAATTTGTTGTGTACAATTTCTTTTATTTCAAATGAAACCATTAAATGTAAGCAAATTCATGACAATTGAATTTAATACTGAGTTATACACAACTGAATAAAACAACCTATTTATTTTCGACACAATGATTTGTAATTTAAGTAATGCCATCTTTTGCGGATCATTTCCATGAAAATTAATGATAACTCCCATAAAACCAAACACGAAATGTATCTATAATTCAATATTAAGTAATCACATTTGTATTCTATCAACTCATACTTATATGTGCACCTAGCCGACAAAACCTTGTAAATTTTTATGCAATTTAAATCACATAAGGTTACAAGAAAAGTTGATCATCCTAAATTAATTTAAAATACCATAAATGCAAAACACACAAGGGACACATTGAATACCACCACAAAATATCAAGGGAATACACAAAAAATAACACCACATAGAGAGAGGCCATGTTTACCGTGGTTCACCCACTCCTTGGGCTACGTCCACAAAACTTTGTATCTTATTATTCCTCAGAATCAAGATTACATTCTGCAACATATTCGTTGCTATAAGTCCTCCACCAAATTCTAGTCTTATAATTGCAATAAATATCACAATCCTTTTCCCTAAACCTCCTTTTTACCTTGTATTGAAATTCCATTTCAAAAGCAAAAGACTAAAAAGTTTTCTCTCAAAATATATAAAGTTTATACTTTTACTAAATCATTTAACAAAGGGAAACATCCTTTTTCTTTATGCAATGGATTCCTTTTTTTTTTTTTAAAGTTAAATGGTTAAATAATATATAATGAATCCTCTAAAACATAAATCATGGTTTATACTTTATATCTAAAACACTACACTTTTCCAGGCCGTACTATAAAAGGCACTAAAATATAGAGACCATACTATTTAAGACCATAACTCTAATGGAATAAAAACAAAGGGGTTCAAACTTGTAGGAGTGGTCATATTCCTTCCAATGCTGAGTTTAACAAAATATATATATAATTAGAGAAGTTATGTCTTTGATAACTTCAGGTACTATTAAATCTCCCCAGTAGTTGAATACAATCTCCTTAAAAATAGGGATGAATGCATAACCCCTTCTTTGCCTTTGATTAGGAATATTTCCTTCTTCCAAGTGGCATCCCAAAGGGTTCCACTTGCAAAAAACTTATAACCGCCAACACCCAAGATTGTAACAAATGGACAACTAACCAACCGTGGAGAAAATGTGGAGGTCGTGCTTGATCCCTTAAATTGCGAAGGCTCGACTCCCATTAGGAGCACGTTGTCTTTTATTAAAAGTTTGTCATGCTCCCAGAAATATATTTGGTTGTGAGTTTTCTTAACTTAAGGCTAACTCATATATATATAAAGGAGAACAATGTTTGTCAACTCCCTTCATTATACAAGGAGGAACACTTACCTTTTATTCAATGTAATTCTCACTTTGTATCATAATGTAGTTCGTGTACCCTTTTGTTAATTTTGTTTTCTCTTTTATTAATATATATAATATATATACATAAATACTTTTCATGTGGCCACTCTTGTTTATCTTTCATATAAAATATAAATATGTATTACATGAATCATTCTCTTCTTTTAATGAGGTAGATTAGTCATCTTCAACCATCCCTCATTAGTTAAAGACACTGCACTTCTTTCCACTATACGTGTATGTTTTGAACTACTAATAACTATAATCAATTCCACTAACTTAAATAGGTGGCATATAACATCCAAAGGATTTAATTCCAAAACAATTTACTTAAATAAGAACCATATTCTTTTCATCTCTTATGATTGTTACTATAACACTAAAATATAAACTCTTTAATAGTATTCTTCTTGGAATTAAATACCATAGTTAAAGTGTTTAGCTAGCATTTATAATACTTTCATATTTGATATTTAGAAAGTCTTATATATATTAGACTTTGCTAGGTCCACTCCACCCCGTACAAGGTTAATATCTAAGTCTATTCATTGTTTATAAACACATACATTATTTAAAATAATGGCTTATATGCATATTTAAAATCTTTAGTATGTAAATTGTATTTAATATTACAAATAAATCCATTTTATACAAATAAATATTTTACAAAGGTAACTTCACCCTTTATTAAATTAGTTTCATATATATAATTAATGTGGTCTCAATATATATCACTATATATATAGTGCTTTATAATTAAATATGATATGCATTAGCATAATTACCATACTTGAAAATATTAAATGTATATATATAGAATGTCTACTATTTAAGATTTTTATATAAGTAATTATTTACAAAATCTTAAAGTTTTTAAATATGTTGATGACTATTCCTTGCCATTAGTCCATCTACTTTTTATATATAGGTATACAAACAAATATAACTATATATATAATTTCCACTTAGTGATTGATGTTAGACTCTTCTTAGATGAGTTCTTAAAAGTATCAAAATTCTAGGATGTTTCTCTACTATAATAAATGTATGAATACTTTATGTAATATAATTTGAGTTATCATTTAATTTAGCTTGCGATGAATAACTATTCTTTTATGACGATGATGCTTAAAGTTCTAAGGTCAATTGAAACACACTTTTAGTCTTCGTTTAAGTGTTCGTGGCACTTACGTGATACCTATCACTTATTTGTTATATTTAAGTGCCTATCTTACTTATCACCATTTTTCTCTCTACAGTGATTTTAGTTGTCGTTGTTAGGTTGTGTGATCATTTCTCTTCTTTAGTCTACTAGGTCTAATACACCACTTATAAGCATAACACTAGTTTCAAGGTCCATTGGTGGGGCCTTGGCCTTGAGCTCCTCACCATGACCATTTACAAAATTCATAATTACATTTACAATAATAATAATAATAGGTCAATTTGGAGGGATGTTACAGCTGCGCATTCAGAGCATTACACAACTCAAGCTCCAGCCACGTATGTGATTATTCAACAAACTGATACTTTCACAGAATTAGAATACTGCCCATTCAACAATCATCCATACATGTAATACTTAACACATTATTCCCATCTTTCTCCTATGGCGAATACATATAAAAGCATTAACATAACAACTGATAAATGGTTATCTTGGCATTCATAGTAAGCAAATAAGCAAATGCAAACACATAATCAATCACACTACACAGGATTTAACGTGGTTCACCCCTAGGATGGGAGCTACGTCCACAAGAACTGTTGTTATATTCATCTTTGGGAAGGGTACAATAGTTCTTTGTCTGCACACTCAGCTGCAGACTCTCTTCTCTCTCAATAGGCCTCTACACACAGAGCTTGTAGAGCCTTTACAAAATTGTCCCTTACAGAATATTTCTCAATAACATTCAACAATAGAGAATCAACAACCATTTCCCTTAAAAAATATGCCTTATTTATATATCATGCCCATAGTTCATGTCTTTACAATGCATAGCAATAAACCCTAAGGTTCCCAAAATTGGTGCGGATACCCACAACCCTGCCTGTCACCGTTGACAACTTTCTCCCCTCACTTTGGCCTCCTTACTGGATCACTCGTGGCTCTGACGCCCTCCTGACAGCCGCAGCCATCAGCAAAACAGTTACAACTGCATCGTGGCCTATCACTTTCCACCCCTTTAGCCTGCTTGTCACCATCGACTTAGTGGCCTAGCTTCTCAACTGCTTGTCGCCACTCTCTTAGACAGGTCGCTTTTCAAGTCCTTCATTCTGCTTCTTATCCAAAACATGTCACTTACTCAGCTCGACCTTCTTCTACACTTCTTTACCAAAAGTAGCTGCTGTGCACCTGCACTGCTGCGTCAAAACTGCATCTGATCTTCGAGCTGCGCATTCCTCAAAATCGTGTCTTCTGACTTCACAGCCCAAAAGCTGGGCAGCTCCCCAAAAATGTATCCTTATCAAAATTGTGCCTACTTGGGCCACGCCCAACAGGCCCCTAACATTGACTCGTGGCTCATCCCGAGCCACTTCAGTCCAGCTGCTCCATTTGCGCTGCTTTTGAAATTCCTGAACAGGTGGTGAAGTCTTGAATAGTTGCACTCAACCTTACAACTACTTCCTTTACTTCTTTCTCATATCCCTTAGCCATGTTTAGCATTTCATCTGTGGCCAGCTCTTCAATTTGTTCCTTAACTCTGGCCTCTACTGCATGAAGGTCTTGCAACCTTAGTTCAATATCATCTGTCAAAGTAAGTGCTTCTTCCTGTAATGGTTGTAACCTCACAGAGATTTCAGCCTCCTTTTCCCTTAAAGCCTCGAGCTCCTTCCTGAGTACTTTGGTTTGCTCAAAGGCATGTCTCTTTTGTCAGACCGGCAAGTCCTTCATGGAAGCATCCATAGAGTCGACTTCCTGTTGCTTTCGATGTATGTCATCATGGATATTTTGCAGCTCTGGCTCGTCCTGCAATATGCTCCAACTGTTTGAAACATCATCTAACAGGATTTGGCATCGCGTGACTGCTACGCAGATGCCCTGCGTAGAGGCCCTCAATGCCTCTTCTCTAGCTTCTTGCGCCTTATCGACTGGCTGTCATGCTGCCAATTCGACGATTTATGCTTGATGGGAGGCTTCCATCTCTGTTATCTTCTCCACGTGGGAGATTTCCAATCCCCTCATTCGTTCCTGCAGACTATCAACGGCAGTACCAATCTGTAGGATAACCGCCTCAACTTCTGAATCTTCTTCAACTTCGGGGAGCTTCACATATATTGCTGACACTGCACCTTTTATCCTGTGTGCGCTGAAGCTCCCTTTCTTTCTGCTGACATTCTCCTTGTACTTTCTTGTAATTCTCTTCATATTGAAGGCACTGATTGTGCGAGACAATATCTCGCTCATGCATTTCATGGGATATTTGGGTGTGCAACTGGTGCAACCCTTCAGCTAGTAGCATAGCTACATTCAATTCCAGCTGCTTGAGCAGCCTCACCAATTCTGTCATCTCATCTGTTGGGAACATAATAGACCTTGACGCAATCTTGACAATCCGCATCCATGTTGTGAAGGCCGGTGACCTACGCATTGTCTCACTTGGCTCCCCCAAGTGGTCATCATGGTCCGTCTCCTTGGTCAAGTTACGATGAACTTGCTCCATCCATAAGACCAGACTTGTCAGTTTATTGATATTTTCCCTGACCTCTTCTTGCGCCAGTTCTTCCTTATCTTCTAAGTGCGCTGACACCCGCAATGCTATCTATTCATAATCATCATCATGAAGCATTGCGTCAAGCGGCTATCTGTTAGCTTTAGACTTCTTCTTTTGTGGCTTCTCCGGCGTATGGGTAGCTGATTTCTTCCTTTTCTCTCCTACCTACGTTGTAGGTGTCTGGATTGGTGTGCTATGGACCTTTGGGTTCTTATCTGTTTTGTCATCCTCCTCTTCTTCCGAAGACGTAGTGATAACACTCTCTGGTACATCCTCTTTCCATTCCTCAGGCCAGTCCTCAATGATCAACTCAACCATTGGTGCGCCGAGCTCATACTGGCTATCGAACCATTTCTCTATTGTCAGGCGTGGCTATATTTGGATACAGTGTGAGGTGGCCTTGAAAATTATCTTGGGCCGATACATATATGTCATCTCCTTTGTGATCCATAGGGTCTTCTCTATAACTGTGCATAACTGCTTAAAATATGTCCGAAACTATAGATCGTTAAGTCATTGCTTCTCTAGGCTTGTGGACGCCCACATGCTCGCGAAGCAGACTGCGCGGCAGTCATCTGCTGCTATCGGTAGGTCGTTCTGATGCACAGGTTCTTTCCAAGCTACGAACGCAATAAGTATTAGCAGCCAGCTAAAATAGAAGGATAACCCATTGTCCTGGGTATCCTCTATATCCAGCAAAAACTCATTGAGCAGAAATTTTTCCCAATTATACTCATGGTTGTCCATGGCTTTGGCTGCTAGGGCCACAACTAATGCGTTCACTTCCTTTGGCCTTTCCTTCCTCAGTAGCCTTCCTGCCAGCGATTGAATAGTGAACCGCAGGGGTTCAATTGTGATTGGGTTTATCTCGTATCCCTTGCTTCCTCACACCAATTTAAACTCTGCCTTTATCTTCACGGCTAGCTCCTAGTCGTCTTTCTTGCCGACGAACTCTGCGGCAGGGTCATCGCTCTTCTTACTCAACCCAGTAATCCTTGCTATAAGGTCGACAGTGATATTGACCTTGAAGTCCAACCAGATGTATCCTTGGTGCGTACAAGATAACAACGTACACACCACAGCTTTGCATTCTTTGTTGCAGTGAAAATGTGGGATTCTTAGCAGGTTGAGCAGATCAGATTGGGCCAATGGCAATGCCCAATCCATTGGAACAACCTCTGGATTTTTTTCGGTTGCACCCTCTTTGCTACACATGAACTTATCCAGCTTTAGGTGTGGGAATTTCTCTGCGTCCAATAGATCATGGTCAACAAACTTGCAAGTAGGGATTCTTCCAAGCAAATCCTCCTTTGTCCGGACGTGCTTCGACATCGGAGGCATTGGGATTTCATATTGCGCATTCTTCTCCAAGTACCTCTCTGGGGCATCACTTTTCCATGGACTGATATACTCAGGGATGAGCCATACAAGTGGTGGCGGGCTCCCTTGTGGAGTCGCCAACTTAGAAGCATCTGGTGCCTTTGATTTTTTTGGTGCGGCAGCCAGGTGCTTATCTTTCTTTGTTGCATCGGCTGGTTTGGCTTTGGGCTCTTGGATGAGCCACCCTGCTCTGGTGTTGTTTGCTTCGGCAACGTCTTCATTACTCTTCTTATACCAAAACATTTAAAAGTGCCAAGAATCTCTTCTAAGGTATGCTTTTCGGACATAAACTCAGCAAATACTCGTACTCTGGTTGCTAAGTGCTTACACTCTTCACAGTTAGTAAAATTTCAAACTCACAGTAACATGCATAAGGGAGAGTTGGCGAATATTTATAAAGCCACTACCCGACGGCTTGCCTTTGTCGAATACTTAGATATTAAATGTTGCATCCGTTTCAAAAATATCAGTTGGAACTGCACCTTGTGTGACATTCAATGTACTAGGAACGGCTAGACAAGGCATTAAGTGCTAGGTGTATTGGACGAGATCTCGCTGGCATCTCGATCTTTTTCTGCCGTAAAACATGTCAAATCAGATCAACTTTAAGGCTGAGGTGTAATGGTACTAGCAGTCGTATGATAGGCTAGCGGGAAATTAAATGTTCAGTCTGTTTCCCGAATCCCGTTACAATCTTAAACATTTCAGTTTTTATTACGGCTGAACGGATGGGATATTCCTTTAATGAGGGATTGTGTCAATGCCACCCATTTTTGAATAACGGCTTCACTAACCGGCCGACAGTTGTCATGGTCATCTACTTCCATCATAATGTGTTGGCTGCTCTGACAGTTTACTTTGGTAGCATCTCTTTCCCTCGTGTCTTCAACTGCGCAATTGCGCCACAGTTTATGCCTTTCGTCGCAGCTACACCTAGTCCATGGTCATCCTTTTCCTTCTGACTGACACAGCTATCTTTCCATCTTTGCAGTGCGCAGTACTCGGCTATGAATTTTGTACTTTCTCTGCTTCATTGGTCGGCGCAACTACCTTTCCATCATTGAACTGCATAGTTCTCTTTCTTTTTTCTTTTTTTTTTGCACAGTGGCACATCTTAACAGTGTTGCACAGTATATACATGTTCCTCATCATACATTGGTTACAAACTCTTTCCCCTTTCTAGTGCCCAATTTCAACTGTACTTGGCACTTAGAAAATTCCCTCTTTCTGATCATCACAGGTTCTGCGAAGCAGGACTATCCCAATATGATTTTAGCCTACTTCCATTGACTAATCCAGGTAAATTGTCTCCTGCTAATGTGGCTAACTGAGCTGCGCCACTGTTAGTAACATGCACAACAGTATATGGTCCAAGCCAATGCATTTTAAACTTCCCAGAAAACTTCATAAACTTGCTATCATACAGGAGGACTAGATCACCTACCTGAAAGGTTTTGTTTTTTATATGGCAATCATGCCATGCTTTTTCCCTTTTCTTCTGCACTGGTTTGTGAAATCCTGTGATGAAGCGATCCTCCTCTATCCCAACCAAGTGTAGAATCCTTTATTCCAGTTCCTCTTGATCTTCCATGCCTGTAAACGCAGCTATTCTCAAGCTGGGAACAATGTATTCCATCGGCATTATTGCTTCCTGTCCATAGGCCAGCCTAAAAGGTGTATGGCCAGTCAACTTCTTGCATGTGGTTCTGTATGCCCATAAAACAATAGGAATGTGCAGGTCCCAGTCATCCCGATTCACATTCCATACCTTGGTCAGCGAATTCTCCAGTACTTTATTGAATGCTTCAACAATTCCATTCTCCTGCGGATGATATGGCGTACTTTGCTGATGATGAATGCGGAATTCTTTTGTCAATGCCTCAATGGTTCGGTTCAAAAAGTGAGTGCCTTGATCACTCGTCAAAATATTTGGGCATCCAAACCTTGTAAGGATGTCTTCAAATATGAACTGCGCAGTAGTACTTGCACTACAATCCTTTACTTGTTTCGCTTATGCCCATCTGGTGAGGTAATCAATTGCAGTAATAATGTACCTTGCACCAGTTCTTTTTCCTGGTGGGTTTATAGGTCCCACAAAATCAATTGCCCATTTTTCAAATGCTTGTAACATCAGCTATGGATTCAATGGCATTTCGTCTCTTCTCAACGGCCTTCCTATCCTCTGACAGATGTCACAGCTCTGATAGTGCTCCTTCGCATCTTTGTGAATTGTAGGCGACCATAGCCCTGCCCTCAATATCTTCCTCGCAGTGGCTCTTCCTGTATAGTGACCTCCTGCTACTCCTGAATGTGCATCAGCTAGTATGACTGGTTTCTCATTCTCTAACCCACACCTGCGCAGTACTTCATCACAGTAATTCATCCAGTCCCAATTTATATAAATGACCTGCAATTATGGTGAAGTCTGCTGCTCGCACTACCAGCTGCTTCTTTTGCTACGTAGTGAACTCTATGGGTGCTAACCCAGTAGTTAAGAATTCTATGATGTCTTTATAATAATCATCAGCTATCTGGAGCAAACAACTGCGCATCAGGAAGATTGTCTTCAAGGTTTGTTGGCTCTTCTCCTAACTCGATCCTTGACAGATGATCAGGTCCCAAGTTCAATATGCCAGGTTTAACTATTATCTCAAATTCATACTCCTGAAAGAGTAACAACCATCAGCAGATTCGCCCCCCTAACACTGGCTTGTTGACTAGGTATTTCAGAGAAGAATGGTCAATGAACATAGAGAAGTGCGCACCCAGCAAGTAGTGCATGAACTTCTGCAACACGTAGACCATAGCTAGACCTTCTCTCTCAGTGGTGGTATAATTCATCTCTGCAGATGAGAGATTCCTGCTAAAAAATGCAATGGGATGGTCAATACCTCCATCTCCTGGTTGTGCTAAGACAACTCCCAATGCTATACATGATGCATCAACATGAACATGGAATGGCTTCTCTCAATTTGGAAAAACTAGGATCGGCGCAGTGACCATTTTCTCTTTCAAGGTGTCAAAACCTTGTTCACACTCTGCGTTCCAAATGAACGGCGCATCTTTCTTCAGCAGCTTCTCCATTGTTGCGGTTATCTATACATAACCCTTTATAAATTTACTGTAGTAACCCGTATGCCCCAATGTAGTGCGCAGCTGCTTGACAGAATTTGGTGTGGGCAAGTTTACAATGACTGTGATCTTAGCAGGGTCAACCATCAAGCCCTGCTTGCACACGATGTGTCCTAATAGAATTCCATAAGGTACACAAAAGATACACTTCTTCAAGTTTAATGACATTGGATGTTGTTTGCACTTTTACAGCATCAATCTGAGGTTGGCATAGTAGTCCTTCAGCAACCCGAAAAATTTCCAATCATCAAAATAAGCTTCTAAAAACTTATGCATGAATCCTTGAATGTTGTGACCACAAATCTGGAAAAGATGGCAGGTGCGTTCTTCAGACCAAATGGCATCACTGTGTACTAGAACGACCCCCATTCAGTGGCAAAAGTGGTCTTGTGTCTATCCACGGAATCAATTCTTATCTAATGATATCTCGAGAAGCCATAAGTAAAGGAATAGGCCTCATTTCCTCCAACATTATCAAGCACCTCATCAGTGAAAGGGGTAGGAAATGGGTCGTGCATTGAAGCATCGTTCAGCTTTCTGAGATCCACAAAAATCCTGATCTTGCCTTTTTCCTTCTTATCTTGGACAGCCATAGGGATTATCCACTCAGACTCTTCAACTGGCTCGATGATCCCTACATCGAGCATTTTATCCAGTTATTCCCTCACTCGCTCTTTGTATCGCAGGTTCAGTCTATAGGGCCTCTTGTTAGCGCGACGTCAGTCGACAGGGGTTCCACTTACTGTCGACACATACCGCAGACTTCCTGAGCACCGGCTCAGATAGGGTTTATCCTGCCCAGGAACACCTGCAAAGCAGATGAGGTCTCACCCGAGGTGTCCAGGAAGAGAATACGGAACCATGTTTATGCTGAATGAAGGAGGATGGTTGTGGCTATGATACTTAAACTTATTACAACACTAGAATAGAGATCTTTAAGCATTGAACATAGTATTAAAGCAATATTCAACCAAGACATTCATCATTGCAACAATAGTAATTGTAAAGAAAGTATCGCATCAAAGAAGCATGACATTATTTGTATAGTGCAACATCGCATTACCATAATTGAACAGATTAAACACAGAGATTGTACCAAAATAGCTTCATCATATTATCATTGTCGACCCAGATACAATGTCTCTGCAAAAACTAGATCTCCGCAATGACTCTTAACATCAAAACATACCTGGAAACATACAACCAACATCAGAGCTTCGCATAATATCTCCCGCATGATCATGATTTTTTCATCACTTACAATTCTTATCTATATATAGGCTTCTGCCTTACAACTCTTGTCCACTTTCTAACAAATTGTTAACCAACACTATGGACAAATGACTCAATATCTAACTGACTTATCCAAAAACCTGCATTTTGCGGTATAACTGTCTCAACAGTACATAATATGTGGTCCAAATGACCCAAAACCCGCAATCTGCAGTACAATTGACCCAAAATGCATAAAATAATATTCCACTCATCGCCTTTCGCGCCATCTTATGCCTTGTCACAGCATCGGAGATGCTGTGATAGCACTTCACCAAACCACCTGCCAACAGGCCCCCAACACAATCTTGTGGCTCACCCTTGAGCCACGTCAATTGGAGACGGTGTGCTCCGTCATTTTGACTTTGAAGTACTCATACGATTGTTCAACTGTCCACACCACCTCCTTGGCTTCTATAGCTCCTGATTGACTGTCGACCACGTCTTCTGTAGATGGGTGATCTGTAAGCTTTGCCACTACCTGCTGTTGACACTTCTGCACTTCCTACAGAGCTTCACTAGCTTGCATCATGGTGACTCTGCTGGTCCTAGGACAATGCCTGATCATCTGGGCACAATGTCGAGCCACTGGCTTCTATCTTTGCTAAATTCATGGGTTGTTTCCATGCCTCCGGCCACTCATTCACAGCAGCCTCTAAATATTCAGACGTCACCTTATACGAAGTCTGCAACCATTTCCGATCAGGGTCACGGTGGGCTTGTATATGTATGGTATGTGGCCGAATTGAAAATGCCATGACTGGTCTGAAGCGCGCTATAGTTTCTTCAGATATTCGCAGGACTTGTGTTTCCACAACACAAAGCATCTCCCAAAATAGCCAAAACTGCAATTGGCAATCCTGGAATCTCTCTGGCTCCCGTACATACCACAGATTCTAATATCGCGCACCCCGCCATTCTGCTGCAGCCGGACAGTCCATGCCCTGGTACGTGCCAGGCTCCTTCCATGCGACGAAGGCGATCAACAGCAATAGCCAACTGTATGTGAAGGCACCCTTTCCCGATTGGACCACCACAACATCCTCCATTAATTGGTTCAAGAGAAATAGAGACCTGTTCATTTGGACCCCTTCCCTGCATTGCTCTACGCATGCAACAATCCCTGAGTTGCACTGATTAGGTCGACCACCCCTAACCACCTTGCAGGATAGGATCTTAATGCCCATGAGTACTGCCTGATCATTGCAGCTGCTGGTGCGATACCCACGCCCATCCATTTCTAAGCCATATTTATGTGCCAACTGCAGTGCCCGCTTTTTATCGTTTGCCTTTCCTTAGATGAACTGCGATGGATCGACTACATTTTTAGGCAAACCAGTTATATGCGAAATGAAATCGACGGTGACCGGGACTTCTCTGTCCATCCACAATGAACCACCATGAAAGCACACAAGGAGCTTCTTTACACACGCATTTACTTCCGCCAGCTGCCCGAAATGTGGCAAGTTAATAATCCCTAACAAGCCGGCCTACTTCAATCCTCGTGCCTAGTCTTGTACAGTTGATGTCGGGGAAAGGCATGTCTCAGACACATATGGTGCGGATGCAATGTCAGGGTAGGCCACCATATCATGGTCGTCGTAACGTGGGCGCATCAATGCCAGCCCAATATCCATAGAGCATTCCATGCCAACCGAGAGCGCTGGCATCTTCACACCATACTTCTGTTTTGGGTTTATCTTGCGCGGGGTGGCATCCAGCCAAACAGGAGGGATATACCCAAGGATGTCACCGACTGACAGTCCCGCCCATGGGGCAGACTCACGAACATGGCGACTGGACTGCCCCACCTGTTCCTAAGCTTCTCCTACCATCACGGCAGATGACCGAAGTATCCTCTTACTCTGCGGCGACTCAGAGTGCTAACCTCCCCGTCGCTTCTTAGCGACGACTGATGCTCCCACCGGCATATAAGCAACTTCGGCTCCAATATCAATGGCTCTGGATGACACAACTTCTTGCTCGAAAACCACTGGGATGAAGGGAGACTCCACTTCGCTACTAATCTCGATTGTCTCTAGTTCTCCTAGCATACCTCATATTAATTTGTTATATGCTTATCAACACCTTGCTCAACTCACGACTGCACTCTGTAATAACACTGCACAACTGACTTCTCGGTATCTTCCGTCCGACGTCCACCCATTCTTATAGCTTCCATCTGAATCCTCCGTAATCATCATGAAATCAAGCATTAATTCAACTAAAATCTTGTATTAATGATGCAAATCCGTCGTTGATCCTGTCAGCCGATCGGCCAGATCCGCCATTAATGCCCATCATTCGAACAAGCGTCGTTAATTAACTGTTTTAACTTTTTGTATTTATTGTTGATTTGACTGGGTCACAATACTGTCGCTTGTCCCTGACCGCTCCAAACTTGTGGCAGAAGCCTCCCTGCTTCTGCATTCCATGCTTGTTGGTGCACCATCCTGCCACCAATCAATCTACTCCTCTCTTTTTTTCTTTTTTTTTCTTTTTTTTTCCCGATGCGACTTAGGTTTTGCAGTGTTCCAAGCCCGACTGATAGGGCTTCAACCTATGACCATTCACCAGCTTTGGGAGCATCGCCTCGTCCAGCTGCTACAGCTGAACCGCACCCCCTGAAGTAATACTACTGATGTGATATGGACCAAGCCAATGCATCTGCAACTTCCCAGGATGTTTCATAAACTTGCTGTCGTACAACAGCACCAAGTCGCCCTGCTGAAACTATTTTTTTTTATGTGTCAATCATGCCATGCCTTCTGACGATCCTTCTCTACCCCCTAGTGGAACCCAGCGATGAAACAATCTTCCTCCAACTTCACCAACTGCTTTAGACGTTCATCTAGTGCCGCTGCATCATCGAGGCCTGTGGCGGTCGCGATGCGCAGACTCGGGACAATATACTCCATGGGCATAATTGCTTCTTGTCCATACACCAGCTTAAATGGTGTCTGCCCTATCAGTCGTTTACATGTGGTGTGATAGGCCCACAATACTGCTGGGATTTTGAGATCCCAGTCATCGTGGTTCACGTTACACACCTTTGTCAACGCATGCTCCAGTACCTTGTTGAAGGCTTCCACCATGCCATTTGCTTGTGGATGATAAGGTGTACTCTTCTTATGCTGTATCTCCAACTCCTCCGTCAATGCGCTGATGGTGCGATTAAGAAAGTGGTTGCCTTGATCACTCAACAATATCTTGGGGCAGCCGAAGCAAGTGATGATGTTATCAAACAAGAATCGCACCGCCGTTGCTGTGGAACAATCAACTACTGGTGTCGCCTCTGACCATAGAGTCAAATACTTTGTCACTGTGATAATGTAGCGCACACCCATGCGCTTCCATTGTGGATTGATCGGTCCTACAAAATCCACTTCCCATTTGTCGAACGGCTGCAATCTCAACTGAGGCATGAGTGGCATCTCATCACGTCAGGATGGTTTTTCAGTTCACTGATAGACATCACAGGACCACGCAGAGTCTGTCGCATCATTATGTAGTGTGGGTCACCACAGCCCACCATGCAACACTTTCCTAGCAGTCTCCCTACCGCCATAGTGTCATCCGGCTACTCCTCCATGCGCTTCTGCAAATATCTATGATTGCTCATGTGGCAAGACACATCTGCGCAATACCTCATCGGCACCCATTTTGTATAACTCTCCTGTAATTAGATGGAAGTCTGCAGATTTGACTACCAACTGCTTCTTTTGACTGGTGGTGAACTCGTCTGGTGCAGTACCCATTGTCAGAAACTGAATGATTTCCACAAAGTAGCCATTTGCAACCTCAACCCGAAATAGTTGAGCATCCCATAAACCATCTTCAACGTTGGTAAGCTCCTCTCCTATATCAATCCGTGAGAGATGATCAAGACCAGCATTCAATTGGCCTGGCTTCACAATGACTTCAAAATCGAACTCCTGAAAAAGAAGTAGCCATCAGCATATATTCCCCCCCAACACAGGCTTATTGACTAGGTATTTCAACGCGGAATGGTTGGTGAACATTTTAAAGTGCCCACCCAACAAATAGTGTCTGAACTTCTGCAGCACATAGACCATTGCCAGACCTTCCCTCTCAATAGTAGTGTAATTCCTTTCAGCGGAGAACATCTTCCGACTTGCAAAAGCAATAGAATGATTAAGGTCGCCTTCTCCTGGTTGAGCCAATACGACGCCCAACGCAATCGATGAGGCATCAACATGGACATGGAATACCTTACTCCAGTCCAGAAATACCAATATTAGTGCCGACGCCATCTTCGCCTTCAGTGTTTCAAAGCTGTCGTGACATTCCGAGGTCCACTGAAATAGCACATCCTTCTTCAGCAATTTCTCCATAGGGGCAGTAATCGCTGCATATCCTTTGATGAATTTACGATAATACCCAATATGCCCCATAGTCACTCGTAACTGCTTAACAATGGTCGATGGTTGCAAGCTCAAAATGAGCGCAATCTTGGCTGGATCGACCAACAACCCTTGCTTACACACAATATGGCCGAGCAATATCCCAAACGGTGCACAAAAGATGCATTTCTTCAGATTCAGCGATATCTGGTGCTGTCGGCATCACTTGAGCATCAACCACAGATTTGCCAGATGATCACGGACCAAACCATAGACCGTCCAATCGTCCATGTATACCTGTAAAAATTTCTAAATGAATTCTTTGAATGCAGCAACGACAACCCGCGAAAATATCACAGGTGCGTTCTTCAAACCAAACGGCATTACAGTGTATTGAAAGCAGCCCCATTTAGTAACGAAAGTTGTCTTATGGTGATCTTCTTTGGCAATGCGGATCTGATGATAGCCAGAAAACCCATCTGTGAAGGAGTACATCTCCTGGCCACCCACACCTTCAAGCACTTCATCAATAAATGGAGTGGGGAACGGATCATGCCAGCATGCATCATTTAGTTTCCTGAGGTCAACGCAAATGCGCACTTCACCAGTCTTCTTATCCTACACCACCATAGGACTAATCCATCCCGACTCCTCAACTGGTTCAATAATGCCAGCATCCAACATGCGATCCAGTTCATCCTTGACCCGCTCCTTATGTCACGGATTCAATCAATAGGGTCGCTACCGGATCGGCTTAGCATCTAGTTTTAATGGAATCTTCATTTCTCCTATGTCACCCAGAATCCCCTTCATGTCGAAAAACTTGGTAGGAAATATGTCCTAAAAATCATGGAGCAAATCAGTGACCTTTCTTATCAGCTCATCATCCCAGTAATCCCCGACATTTGCAAACTTTGCAGTGTCCTATGTCCCAATGTTAATCTTGCAGATCTTCAGCGGCTGACTGATCAGGTTGCTTGGCGCATCAGGTGGTACCACAACACGACTTCCTTCTGACTCCGGGATATTTACATTTCGTGGATCATCACCATCTTCTGGCCCACCACTGATATTGAAGCACTCCATGAGAGACTACATTTGGAAGTGCATGTGCGGAACCGCGGGATATGCTACCAGGACAACCTGCAGAATTACATCACGGATGAGCTGTAATGCATTATTAACCTCTGGATCAGTATCCGCAAAAATGCATGTATGGGTAAAACACACTGTGAGCTCCATCCAAGTAGAAATTTCCCCTCGCAACTCTGCTGTAGTATACCATGAGCGTGGCATCTCATCCAAAGTATGGATAAAAGCATGGACCCACTCATCTTTCGGTCGCGATACCCATAGCCGCTGACATTCCATCAAGTGACCACTAGGATCGGTCCGACCATCATATTTTCCAGTGTGGTAAACCTCAGTATCACCAAAACGTACCATCATCAATCTTCGGCATTTCGACCATCCATCAATTGATGCCTTGTGTGTCGCCCACCAACATGTTGGAGCAGCCTTCAA
This sequence comes from Larix kaempferi, assembly GCA_027924585.1. Classification (NCBI taxonomy): domain Eukaryota; kingdom Viridiplantae; phylum Streptophyta; class Pinopsida; order Pinales; family Pinaceae; genus Larix; species Larix kaempferi. The sequence continues at coordinate 2,930,662 of BSBM01000341.1, read as the reverse complement.
TGCTTCATTCAACGCTAGCAATCGCTGTGGTTCGGAAACTCTTTCTTCGAACTCCATCAGAAAGTCGGATAAGCCAGGTAGTCCTTCATATATTGGTAGTGCAACCATTTCAATTGCGACACGGCATAGTGACTATGTGACCAACCCGCACTTACAGAGCGACACTTCATGAAAGCGGTTCTGCCAATATTCCAGCGCATCGTCATAGTCGGAAGACGCAGAGCTGTCACTGTGCCATACCAGCTCACCATTGGCAGTCGGATGTATATAATCTTCAAAAATATTGAATGCATGGTCCCATCCGCTAGGATCGTTGTCCTTCATTGGCTCTATGTAGCGGCATCCTTCAGCCGGATCCAACGGGGTGATAACTCTGAGATCGCGATTTTCAAAGGTCATCATCCATCGCTTGAAGTTGATTACAGCTCCACTATCATTAGCCCATCCAATCCCCAATAGTGCGGGATAAGAGCTACCGCCTTCGACAACTTCTATGACATCAAAGTCGGCATAGGTTTTCATACCCTCGATATCTACCACTAGCCGCAGAACTCGCCCAATGGGTGCTACTTTCACATGGTTATCCAATCAGAGATGTACAGGAGACCAACTCAATGGGGGGCTCCCCATCTTCTACCAAGCCTGCTTGGTCAAGATTGATATCCGAACCAAGATCCAAAATAACTGAATCAACATCATAGTCACCAATTTGAATATTCATCCGCATCTCCTTACCTGTCTTCCGTCGTTGCAAGGAATTAACCGCAAGCTCTTATCGATCCTGGGCCGGTCGTCACAACAAGGCTTCAATCACAGCAAGAGTGTCAGGATCTCTTGCCAGGGACAAAAAATGTTCCAAAAATTTTCGAAGTGTGCTGGACCGCTATGACGGGATAACCTCGGAAGTAGCATCAAAAGTAGAGGGCATGTCATACATGATAGCTTTACCTCGGTCTTTTTCTAACGCACATCGTGCCTGAAGAAACGTCTCTCGTTCCGCATCAATGTCAAATGATACCTTCTTTTGTCCAACTAACCAGATCATTGAGTTGTCTTCTCCAGTTGTCTTTCCTCCTCGAGTGACCATAGCAACGAAAGCATCTTGCAGTCTTGGTTCTGCAGAAATTGTCGCGATGTTTGCACCCTGCGGCTAATTCGGTGGCACGTTCCCCAGTTGATTTACATTTCAATTTATGTTCTGATTCGGCCGTGGATTCTGGTTCTGCACTAGTTGTTGCACTTGGTTCTGGGCGGGCTGCAGTATCTGGGGTTGTTTCTGCAATTGTGGAGTATTCCTTTCTTGCCATCGCGCAATCAGCTACGAATAATTCTCAACCGTATGATCATTAACAAAGCAGAACGTACACTGGTTCTGCAGCAGTGGGTAGTCTCATTGATAGTGTCCCCATACCGCAAAGTGATAGCATTGAACAAGTCCACGACCACCTCATCCTCCTCCGTGACCAAATCCTCCACCACGTCCTCCCCAAAATCCTCCCTGCTGCTGGTACTGTAGTTGGTTGAACTGTTGCTGCATTGGTGCTAGTTGCATCCCTTGCCCTTGTTGTGCATACTGCGGTTGCTGTACATATTATGGCTATTGTGGAGCCATCTGCATTGGAGCATATTGCGGCATGAACTACGGCGGTTGCTGCTACTGTGGTACAAACTGCATCTGCGGTTGAGGTAGAGGTTGGGCTACCTATGGCTGCAGTTGCGATTGTTGTATGGCAAGTTGGTCGTCCTTAACATAGAATGCATCATACATTCTTTCTTGTAGCAACCCATATGCACGGCAATCTTTTTCATCGTGACCCACCAACTTACAAAATGTACAATAAATATTTCTCGAGGTTGTGACCATTTTCTACATATATGGGCAATTGTTATGGCTATGTCCATATACATGGCAGACGCGACACCATGGCATGCTGCCGCCATTCAACAGTTTTAGCGCTCCTGACACCAAATAGTTGCGGAAATATGGGCAATTGTCCTTTGTATTCCCTTCTCCTCAGCATCGCATACACCATACTTCATCGCATTGTTCCTTTCCTTTCTTCAAATATTGCAGCTGTATAGTCAAGTTAGCAAGCCGTGTCTATATCTGCGACATCCCGGTTGTATTTTCTCCAATCGGTGACGCCTCCAATCGCATTGCAATCTATAGAGCTTCACTGGGCGTCGAGAATTTTTGTTGCATCAACGGTATACGAATGTGTGGTAGCAGTGCTGTGATGAACCACTCTTTATGTTGGACAGTGCTCATATCGAAACTAACCTTTTCCATCAGCGTCTTAAATCACTGGTCAAAATCCCACACTGTTTCGTTGGGATACTGCTTAATTTCCTTCAATTCCGTAATATACTGAGCCTCCGACTTAGGCTTCCTAAATTCTACAATTATTCCATCCTGGATCTCATCTAGTGACTTCTCTGGAGCTCCTGTAGGGACTAGAACAAACTTCATAAACCAATCTAATGCATGACCTCGCAGAGTCATCGCTAACATCAACGGTGATCTGTTTTATGGTCCAGATCGCTTCACACAAAAACCAATACTATTCTGGGTTGTATGTCCCACTCCCATAAAACAATGGTAACTTAGCATCATCGCCTGCCATTCTGGGTTTCCTGCCTCCTGTCACTATACTACTACCAATCAACTTTTGTGGTGTCGAAGAACTTGGCGGTGTCGAAGTGGTATTTCTTGCTATCTAAGAGATAGTGAGCAGAGGTGTGGGTACGTTGGTGTTGGGGTTTGGTCTTGCCTCTATCCTGGGCGTAGCCTAGTTTTTCTTGTCAGGACTGTGAGGTCACTTCGTCCTGTGTGGTCTTCCATCACGGTCTTGCAGTTCGACTGTAGCAAGACCTTCTCCCGTCCTCTGCCTCTTTTCCTGTCGGAACCTCGCTCCTCCCCTCGTAAGACCACTTTCTTCCTCGGCTTCACTCACAGTATCATCATGACCTACACCCATCTACCTCTTACCTTTCTATGTACTACCCCCCAACTATCGCAGTACCCATAGCCTCCGCTCACCAAACTGTCTACTAATCAAGATGCATCTTCAATATACCCTTTTCGCAAATAAGCATCTTAATCGACAGTAGCAACTTGCCCCGAGGTTCACGGAAAAAATATCTTTCGGCTTCACTATAGGATTTCTAAGTATCAACCGTGAACTCTGTGATGTATCCCTCTAGGATGCTATCGAACCACACTTCGACAGCCCGCAATGCTTTATTATCAACCTCCTGTAGCTCCTTAATCAACTCGGGGGTCCAGGTTCTTGGTTCACCACCCTGGAAGTTCCTCTTCTGAAAGGTCAACTTTGCCAACCATTCATACAAAATGACTGGGAATTCACAAAAGAACCATTCATGTGGTCCATCGTGAATATGTCTACCCACCCAATGATCTACTGTTAGTCGAGTGTTCCTGCTTTCTTCTTCAGCAAATTCCTGCAACTTCTGATCAAACCATTCTTGGATCTCTGGCTTCGTCGGGTGCCACAAAATGTCCTCCTTTCACTTCGTACACAGTCCCAGCAACAGAACCATTTGTTAGCGCGACACCAGTCGACAGGGGTTCCACTTACTATCAACACATACCGCAGTCTTCCTGAGCACCGGCCCGGATAGGGTTTATCCCGCCCAGCAACACCTGTAGAGCAGATGAGGTCTCACCTGCAGCGTCCAGGAAGAGCAAATGGAACCATGTTTCCGCTGAATGAAGGAGGATGGTTGCGGCTATGATACTTAAACTTATTGCAACACTAGGACAGAGATCTTTAAGCATTGAACATAGTATTTAAGCAATATTCAACCAAGACATTCATCATTGCAACAACAGTAATTGTAAAGCAAGTATCGCATCAAAGAAGCATGACATTATTTGTATAGTGCAACATCGCATTACCATAACTGAACAAATTAAACACAGAGATTGTACCAAAATAGCTTCATCATATTATCATTGTCGACCCAGATACAATGTCTCAGCAAAAACTAGACCTCTACAATGACTCTTAACATCAAAACATACCCGGAAACATACAACCAACATCAGAGCTTCGCATAATATCTCCCGCATGATCGTGATTTTTTCATCACTTACAATTCTTATCTATATATAGGCTTCCGCCTTACAACTCTTGTCCACTTTCTAACAACTTGTTAACCAACACTGTGGACAAATGACTCAATATCTAACTGACTTATCCAAAAACGACCAAAAACCCGCATTCTGCGGTATAACCGACTTGTTAACCCGCATATGTGGTCCAAATGACCCAAAACCCACAATCCGCGGTACAATTGACCCAAAATGAATAAAATAATCTTCCACTCATCGCCTTTCGCACCATCTTCTGCCTTGTTGTAGCATCGGAGATGCTGCGATAGCACTTCACCAAACCGCCTGCCAATGCCTCTGCTTAACATGCTTCGCACCTGGCTTAAGAGATATCTTCATAACTCCTAAGTCTCCCAAAATGACCTTCATTTCTATGAATTTTATGAGGAATAACTCCTGGTATTCATGTAGTATATCTACAATCTTCGTAACCATCTGTTCATCCCAGTAGTCTCCAATACTTGCAAACTTTGGCTCTTTGTTGGTACCAATGTTCACTTTCCGCGTTTTCACAGGTCCAGTCATGTCTAGGATTTCTAGCGGAGGTCCTTCTACGTCATGCACTCCTTCTGACTCAGGAATGTTTATGTTGCGCGGTTCCTCCTCATCACTTCCTTCTTTATCTTCAACCTCTTCAGCTAAGTTATAACAGTCCATGGCATGTTCTACCTGTTCCTTCCATTCTGTCTATAGGCATTTAGGTACGCTGTCATCTCCAAAGAATTCCTGTAATGTTACATTCTTATGTGGACATTCTTGTCTAAATATTTTTTCCTTGATAATCTGCAGCACATCATTTATGGTGGGACTCTCGTCCTCAAAACTAAAACTCTTGTTCAAGTACACATGGTATTCCCAAAATATCGAACACCAAGAGAAACTACTTCACACAAACAAATCACAGATCGACACACACTGTTTTGATGTGGTTTAAACCCTCGAGAGGGAAACACTCCACGGCCCCATCCAAATAGCTTCTACGGAGTAGTTTATTATGCAAAAGAAATAAAGTTACAAATGAGCTTCTCATAATCGATCAACTAGACAATGACCCTCCATGCTCTTTAAATAGAGATCATGGACCAATCGGGTGTTAAGCCACGGATCAAGGGTAGGTATGATCTAAGAGAAGTTGAGCAGTCGGATCACTCTATGTCTAGAACATATTGTGACCATCGGATTAAATATTTACAAATGCATACTAAAGAAACACACTTTACCTACTGGATATATTACACAAGTTGATCTTAACTAACTCCTAAGTGTCTAAATATCCTAACATCCCCCGTTAAGAACAACTTGGGATAGGATTTAAGGATTTACAAAAGTGACACTATTAGGAGAAGGAAGGAGGCATTAGAGCTTATCCCCCCTTAATTCTGTGAGAGACTTGGTGAAGATGTCGGCAACTTGATCATCTATAGGGAAAAAGAGCACTTCAAGAACACGATCATGAACAAGATTTTTTATGAAGTGCATATGTAACTTAATGTCTTTGTTGTGTTGATGTAGAACTAGATCTTTGGCGAGCTTGATGGCACTTTGATTGTCGCACCAAAGTGGAGTAGGATGCTGCTGCTCGAATCCAAACTCTGAAAGGATCTGTCGAATCCATAAAGCTTCTTGAATGGCATTAACTGCGGCTCGATATTCTGCCTCTTCTGAAGAAAGAGAAAGAGCTTGTTGTTTATTACAATCCCAAGTGATAGGTCCAAATCCCAAACTGAAAACATAAACTGCTGTAGACTTTCGATCATTAGGATCGCCGGCCCAATCTGAATCAGCGAAACCAACCAACAAAGGTTCCCCCCCTATACTATAATGAATCCCAAACTGAATTGTACCTCGAATATATCGAAGTATTCTTTTATCTTCTTTACAGTGACTTTCATGAGGTGTTTGCATATAAAGGGAAACACGACCAATGGCAAAGGAAAGGTTAGGACGGGAATGAGTCAAGTATAAGAGACCACCAACAAGCTGATGATACAAGGTGTCATCTACTTTAGGTGAAGTACAAGTGGCAGAAAGTTTGACTCTATACTGGAAGGGAGAAGGGGCTGATGTACAATCTTCCATGTGAAAGCGACGAAGAAGGTCACAAGCATACTTAGACTGAGAAATAAATATTCATTCTTTGGTTTGCGGGACTTGGAGACCAAGAAAATAATGCAAATGTCCTAAGTCTGACATTTCAAAATTTTGCTTAAGACTGGATTTCACATGGGTTAAAATCTTAGGGTCAGTACCAGTAAGAATAAGGTCATCAACATATAGAACAAGTATGATGAGATGGTTTCCTACTTTCTTGGTATAGACATTGGGGTCAGAATGGCATCTAGAAAAACCAGTGTCAAGGAGAAAGTTATCCATTTTGGCATACCAAGCTCTAGAAGCTTGCTTAAGGCCATATAAGGATTTCTTAAGTAGACATACAAGGCTAGAGTTATTTTGAACATATCCAGGAGGTTGTTCCATGTAAATTTTCTCTTGTAAATCACCATGTAAGAATGCAGACTTGACATCCATTTGATGGACTTCTCAGTTATGTAAGGCTGCAAGGGAAAGAACAATGTGGATGGAGTTCATTTTTGCGACAGGAGAAAATGTTTCATTGTAGTCAATCCCTTCAACTTGTGAAAAACCTTTGGCAACTAACATTGCCTTAAGTCGTTCAACACTTCCATCTTATGCATACTTAGTTCTATAGACCCATTTACATCTGACAAGTTTTCTTCCTTTTGGAAGAGGTACAAGATCCCAAGTATCGTTCGCCATCAAGGAATGATATTCTTCATCCATAGCTGCATCCCAATCTGGATTTCCTAAAGCTTCTACAAAAGTTTCTGGATCATGATTCTCGGAAACTTGAGCCAAAAGAAAAGAGGCTTGCTGAAACTGAGAACGTGTTCGACGTTGGTCTCTAGGATCACCATCAAGATCACCAGCTGCTTCACATGTTGAATGGACCCATCGAGGAAGCACTTGTGCTGGTGCAATTGGAGGAACATGAGCAGGTGGAGCTAGATTTTCATCCTCACCGTCATCATCAAAAAATGGAGTTGGAAATCTGTCAAAGAAGTTGGAAGTAGAAGAAGGCACAATCGTCGAATCAGGCTCGCAGGCCAAAGATGGCACAACCGCCGAGTTAGGCTTGCAGTCCAAGAGATTTTCATCAAATTTAACATCTCTTCAAATCATTATATCATGAGAATGTGGTTGAAGAAGTCTATAACCTTTTACATCTTCAAAATATCCAACAAACATGCACTTTTCACTTTTAGGCTGAAATGCTTTCCGTTTTTCATCTGGAATGTGAGCCCATGCTTCACTACCAAAAACACAGAAGTGACTTACATCGGGTTTAGTTTTACTCTATGCTTCTTCCGGTGTGATACCTTGTAAAGCTTTAGTGGGGGTGCGATTAACTATGTAATTTGCACAATTTATGGCTTCAGCCCAAAATTGAAGACTTAGTCCCTTAGATTGGATCATACAATTTGGCATTTCTTTTAAAGTGCGGTTGTTCCGTTCAACTACACCATTTTGTTGTGGTGTATATGGAACAGTGTGTTGTTGTTGGATTACTTGTTCAGTGCAGAAAGTAGTGAACTTTTTGTTAACATATTCTCCTCCATTGTCGGATCTTAACTTAATAATTTGATGACCATATTTTTTTTCAACAAGGGCCTTGTAGGCCAAGAACATGTTAAATAATTCGCTCTTAAGTTTTAGGAAATAAACCCAAGTGCGTCTGGAGTAATCATCAATGAAAGTTAAGAAATATTTGAAACCGGAAAAGGATGCAGATGGAAGAGGACCACACAAGTCACTATGCACAAGCTCCAAGGAAACCGAGGCGTGCCAAGAGGCACATTTGTCAAAACTATCCCGATGATGTTTTTCGAGTACACAACCGGAACAAACACCATCCCTACAAGATACCATCGGAAGACCTATCACCATATTGTCTTTACATAGTTGTTGCAATGAGCGATAATTTAAGTGACCAAATCGCTTATGCCAAAGTTTGTTCAAGTTCTCACTATGAGCAACAAAAATTGAAGGAAAAGGTGATGACCTAAAGTTGTTAAATTTGTACAACCTGGTAATATCATCAACAATTCCAGTAGCTAGGACATGTTGAAGATCTTTAAAATCCTTGATTACAACTTGGTGAGGTGTAAACGTCACAATTTTACCTTCACCAGAATAAGTGATTTGATAGACTGATAAAAAATTGCAGGAAATTCTTGGAACACATAGTACATCAGTAAAGTGACCATTATCTACTGGAACTGTTCCAGATCCTACAACACTTAGAGATCTATCATCACCAACAAATATTTGTTTGGTGTTACATTCATGCATAATAGAAAAGATGGCTTGATCCTTAGCCATATGATAAGATACTCCAGAATCAATGAGCCATTCATTTGAAGTAGAAGAAGAAGATGCAGTATAAGAATAACCAGAAGCACAAAGTGCATGTCCATGAGAGTTAGATTCTGAAGGCGAATCTAAGCTGATGTGGTGCTTCTTCATTGATGCTTCCAAGGCTTCCATCTTCTTGAAACACTTAGATTCATCATGATTATCTTTCCCGCAATAGTTGCAATGACACTCAGTCTTCTTTCCTTTTGGTTTGGATCCTTTGTCATTTTTTAAAGACGGAGCTGACTGAGAGGGTTTGGGACCCTTGTTTGACTTATTATTGTGAAAATTTTGTTTCTTGGGAGGCTTGGACTTTTCTTTCTATTGGGACAATAAGGCTTTCCCAGATGTATCTATGTTGTTGATCATTCCAAGATAGATGAGCTTATATTGATCTCTAATCAAATAATCACAAAAGGATTCAAGACTAGGCTCTTGATAGCTAGCTGCATTCAAGGATTCTTTCATGGAGTAAAATGTAGATACAAAAACAGAATATGCAGGTCCATGTTTTGAAAGAATATGATAAATGCATTGTTTGTCTTCCCACTTAATCTTGCATTCTTCACATAAGAGTTTAAGAGTTTTGTACTTAGATAAATAATCTTGAATGCATGAAAAATCACTTGGATTTAAAGAAATCAACTCATTTTCGAGTTGATGACTTCGAATTTCATTGTGTTTACCAAACACAGCTTCCAACTTGTCCCAAGCAGTATCAGGTTCATCAATTCCAGATATGTGGAATCGTAAATCAGTAGAGATTGATATCCCAATCAATCCATGAGCTTTGTGACATCGATTTTCCCATTTTATTTTCTTATCATCATCAGTGGGTTCTGTTTCTTTCCCTGAGGTAATTCTGAAAAGTCCCCTACTTCATAGAACATTCTCCATACGAGATTTCCATGAGAAATAGTTGGAACTGGTAAGTAGAATATCACGAGGCTCGGCCATATTTTGTTAATAGCTGTAAAAACAAAAACCAATAGTCTACATGCGAAGAGCTCGAAAAAATAGGCGATTTGAAGAAAAACGGCACTGAAAACTGACTCCGTATGATGAAGTTATGCTTGAACAAAGAAAATGTTGAAGATGTCCCCAATAGTCACGTGGTAGATAGAAAATGTCCAACTAAAAAAAAGAACACCCCTCTTCCCAAGATGAACCTTTGAAAATCACTTTACAAGAAAGTTTCTTTAAGTGAATCACTTTTGTAAAATAAGTGATTTTCACTTTTACAATGATGTTACTTTAAATACTGCAGCAAAAAAGGATCTTAAGCGACTCACTTTTTATATTTTTTTTATTATTTAAGTGAGATGCACTTTTACAATAAAGTAACTTAAAATTAGAAATTGCATGCACCTTTGTTTTAAAGTAACTTAATAAGACTTGAACTCAAGACCTATTATGGAATAAAACAACTTTGAACCAAGTGAGCTAATATTAAAAGGTACGTAAAAGAAGGGAATGAGGAAAGGGGCTTTTATTTTTCTTTTTTTTTTTACTCTTCTCTCTCAGTTTCCATGCTTGCCTCTTTTCCTGCAAATCACACCATAAACCAAAACAAAAAAAAATTTCCACACGTTTGGGGTTAGATCTCATTAGCTTTCCCGAAAAGTCTACATTTTCTCTCTATTTCTGATTTGCCGAGATCACACAAGGTGGACGGAAAAGAGCATACGCAGCCGAAAAAAACCCTAATAATAAAAACTAATAAAATAAAAACTGATAAAATATAAGATATTTTTTTTAAATAAATAAAAAAACATCACTGTAACATTATACCTTTAGATCTGATGAAATACGTGTTTCTTAAGCAACTGGAAACCATTTTCGATCAAACAAAAACTATTTCCCAATGGAAATGGCGCTCTGGATTCAATAGAACACCTCCCATAGCCCAGAAATGAATAGAAATTTCAGAACCAAAAACCCTTTCAAGTTTCAGCAACACCAGTTCAAGATCTAGATCATAACCGGAAGCGTATCTTCATAAAAGCTCTGATACCATGTTCGGGTACACAGGGTACTCCCAAAAGACTGAACACCTAAAAAAAACACTTCACACAAACAAATCACAGATCGACACACGATGTTTTGATGTGGTTTAAACCCTCAAGAGGGAAACACTCCACAGCCCCAGCCAAATAGCTTCTACGGAGCAGTTTATTATGCAAAAGAAAGAAAGTTACAAACGAGCTTCTCATAATCGATCAACTAGACAATGACACTCCATGCTCTTTAAATAGAGATCATGGACCAATTGGGTATTAAGCCATGGATCAAGGGTAGGTATGATCTAAAAGAAGTTGAGTCACTGGATCACTCTATGTCTAGAACATATCGTGACCGTGGGATTAAATATTTACAAATGCATACTAAAGAAACACACTTTACCTAACGGATATATTACACAAGTTGATCTTAACTAAATCCTAAGTTTCTAAATATCCTAACAACTCTTCTGGAAGTTCGCAGTCAACGTAGGCCAATCCATAGTTTTCCTGCGCAACTCCATATCTAAGTACCATTTCTTTGGAATCTCTTCCTCCAATGTGTGCACAAATAGATGCACCCATTCTGTCTTTGGTCTCTCCTCCCATGCTTGTGAACAGACCTCAATATGTCGCCTAGGATCTGTCTATCCATTATATTTCTCAAAAGGTAGGGTGACCTTGTCAGCAAACCTAATTTGCATCTTGATTCTGCATTGATCCCATGTGGTCAATGTCTGCTTATGCGTAGTCCACCATTTGGAAGGTGTCTCGCGCAATGCCATATCTAGTGCAAGTAAACGATGTTCATCTGCAATTGCTACAGTATAGTCTTTGATAAAGGAATAAAAATTAGATAAACCATCGTAAGTGGGGATTGGGTTTACCTCCTTTCCAATTCAACGCAGTGACTTCGTAATCTGCACGCATCTCCTTGCAGATACTTCGTGCATGCGACTTTGCCAATTTTTCAGTCCTGCATCAGAGTCTAAGATGCAAGAGCTGTTGCATCTCCAACTGAGTGTTCCATCTGTAGTAGGATTAATGAAATCTTCCTGGTTGGCAGTCATCTTATACAGTCAGTCCAAATCTTGAACCCTCGATTCTTCCTGAATCGGCTCGCTATATCTGTCTCTGTTTGCAGGGTCCAGTGGTGCAATGACCCTGAGATGTCTTCCTTTGAAGATCATCTTCTTTGTCTTCAAGTTTATGATGGTGAGTTTATCAATAGCCCAGTAAATTCCCAACAGCGTAGGAAAAGGATGACTATCATCCACAATCTCGATAACCTCAAAATCTGCATAGCTCTGCACTCCATCAATGTCAACAATCACGTTGGATAACCGTCCAAACGGTATGACCTTCTCCTAGTTGGCCATTCTCAACTGGATAGGTGACCATGACATCTTTGGTCTCCCCATCTGCTACCATGTCTGCTTGGTTAAGACATTTACTTATGATCCCATATCAAGAATAATCTCATCCATCTCATAATATCCTATCTGTGCACTGATTCTCATTTCTCTCCCTGTTCTCTTGTGTTTCTTGATGTGATGAACTACGCTATCAATAGTTTCATTTTCACTATGCAGTTCATACTGATCTTATAACTTCTACAACTCTACTATAGCATTTGGACTCTTCAGCAACTTCATGCAGCTCCCGAGGAACTGCGCAACAGAGGTGCATGTCTCTGCTGCGGCACTCGTTCTGTCATAAGAAGCCAACATATCTTCCATATGCGGTATTTCGCTGCGCAACGGGATTCTTGGCGATCTAGGTGTTGATTCTTTGAATATATCCTGCATTTCTTCAAAGACTTCTATGTTTTTCTTCAAGTCGAAATCAGGTGCTTTCCTAGTAGCTTTCCTTATCCATATTGTTTCAAGAGGAGTCTGCTCACTGTTAAAATATCTTGAAGTCGAAGCTTCTGCTCCTCTATCTCTCCCTATCGTAGAGCCACTTTGCATCACTACGTTGATACTTGGATCTGTAGGTCTCCTCTCTGCTGCGATCAACTGAATATTTGGTTTCAGTGCCTGTGGCCGCTTCCTTTTCTGCATTTCTACCTCTAACACTAGGAAGTCCTCAATAACATGATCAAATGATTGACAATAACTTTATGTAGTGCATAGGTTGGTACAATCTCTAGATACATGGCCTACTTGGACACAGTTATAACAGATTACTTGACCTCGACCCCGTCCCTGCGTTGGGTCATTATTCCTTCCTCTCCCGTGGTATCCTCTGCGGCCTCTGTATGATCCTTGATCTTGCGGCGCATTATCTTGTTTATGTTGAGTCTCTCCTTGGACTCTATACATTCCTCCATACATATGCTCAATATCTTTCTTTCTTTCTAGCATGAGATCATATGCGTGGCAATTGGACTCATCATGCCCAACTGAATTACAGAAATTACAGTATATGTTTTTAGGTGTTCTTACGTATTTTTGTATCAAGTGGCAGTCTTCTGGTTGGTGTCCTCTAGTTTTGCAAATTTCACACCATGGCCCTTGGTTCGGATTTAATGGGTTTAGTCCACCCATGTTAAGGAAGTCTTGGAATAAAGGACAGTGATCCTTAGTGTTTCCTTCCCCTTTACAGCCTGTACACTAGACTTCCTGTGTCTCTTGCTTTGCTTTCTTGATATCTTGTAACTGTAGTGTCAGGGTAGCTAATTGGTTCTAAATCTGCGACATTCCAGTGCTAGTTTCTCCCATGGGTGAAGCTTCCAACTTCATCGCAATCTCCAAGGCTTTTGCCTGCAAAGCCACTTTCTGCTGCATCAACGGTTGTCTGATATGGTGCAACAACGCGGCTATAAACCACTCCTTGTGCTGTTGCGGTGCTATGACGAAGCTTACTTGGTTCAACAGTGTCTTAAATTTATGATCAAACTCCCAAACTGTTTCATGAGGCTTTTGTTTGATCTCTTTCAACTCTGTGATGCACTATGACTCTGACTTTGGCTTCTTAAATTCTGCTAAGAGTACAGCCTTGATTTCTACCAGGCTTCTCTATTGTCCCTGTGAATATTTCACGAACCAATGCAAGGCTCTGTTTCTGAAGGTGCTGACGAGCTGTGCTTGCTTAACAACATCATCATGTACTTGTTTAACACTCCAAATGGATTCACATAGAAACCAGTGTTGATCAGGGTCTTCTAGACCCGTTCCTTTGAATATCGGTAGCTTAATATCCTCGGTCATGCTTCTTCTAGGTGGTGGAGGGTTCTGCGCAGATTGTTGAGCATAAAATATAAATGGAATGGTCTGAGTGCTAGGGATATTCGCAATAGGGGGGTTCTGGACTAGCTGAGTTTGTGCAATGGAAGGTGCGATGTTCCCACCCAGTGGATTCTGTGGAGTAATAGGCTGATAGGTGGAAGACAGAGGTGTGGTTTGGCTATCAGGTTCATCTTCTGAATCAATGTCTACGCGGAGTCCAGGTCCACTAGCAATCTTCTTAGGTGTATATTTATACATTTTCCCACTTCTTAGATTATGTGTCTCTTCGTCTGACTCACTAAAAATGCTATTGACCATTACAGAGTTAAAAAAATTTACTGATTCTAAAAACACCTTTCTCAGCTAAAAGAATTTTAATGTATAGACTGGGGTTGTTCAGATACTTACCTCTGAATCCCTTGAAAAAATCTCTTTCAGCTGCGCTGTAGGACTTTAGCATGTCCACAACGAACTACGTCACAAAACTTTGTAATGTATTGTCGACCCAGAAGTCGACTGCTCATAAGAATGGACTATCTACTGCTTTGAGCCTTTCAATAAGCTTTGGTGTCCACTCGGTCGGTACGCTTCGCAGGATACAATTTTTGTGTTCTACGAGCCTTGACAACCACTCGTATAGCTCGTTTCCAAAAAACACCCAAAAAAATTCATGCATGTCTTTCCACAGATATTTATTCAACCATTGAATGTCAGAGAGATGTGGGTGTCTATTTTCTTTCCTTGAGAAGTCTCTCTCTGTCTTGTCACACCAAGCCCAGATTTCTTTCTTGTCTGGATACCAAAATTCGATGCCCAGCTCAACTTCTTCTACTTCACACATCACGACTTCAACTCATCATGGATTCTTAGCATGGCAACGGAACCATTTGTTGGCTTATATCATTGTTCTAAAGGTTTCCAATATAGACCCAGGTTCTTGGCGGTTCATGGAACAAACAAAACCCCTTTTCACCGGCCCTTTTGGCAACAATCTGCAAGCAAATGGAAGTTTCACCCGAGGCGAAGGTATGGGGAACTATGGAATCAAGTTTCCAAAGCTATGTGATGAGTTTCCTGACACAGATTCAATAAACAGCAGAGTGTAAAGCCTTTGTTGTGGTCTGAAGACTGAGCAACGATAGGTTGTGTCACGGTCCTCACTTCTACAAGCTAAGATACTTGCGCAACCAGAACATCTAAAGACCGTGCGGTTCGGGAAAGATGCAATTAATAGGACAGTGCAACTGACTTATACGCTTCCTGCACAGACTTGACTCCTACTGACAACTTTACTTAGTGTTTATCCCTTCGTCTATTGCCTTGTATGATTAACCTTATAACCCACGTAAACAGATGAACATACAATATTGCACAGTTCTAGTGCTACGAATTCAAAGAATTACACAACCTTGAGCTCCACCCACGTATGTGATTATTCAACAAACTGATACTTTCACAGACTTAGAATACTGTGCATTCAACATTCATCCATACATGTAATACTTAACACATTATTCCCATCTTTCTCCTATGGCGAATACATATAAAAGCATGAACATAACAACTGAAAAATGATTATCCAGGAATTCATAGTAAGTAAATAAGCAAATGCAAACACATAATCAATCACACTACGCAGTATTTAACATGTTTCACCCCCAGGATGGGAGCTACATCCACAAGAACTGTTGTTATATTAGTATTTGGGAAGGGTACAATAGTTCTTTGTCTGTGCACTCAGTGGTAAACTCTCTTCTCTCTCAATAAGCCTCTGCGCACACAGCTTGCAAAGCCTTTACAAAATTGTCCCTTACAGAATATTTCTCAATAACATTCGACAATAGAGAATCAACAACCCTTTCCCTTACAAAATATGCCTTATTTATAAATCATGCCCGTAGGTCATGTCTTTACAATGCATGGCAATAAACCCTAAGGTTCCCAAAATTGGTGTGGATACTCGCCACCTTGCCTATTGTCGTCGACAGCTTGCTCCACTCGCTTTGGCCGCCTTACTGGACCACTCATGGCTCTGACGCCCTCCTAACAGTCGCAGTCATCAGCAAAACGGTTACAACTGCATCGCGGCGCGTCACTTTCCACCCCCTTAGCCTTCTTGTCGCCATCGACTCAGTGGCTTAGATTCTCAACTGCTTGCCACCACTCTCTTAGACAAGTCGCTTTCCTCGTCCTTCATTCTGCTTCTTATCCAAAATAGGTCGCTTAGTCAGCTCGACCTTCTTCTATACTTCTTTACCAAAAGTATCTGTTGCCCAGGCCCTACTCACCTGCACTGCTACGTCAAAACTACACCTGTACTCCGAGCTGCGCATTCCTCAAAATCATGTCTTTGGACTTCATAGCCCAAAAGTTATGCAGCTCCCCAAAACTGTATCCTTATCAAAATTGTGCCTACTTGGGCCACTCCCAACAATCCCTTATAGGTACCATCACCCATGGAAGGAATGATTGGCTTGTGGATAGTGGAGCATCCAAGCATATGATAGGGTACAAAGAATATTTTGTCAACTTATCAGAACATGAGTCACCCCACAAGGTGAAAGTTGGAGATGACTATAAGTATCCTATCAAAGGAAGTGGATAATCCTCTTACAAACTAGATTCAGGAAAATCAATAAAGATAAAGGATGTTCTCTACATACCAAGTTTGAAGAAAAATATTCTCTCCATTTCAGTCTTAGATGCTAAAGGACTTCGTGTTGCATTTGTTGATGGCCAAGTTCTAATGTGGTGAAGAGGAAATACAATAAATCATAGAACAATAATTAGAGAGAAAGAGGGAGGCCTATACAAGTTAACAGGACAACCAGAACAAGCGTTGGTTCATGACTCCATGGAACCAAGTGAATTATGGCATAGAAGGCTTGCACATGTACACTATAGAGCACTACCAATTGCAAACAAAGTAGTATCAGGTCTACCAGCAATTAAAACAAAGTATTAATGAATTTGTAAGGGATGTCCATAAGGGAATAATGTGAAGAAGTCATTTCCTAGCAGTGAAAGCAAGGAAAAAGGAATCTTGGATATAATTCACTCATATGTGTGTGGCCTGATGTCTTCCAACTCCTTAAGTGAGTATGTATACTATGTTTCTTTCATAGATGACTTTTCTCGTAAGACATGTATTTATTTCTTGAAAGGAAAAGATGAAGTGTTTAATAAATTCAAGGAATTCAAATCCTTGGTCAAAAATCATACTGAAAAGAAGATCAAGACTTTACGATCAGACAATTCTAGAGAATTCACCTCAGAATAATTCAAGGATCTTTGCAGAGAATCAAGGATTAAGATGGATTTGAGCACTCCTTACAATCCTCGACAAAATGGCATTGCAGAACGTAAGAACAGAACAATAATGGAAGCAGCGAAGGAAATGCTCCATGATCAAGATCTCCCAATGCACCTTTGGGAAGAAGCAGCAAGAACAACTGTGAATGTACAAAACCGTACACCTCACCGTGTATTGAACAACAAGAATCCAGAAGAAGATTTATTAGGATAGAAACCAGAATTCATCAATCTAAAAATATTTGGTTTCCCTGTGTACACACACATCCCGAAAGAAAAGAGAGAAAAACTAGATCCTTCAGGGAAGAAGGGCATATTCGTGGGATACAGTGACACATCAAAATATTACCGAATATACTTCCCAGGATTCAAGAAGATCGAAATCAGTAGAGACATAAACTTTGATGAAGACTCGGCCTACAACAAATCAAGACAATTACCCACTGAAGAAACTGAAGAACCTCGATTTCCCAGAACCAGAGACATAGTTATGGAAGAGACAATCCAATAAGAACACGAAAACCATGACATAACAGAACCACAAGAACTTATAGATCCACCTCGTGATAAGAACTCCCACAAGAGAATACCAGCATGGGCACATGAATAAATACAAGATGCATAGAAGTATGGTTCTCCAGATAGGACACTCAGAGAAAGCAAGAGACCCACACCATACTCCAGCTATGTGGCCCTACTATGCGGCATCATTGATAAAGGACCTTCCAACTATGAGGAAGCAGTAGAAAAAAAGGTATGGAAGATGCAATGATCGAAGAGTACCTGTAGATTATGAAGAATGATGTATGGGAGATAGTTTCGAGACCAGAAGGGAAGTCTGTTGTGACTTCAAAATGGATATACAAGATCAAGCATGATGCGGATGGTAGCATCTAAAAACACAAGGCAAGATTTGTGGCACATGGCTTCTCCCAGAAAGAAGGCATAGACTACGAGGAGACATTTCCACCTGTAGCAAGATACACTTCCATCATATCTATACTTGCTTTAGCTACAGTAATGAAATGGAAGGTACACCAGATGGACATCAAGACAACATTATTGAATGGTGTAGTCGAAGAGGAAGTGTATGTGCAGCAGCCATTGGGATTTGAGACACATGACAAGAAGACTCATGTGTGCAAGCTAAAGAAATCCTTGTATGGTTTGAAGCAGGCACCCAGGACATGGTACGACAGGATGAACAATTTTCTGATGAGCTTAGGCTTTACCAAGAGTAAAGCAAATTCCAACCTCTACTTCAAGGTTGAGGGCGGAAGCCCAGTAATATTACTACTATATGTAGATGACCTGTTCATAACAGGGGAGGATGAGCTCATTGCAGATACAAAAAGAAGGCTTGCCGCAGAGTTCGAGATGAAAAACCAGGGAATGATGCACTACTTATTAAGTATGGAGGTGTGGTAGAGTTCAGATGGGATTTTCCTTGGACAAGGAAAGTATGCAGTGGAGATTCTGAAGAGGTTGGTAATGATGGACTGCAAGGAAATGGCCACAGAATTGGAATCGAACTTGAAGCTACTATGTGATGCTTCTTCAGAGATAGTTGATGCCACGATGTACAGGTAGATGATTGTTTTGTTAATGTACTTGACGAACACGAGACCAAACATATGCTTTGCTATGAACACCCTAAGCCAGTTCCTTACAGATCCGAAACATGTTCACCTGATTGTTGCAAAGCATGTATTGAGGTACCTAAAGGGTAAAATTGAGTATGGGCTCAAATATGCGATGAATCAGAAGATTAACCTGCATGGTTATGTTGATTCAAATTGGGAAGGAATTTCCACAGACATGAAGAGCACTTCAGGATGTTGCTTTAGTTTGGGATCCGACATGATCTCTTGGTTTAACATGAATCAATCAAGTGTGGCACTGAGTACAGCTGAAGCAGAGTATATTGCAGCATGTTCGGCTAGTTGTGAGGCAGTATGGATTCAGAAGCTACTGTCAGATTTATTTGATATTGAGTTAGAGGAGACTTGTATCTTTTGTGACAACCAGAGTTGTGTAAAATTGTCCGAGAACCCGGTGTTCCATCACAAGTCGAATCATATTGAGATCAAGTACCACTATATCATGGATATGGTCCTGATAGGAGCAGTGAAGCTCCAATATGTGGATACATACGAGAATATATCTGATGTGTTGACCAAGCCATTAGCAAGAGTGAATTTTGAGTACTTCATAGAGAAGATTGGTGTTATCCATATCGATGTTCCTCAAAAGAGGGAGTGATGTGACATGATCGGAAGACACAGGTGCACCAGGGATGTATCTTACATGGTGGAAGACGCATGTACTCTGCAAGGACATAATGATCCTGACCTGTATCCACATGTTTGAAGATGCTAGTGTTCCGCGAGTCATAAAGCATCTAGGATGCGTCTGGGATGTATCTTACATGGTGGAAGACACAGGTGGTCCAAAATGATGTAATGAATATGGGATGCTCCTAGGTTGTATCCACATGTTTGAAGATGTAGTTGACCGAGAGAGTTGTAATACATTTGGGTTGTATCCACTGGGTGGAAGGTGCAGATGTTCCTCGGTTGCATCCACTGGGTGGAAGATGTAGGTTGAATGAGAGAGAGACATAATACATCGGATCTGTATCCACTAGGTGGAAGATGTAGATGTTCCTGGGCTATATCCATTGGGTGGAAGATGCAGGTTGTTTGGTGCGCATGGTATATGCACCTGGGTTTCTCTTCAAATGAGATGATACAGATATGATGAGATGATAGTAGGAGACGCAGGTAATTGCTCTGACAATGTAATATGTGGTCATGGGATGTACCTACTTGATCGCTTGCTCGTATAGATGATGAATTCCTAGATGAGAGCTAGGCCTACATCCAACATGAAAAAGGGTTAGCTCTGTAGAACTTCTCATGATGGGTAGTTTCGAAATATGTCACTAGTCAATGATCAAAAGATGAAAATTGTTGCAGCAGCGATAATGATGATCCTACGATGATGATGATCCAACAGTGATGACGATCCAAAAATGATGATGACGTTGTCCATAGATTGTGTCCAACTATGATGATGACAGTGTCGAAGAATACATTCCTAGTTAAGAGGAAGTGTTGTTGTAAATGTCACTTCAGAAGATATTATTTTGTATATTATTATTGTACTTTTATTGTACCTCCGTCGGAGATGTTTTTCCTCCGTTCGAGGATGTCATTATTGTATTTGGTCATGTGATTGTTAAAGAAATGTAACTGCAAAATATATTCTAGATATACTTGTCTATTGTATTATTGTATTCCTCCTTCTGGAGATGTAATTGGTGTAATTGATAATGTAAGTGTCATTGAAAGAGTCAATGTAAACCCTAATTGTTAGGTCATCCTGGAAATAACTAGAAAAGGATATTTTATTGTAAAGTGTACAAGTCGGCCCAGTTAGGTGAGTCTTAAGCCGACCTAATTAGTAAAAAGGTTAGGTCACTTGTTAAGTAAAAATAGGAGGTTTAGTTGCTCATTTGGATAACTCACCTCACTCACTCACGTTCACATAGGAGAGAGAGAATTTCGCACAACTCAAGGAGAGAAGTTGATTTTGTCTTGGAGTTTTATCTTGTACTTGGCGAATTCTATATTGAGGAATTTTTGTCAGGGTTTTATCCCTTGTGGTTTCCCCGAGAGAAATTTTGTGTTCTTTTTGTTTTCGTGCTTGTCTTTCTTTCAGTGATCCTATTGTTTAATTTTATTGTTCTAAAAAAGTAAAAACTTAACATGGTATCATAGCAGGCTTGAAAGAGAACATTGTGCAGTTGTTGCCTAGGGTTTCCATTTCCAGAAACTAGTTATATTGGAATTTTCTCTATATATCAATTTTGGAGAAGGTTAAGGATATGAAATTAGGACATGCCGAAGATTAATTGATATTGTACCTTCTATGAGATTTTTATCCTTAGATTCACTATACTTTAGGAGATATGATCCATGAAAATTAGGGCTCCAACCTCTTCCATAATTTAGGTTTAAAAATGTGACCTAGGGAGAAATACTATATCTCGGGATAGAAAGATGCAAATCAAATTTCGTAAGATGTTCTAGAAATTGAACGGACTTTAGTTTCTCTGGTGCGAGTTTCAGAACCCGAATATGAAACAGTGACACATGGAAGTCCGTACAAGTTCACTATAATGAAACATACCATAAACAGGTCATCTTGGGAAAATTATCATAAGTTCCACTTGGTGAATCCAATCCTTCTCTAACCTATGGGGTTGGATAGAGGACAGATCATACTATCATAGAACGAAATTTCATACCTTTACGAGCATAAATTTTCTGAGATACATCAGAATTAATACCTGAATAAACTGGAGGAGAAAGTGAAGAAACTAAGGCATTAAATATGTTGTAGTCTTGTCTACAGATTTGGCATAAAAATATAGGGTCATGGTCATTCTTGAATAACATGACCGATAAGGCTTCATAAAAGAAGAAGTTAAAGAACCATAGGGAGATGATGCCAAATAAAAATACAAGAAGGATATGATCAAGGCCAAGAGGATCATCGCTGACTCTATCAAAGATCACCTGATTCCTCAAGTGTATTCAAAGAAGACCCTAAATGAAATGTTTGATGCACTGTCTAATCTATTTGAAGGAAAGAAGATCAATAGAAAGATGACCTTGAGAAATAAACTCAAGGGTGTGAATATTCAAAATTCAGAGACCATGCATTCATACTTCACTAGAGTATCTCATATCAAAGAACAATTAGAGGCCATTGGAGACATGATAGAAGAAGCAAAAGTTGTGATGACCACCTTGAATGGTCCCCCAAGGGATTGAGGACCTTTCATTCATGGAATATGCTCTAGGAATAAATTGATCAAGTTCGCACAACTATGGGAAGAGTGTGTGCAAGAAGAAGAAATGATAACAATAAGAGAAGAGAAGTTAAATGATAATGAAGATCAAGCTTTGGCAGCCCATGCCAAAGGAAGGAACAAAAGGAAGAATCATGAACGTTCTCATGACCACTCTCCTAGAATATATAAAATATTTCAAAGGAACAAAAGGATCAAGAAATAATTCTCCTCCTTTGAATGTTTTACTTGTCACGGGATGGGACACATTGCAAGAAATTCTCCTCTCAAAGCTAAACAATTCAAGAAGCAGAATAAAAGATTTCATGCCCATGCAGCTAAAGAAGATGAACATGATGATGAATGTAAGGTCAAAGAATATTCCTACAATGATGATGAATATGTACTCTAATCCAAACCAGGAAGATAGAAGAACCTCTCATCTATCTTAACATTGGATAAGAAGGGATGCATCTGTGATTGGAATTGAAGAAGGAGGACTCCACAAATTGAAGGGACATGCAGACTCGGCCCTGATAGCTAGGACCGTGAGCCCTTGTGAGTTGTGGTATAGAAGATTTGTTCAACATTGTCATTCATAAGAAATAAAGGAACAGGTCCTCAAAATTAGATGATGGAGTGGATCACACTGTTAGAGACTCCTGCAAGGAAACTATGCTCAAGAGAGATTCTACCAAACAAACAAAGATATGTATTTGAATTGTCATTTCTTATATTGTCCAGTTGTGTACATATTTATGTTCCTAGATTTAGAATGTTTATTATGCATGTTAGAATGTTTGCATTGATGAACATAATATTAATAATATGCATGTGATGGGTAAGTGGCCTATGGTGTTTTACAACATTCCATTGCTACTTATCTAGAATGAAACCTCTTTGTTTACATATTGGGAGTAGTGCATGCTCTTAATAATGTTCTGGTAGAGATGGAAGGCATCTAGAAATTTACCGTATGAATACAGGATATGGATGAATTTGTGTTGAAGCATTGGCTAAGATAGTTGCATGAATTTGTGACCTATATTTGTATGCATAAGAATTTGTCATTATTAATATGTTTTGGAAACCATGAAATATTTCTAAACATGCAACTGAATTTGACTTGTAGGAAATATTGTGTACGATCACCTACAATTGAAGAATGATGAGATTTGTTTCATAGAACAAGTGGCAATGGTCCAACTATAACATTCAACAAGACTTATGAAATAAAGTATACTACAAAAGTACAAAGCAAGGGTTCTCTCAAAAGGAGGGATTCGACTATGACGAGATGTTGCTCTAATGGCCAAACACACTTCCTCAGTGGTGGATATTACACTAGATAGATGGTGTAATCAAAGTAGAAGAAGATATCGAGAAACCTCCAGGAATCAGGACTCTCTACAGAGAACCACATGTCTACATATTGAAGAAGACTTTGTATGGGATCAAAAGGCACCCGTGGGATAGGATGATCACCTAGAGTGATGAGATAGCAACCCTTGCTACAAGGTTGAAGATGAGGAGCTCAAGGATGGGTGCAAGAGAGAACTTACAATCAGAGTTGTATCAATATGTCAGAGAATCCAGTGTTCCATGATAGATCGAAGCATATCAATATCAAGTATCACTATATCCGGGATATGGTGTAGAAGGGAGTTGTAAAGCTCAAGTATGTTCCTACAAGGGAACAAGTTGCTGATGTGTTGACTAAGCCTTTGTATCGCATAAAGTTTGAATACTTTCGAGACAATCTTGGTGTGGTCCGAAAGGACCTCCATCGAAAGAGGGAGTGATGATGATGTTATTCCAGTACTTGCCAACTGGTAGTGTTATCCCAGTACTTGTTAAATGGTGATGTTATCTTAGTACTTTCCGACTGAAGATCAATACTTGTCGACTGATAGTGTTATCCTAGTAATTTCTGACTGGTGATGTTATTCCAGTACTTTATGACTGAAGATTAGTACTTTCCAACTGATAGTGTTATCCTAGTACTTGCTTACTAGTGATGTTATTCCAGTACTTTTCGATTGAAGATCAGTACTTTCTTATTTATAGTGTTATCCCAATACTTGTCAACTGGTGATGTTATTCTGGTACTTGACGACTGGAGATCAGTACTTTCTAACTGATAGTGTTATCCCAGTACTTGTTGACTGTGATTTTATTCCAGTACTTGTCGACTGAATATCAGTACTTTCCAACTGATAGTGTTATCCTAGTACTTTCCGACTAGTGATGTTATTCCAGTACTTTATGACTGAAGATCAGTGCTTGCCTACTAATATTGTTATCCTAGTACTTTCCAACTAGTGATGTTATTCCAATGCTTGATGGTTGAAGATCAGTACTTTCCAACTTATAGTGTTATCCCAATACTTTCCAACTGGTGATGTTATTCCAGTAATTTACAACTGAAGATCAGTACTTTTCGACTGATAGTGTTATCCCAATACTTTCCAACTGGTGATGTTATTCCAGTACTTGTTGACTGAAGATCAGTACTTTCCGAATGATAGTGTTATCCCGGTACTTTCCAACTGGTGATGTTATTCCAGTACTTGCTGACTGAATTTCAGTACTTGCCGACTGATAGTGTTATCCCAGTACTTTCCGACTGGTGATGTTATCTCAGTACTTTCCAATTGATGATGTTGTTGTTCCAGCATTCACATGCCGATGTTTGTTTTTTTTGTTCCAATATTTACTTGCCGATGATTATTTTTCTAGTATTTACTTACTGATGATTATTGTTCCAGTACTTTTCGACTGATGATTGTTGTTCCAGTACTTGCTGACTGATGATTGTTGTTTTTGTTCCAGTATTTACTTACAAATGATTGTTGTTCCAATACTTGTCGACTGATGATGTTGATGTTCCAGCCGTTCTTGCTAATGATGATGATGCTGATAGTGATATTCCAACAGATGATGACGACGATGCTGATGGTTATATTCTGGCAGATGATGTTGATGTTCCAGCAATTCTTGCTACTATTGATGATGTTTATGGTTATATTCCAACAAATGATGATGATGATGATGATGATGATGGTTATATTCCAACAGATGATGTTGATGTTCCAAAAAATTCCTACAACATACAGAGATTCACTATTCAGTTGGACAATTGTTGATGATGTTGATGTTTCCTACAGAATACCTTCCTAGTTAAGAGGGAGTGTTAAAGAAATGTAACTACGGAAGATATTCGACATATACTTGTCTATTTTATTATTGTATTCCTCCTTCGGGATATTTCATTGATGTAATTGATAATGTAAGAGTCATTGAAAGAGTCAATGTAAACCCTAATTGTTAGGTCGGCATGGAAATAACTAGAAAATAATATTTTATTGTAAAGTGTACAAGTCGGCCCAGTTAGGTGAGTCAAGCTGACCTAATTAGTAAAAAGGCCAAGTCACTTGTTAAGTATAAATAAGAGGTTGAGTTACTCATTTGGATAACTCACCTCACTCACTCAAGTTCGCATAGGAGAGAGAGAAGTTCACACAAGGGAAGGAGAAAAGTTGATTTTTTCTTGGGGTTTTTTCTTGTACTTCGTGAATTCTATATTGAGGAAGTTTTGTCGGGGTTTTCTCCCTTGTGGTTTCCCCGGAGAAATTTTGTGTTCTTTGTGTGGTTGTGCTTGTCCTTCTTTCAATGATCCTATTGTTTAATGTTATTATGCTAAACAAAGTAAAAAATTAACAGTAAGAATATTGAGGTAAAACCTCCATTGTAAGTTGGGGTAATAGTCCCCAAAAGATTAAATGTAAAATGTATTTTTGAGTCTCCCTAGGAGAGGTCGGACCAATCAGTTCAGGAAGTCGGACCCATTGGGGAATTAGGTCCGTCACACATAAAGTATAAATAGGGAGGAACCTACCTCATCTAGACATCACACTCACTGAAGCAAGTTCGCTCCAAGGAGGAGAAAAGACAAGTTCTATGTAAAAGAAGAAGGAAGCTGCAGAATTCATCTTATATTTGGGTTTTCTATCTTGGTTTGATATTGTACTAGGTGGCAAATCTATTACTAAAGAAGTTGCGGAGTTTTCTCCTTTATGGTTTCCTCAAGGAAATTTCTTGCGTTCTTGTGTATTGTTGTGCTTCTCTATCTTTCATATTAAAGATCTAACATAATTGAATTAAAGTGTGAACATTAACAATATATAGATAGAGAACGGGGGTCAGGTAGTGAAGGAAAACATGCAAAATATTACCAATATCTACTATGAAGTCTTGGATTTCCTGAAGACGTGAAGAAAGAGAGAGAGAGAGAGAGAGAGAGAGAGAGAGAATGAGAGATGGAGATTAGATGGGTAGGTGGTTAGTGTTAGGAGAGAGAGAGAGAGAGAGAGAGAGAGAGAGAGAGTAGAAGAGGTGAAAAAGTGTGAAGTCTTGAAGGAAAAGATACAAAAGCTAACTAATATCTACTGCGAAGTCTTGGATTCCACGACGAGAGAGAGAGAGAGAGAGAGAGAGAGAGAGAGAGAGATTGGGGGTTAAGGGTTTATAGAGAGATATATATTGGGGTTTGAGAGCAAGAGAGAGATTGGGAGTTAGGGGTCTAGAGAGAAATAGAGAGAGATCACAGGGTGGAGTGTCGATGGTTAGTGGTGGGGGGGTTATCAGTAGGGGGAGTATGGGAGAGAGAGAGAGAGAGAAATATATTGAGGGTTTAGGGGTTTAGAGAGTGAGAAGATTGGAATTAAGGGGTTTAATTATATGTAGAGAAAGATGGATGGGGAGGTAGTTATTGGGGAGAGAGAGAGAGAGAGATTGAAATGGGGAGGTGGTTAGAGAGAGAGAGAGAGTTAGGGTTTTATATAGAGATAGATTGGGGGTTAAGAGTTTAAAGAGAGATTGGGAGTTAGGGGTTTAGAGAAATAGAGATAGAGATATCACGAGGGGAGTGTCGATGGTTAGTGGTGAGGGGGTATGGGAAGGGAGAGTATGGGAGAGAGAGAAATATATTGAGGGTTTAGGGTCTTAGAGAGTGAGAGATATTGGAAGTTAGGGATTTATATATATAGAGAGAGAGAGAGGGATGGGGGGGCTGGTTAGTTGGAGGGGAGAGAGATAGATGACGTGAGAGAGAGAGAGAGAGTACCTGACGTGAAAGAGTGAGAATTATTGAAGGAAAAGATGCAAAACCTGACCAATATCTACTGTGAAGTCTTGGATGCCTCAAAGAGAGAGAGAGAGAGAGAGAGAGAGAGATTGGATAGGGAGGTGGTTAGTGGTAGGGGAGAGAGAGATAGAGATTGTGGGTTAGGTTTTATAGAGAGAGAGAGATTGGGGGGATAGGTATTAGAGAGAGAGAGAGATTAGGGGGTTATGAGAGAGAGATTGGGAGTTAGGGAATTAGAGAGATATAGAGAGAGATCACGGGGAGAGTGTCCATGGTTAGTGGTGGGGGTTATCGATAGGGGGAGTATGGGAGAGAGAGAGAAATATATTGAGGGTTTAAGGTTTTAGAGAGTGAGAGATATTGGAAGTTATGTATTTATTATATATAGAGAGAGAGAGGGATGGGGAGGTGGTTAGTGGAAGGGGAGGGATACAAATGACGTGAGAGAGAGAGAGAGAGAGAGTAGAAAATGTGAAAGAGTGTGAAGTATTGAAGGAAAATAAGTAGACGCTGACCAATATCTACTGTGAAGTCTTGGATGCCCCGAAGAGAGAGAGACAGAGAGAGAGAGAGAGAGAGGGGGGGGGGGGAGAGAGAGAGAGAGAGAGATTGGATGTGTAGGTGGTTAGTGGTGAGAGAGAGGGAGGGTTAGGGTTTAGAGAGTGAGAATGGGGACTACGGGTTTAGAGAGAGAGAGAGAGAGATATTGGGGGTTGTGAGAGAGAGATATTGGGATTTAGGGGTTTAGAGAGAGAGAGAAAGAGATAACAGGGGGGAGTGTCAATGGTTAGTGGTGGAGTTTTATTGGTAGGGAGAATATGGGAGGGAGAGAAATATATTCAGGGTTTATGTGTTTAGAGAGTGAGAGAGATTGAATGTTAGGGGTTTAGATATATAGAGAGAAATATATATAGGGGGAGAGAGAGAGAGAGAGAGAGAGAGAGAGATTGGGGGTTGTGGGTTTAGAGAGGGAGAGATATTGGGGAGCTAGTTAACGGTAAGATTAGGTGAGAGATTGATAGAAAGAGAGAGAGTGGGTGGTTATGGGTGGGGGGGAGTAGGAGAAGGGGGATATAGAGAGATTGAGAGGGACGGGGATATGGTTAGTTGTAGGGGAGAGAGAGAGTGATAGATAGATGGTGGTTAGTGGTAGGAGTAGGTGAGAGATTGGGAAATAGAGATTGAGTGGGTGGTTAAGGGTAGGGGAGGAGTAGGGGGGAAGAGGTAGGTGGTTAGTGGTAGGATAGATAAAGAGAGAGATTGGAGGGTGGTTAGTGGTAGGATTCGGTGAGAGACAGGGAGAGCGAGAGTGAGTGGATGGTTAAGGGTAGGTGGGAGTAGGTGGAACAGGGTTATGTAACGAGAGAGGAGGATGGAGAGGTGGTTAGTGGTAGGGGAGAGAGATATATAGTGGGGGTAGGGGTAAGAGGGTGAGGAGTGGGGGTTTTGGGAGAGAGAGAGAGCATGGATAGTGTTACAAGGGAGGGGGATTAGGAGAAACAGGGGGGAGGGTTTAGAGATAGAGGGTATATAGGTTTAGTGATCATGGGGACAAAGAGAGAGATAGACAACGGGAAGAGGATAGAGGGACTAAGAGAGAGGGAGGGTTAGAGAAGTAAAGAAAGGACGGGGTTATAATTCAGGGAAACAAAGAGGGTATATAGAGAGATGGGGGGTTTAGTCTTTATGGTATAGGGAGAGATGGGGGGTTAGGATTTATGGTATAGGGAGAGATGGGGGGTTTAGGCATTATGGTATAGGGATAGATGGGGATTTGAGAGAGAGAGATGGGTTGTGGTGATAAAGAGGGAGGGTGTTATTATTTATAGAAAGGGAGATATAGATAGAAGGGAGGAGAAACAAATAAATTACAATCAGAACAATAGTGTCTGCGCACTAGTAGTGCATGCACGATAATAGTGCATGCGTGCTTATAGTTCATGCACGCTAATAGTTGGTATGCACTACTAGTATGTGCGTGATTTTAACGCGCTCGCACTATTAACATGCAAATGCATTTAAATTTCACAATTAATGAAGCGCACTCACTCATAATCCGTGCATGCTCTTGAATTTAATTTTTTTGGCATGCTTGCTTTTTTCCATTTTCGTGTTTAGTGACTCGACATGTTTGGTTCTAGGTTCATATTGCCAAACCTTATGGCTCATACTGCATTATAGCAAAACACACCATGTTCTATAACTTCGTATTTTTCGACCTTGATTCTGTATATGCTCCACTTGTCCACTGCTAATGAAACTGCACACAATTATAGAACTCTCTGTCCAGATTCTAAATATATATATTTTTGAATAAATTTATTAGTGTTTTCTATTTTGTATTCATTTTTATTTGCACTCATGTCAAATTTGTGTAAAACATAGGTCGTGTATTTCGGCTATAAATTTTGACTAGCTCATCTATTTCAAAATAGAAAACAACCCGCACAAGTATACTTGAAGACCTGCACACTAAAAAAATAGTAGATTGATTATATTAAGGCCATGATAGCGGGGCCTAACCATCGACCTTGTCATTTTAGGGCTTCGGTGACTTTCTTAATTTTAGAAAAAATATAAAATTAACTTGGAAAATTTTATAAAAACAGCATTGCACTAGAACCACTTGTTATCTACAACTCTACATATTTTTTTCCATAAATTTGGAAAATTTACATACCAAACCCAAGGCCTAAGCAAACATATGCATTATGTTTTAGAAAACAAATAAAATACCAATCTTAGATGAATAACATTTTTTGGAGTTATACCTATTTTCCATAAATAAAAGTTATATATTCCGGAAGGTGGTCGGATTGTCTATGTTTCATCTTTTTACAACATATTCTAAAAAGCTATGTAGGTACATCATTTTTTTTTTCTAGGAAGTCCATTACAACTAACTTGTCATAAGTGGGTATCATTACCTTGAACCAACCTTAATTTAATATTCAATTATAAATTTGAAAATAGAATGAATTATATTCTAAATAAAATAACAAATTTTAAAAAATATTATATTTAGTAGTTAATATACTATTTCATTTCAATCATGAAAAATATCAATATTAAATCATTTAAAAAACATTGATGTAAAAAGGCTTTTCTTGATTTATTCTCTAATATATATTTTATGATGATGATAGTTATTAACATATATATAGTCTAATTAATTAAAGTTGTCACTATTAAATAATTTATAAAAAAAACTTACACAAAGTATTTTTTATTTATGTTATATATATATATATATATATAAGGGATGGTAAAATTTATTGTACCAACGCATTCTACAACCTAGTGGGGCATAAAGAAATAATAAAATATTACAAAAAATAACATGTGGGCTCAAATTAGATTTAAAACATTTACAACGTCATATATATGAAACAACACAAATTAGATAAATTAAAATATTTCCTCGACTAAAAAGAAGAGGTTTGCACCTCTAGAGATTTGATTCCTCTAGGAACTTGGTATATCCCCTTTTAAGATGGATCTATATTGATCATAACCCATTACTTTGTTCCCGCGAAATAAAACATACTATTGTTATTCAATTCTGAATCAAATAGTACATAATTACAACCATTAAAAATTGATTTTTCAAAAAACTTCTCCACAGAAGAGAGTCCCACTCTTATCTTTTTTGTCATAACCCATTACTATTATTGAAGAGAAACTACACAACTAAAAATATAGTTGATGGTTCATAAAAATACATGATGCCAAATGAATTCCATATTGACTTGTTAATGTTTCCTTTATCATGTCAAATGAATTCCATATTGACTTGTTAATGTTTCCTTAAATATAATGAAAATAAATGGTCCCTAAAAAATCATTTTAACTCTTACTTCAAAATTCTATAAATATAATCACTTTATTGAAACATATAATTTCAATTATCTTTAAATACTGACATTTATTTATATAACATCTACGTAGTATTTATAATTATATATTAAAAACAATTTATAACTTAACTCGTAATTTTATCATCTTCCTACTTACTCCACATATATAGTTTCAATTGTCTTTAAATAATAGCCATATATTTGTATTGAATAGTTTATATATATTCAATATCTAAATATATGTACAAGACAATCTATAACTTTATCATCTATGAAATCAGTTATTGAAATATATGGTCTTAATTTAATATAAGGTCTTAATTCAAATAAATGATGACTTATAAAAAATTGAATATATAATTTTTTTTAGGTGAATATGTAATATGTGTTGTTTTCTAATGGAGTGCGCTTATTCTTATATTCTTTAAAAGAATTTGTTTTTTTACGCAAAGGCTTATCCCTACCAATCGCATGGAGGGTCTGGTGGGTTCTCAGCGTACTCATTGTGATGGTGCCGGAGAGTTGGGTAAGGGTTGGATCAGCGATTCTCAGCCGAGCAAGTAATAGAGGGGGGTGTTCACCTCTGCACACTAGAAACAAGTTACTTCTGACTTTAGCTAGTACATATCACTCCTGTGTAGGCTATTTTGGTGAAGTACTTTCTCCCTTCACTTGTCTTTGTATTTCCGTCTTCTGAGGTACTGTTTGCCTATTGGAGGTGTTTTGGCTATTTTGGCGGAGTACTTACTCCCTCTGCTAGATTATGTTTAGGATGACAGGTGTATTCCACCTTCTTGGTATTGGGTTTTGATGCATTGTACGAGTAGGTGGTGCCTGTGACAGGTGCCAGTTTTTTTTTTTGGAAATGGATGAGTATACTCCGGAGGGACGAGGGTTTTCCTCACCGAGGGTAGGAGGTTGCAAGACTTTTGACAAAGGAGCTGATGTGGGTGGAGGGTTTAGTCATTTGGGGTTCTACAAGGAGGGTCTGGTGGGTTCTCGGCGTACTCATTGTGATGGTGCCGGAGAGTTGGGTAAGGGTTGGAAACAGCGATTCTCAAGGTTGAAGGCTCGTAAACGTCGCCAGGCGAAAGCCCTAAAGGTTAGGGGGGGTGATTGATCGATTCGTCATCCTAGAGGAGACTAATCTCGATCGAATTGAGATGTTGTCGGCGAGGGCTGTGGTAGGGCGATTTGAGTTTACCTCTGGGGACCAGAAAGAGCTGGTTGAATGGGTCTGGAAACAATGGGTTCTGATTTTAGGGGAGATTCCCAAGGTGATGCAATTGATGAATAGGTGGATTATGTTTGTTTTTTACCAAATCTGAGCATGTTGGTCGTATTTTGAAGAGGTTTTGGTGCTTTAAGGAAGGGTCGTTGTATTTGAAAAGGTGGCATTTGGCTTTCAATCCATTATTGGAAGCACAAAGTGTTAGGCATCTATGGCTTCTCATCCCTGGGCTTCCTATAGAGCTGTGGTCTGAGAATATATTGATGGGTATTGTGAATACGGTTGGGAAATTTGTTCGTTTGGATAACCGATCATTGTGTGGGTTTGATAGAAGGGTTGCGAAGGTTATGGTTTCATTCGAAATGGCTTTGGGTCTTCCTGAAGAAATTGAACTGGTTTGGGGGAATAAGGTGTGGAGGCAGTGACTAGACTACCTTAAAATGCCATTTAGGTGTTTTAACTGTTATGGGACTGGACATATTAAGGCACAATGTCCGCTTGCTGAGACTCTTTCGGCTGGTTTGCATTTGAGGGCACGTACGAAGGCTCAAAAGACTTCTTCGTCGGCTCCCTCAGATGGACTCACAAATGGTCAAGCAGATATTGGTAAGCAATATGTCTCCCCCAAACCCTCTATTCCTGTATTCTCTGATGCAAAGATAAATGAGATTTTTGACTCTGATATCTCCAAAAAGAAGTTGGGGTCTAAATTGATGGGGGATCGGGATCCTTTACCTAGTATGGATGCTTCGTTATCTGGGAATTCGACATGTCGGTCATTGTTTGGGGATATGTCTGCCTTGGGGGAGATTCCTCTAGGGTTGATTGGGGACTCTACTATTTTAAATTCCTCTTCTAATTTGGTGGAAGGGTCTGGTTTTCCAAATTCTATAGATGAGGGGGGGGGGGAATTGTTGAGGAATGAGCCGGTGGTTGGGGAAGATTTAGTGGCTCTAGATCATGGGGGTGTTGGAGAAATTGGCAATGTCGACTCTGGTGGGGATAATACATTCCTTCCTCTTGTCATATATTCAAAAAACCCTAGTTCAAACCCTCATGTAAAATCCATTCATTCTGACAGATTTCAAAATGTTACCATCAGGAAGCCTCAGCGTAAAGGGGGTACTCGGGGGGATAAGCCTTTGGATGGATTATCAAGTCATATACCTGTTTCGGAGAGGATTGATCAGTTCGTTGGTGATGTGAATTCTGAGGTACATTCGTGGGGTCTTAGAGCATTATCCCCGGAAGGGAGGGTTCTTTAATGCCTATTTGTTCTCTAAATATTCAGGGGTTAGGGGGGGTTGTCCGAGATAGGGCCCTCTCTGATCTTTTAGCTACTGCTCGGTCGAGTCTTTTGTTACTCCAAGAAACGATGTGTTCGGATTTAGATGCAATCTCGAAGTTTGTTAGTCTTAAGGGTGGTTGGGAAGTCTCGGCTTCCAGCTCCTCTGGTTTATCTTGTGGATTGCTTGCGGCTTGGGATCCTAGGATTTACTCTTTCCAGGCTTTCAAGTCATCTTGGGGTATTATTTTGGAAGGGCAGCGAAGAGCTGATGGTTTCATGTTAACTATATTGAATTGCTATGCGCCTTATAGAAATCGTGAAGCATTTTGGAACGGGCTTCAAGCCTCTGGTTTGTTGAGTAGAAACAATATTTGGTGGCTGGGGACTTGAACTTTACGAGGTTCTCCCAGGAAATTTGGGGAAGTGCTGCTAAATTAGACAATTTGGCGGATTATTTCAATGAATTTTTGTTTAAAAATGATTTGGTTGATGTGAGTACAGGTGTCTATTCCCCCACCTAGACAAATGGCAGAGGCGGTCATGACACTATTATGAAAAGATTGGATAAATTTCTTACAAAAGATTCTCTGTTGGAGTCTTGTGGTAGATATCGTTCATGGGTTGGGATGTCTAAAATATCTGACCACTAGCCTATATTCTTGCAGCTTAATGATAATTTTCAGCATTGTTGCTTCCCTTTCAAATTCGACAGCTCGTGGATTGAAAATGGGGAGTTTGTAAGATTTGTCTCTTCTATCTAGCTTCATATCGATGTGGAGGAAGATTTAAATCCTGTGGACAGACTCTGTTATAAATTGCATGTGCTTAAGGGAAAAGTATCTGCCTGGATTCATGAAAGAAAAAAGTTGGCAAAACATGATTTGCAGAATATTGAATCACAGCTGCAGGTTTTATATGATCGTTCTTTGCAGGATCCTTTGGATGATAGAAATTTTATTTTGCTGAAAGATTTGGAGAAAGCTAAGGAGAATTTTTACTTAATGGAGGAAAAGGAATGGCGATTGAAGAGCCGTGCCCTGTGGGTGAAATCAAGTGACAAGAATACTCACTTTTTCCATTCCTATGCCTCGGCTAGGAGGAACTGCAATACAATTTGGAAAATGGGTGATGGCGAGGGTAATGAGGTTATGGATCCGGTGGAGCTACAGGCTATGGCAAAGAAGTTTTTCGGTTCTATTTATTCGGTGGATCATAGTTGTGATTTAATGTCACAGTTACAGGTTGCAAGATTATATCCTAAATTTATTGATGATAGTGTTGTTGCTGAACTTTGCAAGGAACTTTCATTGGAGGAGGTAGAGTGCACTTTGAAATCATTCGCTAAGGAGAAGAGTCCTGGGCTAGATGGCTGGACTATGGAGCTTTTTATTCAGTTTTTTGATATTATAGGTAAGGAGATTCTATAGATGGTGGAATTTTCCAGGACTCAAGGTTTTATATCTGGGGCTTTAAATGCTACATTCATCACACTTATCCCGAAGGTAAATGATCCTAAGTCATTTGGAGAATTTCGTCCTATAGCTTTATGCAATCTTATTTACAAGGTTGTATCAAAGATTATAGCGGGCAGGCTTAAACCTATATTTTCCAGGTTCATATCTCCGAAGCAATTTGGCTTCTTACAGGAGAGATAGATTCATGATGCTGTGGGCATCACACAGGAGCTTCTACATTCCATTAAGTGCAAGAAGATTAAGGCTATCATTTTGAAGATGGATCTGGAAAAAGCTTATGATCGGGTCAGTTGGGATTTTCTCAGACTGGTTTTAATTCATATTGGGATTCCGGCTCTGGTTATAAGGTGGATTATGGCTTGTGTCAGTACCATGAATATTGATGTTTTGGTAAATGGGGCTCCATCTTCATTTTTTAGCTGCTCAAGAGGATTACGCCAAGGATGCTCTCTGTCTCCTTTGTTATTTGTGCTTGTAATTGATGCTCTGAGTTGGTTGATTAAGAAAGCTGTGGGGGAGGGGAGAATCAAGGGTATAAAAATCTCAAGAAATCTTACAATTTCCCATGCTCTCTTTGTTGATGATGTTTTACTTGTTGGAATTGATACGGTGGAGGAATGGTCTGCATTTCAGGGAATTATTGATTTATTTTGTCATGCCTCAGGTATGAAGGTCAGTCTAAAAAAGTCTGGTATGTATGAGAACTTGGTTTGTATGGATAGATTGAGACTTTTGAGAGCTATTTTGCCTTATAACTGCTCAAAAATTGGGGAAGGATTTACCTATCTCGGATTTCAACTTAAACCAAATGGTTATTTGGTCAAGGACTGGAAGTGGCTTATTCAGAAGTTTGAATCCAGGATTTCACACTGGACTTATCGTTTGCTTTCCATCGGTGGAAAACTTACCTTGGTAAGGTCGGTTCTCATAGGGACACCGGTCTATTGGCTATCTTTACTTCAGGTGCCTTACACT
This sequence comes from Larix kaempferi, assembly GCA_027924585.1. Classification (NCBI taxonomy): domain Eukaryota; kingdom Viridiplantae; phylum Streptophyta; class Pinopsida; order Pinales; family Pinaceae; genus Larix; species Larix kaempferi. The sequence goes on along the minus strand of BSBM01000341.1, from coordinate 2,894,721 downwards.
GTTATCAATTCCTTGAGAAGTATGATGTTTAAATTTCTATGGTCTGGGGGTCTAAAACGGTCCTATTTATCCATGATCAGATGGGATAAACTCTCAATCCCGATTTCTGGTGGTGGGTGGGGGATAAAGGACCTCTATGTATTTAGTGCTGCATTGAGATTGAAAAGCTTCTGGAGGGCCTTGTTTGGCAGAACCCTTTGGTCCCAAGTGATTCATGAAAAGTATATCAAAATTAAAACCTCACATTGGCTAAGGAAGTCGAGGAAAGTTTTAAGGGGAGTCTCACCCATTTGGAATGGGTTTATGAAAGGATACTGTTGGTTGGCAGATGGCCTTTGCTGGAATGTTGGTAGTGGGGCTGAAGTGGCGATTGGTGTGGATCCGATCTGTGGTATGAATGAGCAGGTGTTGTTCTCGTAGGGGTTATTAGATACTATAAGAGCTAAAGGGTATATCACTATGAACTCTATTGTGAAGAACAACACACAGGGTTACTAGATGATTGCAGTGGACTTACAGCTGCCTCGACAGATTGCTTGGGAGTGGAATGTTTTTATTGGTACATTGAATTCTATAGGTATTCGATGTATTGATAAGGAAGATGAAATTCGATGGTCTGGAAATGAGTCTACAGGTCAGATACTGGGCGTTCAGCTTATGATTATAGAATTAAAAGAAGATGTATGTTCCCGGCTCATTGGTGGTATAATCTCATATGGAAATGGCATTTGCCGTTAAAAATCCAATGCTTTTTATGGTCTGTTCTAGTCAACCGACTAAAAACTTGGGATAACCTGAATGTGCTGGGTTGGAAAGGCCCGAATCGATGTATTCTCTGCAAGGTGGAATCGGAGTCGGTCTCACACCTTTTTCTGGTATGTGAATTTACTTTATGTGTTTGGGCGAAGTTGATAAAATATCTGGGGCTATCATATCAGTGGGAAGGCAGTAATTTTGAAAAATGTCTGTTTGATTGGGTGAGGATTGGAAAATCACATAACACACTGCCAGTCTTCCTTTGCTGGGTTATTTGGAGAGCTTGAAATAGAGCTATTTTTTATAATATCACTCCCACTGTTGATTCGGTATTCTATGAGGCACTTAGTTATTACTTGAGATTTCAAGGTGATGAGAATATTCTTGTTGTAAGGAATATTGGAACGTTTCAGCTGGTGGTGGATGATCCGGTTATATTCTTTGATGGGGCAGCAGCTGTGGGGAAATGTGGTATTGGAGGAGTTATCTTTGTAAACTCTGATCATTTTTACACTTTTCGTATGAATGGTGGTTATGGGACCAACATGAAAGCTGAGCTGCTTGCTCTCTGGTGTGTAGTCAGAGTTGCTATACTTTTTGGCCTGCATAAAGTTAAAATATTCGGTGATTCCAGAGTCACTATAAAGTGGGCCCGAGGTGAGTTTGATCTGCAGGTACTGAATCTTACCTGTTGGTGCAACCGCATTAAGCAGGGTTTAAGTTCCTTCATGTCTTATTCGCTGGAGCATATTTATCGTGAATTTAATACACAGGCTGACAAGCTGTGAAAGCTGGCGTTGGATGAGGATGAAGGACTACTTTTTTGGGAAGATGTTTGTAACGATATTGTGTTGGATGCTGGGACCCTTTCATTTCTTGTCTAAGTGTTCTTAAGTTTTAGTATGACTGCACATAAGTTATGGTTTTAGTCTGGTTTGTAAAATTTTGTAAATTTGGAGTTTTTGGAAGTATCATTCTAGAACTCTGAAAAGATGACATAATCTTTTTGATATATATCTATACTACTTGATTCAGAAATTGAATAACAATAGTATGTTTTTTTTTTCGTGGAAAAAAAAATATGTTGTTTTCTAATAAAATATATTATATTGATGATGATATATTGTACCATATCATATTATATTTAATGTAATATATTACAATATATCATCATCAATATAATATATCCTATTAGAAAACAACACATATTCAATACATTACATTTTATTTTATTACATATTCAATACATTACATTACAATGATCTTATTAAATATAAGATATTATAATCAAGTAAAAAAGTTATCTAATTTTTAGTCATTATTAGTAATATCGTTTTATTTAATTTATATTTCGATCATATTTTTTAATTACAAAATTTTATTGTGAAATCCCAATACTTTAAAAAAAGCCAAATCATTTGATTTTTAGATTATTTCTTAAATAAATATAATATAAGAAAACATATTTAAATTAAATAATTCTAACCTAAAGTATAATATAAAATTATCTTTTAACTTAATTTTAAAATTATTTTGTCAAAATTATATTTATATACATTAAATATATTTAAATTATTTTAAATAGCAACCGTAACTATTTTGCATAAATAACGCATATATTATTGCATGACTTTTATTTGTACTTTATTTATTGTATGTAAAAGTTAGAAGCTGGTGCCTTTCTTCACACTCTATTATATGCATGTAATCTTCATTTTATACTTTTAACAGTATATACAAAGCAGATTTTATCCTTTAACATAATAAAAGTATATATTATATTCCTTTAGAAAATAACTATTTTATAATGAAATTGGCGAACATAATCATATGAAGTTTTTAGTGAGCTAAATCCTTGTGCTACGACGAATGTATACCATTTATTATTGCACCGAGTGTAAATGAGGTGCTTACAACCTAGTATGGGGGAGATCCTGTAACGGATGTCACATGTCACATGTCACGTTTGTCATGTTACGTTACAACTCAGTATGGGGGAGATGTTGTAACGTTTGTCCCATTGACCATTTGTCACTTTTGTCACGTTACGTTACAACCCAGTATGGGGGAGATGTTGTAACGTTTGTCACATTTATCACATTTGTCACGTTTCTTACGTTACGTTTCCATATTGGCTCATAACTTATAAAAAATCAAGAAATTGGATCCCTCTCGGTGCTTGATAGATCCGGATTTGAGATGGATCTACGCTAGTTAAGTTAATTATGCAATTGTGTATTTTGATAAAAGGTATGTGAAATATGAATATATCAAATGTTTTATTTGTATATTTATATATTAAAATAAAGAGGTTAAAGAGTTAATAGTTTAATCAATTTCAATGTATTGTTTTAGGGTAGAGTTTACTTTGTAGTTTGGTTAAGATTTTAACTTGAGGACTCGATGATAATTTAGAGGGTAGGATTTTATGAAGTTCTTTTTTGGAAAAAATATGTATTTTAAGGGGTTGGTTTAACTAGTTGTGACAATAGATATATAATTCAAATTTATGAAGTTATTACTTGTAACAGTTTATAGTTTGTTAGGAATATTAAATGGAGAAGTATTCTTAAATTTACTTACATATTTAAAAAAAAATTGAAGTTTCATGGAAAAAAAACTAATACTTATTTAAAATTTTAATTAAAATTTCTTTCAAATAAACTTACCAAATTCAAACACTTTCTATAAAATTAACTAATCAAATAACATGGATCTAATTATTTTGTAAATTCAATTAAAAAAAATATACCATTAATTGTTCCCATTATGAGGTTAATATTCCATATCCTACTTATGTTTTATGCTTTAACAAGATAGCATATCCGTTAGGATAATGTTGGAAGCTAAAAAATCATTCGTCCTCTTCCATATTTTTGCGTTAACATTTAGTTATTCTGTGGGGAATGAATTCCCTCATAAAAACTAAAGTAATATATCATTTAAAAAAAAAAACTAAAGTAATATACGCAAACAAGATATAGATTCTTAGTTTTTATCATGTGATTCTCCTCCTAGGTGTAGTTTTTTTTTCCAAGTTGTTTAAGAAATAATATATAAAAATATAATAAAATTCATGAATTTCAAAATAGATATGAATGAGGTCAAGTACATTGTTTGATAAGGTCGCCACTTAGCTTTAAAAAAACATCTGTGATATGGTCGCCACTTATGTTTAGAAAACATGTACAACCATACACAAGATTTGTTAAAACTATAGTATCATGAAATCCACTCAATTTTATTATCAACCAGGAATATCACATTATATTTGATGCCTTGAAATGCTATCCTACTCAAGTACCACTTATGTCATGTCATTATTTAATTAATGTTGGGAGCACATAATGTACGTATAGAGGCAAACCTTTGTTTGTATTCATTGGGTTTAAGAAAGTTCCAAATTTATGTACAAAACATGTACAAAGTTGTGTGGATTTTGTTCCCATCATATCTCTATGTTTATTTTTCAAAATCATGAAAATAGTGTATATAGATAATCATAATAATGTGATGGGATTGAATATTTCAAAGTTATATATATATATATATATATATATACTTAAAAACATAATATTCTAAAAATTATTATTGTATAATATTTATATATGTGATGTTATTACGTATTACATTCTTTCATGGACGTTTAAATATAGTCTTCCAAATGAAAGAGTTTTAACTTTGTGTTGGCGCAAGAGATTAAATTTATACAACAAATAAAATAAAATAAAAAATTAACAAAGAGAAGATTATATAAACATCCCAACATCAAAACAAAGATTTTACAATAGTTGAAATTTGACTCTCTCTTAAATTTAACTCCCCTATACAACCTAAGAGCTTATTTTGATAACTAATCTATTGTGGAATTCATTTGTTATCAATGTAACCATATCAATATCACAACCATTTTAGGGTGGGTTAAAGACATTTCTAAATGCTACATATTTTGATGTATTTGCATCCTTTTCTAGAGACAACCCCTAAAGATCCATTGCCAGATTATTCCAACTTTTGGGATTTATATTCCTCCATTTTTTCCCTTAGAAACCCTCCTTCATTTGTTTTTTTCTATACACTTGAAGTTGCATTTTTATAACCTAACTACTAAGTCTATTTATAATCTCCACATTCTACAATGATCTTATTCGATATATCTTTACTAATGTCCAATTCTATGTATATTTTGCATAGGATACAATGAATTTCTTCTATTGGCTTGGATCTGTCTTGAAAAATTGCACAATGAATTTCCAAATCCTTCAAGGATTTTCTGACGCAAGTCAGGTCGGTCGGACCTCTTGCTTAACAATATCACACAGCAACACACAAACGCTCACACAGACTAGACGTGAACTGGGAATGTCAAGAAGTTGGCTTCTATTACTTGTATCACTTACAAAATACATGTAAACTAATAAACAAGTCGGTCATAGCCTGTTACAATATACAGAAATAAATATTTCTTCTATCTATGTGATCCTCTGATCTTCCTCGATCATTCGATCATCGATCCTCCTATATGTGCCTTCACACCTGTCTTCCACTCTACTCTGTTGTTGTTCCCAAGGTCCACCCGGTCGGGCTTCCCCGAAGCATCCTTACTCTGTCCACAAACCCATCTCTAATCCTGCAGATCTTGCAGTTGTCGGTGTCCTCTGACATGCCTGCAAAATCTTCTCATGTGGTGACACCTGGGCTAGTTTCAACCACCTTCTTAATTTCCATTAACCTCCTCAACAACCCACAATAGATGCAAGTTTGTTGCCTCGACTTCTTCACTTCTCGACCTCTGTGCTCCCTTGAATTTTCTATAGTTTTCAGTCTTATCGATATCCACTTTCGACTGGTCTACACTTCAACTCCTCAACTATAATCTATCTTGTTGGTCCTCGACTTAACTTGTCAGATTTACTTAGTCTCCACGGCTGCCTTCCGCCCCATCCTCCACGCTTGGCCTTTTCCGCTTTCGTCATGTCGCTACTCGACCTTTCGCCAACTTTTGACCTCGTTGAATCCTGCTCTTGTCGACCATAATTCGACAACTTCTTGCTCGACTGCCAGTCTTCCCGCACCGATGGTCATCGGCGATCCCCCTGGTCTTCCTTCTTCGGTCGATCATCTTCGATTATTTCACCTAGGCCCCGATGCCCCTGCATCAGTCTCCCAGGTGAAAAAGAACTTGACTTCTCTATCATTCTTCTATATCCTTCCTCTGAAATCCATGTCTCTTCTATCTCGTCGTGCTTCCATCGGACTAAGTATTCTTTCTTCTTAGAGCTTCTTGTGCATCCGACTTCGCGCTCATCCATCACTTCGGCGATCTCTTCCTTCTTTCGATCTGGAATCTGTCTTGTCCAGTCGATATTCAACACTTCTGCGTTGTTGGTTTTCGAACCTTCTTCGTATTTGTACAGATCTTATACGTTGAACGTAGGAGAAATGTTCAACTCTTCTGGCAGCTCCAACACATAAGCGTTGTCCGAAATCTTCTTCAGAATATTACATGGTCCAATCTTCTTCATCTTCAGCTTGTTGTATGTCCCTATTGGGAACCTCTCTTTCTTTGATTTGAGAGACCTTAGTAAAGTAGGATTGAATGGTCTCTCCATTTTGGAACTTTACTCCTTTAAATTGGTTCCGTGGAGTCATCTTTCGATTTATGTTATTTCCTTCAAACAACTTGGTCAAAGAGTCAAACATCTCCTTAGGTGTCTTTAGGGAAGACACATGAGGTATGAGATGGTCTTTGATAGAATCAGCAATAATTCTCTTAGCCTTGACCAAGTTCTTCTTGTGTAAGGCCTTAGCCTCTTCTCCCTTTGGAACTGGAACCTCTTCACTTATGTAAGTGTCCAACTCATTCTCTTCTAGGATTTACCCAATCCTATACTTCCATGCTCGGAAGTTGTTAGCTCCTTCAAGCTTATCCTCAAGCTTGGTGTGGTGAGACATCTTAATGAGAAAATCAAATGGAAATAAAATATTTAGGTCATACCACTTGATTTGCTGAAAACTAGATTTGGAGGTGGATTAGGGTTTTTCAGAGAAACCCTAAAAATTCAAACTTTGAATTCCAAACTTTTGAATGGATGGAAAGATGAACCTTGTTGAGCTGATCAAGCTGGTATACTTCAATTTTGAAATCTGCAAAATTTGACTCAAAATTTCCTTTGAAACTTCCTGATTTCCTGGACAAGATCCCGAACTAGGGTTTGATATTGCTCGTGGTTCTACCCAGCCAAAAAGTTCGATCTTGTGCTCTAAACTTTGATTTTTCTGAGGAGCTTCCAACCGTGGTCACAGATTCCAAAAATTTCCACTTTTGCAGAAACCCTAATTTTCCACCCTTCCGATCAAAATCTTGAACTAGGGTTTGATCAAGCCCATCCTTCTGCCCAACCAAAAAGTTTGATCTTGGTCTCTAAACTTTGATTTTCTTGCGGAGTATCCAGCCGTGGTGTCGAATTACAAAAATTGCAACTTTTCTCCGAAACCCTAATTTCCCGCAGTAGTGACGGGCCAAAAAACTGAAAGTGCTCAGAATTGAATTATGTCTCGACGGAAAGATGCACCCTTCCAAGGAGAGTCAGCCTAGCCTCCCATCTTTGATGATCTGAGGAGAGAAACCCAAATATTAAGAATCCCTAGCTTCCGCAACTGCACAATGTCTTCTTCTTAGCACGGCTCTGATTCCATGTTAATTTTTCGATAATTTCATTCAAACATTATCTTAGGATCCTACTGAGAGAATAACATGCACAACATAACAATCATAAACACAAGAGACATAGAGTTTCCTCGGGGAAAACCAAGAAGGTGAAAAACACCGCAACTTCCTCGGAGATAGAATAAGCCACAATACAAGATCACAATGATCAAACCCAAAGAGATGTATCTAGTAGATACTCCTCCTCCTCCACTTGTGTGCAACTCTCTCTCTCAACTATGCGAGTTGTATGAGTGAGTGAATGGTTAGAATGAGACACACTCACTCTCTATTTATACACAACTTAACCTTCCTTTTACTTTAGTTGGGCCGACCTCCTAAGGAAGTCTAATAACTCACTCATATAATATAAACAGGGTCGACCCCACACTAGTGGTCTAATAACCCATCAAATATAAGTTGAGACACTTGCAACACTTGTGACACTTACAAATACAAATGACGACACTTCTAATTTTAGGGATAATACATCTCCATCATACATATAACAAAGTACAAGTGTAATACATAGAAGAATATCTTCCAAAGTTACAAATACATCAACACTAGCAGCGCCAACACATAAGCGTTGTCTGAAATCTTCTTCAGAATATTACATGGTCCAATCTTCTTCATCTTCAACTTGTTGTATGTTCCTGTTGGGAACCTCTCTTTCCTCAAGTGTGAATAGACTAAGTCTTCATCCCTAAATGAATGTAGCCTCTGCTCTCTGTCAGATCTCAACTTGTATGCCACATTACTCTTTTCAATCTATTTGTGTGCCTTTTCATGCACTTCTTTCCTGTGTTCTGCAAATGTCTCTACATCTACACTCCTTCTATTTTTTGTTGGTACTTCGACTATATCCACCACACCATGTGGGCTTCGACCTTGAACAATATGGAATAGACTCATACCTGTCAACCCATTCACAAAATTGGTGTATGCGAATTTTGCTTGCGCCAACATGTTCTCCCACTGCTTGGGTCTGTCGGCCTTCAAACATCTCAGAAGGTTTCCCAAAATTATGTTCACTACCTCGGTTTGTCCATTAGTCTACGGATGGTATGTTGAGCTAAACTGCAACTTTGTGTCAAGTTTCTTCCACAAGGTTCTCCAGAAATGACCCATAAACTTCGCATCTCTGTCTGACGTTATACTATTTGGAAACCCATTCTGATTATCTCCTTGAAAAATAATACAACAAAGCTTGCTGCATCACTTGTCTCCCAACGTGGAATAAAGTGTACCATCTTCGAAAATTTGTCGATGACCACAAATATTGAGTCGCTACCTTGCTGTGTCTCCGGAAATCCTAGCACAAAATCCATGCCCAGGTGCTCCCATGGGACATTTGGCACTGGTAATGGTGCATAGAACCCCATGTTCTGACTTCATCCTTTTTCTAACTAGAAAATTTGGCATTGTCAGACCCACTTACCAACATCCGTCATCATACCTGGCCGATAATATTTCTCCTTGACCAACGCCTTGGTCTTAGCGATGCCAAAATGACCTGCTAATCTGCCACTATGTAGTTCTCGGATTAGGTTTTCTCTTACTGATCCTATGGGAATGCACAACTCTTGTCCTGTGAACAAGTATCCCTCTTGGATAAAATAATCCAAGTATGGAATTCTATCGACACTCCATGGTTCGCGACTAGCCTTCCATGCTTTCGCAAAATCCTCGCTCATCTCATATTCTGTCTTCACCGACTCTATTCTCGTTTCCTGAACTGTGGTCATGTTCATAAATGAAACTCTTCGACTTAGCGCGTTGGTAACCTTATTCGACTTGCCCGACTTATGTCACAACATGAAGGTATATCCTTGCAAGAATTCAACCCATTTCATGTGCTACTGATTTAACTTCGAATGGGTTTTCAAGTACCTCAGTGCTTGGTGGTATGTATATAACAAAAACTCCTTGGCCCAGAAAATAATGCCTCCACTTCTTCAATGCTTACACGATAGCATAGTAATCCTGGTTGTAGACCGAATACTTCTACTTCGCTTCATCTAGATTTTCACTGAAGAATGAAATTGGTCGGCCCTCTTGGCTCAACACTATGCCAATTTCCATTCTACTCATGTCGCAATGAACTTGGAAAATTTTGTTGAAATCTAGGAAATCTAACACTAGGCTCTCTGTCACCTTCTGCCTCAATTTGTCGAAGGATTTCTAGGCAGCTTCTATCCACCTGAACTCCCCTTTCTTCATACACTCTGTCAATGGTGCACATATCCGACTGAATACTCTTGTGAATTTCTGTTAAAAACTAGAAAGTCCATGAAAACTCTGCACCTCTGTCGTGCTTGTCAGTTCTGGCCATTCCAATATAGCCTTTACCTTTTCTAGGTCCATCACCAACCCTTTACTCGAGATTAAGAATCCCAAGTACACCAGTTCTTCCTTCATGAAGAAGCATTTATGCAGGTTCACCATCAACTTTTCTTCTTGCATCTTCCACAATACTTGTTGAAGGTCTTCTAAATGTTCTGTCTTGGTTCAACTGAATATCAGGATGTCATCAAGGTATACTACGGTGAACTTCCCCAAGAACTGCTTCAGTACCTCGTTCATCATCCTCATGAACGTACTAGTTGCATTAGTTAATCCAAAGGGCATGACTAACCACTCATACAATCCTTCCTTCATCTTGAAGGTTGTCTTCCATTCATCGCCTTATCTGACCCTGATCTAGTGGTATCCACTCTTCAGGTTGATCTTGGTGAAATATCTAGCTCCTCTCAAGCATTTGATCAAGTCGCCCATAATTGAAAATATAAATATGTACTTAATCCTGATCTTATTGATAGCTCTGGAGTCTGTGCGCATCCTCCCTTCTCCTCCTTTCTTCGGCGCTAGTACAGCTAGCACTGCGCATGGACTCAGACTTTCTCTGATCAATCCTTTGTCCAAAAGCTACTGGACTTGTCGATTGAGTTACTCACTCTCTGTCGGAGTCATACTATGTGGTTTCTTGTTTGGAAAACTTGAACGTGGAATCAAGTCAATCTGATGGCATATGCTTCTCAATGGTGTAAATATCGTCGGTATGTCTTCGACCATGATGCTCGTGAACTCATCCAACATATTTTTTACTTTGAACGGAACTCTCTCCTTTGTCAACCTTTCGATACGTGGTTCTTTTGGAATGATGGCGAAACATCCCTATTGTTTCTCCTCCTCTACCAGGAATTCCTTTGCTGAGCACATCAACACTCTCTTCTCCCAATAGGTTCTCTCACCCTCCTTGATATTGGCTCCATCCTCCTGTTTTGGCTTCAACAATCACCACGTGCCATTTTTCCACACTGTGACTGTGTTGGATTGACCATCATAGATCATATTCTGATCATATTTACATGGTCTTCCTAAAAACATATGACAAGCATCCATTGGGATTACATTGCACAATACATTATCTTCAAGCTTTCCAACTTTAAAGTTGATCATGCACTATTTGGTTACCTTCACATGATGTCCTTTCTGTAACCAGGATATCTTATATGGGTTCGAATGTTTTGGACACTTCAAACCCAACTTGTCGATGACCTCCGTCGAAACTAGGTTTTATGTACTTCCTCCATCGACAATGGTCTTGCAGTATATGTCGACAATCAACACTTTAGTTCAAAAAATAGCCTTTCGCTGCATCGACTCCTTCTCTTCTCGCTGGTCGTCCTGGACCAACTTCCTCCTAGTCGTCATGTTTCTACCTTTTCCTCTGTCATATCCACCACAGTCGGATGTCAATCCCATCATCTCGTCGCTCCTCTCATCTCGTCGGCTTCTGGGTTTCGACTCCTCTTCCACATGTAAATTCTATGGGCATTCATAAGCTTTGTGTCCTGCTCCTCGACACTTATAATAGACTATAGTCAGTTTGTTAGCTCCTTGTCTCTATGATGGACCACTTCGACCAAACATACCCCGATCGTGGGTCTCTTGACCATCCCGTTGGTTTTCTTGTACCCTTTCTCTAGTTGATGTCCCTTCTGCGCATCATTTATCTTTGACGGCTTCTCTGCTAGTCCCACTACGTTTTCCTTTTGTGGGAGCAGCATTCACACCTCGACTAGTCATCCTTCCTCTAGTAGATGTTGTTTTTCTCGAAAGCTTTTTCTCCGCCTTCAAAGCTAACTGGTAGGCTTCACCTATCATTCTGAATTTCGATAGGCTCAACTTGTCCTGTATGACATACTTCAGACCATTTACATATCTTGCGACTACTTCTTCGCCTTCTTTGGTTTGACCAAACCTAATCGATAGTCTGTAGAACTCTTCTGTGTATTCCTTCATGGTCATCTCTTTCTGTCGAAATTTCTACAACTTCCTGAATAGGGAAATCAAATAGTCATTGGGAAAGAACTTCCCCTTCAGCTTGGAAACCATTCTATCCCAAGACTTAATCTTCTCCTTGCCTTTCTTGACTCTGTCATCTTGTACATTGACCCACCACAATGAAGCATGACCCTTCAACTTTAGACATGTAGTTTTAACCCTCTTAGGTTCCTCTAGCTGCTCTATGTCAAATTATTTCTCCATCTCTATGATCCAGTCTATCAAGTCTTCTGGATCCAGACTTCCTGAGTAGGTAGGTACACCCATTTTTGTCTTACCCCTCATTTCTGTCAATAGTTTGATGAATCTATCTTCTAGTTCTTCTTCGACTGCTACTTCCCGAGCATTCACTTCCTCGAATTCTTCGTCACTATGTTCAAGTGCATCAGGAACGCATCCAAGTCTCTGATCTTCTTTGATTGTTGTGACCTCAGTGGTCAAACTCTTCATCATTCGCATCCACTCGTCAAACATTTCACGATCTACTGTGACTCATGCGCCTCCTTGTGCTCTTTGTCCTATACCATGGACATTTACACCTCTTTGTGCTATTCTCTCAACCGCAGCTGAAATCTCCACTCGCCCAATTGCAACCGGACTTTCACAACACACGCACAACTCTATCCAACTGCAACTGGAGATGTTCACACACACACAGGCTCTTCCTGCTCCGATACCACTTGACACAAGGCAGTTCAGTTGGACCCTCTTGCTTAACAATATCACATAGCAACACATAAATGCTCACATAGACTAGATGTGAACTCGGAATTCCAAAAAGTTGGCTTCTATTACTTGTATCACTTACAAAATTACATGCAAACTAATAAACAAGTCGGTCGTATCCTGTTACAATATACATAAGTAAATCTTTGTTCTATTTGTGTGATCTCTATTTGTGTGTGATCCTCTGATCCTCCTCGATCATTAGATCATCAATCCTCCTATTTGTTCCTTCACACCCGTCTTCTAATCCACTCTGTTGTTGTTCCCGAGTTCCACCCTGTCAGGCTTCCCCGAGGCATCCTTACTCTGTCCACTGACCCATATTTGATCCTACAGATCCTGCAGTTGTCGACGTCCTCTAACATACCTGCACAACCTTATTCTGCGGTGACACCTGGCTTGGTTTCAACCACCTTCTTAACTGCCATTAACCTCCTCAACAACCCACAATGGCTGCAAGTTTGTTTCCTCGACTTCTACACTTATAGACCTTTGTTCCCCCTTGACTTTGCTAAAGTTGTCGGTCTTTTCGATATCCACTTTTGACTGGTCTACACTTCAACTCGTCAACTATCCTCTGTCTTGTTGATCCTTGACTTAACTTATCGGATTTACTTAGTCTCCATGGCTTCCTTTTGTCCCGTCCTCCACGCTTTGCCTTTGTCGCTTCCATCATGTCGCTACTCGACCTTCCGTCGAATTTCGACCCCATCAACTCCCGCTCATGTCGACCATACTTCGACAGCTTCCTGCTCGACTTCCTGGCCTCGACTGTTATTCTTCCTGCACCAATGGTCGTCGATGATCCGCCTCGTCAGCCTTCTTCTGTCAATCATCTTCAACTGTTTCACCTAGGCCCCGATGCCCCTGCATCATTTTCTTTTCCCACAATTGAAGGGGGGTATTCGACAATATTACCCAAACTAGGGTTAAAAAAATGGTCACATTAAAGTAATGTTGAAATTTGAGAACCATGCTTTAAAGAAGAGGCCATTTTTTTCGCTATAACTATGTCCTCTCCTTCATCAAGTTTCTATAGTTTCATGGCTTGTTGAAATATACAATAATGAAGTCTCTAGAACAAAGGATTATTGTATATATGTTGGAGACTAGTTTGAGTCAATCCACTCAATGAGATTCATGGAAGATGACCAAAAAACATTGGATCTATATATAAAATTATGTTTCTTATAGTCAATAATGAACACATCAAATGTCCTCCAATAAATTCATGGGGGTGCATTACGCTTTCTCCAAAATGAAATATCTTATTCCTTGATCATTCTTTCTAAAAAAAGAGAAACTTTATAATGGACGCCACTTTTCAAACATAGAAGATTCAAAACCTAAGGACTAGAGGAATTTCCCTTCTTCTCCATTGCAACTTATGAAGATGATGCTTCCTTCTAAAAAATATTTGTTTCTGGCATGCCTTCATATATAGTCAAACACCCTACCCCAAACATATTGTTAACCATTATAGGCCCAATAAAATAACTTATGAATGTAGAGGGAGACAAATAAATGCTCTAAGTTTTGGATCATATTTTTGGTGATTTCATTGAAATCCGACTGAAATTGTTGGAATTGCATAGATACATTGTTGAAATTGCATAATCTAGATGTCGAGGAGTACTATTTGAGGGTGTTGAATAGATTTCTATAATAAAAAATGCAATTTGAATAATGAAAAATTGTGATTTCATAAAAGATTTTATCATTGGATTTCAATAAAAATGACAAAAAAATCCAAAACTTAAAATGTTTAACCAACTTCATTAAACATAAATTTAATTTAATTTTTTAATTATAATTTTATTATATTAAAATATATATATATTTCTTAACTATATTAAGATGTTTAAAATAAATACATACATTTCATCTTCTATATAATATTTTAAAACATCTTCTCAAAATAAGATAATGTTCTACTTATATATTAATAGTTAAAAATATAAATTAGTGTAAATTATAATTAAGGATGGTAATTAGTACATTAATAATTAAAAATATATATTATAATTTAAAGTTAGGAACTCTCAATGTTATGTTTACTAATTGCCTCTTAATGAACTCTCTACTCAATTTTAAGGTTTATTATTTTACTACTAACTTATTTAGTAAATGGTTTAACTCAACTTTAATGCATATCATTTTATTTATTTTCATCAACTTTTTAGCTTACATTCTATCTATTCATCTTTTTTATGTTGCAACCTTTTTCCTTTATTCAATGTTGCATTTCTTCGATCTATAAGTTTAGTATGCATGCTCACCATTGCACTATTATGTGTGTTCCTTGCTTGCCTATGTGTTCCATTCTTAGTGGACCTATAACATTAGTTTGTGTGCTCTATTCTCAGTGGATCTATAGCGTTAGTATGCATGCTCACCATTGCACTATTATGTGTGTTCCTTGCACGTTAGTATTCATACTTACTTTCATAGCTTAGTATGGAAGTATGCATGCTTACCATTGCACTATTATATGTGATCTTTGCTTGTCTATGTGCTCCATTTTTAGTGGTTCCACATTTTCTTACTTTGCATTAACATTTATGTTTCTTCCTAGTGTCTTTATGCACGATCATCTTCTTGTAAATCTTATTCAATTTTTCCATTCTCATTTATTTCTATTTTATTAATTTGATTTTAAAAAACAAATAAAAATACAATTTAAACCAAATGAATTGATTAAATTATAACATATATATAAGTAGAAATGCTACAATATATTTGATTTTAAAAAACAAATAAAAATACAATTTAAACCAAATGAATTGATTAAATTATAACATATATATAAGTATAAATGCCACAATGAATGACACAATATATGTATAAGTAGAAATGCCACAATTAATGAATGAAATATATATAAAGAATATATACAGAAGCCATTAGTGACCAAACGAATAGGAGCTTTTGATTCTCAGTTCAATTGTCCTATTTTATTTTTTGATGGGGCTGCACAAAATGGTATTTGCGCTGCTGGGGAAACTATATTCTTAAACGATTCTCATTTCTTTTCATTAAGGTTCAATTGTGGAAATGAGACAAACATGAAGTCTGAACTCCTTGCTTTGTGGTGTGTTCTGAAAGTGGCTAGTCTTTTCAGAATTGATGATTTGAATATTTTTGGGGACTCTAGGGTCACCATCAAATGGGCACAGGGTGAATATAATCTTAAAGTTTTATCTCTTATTCACTGGTGTATCAAGATCAAATCAGCTATCAAACTTTTCAGAAACATCTCTTTCGAGCACATTTATAGGCAGCACAATCATCTGGCTAATAAAATTTCAAAGCAAGCTTTAAGGGGGGCATTTGGTATTCTAATCTGGGAAGAATCTCTAAATTCTCAGGTTCTGAACTATGGATCTATGAATATTTTTGAGTAAATGTCTTTTCTGGTGATATTACGGTTATGTAATCTTTGGATAGTTATAAGTTTTTGTTTTAGGATTGGTTGAATCCCTTTGTGATGATCAACGATTCTCCTTTTTGATACATGTTTTTGAGATTAGTGGGCATGTCTTTCTGCCCCTTTTCAGTTCAGTCTTTGAATTCCTGTAAAAATCATGTACCTTTTGATTCGAATGAATAACATTGGTACGGTTTTTTTCTGCTAGAAAAAAAAGTATAAATGCCACAAGTAATGAATGAAACATATATAAAGAACATTAAAATGTAAGAATTTTTGTACAATTTTATGATAGATGTTGTGGGTTTAAACACAACATTTGTATGTGAATAAATATATATATTTATTAGTAATTTTCTATATAAATTTATAGGTTTAAAGCAGTCATTTAATATTTGTACAAGACTGTTTATGTTGAATGATATTTTGAATAAATAATAATAATTTTAAGATTAATTAACTAAATAATAATCTAATTATATTATAAAGATAAATTGAATTATGAGTTTTTTTTAACATTATTGTTATAAAAGGGATTCTTTTTACTTGTATTCACATATAAGTTAATAATTTACATGGATATTTTTTCTTCTATATTTTCAAATTTTCTTGTGATACGGTGTTTTTTCTTTCTCTTTGTTATTGTTAAAAAACAATAACAAGTATGTTGGGTGAGTGTAGAGTTAAGAGATGAGGTTGAAACTATTAATGAAAAGTTTAGATTCTTGTGCACACACAATAAATGATATATTGATAAAAAAATTCTTTACCTTCTAGCCCTTCATCTTTGAAGGGACATATAATAAATGTACTTCAATTGACAAGTATAAATTAACTAAACACTTAAAAAAAATGCAAAAAAAAATATTGCCCTTCAAATTTTTGCAATCTTAAACAATTGAACACTTTCTACATGAAAAAATGATAAATTTTCAATAAAACCTAAAAAATAAATAAAATTGTATTTTAATTAGTGAGATCCACAAAATTATTATTATTTTACGTAAATGAGCACATTCCAACAAAAATAACAAGAACACTTATTTTTATTGGATTCATTTGATATTCTTCAAAAGTATTATTTGAATTTACATCACTAAAAAAATCAATTTGTTTACCCAATGGAAGAGTCTTTCTAGATTTCATTTGTTTCCATACATGATCTTAAATAACATTCAAATCTACCCCATTTAGAGCATGAGGTGCACTAAGAGAGAAAAACATTTAACATATCCAATGTATCCATTGAAATTCTTGATCTATCATCATATTTATCATGTTTAATTTTGAAAATCCTCTTTCACACACTATTGTACTTGTTGAAATAGAAAGAATAGCTTGCCATAATCGTACCAAACAGGGAAAGCCTCCAAACCATTCAGGTTCATCTCCACATAAATCCTATGCTCCAAACATATGCTTTTTAGGGTATTATTTATAAATAGTACAATCAATTCATCCATTTCACTAAAACATTTAGCAATATCCACAATAAATGAGTCCCCAACATTAAACTTTTCACATAACCATTTCAACCATCTTTTCATTTTAGAGTTTTTATCATCCATTTATTCATAATAATGTCGAGGACTGAAATACTTAGCATCGCTAAATATAGGTAGATGTGTGAACCTCATATGCAGAGATCCAATCACCTTCATCACAAAAACAATTTCTAAAATAATGCAATCATGAATGGTGTCCCTTATCTTTGTATCTTTGGTAAACTTTAAAACCTCAATGGATGTACATGTACCATACATGTGCTATCTACAATCTCAACAGTTCCTCATTGTGCTCTAATTAAAAAAGAGGATATATGCATTGCACCTACCCCAAATAGGCCTCTTGAAAACCGTTTATGGAGCATGCTAAAAGTAACATCTAAAGTAGTGAAATAGAGGTAATATCAACATAATCCTCTTGGAACTTCAGAGTTAGCTTATTTAACTCAATGATCACATCTGCAAGTAAATGGATGCAAAATTTCACTTGAAACATTGTTACCAACTCGTACATATTTTTCTCCCCTAACTCCCAATCTTTTAACAAAGCAAGCATGAGTTTGATGAGTCTTTCCATGACCTTTATTCTAGAA
Source organism: Larix kaempferi (assembly GCA_027924585.1). Lineage (NCBI taxonomy): Eukaryota > Viridiplantae > Streptophyta > Pinopsida > Pinales > Pinaceae > Larix > Larix kaempferi. Next base: position 2,876,655 of record BSBM01000341.1, on the reverse strand, counting down.
AGCTGCCTAATTTGATGAATTTTTAAAACATATAACTTTATTATTTGGAATGATTCCATTATCTCTTTCATCTCTCTGTGTATTTTAGGATATTTCCCAAGCCATGAATAAACTTTGGTTGCAAATTTATCAATATACTACAACTATGGAAATTGAGACGAAGCATCATTTGCTGCCAATGCTTCTCTATGAGCTATGAAATGGATCTCTAATAAATGAGGAGCATCTCGACATATATTAGAAGATAAGCCTTCAAGATTACCTCTCATGGAATATTTCCCCATTAGACCCAAGTCCAACTAACTTCATCGAAGATAGATCCCTCTTATCTAGAAAAGTTCTCACTCCATCATACATAAATTGAGTTGTTCCATCTTTATTTGAAGAAAGTGTGTGAATTTTGATACACATTGAACTCTTCCTGCATTTTTAAAATATGTAATATAAATAATCAAATGGTTTTCTATAGTTCGATCAATGATTTCATCAACTAAAATTGAATAAAATAGGATATGGAAAATCTCATCTTTTATTTATTTCCTATATACCTCCTTAGCAACTTGGAAAAACTATTTTATAGATGTTGTATTTGTGTATGCATATTATTGATTTGTTAAAGGAATGTGTGGAGTGCACTTATACCTATTCAAGTCACAAATGGTGCTAGAAAATGGAAATTTCTCCATCACGCCATTAAAATCTCATGGATTCCTCCTATATTTCTATTGCTTACATTTCTCACAAAAATCAAAGACTTAATATTTCAATATTTTGGAATGGGATAGGCCATTCCAAGGGAAATTTGAACCAAAAAGAATGGATTCCTACTCCCGAATCCCAATTCCCCACCATCCAAGGGTTTGTAAAATGAAATTAAAATTGACAAGTAATTTTAAAATTTTCTCTTCCATTGAAATGTTTCTATAAATTATGCCCCTCTTAATTGGACTCGTAAAAATAAGATTTTAATTTTTTTTTTAAGGGAAATTTTAACTTAGCACTTTTGGAACAGGTCGAACCATTTGAGATAGGTTCAAATTTGAATGTTGATCCCATCCTTTGTTTCTTCATTATTGTTATTTATCTTATTATGAGTACTAAGTGATATAGTGTAGTGGATTTGTTCGTTACATGTACATTGAAATGGAGAGAAAGAGGAAGAAAGGATGACTTAAAATTATTATGTTCTTTATCTTCTAATTCATATCATCAATTATCAATTATTGAACTAGGGAATACTTATGGTTACAAGAATGTTGTTTCAGTCACTAAAAGTGATTTTGGTCCCATCCCACAAAACAAATTGGACAATTTAAAATCATTTGGTTTTGTATAATGCTATGTGAAAGAGAGTGTAAGAGAGGAGGAGAATGATGAATATTTTATTTTATTTTTTATACACTTTATATGTAGAAAAACATGTTAGTTACATAATTCCTATTCAACTATTAAATATTGATCAATTTTATAATATTCAATGGCCACTCATATCCTAATGAACCATGCACTATATTGGCATCCATGTGTAATGGTGTCAATAATCATTGGTACACATATGTTTTTTTTTTGGTAAATAAGTACCCATGGGGATTTGAAATTGTGACCTTCCATTTACAAATTCTCATCTCAATTACTCATTACCAATTGCTCTGCCCTCCATGAGCCATTGGTACACATATGTTGAGTGAGCGCACACACCACTTAATTGTGTAGGTTGAAACTTGGCATGGGCAATAAATATTATGTGCACCAAATGATGTAGAGGCTTTACATGTTTGGGGGGTACTCACCCTTAGACACCCCCTCATGTAAGACGGGTGCACATTCTTAGGATGATGGGAGGAGTAAAATGGAAAGCATTTCCATTTTCTAGTATGTGGTTGGCTAGGAGCTAAACATTCAATTATTTTAATTATTGATGGGGCAGTTGTCTATCTTCTTGGATTGTCGTGCATGTATTAGTATGCACAACTAAGGGTGATGTGGGACCCCAAGAACACATATTTTTAGGGGAAAATTCTTATCATGGACACACACAAGATGCAATTTAGTATTTGCACAAGATCTTGAACTTGACATGCATATTGTTGTCTCCACCTAATGTTGTAAACTTTTGAAGCATTGCAACGCTACTAATAATAGTTCCTCTTAATTAAAAATTAGGGACCAAGGATGGCATAGTTGAAGGAGGTTAGTGCAAGAATGAATACTTTCTAACATGTATGACATTGTACATAGAACAAATTTCATAATGCTCAAACAAACTAATGGGCATTAAATTATTATGTTATGAGATGCTCTCAACATTGGATCAACACCCTTCCTTTATAGATACATATTGATGTCAAACAACCTAATGGACCAATGGACCAACACTATTTTTATATATACATTTCAAGGTAATCATTTACCAACCATATTTGTTATATATACTTATTAAGGTAAAAATATTGAATCGAGAATCATATATATATATATATAAAAGAATATTTTGATTTTACATAAAGATTTTTATGATAAATGTGATTTAAGATTATTTAGTAAAGTTTATGTTCCGTGTTAAAAGATGGAAATAAAAGGTTAAATTCTTTATATTAAAGTGGGTATTGTACCAAGTGAAAAAGACTTTTATGATGAATATGATTTAAAATTTTAAAACTTATTACTATTCAATAAAATTCATTTTTTTATATAAAAAATAGAAAAAAAATCTTTATATTAAAGTGGGTATTTATAAATGACTTATATGGTAATATACTTAGAATATTTTGCAAAATCATTGGAAGCAAATAAGGTTACACCCTGGGTGGGAAAAGATATAATGAAATCTTTGCCTTTTGTAAAACTTGTACAATGATTAATGTAAAGAAAAACATTTTTACAATAATGTGGGGATGATAAGATTCTACAAAACTTGCACCGTAAGGGATAATTCACATTAAAGCCACATTAAAGAGGTTTGGTGCACAGATATGTCAATGAATAATTCAAAAAAATGTGCACTCCTTTATATTTAAAGAAATGTGTACGCATAATGTTTAGATACAAAATCCCTAATTCTTACCCTTATCTTTGTCTCCCAGCACCCTAATTCTTACCTCTCTCTCCCCCAACCCCCTAAATCCTACCCTTACCTCTCTTCCGCAACCCCCTAACACCCTCTCTCTCTCTCTCTCTCTCTCTACCTCTACGTATAACCACCCCCCTCCTCCCCCTACTCTCTCTCTCTCCCCTCTTCCCCAACACTTAATAACTCCCTATTTCACTCTCTCTCTCCCCTCTTTCCCATAAATACTACCCCTCCCTCTCTCCCCCAACTCCTAACACCCCCTCCCACATGCTCTCCCCCTCCCTCTTTCCCCCAACCCCGAAATCCCCCCCACATACTCTCTCTCTCTCTCACTACCCCTAACCATGCCTCTCTCTCCCTAACCCCCTTCCTACATTCCCTACCCATAAGAAACCCCTCCATCCCCTCCATTATTTCTCTCTCTCTCTCTCTTCTACCCACCTTACCCATAACCCTACAATTTTTATGTGCATTAAATTTTTTCTCTATCAACCCCTTCTCTCTCTCTCTCTCTCTCTCTCTCTCTCTCAACCCCCCACATCTCATCTCTCTATCTCTTTATCTCCACCCAACCCCCCTCTATCCCTCTCCCCCTCTCTCACTACCCCCCCCCCCCCACCTCTCTCTCACGAAATGCTTGGATTTTCCAAATAAATACTCTAATCCCCCCCCCTCTCTCTCCCTTCATCCCTCCTCTCCCCCTATCTCTTGTTGGAATAAGTTGTCATTGATTTAAACAGGGTCAAGAGATCTATGTCATTTACATCTTGATCTTATGAGATTGTTAAGTGATGTTGTTATTGATGTCAAAGTGGTAGTGATGATGATGATGTGGAAATATTAATTATGATGTGGCAATGATGATGATGGTATGGCATTAACAGAGGAAGATTGTTTGAAGGAGCCCCTAGATAAATAATGATGTGTCCTCTTGAAGAATCCATGAATATACTTCAAGGATCCTTGACATAAGTGTATATAACTCCAAAGTGGTCCCCTTACAGCGTTGTTGTTAAGCATGGCCCTCACAGGATGAGATAACATCTGGACGCTTCCACATGCCCACTTTGAGTTGTACACAAATGGAGCAATCCCATAAAGCCAATGAAGATGCCCCGAAAGTAATGATAATGTGTCCACAATACCATGATGATGATTATTGGGCCTAGTAAGTTTTGGGTACCAGTTTTGGTGTTGAGAGAACCAAGGCAGAGTGGTTCGACAAAGTGGTCAACTCCGACGAAGAAGCCGAGAAACCAGGAAGATGGTCATTTTGAATATGTCAAAGAGTAGGGTTAAGTAAAGTTAGTTAGGGTTTTTCCACTTAAATTTATGAGTTGAGTATTTAGTTAGTGGTGTAGTGGGAGCGGAGTAGGCTGTGTGATCCCTATAAATATGTAATGGGTTGGAAATTTTGGGGATTGTTAGTGAAATAACAAGTTGTTTAGAAAATTATTGATCTGTATATATTTGGAAAGCTGCTTAATTTTGTGTGTAAAATTTGTTGAGTCGCATGACCTACACACTGTGTGTGCATATTCGTTGTGATATAAGGAAAAATATGTAAGTTATCAAAGACATGAAGTACTTATTTATGGTCGCGACTCATGAATGAAGAAGCACTTCAATGGTTTTCTCCTGTTTGGGTTTCCATGTTAACTCTTGGTGTTCCATGTGATGTGATATTTATGTTGCTTGTTATTTATTTAATTTAATGAATGAATATACTTGCAATGATGAGATGAATTAATGTGATTGACGTCAAATGTATTAATTTATAAGTAACTGATGAGATCTATCGAAGTGCCTAGTTTGTCGAAGATCGTGATCTGTCAGAGTTATGGGTTGGTTGTTGAGTGATATGTGTGTCGAACCATTCCCCTTCTGTGTTGCAGAAACTTGGTTCCTACAATCCCCATAGGTACTTCGGCTGAGACTTCATCTGCTTCGTAGGTGTTTCCGAATGGGTAAACCCCTTTTGGATCGGTATCTTGGGATTTGTTGGTGTTAGGTTGTGTGATTGAACCCTGGTCGAAGTATAAGTGCACCAACAAATGGTTTTATTGTTGGGACCAAGATATGTGTCAAAGGGGAATATGGGATATGTGGCATCCTACTAAGCCATATATCCAGAATTGGGTAGATCCGAAGTTGAGAGAGTTTGCTAAAGATTAGAACAAGCACCCTCGATTGGATGACGAAGCGTGGCTTGGTGAGTATGGTTTTTTTTATATTCATGAGGTTTTCTATGGGGATTTTCCTATGATATTACATAAATGGTTGGCAAGGTTAACTGAATAGAAGACAAACTTCCAAGGAGGTGAGACTAGAATTTAGACACCTGAGCTGATCCAGTGATTGAAAAGTGTCAGTAATAGGATTTCACGTGTTGTAGATTACTATCTAGACACTATATAAGAGGGGTATATTACCAAATTTTTTGTCGAAACTATTAAGTCATATAGTGTAGCAAAACGAGAATTATTTCAAGGTTCATGTGGTAAGTACCTGCGATATTTAAAATTGTGGATTAAGATGTTTCTCTGTTAAAAAGGGTTGATGAAAATGGAATTTGACGAGTGAAGCATACGTGTGCAATGGGAATGGGTATCAAATGGAGGAAGGTCTGGGTGAATGCATGGAATGAGCTAAAATGATAAGGGGATAAGAGATTGAGACATACGTAGAGTGTGGGTTTCTATGAAGTGGGAAGAGATTTCGGTCGAACAAGTGGAGGAGAACTGCAACAAGGAGAGAAGGTTGTAATGCAACTAAAATAAGGGACTATGAACCAGTACCACAGCTCAACGAATATTCTTACGAAAAAGAGGAAGAGTACTAGATAATTTTAGAAGAAGAAGAACCTGTAGATATGTCTCAGACCTGAAGCTACAACATACCCATGACCCTACGCACATATTCAAGAACCGAGGGAAGACGTAGTAGTTCATCATAGTTTTTCCAAGCAAGTCAAAGTAGTGGTAATAATCAGAGTAGCACTTCACCAAGTGGAAAGGCTCCAAGTAGTGGTCCATTAATATAAATTCATCCAAAACCCTAGAGGCCCTGAATGGCTAGGGATCATGAAATTACCAATATTTAATGGGAATGGGTCAGAAGACCTAGAGCAGCACTGGTTGTTATGTAATGGAGTCTGTATTATTAAACAAGTACAAGATGATAATTTAAAATTGGCGTATTTAATTACGACCTTTAGGCGTCGCACTTTGGACTAGTTCATGAATTTTTCAAAAGTTGCTAGTGGAGAAAACAAGAATTTTTTTTTAGCAAAGGTCAAGGATGGGTTAAAAGGTGAATTTAAAATGGAAAATTTTAAGTCACAGTGCATTACCGAGCTCAAATAAATCAAACAATCGATGAATCAAACTGTTTAGGACTTCGACCAGAGATTAAAGACATTGATGGAACATGTAAGCTTTCAGATAAATGAAATTCAACACAAGGAGTGGTTTATAGCTGCTTTACTACCTCATATCAGAATTCTGTTAATGCATCAGAAAATTTCGTTCTAGACGAAGGCCCTTAAGTTTCCTATGAAGTTGGAAGCATCACTTGTTGGAGATACTAGAACTAGTATGGCTCAAATCTAGTCGCATCTGGTGAACTTGTCAATTCAGATCCAAGACATCAAGAACTGTAAGGAAAAAAGAGAATATTTTTGGTGTACTAGATACAAGGAGGAGGGTCACTCAAAGCATCAATGCAAGGCCTTCCATGACTATCTTCCTGTTGGAAATCATGATCTGTTAAACCCTAGAATGAGCATATGGTGTAGAATCTGTCAAACTAGAGGACATCGACCATAAGAATGTTATTTTCTATAGAAAATGATGATTACCCCACAAAACCTATGATGTAAGTTTTGTCGATCAGTTGATCATGATGAGAAGAAATGATGATCATATCAGTTGCTCACAGAATGCACAACAGATACTTTCCTCATGAAAGGAGAAGAGAGAGTTGAAAGAAGTAATGCATAGTTTACTCATCCACAGGTTGGATTCTGAGGTTGTGGATGAGGAGGATTTGGTAGAGGGAGAGACAAAGTAATATGTTACAATTGTGGTACTCCAGGACATTATGCTAGAGAATTCTTGAATCCTACTTCGACTTGCACATATTGTAGGGCATTAGACCATATTATTGAAGACTATTTGCAGCTTATATCAAAATGGCAGGCGAAGAATAATCAAAATCAGAACCAGAATGTTTAGAATATTTCAGCTGAACCGAGACAAAATCATCCTATTTTCGTTGTGGTTATTAGAGGAGGATCTACGAAGGGTGATGAAAAGGGAAATCATAACAACCAATGGGATTCGAGAGTGAGACCAACAGTTTAGAAGCCACCACAACTTGACATTCAAAAAGAGAAGGGAGTTTTCTTTGAAGCTCCTGATGAATTTATGGGGAACCACAAGAAAGAATCGACATCCTGCCCACTACCAGTATTTGAAGAAGGTCCTATCTATGACATCTCACCTTGCTTCAACCAGTTTATGTCAAGGAAAAATCCAAGAAAGGTAAGTGCTCTGCATAGATTTTTGAAAAGTTGTTTGGATCTAGTTAAGGATGAAAATGATTTACAGGAATTGCATAATTTAATTGGCGAAACTAAAGGAGAATTAATACAAGAAAGAGCCATGAACCATGTCCAAAAGAGAACAAAAATTGGTCATGAGTTGCGACTTAATGCACAAATTGGAGAGTATGATATGGACTTCGTTAATCTAGATATTTTTTCATATGTGAACATTATTACTAAACAAACTTGAGAAAATATGGGAAATCCTAAGATAGTGTGGTAGCCTATTTAGATGAGACTGGAAAATCAACAGAAATTCATACCCTTTGGAAGGATGGTAGGAATCCCTATCGAAGTGGATGGACTGCGTACTTTTGCATATTTTGAAGTTATGGAGATAGTCGATGATACTAATCTGTATCCTGCAATCCTGGGAATAGACTGGGAAATTTAGAACCAAACTATTATTAACTTCAAGAAGAGGATGTTGAAATTTGAGAACGATGAAATAAGAGTTTCCGCACCTCTGGATCTATTGGAGGACCAGAGGTATGTCAAACTAGTAAAGGAAGAATATGATGCTCGGAATCTAGAAAATATTTGTAATGTATCTTCAAGGATAAATGATTATATCAATCCCACAATGGGTGGTACAATAATTTGTTGGAGCATTAGATCTTACTCATCAGATTCTGCCAAATCCTTGGAAAATTGGTAGAATAGACTACATGAAGTTTCAATGCGAAAATGTGCTCGGGTTAGGAAGTCACTGCGATAGGTTAGTAAATAGGTATATGACCTTCCCACTTATGAAGGTTTGCCTAATCTATATAATTTTATTGTTGACTTTGAGGTTAAAGTGCTAGAACAACCACGGTTGTTGGAATTAGATGTGGCATTAAAGGAAACACCAACAAGATGGTGGGTTGTTCATAAACAATCTATAATGGGCTAGTCGTAGTGTGACCATTCTTAGAAATCTGGTTTGGCGAGGGAGTGCCCTATGTCGCAGAAAAATATACTGGGTTAACTAACCCTGTTGATAATCTCACCACTTGTAGTGCAATATGGAAGAAAATACCCAAGAAAGAGTGCGTCCACATGTTCATACACACATTGGATACTATACGAAGGAATTGGTATACATCGCTGGAGCTTTGACAAGGAACTATAGATTGCGTTAATATGGTATGAGTTTCAAGCAAAGATTTAACTATGAAGATGAAATTCTGACAGTAGATGCAGCTCTATAATCATAAAAGCAAAATTTTTTGAGGAAATCACGGGGCCAGTGTCTAATTTGCCCCAGTGGAATGTAGTAGTTGAAAAAATGATGTAATGTTATAATATCACTGGAGGACCAAAGGATGATGATCCAAGAGATGTACATATCCCATAAACTGAAGGAAGTCGTGACTTGAAGGGCCTAGATATTTCATCCAACAGATTCTTGAATCCGTGAAGATAAAGAAGGTAAATATTGGGTCTTCTGAAAACCCTAAATTTGCAAATATTGGAGATTATTGGGATGATAAAACAATAGGTGAGATTACTGATTTGTTGAGGGGTGGCAGGTGCGGGTGGGGTCTTATTTGATCCCGGAGGAAATAAAATTGAATCTTTCTCGTTGGGATTAGGAAACAAGACTAACAATGAAGCAGAATGGCTTGCTCTCGTCTTCTCATTCAATATGATCTCCTCCCTCAGCATTGATGATCTCAGAGTTTATGGGGATTCTAGACATGTCATTCAAACAATAAGAAGGGGTGTCGCCCCTCAAGGATCGAGAGATTATAGGTACATTCAAAGAATAAAATCTAATCCTCATTTTACTAAGACTTCTTTCTTCCACATCTGTCGAGCAAATAACAAGCTAGCGGATGCAGCGGACAACAAGGGAACGTTGTTAGACATCGGGCAGACGGAGGGTCTAAATGGTGCCTTGGGGTTTCAATTCATACCCTAACCTATTTGTTTAATGGTCAACTTTGTAATTGTTATGGACTTGGAGGGGTTTAGTGGATTGAGGGGCCCCCTCCCCCCGACTACCTCCGTTGGCAAAGCTCCTCGTGCCCCAGCCACGCACCCTCCTCTCCATCGCGCATGGCACATGGCTCCTCGTGGAGCTGTCAGCTCCCACGAGCTGTTAATAACTCACCCACCTGCCTCTCATTCGCAATATCACGAAATGGCTCGACCCCTCTCCAGTGCGCTGAACCAGCTCTCTCTCGGCGATTTGGGCTCTCATTCCTCCCGTCCTGGTCTGTTAATTCACCTCAGGGCGGGCACCATGCAGAATATTATGGCGGCCATAGCCGCGCTGAGCCGCACCATGGTTGAAGTGAAACTCTCAGTGCGAAACACCTATAATGCAGTCTGCACCAGTGTGGATCAACATGAGGAAATGGCTAAGGATTTAAGCTATACCGTGAACCAGCTCGCTTTCCAGGACTCCAGAATTGACGACCTGGAGATAAATTTGTTTGAGTTGATGGGCAAGGTGGATAACTTGCAGGAAGACATTGCTGTCATCACAGGGAAAATGCAGGGAAGCTGCATTCATGACAATCAGACGGTTAATCAGGAGATTAAGCAGGACAGGAAGGATGCGGCCTCTGTCTATTTTAAAAGCTGTGGATAGTTAACAGTCTCAGTCCAGGTTCCACTTTTTGATGTTTAAAACTCTATGTTTTTTTGTATAATTCTCAACAATCAGTTTATCAGGGTCTATCCCTGCTCTACTTTGAACAGTTTTAGAAAGGATTTGTTTAGCACCTTTACAGACAGGCAGTTAGAATCTTTAGCTCCAAACTCTCAGGCACTTGCTACTCTGTCAAATATTTTTGAAAACTTGTATTGAATGGCTGTGCACAGCCTTTATAAATATATATATTTCCCTGTTCTTGTTAAAAAAAAAAAGATTACTGATTTGTTGCATGATTTTCAAGATTTATTTCCTACCAAGTTTTTCGAGATGAAATGGATTGTTGGAAACCTAGGAGAAATGAAGATCCCGCTGAAACCAGGCTCTAATCCCATTAAGAAAATACCTTATAGACTAAATCCTCCGTATAAGGAAAAAGTTAGATTCGAGCTGGATAGAATGTTGGATGCAGGCATTATTGAACTTGTCGAAGAGTTGGAGTGGATCATCCCTATGGTAGTACAAGATAAGAAGATTGTTGAAATATGAATATGTGTTCATTTAAGGAAGTTGAATGATGCATGTCTGCATGATCCATTTCCAATGCCATTCATAGATGAAGTGCTAGAAAGTGTCGGAGCTCAAAAAGCATATTCATTTACCGATGGATTTTCTTGGTATCATCAAATAAATATTACCAAAGAAGATCGACACAAGAAAACAATTGCGACATAATGGGGTTGCTTCCAATATATGGTAATTCCATTTGGTTTGAAGAATTCCCCTGCAATTTTCTCAAGGGTAGTTTTTGCTACTTGTAAAGAATTTATTCAAAAATTATTGAAGACTACTTTGATGATTGGACAGTATATGGTCTTTTGAAGAATCACATTGAATGTTTAAGATTAATGTTAGAACACTGTAGATAGTACCATATTTATTTAAATTTGAATAAATCCATATTTTTTGCTCCATTTGAGATATTGCTTGGTCATGTGGTCTGTAAGAAAGGACCATTGGTGGATCCTGCGAAGATTGCTATTATAGTGGATCTACCTCCACCTACTTCAGTTCGACAGTTAAGGACAACTTTGGGTCATACGAGCTATTACCGGAAGTTTATAAAAGGATATGTTCATATTACAACTCCTATGGAAATTCTAAATAAAGATGTCAAGTTTCAATGAAATGAAGAGTGTCAACAGAACCTCGATATGTTAAAAGAGAAAATGGTGACAACACCTATTTTGATATTTTCTGACTAGCGCAAAGAGTTCCATGTGCATGTTGATGTATCTTCAATCACTCTGGGTGCAATTCTCACTTAGCCCAGTGAAGGATCTATTGATCATCTAATTGCATTTGCTATCAGAAAATTGTCGACGACAAAAAGGAATTATAGCTATGATATATGCCCTGCAAAAGTTTAGGCATTATCTATTAGGAGGGCACTTTAAAATGTTTGCGCATCACTCTTCTTTGAAGTACCTTGTCAACAAGGTAGTGTTGGGGGGGAATCTGTCGATGGATATTTATTGTTTTAGGAATATGATTTTGAGATTGTCGTCAAGCCAGGGAGGCTGAATGCAGGTCCTGACCATCTATCGAGGTTGGAAATGGGAGAGGTACCGACCAACTTAGAATATAAACTCCCAAATGCACATCTCTTTTCGGTAAGAATGGTTGATAAATATTTTGAAGATATTGTGAATTTCTTGTCTATAGGAGTGGAACCAGAGGGATACATGACTGCACAAAAGAATTTGTTAGTTGTTAAGTCTGTGGACTATCAATTGATAGCTGGTCAATTATACCAGTTAGGATAGGATGAGGTATTGCTTCGCTGTGTCCTAGAGAACGAGCAACCAATGATCTTAGTTGAGGCTCATGACAGAATTGCAGGAGGCCACTATGCATGAGAAGCTACTACGCAGAAGATATTAAGGGTTGGGATGTGGTGGTCTACCCTCCATAAGGATTCCAAGGAGTATTGCAAGAACTGTAACCTATGCCAAAGGATCGGGAAACTGTCAAGGAGGGATGAAATGCCATTAGTTCTGCAAGTTAGGTTTCATGCCTTTGACAATGGGTTATTGACTTTGTGGGTCCGATAAATCCACCAGGAAAAAGGACTAGAGCAAGATATATTATTAATGCGACTGACTATCTTACCAGATGGATTGAAGCTACGCCGGTGCGATATTGTAGTGTTGCGACTGCGAAGAAGTTTCTTTTTGAAAATTTAGATACAAGGTTTGGTTGTCCTCGAGTTTTACTAAGTGAACAGGGTGCACACTTTGTTAACAAGACTATAGAAGCACTTACAGAAGAGTTCTATATATACCATCGAAAGAGCACCCCATATCACCCACAGGAAAATGGGATTGTTGAATCATTTAATAATATTTTGGGACATGAGGTGACAAAATTTTGTAATGTGAACCGCAACGAATGGGACTTGAGGGTTCCTACATTTTTATGGGATTATAGAATAAAATACAAGAAATTGATGGGCCAGAAGCCCTTCAGACTTGTGTATGGAAAAGAAGTTGTGATGCCCATGGAATATATTGTACCGATCTTAAGGATTGTTGCTTTCACTGGTATGTCTAATACTGATGTTTTTTAAGAAAGATTGTCGGTTGCTTTAGCTATAAGAAGACAAGTTTATTGCAATATTTCATCAACAAGTTTAGAAAGACAGAGAAAATGCATGGCATGATCGCCATATCACCAAGAAGCAGTTCCAACGAGGAGACGTAATTCTTCTTTATGATAGTAGTTTTTCAAACACCCTGAAAAGCTAAGGATGCTTTGGATAGGTCCTTATATCATCAACTATGTGATGGAGGGAGGTGCAGTACAATTGCAGAAGCTAGATGGCGATCTCCTTAACATATTGGTAAATGGAATTTGGTTGAAACCTCATAGGTACAGTCGTGCTTCTTTGCAGTGAATAATTCTAAATCAATGCTTGTACATATAAAAAAAATGTGTCTATTTATAGTTAATGGATACCCCAAGTTTTATTTTTGGTCGAAGTATTTCTGTCGAAGTTTTGTTGTGTCAGTATTTTTGGAAACCCCAACTTAATTTTACAGTCGTAGTGTTGTGCTAAGTATATAGGAGGGTTGAGGTTTGTCATAGTTTCCTTTGTCGAAGTAGAAAAGGTATTTGTTTGTCGCAGTTGCAGTTGATGTGCATTAATTGTTGCTTTTATGGTGAGCATAGTGGCGGCGTTAGTAAGCTTTTTTATTTAATTGTCGAAAAGACTTAAGTGTGTGAATGGATTCATCGTTGACACCGTGATAATTAAAAGGATCGAGTCCATTCATTGCACGTCGAGAATGATAGAAATATCGCATGTGGGATTTAAATTTAAAAGTGCATTCCCTAATTGGTCGAGACTCATTATTGTCTCGACGCTGAAGCATATTGAGTAAGCCAGAGTTCAATCATTTGCACATAGCGATTTTAGTTGCGAAGCATATCAGGATGTACGCATATTTATCTGTAACAAGTGAAGCACAAGTATCGGTTGAATAAATTAACATGCAAGTATTTGTGCCAGTTAGTCTAGAGTAGCCAGAAGTGTTATCACTTCACATTCCCACGAATGTGCCAAAGAGGTCCAAGAATTCAAACCGCAACATGAATCATGAGGAAAGGACCAAGGGAAGACATGATGTTGAAGCCTCTGCATCTAAGTCTGCAACTTTGTTACCTGGGTACATACCTCCATGAAAGATGGATGCGAGACTAGTATGGATACCCAAGAATGAAAAGTATTTGTTGGTGACTGTACCTATCCCGAAAAGTGTTTTGGTGTAGGGGGACATACTCCATAACATCAATAAATTGTCACGTGTGGATCACAAAATCACCAAGTACCTAGAGTTTCACTACAAGAATTACATGAAGGCAGTAAATGTGGATGAAGGTGCACCATTGGAGATTGAGCCTATGGAGTGGGATTTGGGATTGAAGAGGGTTGGCATTCTGTCGCTGATGCACATGCCACATTTTGGTAGGATTGTTGAATCCAATGCTTGCATGAAACAGTTAGTGCTTTGTTTTTGGTTCAGATGTTTGTGGCTTGACACTGACATGATTGCAAAGATCACATTTTTTCCTAAGGCCGAGGTGGACCCTGCTCAATTTTGTTTCGACAAAAAGAGAGAAAAATAATTGGTCATTGGGATGAAGGAAAAGTATCAGTTGTCGAAGAACAAGAGGGGGTTTGACATTATGTCTATCAATGACCAGGTTGTTTACTTCATCGTAAAGGCGTTAGCGACAAAATTGTTGAGGAAAGTTAGACCGAACCAAGTGACTGCGTTGGTCATCATAGCAGTAGAGCAATGCACAGTAGGCATATAGATGAATTGGGAAATGTTCCCCTTGAATGAGTTCCTTAATGACTGTGTCGATTCCCAGGATAATAGTACCCCCTTTCACTTATTCCTAGTTATTACTTTTAATTTCATTTGTGGGTTAGTCAGAGCCAGAATCCTATCAGGGCATGGATCCAATTGGGCCCCGTTATGTCTCTCTGTATGCAAACTTATGGTACATTGAGATCAAGTGGAGGTATATAGAAAATAATGTTAGTTTTTATTTGCAAAAAGAGGCACTACAGTATTATGTTGTACAAATCCCACGAACTGAAGAGGATACAGTGGTTAAGTTTCGGGACATTGTGAGATTCAAAGATAGGCCTCATCACATGTACATCCAAGAAAGGAAGGACCCACATCGACAATGGTTGATCACTGGGTTTAAATTGTCTGCAGAAGAAGTCGAAGTTATTATCCAAGCATGGACAGATGAAAGGAAGGTTCCTGTCGAGGTTAAGAAAATTTCACGGTATCCGTCGTAGTAGGATCCGTGACAGGAAGGTATGTTTGGAAAACAACAAAATACAAGTTAGAACCAGAGTACTCAGAATATTGGAGTCGAGGGTGACGAGGGAAACCTGCCCCATTCAGACAATGATGGACACGAGTCGAGAGAGACGCCTATTGATCCAATCCTAGGATAGAAACGCAAGGATGGGGCGTCTACACGAGGGGGAAAGAAGAAGCAAAAAGCATAGAGGTCTAGCATAGTTCAGGCCTTGAGAGATGGCGATGTAAACATCTTGTTCGATAGGATGACTGAAGTAGCAGAATAGAACATGAAGATAACATAAGAGAAGACAGTTGATCTCTTTCACGGAGTAAAAAACCTATTAAATACACTCTACCAAGCGGTTAAAAGGATCAATATCTCAGCTCTGTAATAGGTCATTGCATCGTGGGTCGAAGTTACACAAGAGGATGAGCAACGAGAGCAATTAGCTACATATTCTCCCGTCGACAAAGTGGTAAAATTGGTACCACAGGAACTAATTTTTGATGGGGAAGGAGTAAGTGAGCAATTCCCTCAATCAGGCTATGTCGATTTAAATTTTTCATCCCTACCTTTTCTTATGTTGCATAGTATTCAAGTAAAAATTGTGTAGGAGCTTAAATCAAGGTAGAAGAGCATCTATGATCTTATGAAAGGCTACAGGAACGAAGCAAATTATCTTAAGGAACAGTCTTCTGAGCTTCAAAAATAAAATGATCGACTGATCCAAGAAAAGTAGAACTAGTGTGAGACTGTCGTGGAAACCTGTCGAACAATCCCATAGCCTGAGTTTGTCAAGCAAATGGAACCCGAAGAGAAGTTATAGCAACTAGGAGTTGTCATTAATCACTTCCGGCAAAAGGTGGAATAATTAGAATCAAATTTAGTACCCAACACACCACATGAAGTGACAGAGAAACAATGGGCAGACGTGCAAGCATCCATCCAGAGCATGCAAGAATCCGAGGCACAGTGTATGTAGATGTATGAAGAAGTGTCACAGACTTGGGATGCTTTGTTTGAGGATGCAGAGCTTCAGGAAATTAATACTAGGATAGGGGTTGTGGAAGATAAAATGAAAAACTTGTGGAGTCTGCTAAATACTCCATCACCAATTGAAAGAATGAGGAAGGCTACAAAAAAGAAGGTACTACAAGCAAAAATCAACGAGCTAATGGTCCAATAACAACAACAAACAGAAACGGTTGAAGCACTTTAGTCTGAAGTTGAACGTGTTTCCAAAGTAATTGCAGAACAAGATGCAGAAGTTGAGAAGGAAGTCACCTAAAATGTCGAGCAAAGTAAAGAGCATGTCATTGCTGAACTAGTCGATGAAGTAAGCCATTAGAAATAAGTTGTTCAACATTTGATCGAGGCCACAAGGAAATTTACGAGGAATTTTTTTCAAAGATGAAGGCACCAATAGCACAACGTTGAATTGGTTCGGGGCGAGCCACATGTGAGTGTTGGGAGCCTGTTGGGCCTAGTAATATTTGGGTACCATTTTTGGTAAAGTAGTTTTGGTGTGGACAAAACCAAGGAAAACTTGTTCGACAAAGCAGTCAACTCAAACAAAGTGGCCGAGAAACCAGGAACGTGGTTGTTTTGAATATGTCAAAGGGTGGGGTTAAGTAAAGTTAGTTAGGGTTTTTCCACTTACATTTATGATTCAAGTAGTTAGTTAGTGGTGTAGTGGGAGCGGGTCAGGATGTGTGCACCCTATAAATATGTAATGGGTTGGAAATTTTGGGGACTATTAGTGAAATAACAAGTTGTTCAAAAAAATATTGGTTTATGTTTGTATCTGGAAAGCTGCTTAATTTGTATGTCGAATTTGTTTGAGTCGCATGATCTGCAGGTTGCATGCATAGATCCGTTGTAATAGAAGTAAAAATATGTAAGTTATCAAAGACATGAAGTGTTTATTTTTTTCCATGACTCATGAATAAAGAAGCACTTCTGTGGTTTTCTCCTGTTTGGGTTTCCATGTTAACTCTTGGTGTTCCATGTGATGTGATGTGTTATGTGATATTTATGTTGCTTTTTATTTGTTTAAGTTAATGAATGAATATGCTTACGATGATGAGATGAATAAACGTGATTGATTATGTGAAATGTATTTAGTTATAAGTAATTGATGAGATCTATCGAAGTGCTTGATTTGTTGAAGATATTGATCTGTCGGAGTTTGGGTTGGTTGTTGAGGGATATGTGTGTTGAACCATTCCCCTTCCGTGCTACAGAAACCTAGTTCATGTAGTCCCCATAGGTACTTCAAGTGCGACTTCATTTTCTTCGCATGTTTTGCGGAACGAACCAAACCCCTTTCAGGTCAGTATCTTGGGATTTGTTGGTGTTAGGTTGTGTGATTGAACCCTAGTCGAAGTAGAATGTTAGGATATTCCTATACTCCATCCTAGTCCTACCAGCATTTTCATTATTTTCATTTTCAGTCTTGCATGCATTTCTGCATGCAGCATGCATTCTACATGCATACATGCAATTGCATGCATCCCAGTCATCAGTCCCAGCACCTATCCCTCAGTTAGCTGGCCTCGAGAGCTTCTTACTGATCAGTTTTATCCCTCCTAGAGCTTAGTGCGCCCTTCTTCCTTGATTTTAGGAAGCCACTCGTCCTCTCTCACCTACCACTCAGTTGTACTTTAGTTATCTTTAGTTCTTTCCTTGATTTAAGAAAATATTGACTCTCAACTAACTGTATCACTCTGATGGACCTCCAGTGAGACTACACTGCCCATTTTGACTCCAGTTAGCTCCTCATGCGCCCTCCATTGAGCCTCCTTCATTCATTTAGTTCCAGTTACACTCAGTTAGACTCGGTTTGACTGATGGTTGACTGTTACTTGAGCATTGATGACTCCACTGATGATGATGAAGACTTCTAGTTGTGCTCCGATGACACTCCAGTGATCTTTTGATCACTCCATGAAGGCTAATTTGAATTGCCACCTTGGCATTCGAATCCCCATGCATTGTATTATTTATTTGTCCATTTGTGATTAATGAATTAGTGTGTGTGAAGTTATTTTGCTTCTATCCGAGTTCTACTATATTATTATTCTGTTGCTCATTACACTGCATTGACCACTCTTAATCTCATTCCTAAATTCTTTCTTGTGAGGTATACATCAGCTCTTAGATCTGCTGTGAGGATTTTCACATAGAAGTGCGCCAAAAATGAGAAGTGTGAAGAATTCCTTAAATTGATGATGATGTACCCACATGACCATGTGAAATGTAAAGAATCCCCTAAAGAGATGATGATGTGTCTGCAATACCATGATGATGAGAAGTGTGAAGAAGCCCCTAAAGTGATGATGATGTGTCCACATGACCATGTGAAGTGTAAAGAAGCCCATAAATTAATGATGATATGTCTACATAATCATGAAGTGGTCAAGAATCCCCTTGATGAAGCCATGAAAGTGGTCATTGACCCATTGAAGAAGCCCCTAAAATGTGGAATACAAAAATAATAATAAGTTAGGGAAAAATTTCCCTAAAGTGATTTAAAAATTATCTTAGAAAGGTATAAATACAAGTTAGATCATTTCATTTTTATCATCCAAGTTCTTCTTCTCTCATGAACACTTTCAAGGAGTAGAGTGAAATTAAGAAGAGGATCTTATAAAGAGTTTGAAGGCTAGTCTAGCATTTTTCTCATAATTCTTTTTCTTGACAGAAACTTGCATAACTTTCTCATATGATATCAAAATCATAAACTTCTTAGCTCGTTGGAAAGATTGTTGGAAGGGATATGTGATGACATGAAATAGGGTTTCTTTTGGTGAAGGAAATTATGCATGGTGAATATGTTGCATAGATTTTGATGATGTTATTGTCATAGATTATGGTGATATTGGCATATATTATGGTAGTGATCTTGGCATAGATCATGGTGATCTTGGCATAGATCATGGTGATCTTGGCATAGATCATGGTGATCTTGGCATAGATCATGGTGATATTTGCATAGATTATGATGATATTGACATAGATTATGATGATAATCTTGGCATAGATCATGGTGATATTTGCATAGATCGTGGTGATATTGGCATAGATCATGGTGATGATATTGGCATAGATCATGGTGATATTGGCATAGATTATGGTGATGTCATAGATTATGGTGATGTTTCTTCCATAGATTATTGTGATGTTATTGGTGTGGACTATAGTGATGTTATTGTCATGATATAGGGTTTCTCTCTTGGAATGACCTAGGGTTCTAAGATGATGGTGATGGTAAGGGTTTGAAGAAGCAAACAAATGAATTCTATGGATGATTGCTTCACGAAGGTTATATTGTAGATTCAGAAGTTATGAAGGTTTTATTGCAAATTTGGAAGGATAGTTTTATGAAAATTTGAATTTCATATTGTATACATGTTTTGGTCTTCTTCATGAAGAATTTAACGACATATTTGAAGGACACATTTCATCCTTGTTTATGAAGATGTGGAAGACATATTTTGCTCTTGCACAAGAGGGTTTTGTTGTAGATTTTAAGACTATCTTGGAAGAAGTTGCTTGCATGTTTGGAGGACACATTTGAGGCATGTATAGGTTGACATGTTGACAATGACAGTAATGGTGATAGTGACAGTCACAGTGACAGTGATAGTGATAGTGATAGCGACAATACAGTGATAATGACAATGTGAAGACAATGATGGTGACAGTATAGTGATACTGACAATGTGAAGACAATGATAGTGTGAAGATAGTGATAGGGACAACGATAGTGACAGTGAAAATATAATGATAGTGACATTGTGAAGACAGTTACAGTGTGAACACAGTGACAGTGACAGTGACAGTGACAATGACAGTGACAGTGACAATGACAATGACAGTGATAGTGACAGTGACAACGACAATGATGGTGACAGTGATAGTGATAGGTTGATCATCTTAGTCATATCAAAATGGCAGGTTGTTTCTAGGGCAGGTTAGTGCCTGTGATCTCAAGGATTGGTGATTCCTTCTAATTGGTGCTAGAAAACTAGGGTGGTATGATGGGGAAAGGATAGGAGATCGAATTCTCCTTCAGGTTGGTGCTTGAAAAGTGTGAGTTGGTACTCAAAAAGGGGGTTGGTGCCTCATTCTAGTTGGTGCTAGAAAAAGCAGGGGGTTGGTGCCTCCTTCCAGTTAGTGATGGTAAATCTAGAGGGTTGTAGCCTCCTTCTAGTGGGTGTTAGAGAAACCAGGATGTGGGTGCTTCCTTCCAATTGTTGCTGGTAAAACAATTGAATGTAATTTTGTTATTATATATGAAAATCATTCCATGGTTTTCTCCCGTTTGGGATTCCACGTAAAACTTTCTTCTGCATTGCATTAAAAGAATTTTGAGGTCTAAAATGGGCCTCATAAGGAAAATTATAAAATAATTTTGGAAATAATAAAATAAATTAGCATACCTCATCAATTTTGGAGGAAAAAAGAAGAAAACTACTTTTCAACTCATATTTTCAACTTATCTCCATGTGTATTCACTCAAATTTCAGGCAAGAGCACTCATTGGATGGGGAATTCAATTCCTCATCCAAAAATTACCCACGCGGTATAATTTTGATGTACCCTGCTCCCTGAAAAACAAGAAATTCATGAAAAAACAAGATGATTTTGATGTACCCTGCTCCCCGAAAAACAAGAAATTCACGAAAAAAACATGATGATGATGTCATCATCCTATTTTTTCATGAATTTCTTGTTTTTGGGGGAGCAGGGTACATCAAAATTATGCCGTTTAGGTACTTGTTATATGAGGAATTGAATTCCCCATCTAACGAGTGCTCCTAATTGAAATTTGAGTGAATACACATGGAGATAAGTTGAAAAAGTAGTTTTTTACTTTCTTACTTTTTAACCTTTTTACCTTTTACCCAAAAAGTGGTGATTTATCCACCATTGTTGACATCACCATCTTGAATCCTATTGGTGATTTTTTGTTGCACAATATTATTGTTTTGAGGCCCATTTTTTACCTCAAAATTTCTCAAATGTGTATGATTTATGTGATGATGAATGACATTGTTAATGTTTAATGTTATATGATGTGATTGAATTTAAAACTGGTAAAAAGTGATCAATATTGATTCACCCCCCTCTTAGTATTGGTGAATATTCCAACATCTCTCTCTCTCTCTCTCTCTCTCTCTCTCTCTCTCTCTCCCCCCCCCCTAGTACCTAACTCTACCCACCTCTCTCTATATAACCTCCCCTCTATATCTCCTTCTCTCTCTAACCCCCTTCTCTCTCTCTCTCTCTCTCTCTCTCTCTCTCTCTCTCTCTCTCTCTCTCTCTCTCACTACCCCTGAACCCCCTCTATCTTCGTACCCTTTACCCATAAACCCATCTCTCTCTCTCTCTCTCTCTACCACTTGCCACTCCATCATCTCTCTCTCCCTATCTTTCTCTCTCTTAAACCCCACCATATGACCCCACCCCTCCCATGTTCTCCCTCACCCCCCTATTCCTCCCTCTACCTCTAAGCCCCACCCCCACCCCTTTCTCTCTCTCTACCCTATACCCCCTTCTCTCTAACTTCCCTAATCCTCCGTAAACCCCTGCCCATGCCCACCCCAATCTCTATTTATTTATATCCTCTATGCCCCCTCCTTCCCCTTACCCCTAATCACCTACACCCCCCCTCTTTCCCCCCGAGTCTCTCTCTCTCTCTCTCTCTCTCTCTCTCTCTCTCTACTCCTCCACCTACCCCTAACTCCCACCCATCTCTCTCTCCCCCAACCACTAAACCCTTTGACCATTCCTAACCACCTCTCAAGTCTTTTTCCTAAGTTAAATTCAATGTTGATAATATTGTACTAGTGTTTTAATGATAAATATCGCGTAATAGTTTTTTGTGTAAAAATCATGCACTTTCTTTTTAAAATCATATCACACACATTATGTTTACACACAAAATCATCTCTCTCTCTCTCTCATCCCCCCTAATCCTCCCCTAAATCTCACCCCCATACTCCTCCCCTACCTCTAATACCCCCCTTGTATCTCTCTCTCTCTACTCTCCTCCCAACCCTTACTAACCCCCTTTGTCACTCTCTCTCTCCCCTACTCCATCTAAACCTAACCCCCAATTGTATCTCTCCCTAATATCCCTAACACCCCCCTTCTCTCTATCCCTCAACAACCTAACACCTTCCCCCCCTCTCTCTCACTCTCACTGCCCCTAACCCCCCTCTCTCCCCCTATAACCCATCCTATTATCCCCACCCATACCACCCCCTTTCCCCCCTCTCTCTCCTACTCTTCCTACACATAAACCCCTCTATCTCCTTGTATATCCTAATCCCCCTCCCCCTACCCATAACCCCCCTTCCCTCTTTATCTCTCCTAATCCCCCCCCCCACCATTTACAACCCCCCATCTCTCTCTCTCTCTCTCTCTCTCTCTCTCTCTCTCTCTCTCTTCCCCCACCCTATACCCCCCTTATCTCTAACTTCCCTAATCCTCCCTAAATCCTTACCCCCCACTCAGATCTCTCTCTCTCTCTCTCTTCCCCAATCCTATACCCACCTTCTCTCTAAATTCCCTAATCCTCCCTAAATCCTTACCCCCCACTCAGATATATATCTCTCTCTCTCCCCCAACCTCCAGCATCCCCCTACCACTACTCATCCAAACCCTCCCTCCCATGCTTTCCCACCAAATATCTCTCTCTCTCTCTCTCTCTCTCTCTCTCTCACACACACACACACACACACACACACACACCCTTCTACTCCTCCACATAACCCTATTTGAGTTCGTGATATGTTAAATTATTGATCTATTCTAAGGTACCTTGAAAATAATCATGCAGATTTGTGCTAAGATGTTCCCTACATGTGACGACTTTCTTGGAGAGTTCCTTACATAGGATGAGGAGCAGTGTGAAACTCAAAGGATGGAATCATGCCCTATCTCAATTCAACTTAAGTTTCTTCTGGCATTTCTGCGAATCATATATACCTTCAGATGAAATTATTTCTTGTAATATGCTTCCAAGGTTAGTTTGATTGTTTTAGTATGGGAGTTGGGATTTACTATGCCAGAAGTAAAGTCTAGTGTCTTTGGATTTTTTTTGTGTTGGAATAGAAATTCATTGTGGAATTAAAGTTGAGTGTGTTTGGGGGATTTTATTGTGCTAGAATTAAAGTTGAGTTTGTTTGGGGGATTTTGTTGTGTTGGAATTAAATTTGAGTGTGTTTGGGTGCAATTATGACGACCCCGAAGGAACACATTGAAAATATCAGGAAAGGCAAGTTATTTGTTGGGGAAAAAGAAAATCCACTTACAGAATATTTACATCAAGCAGTAAAACAATTATCTGCAAAATTATACACCAAGGATGTGCATTTTCTCATGGAGATGATCCAGGTTAGTAATGAGTTACATTTTTTTAGTCATAATTAATCTTATATTTTTTCTTTTTTCATGGTAAGATTAGTGTTTTTTTTGGGTGTAGAATGCATAGAACAATGACTATGTGCCATATGTGGAACCTTCATTAGAGTTCATCATTACAACTAAAGTTCATTGGCGTAGGCACTCCTCCGGCCTTGCTAGTTTTTAATAGTGAGAAGGGATTTTAGAAACATAATATTGATTCTATATGCAGCATGGGACGATCCACCAAAAGGAAGAGTATGGAAGGTGGTTATATTGGAGAAAAAACTATAAAATACGAGTGTCTCTCTCTCTCCCCTCCTCCCCCTAACCCTTACTAATCCCCTCTCTCACTTTCTCTCTCACGTACTGTAATACCCCAATTTTGACCCTCATGAAATATTGACTTTTAATGTAAATATTGTATACATGCATTGTATGTTTCCCTGGCGTGGAGCTCAAGGCCAAGGCCCCGCTAGTGTATGTTCGGATTTTATTTAAAATAAGCAAGTATTTGATATTTTAATACCCATGTGCTATTAAGCCATGGAATATTGTAAATTGATGTAAATGTTAATATTTCAATAAAATACCAAAGCTGGATATGGAAGCAACCAATGAGAAGGGGCCATGTGTATCCACTAGAGAGTGGTGAGGGGGTTGTGGGGATGGACCATATGTTGCCAAATGTCCTTGTAAGAACCCATTTGACTTTCCTTGCTGACATTTAATTCTGTTGTAAAGAAGTTGTTGAGGAATTCAGTCCATGGCTTCAATGGAGCATGGGCAGCCCAAAATTTCGTATGACAGAGTGTGGGCTCTGTTTTCTTATACCACAAGTCAATCTACCTCATGGGGATTGCTTCTTCCCATTCCATTGTTGAAGGGCCAGCATCATTTTTCACCCAAGATGAATTAGCAGCAGGGAGAAAAACCAGAAATCGCAACTTTGCAAGAACCCACGTTTTGAAGAGCCATAAATGCCCATATTTGGTATTTGACAGTGAAATCCAATGGGGGATCCATAGATATGAACCTTGGGGTGAAATTGAGAGTATTAGATGCCCCGAAATCCATTGGAAAACCCATTTTTTATAGCCCAAAAAACCAGTGACGGGATTGAGTTATTTTGATGCCAGAATTGTGAGAAATCCAATTGTGAATGACTGAGCAGAGGTTGGGTTTGCTTGATAAACCCAGTGAAGGCTAGAATCTCAAGGAATTAGCAGCTGGACCTTTCTATGCCCACCCTAAATAGCACTGGAGGGAAGGGATGCCTGAGGGACTGTGCAGCAGAGAAGGGGACCTTCCTTGTGTTGGGTGTGGTAGGTACTATGGGTGCCTTGACTGTTTGAATTAACTTGAGATGCTTGTAGCTCTGTGGTTGAGCTCATTGGCTTGGCATTACCCTCCTCTATCTTCTTGTATGCTTGATAAACCCAACTGTGTGTTGGCTTAGCATAGTTGTTGAGTGAAACCATGGCTGTGAGTGAGCCCAGCTAGTTACCCCTTAGTGGATACACAACCCAGCTCGGGGGTGATCTCTCAGCTGAAAGAATACAGGATGGAAAAAAATCTATGGTTGGGTGGAACGTTGCTCTCACATAGCCAGTTGTTGGACAGCTTCATCTCAGAGATAAGTGTTCTCTGTGTTTTAAATTATATGCATTATGTGTTCTGCATTGTGTTAATTCAGAATGATAATTATTCATGTAAATGGAATTGATATGAAATCTGTGAATGGCATGATAATGGGATTGGTTCCATGTGTGAATGATTCATCATCTTCCTGGGTTAAATATGCTGATGCATTCTATTCTAGTTGTGCATTAATATGTTTAATTTCACTGTATAATTTAAGTCTGCATTTTATTTAAATGGCAAAATTTTAGTCTTATGGATTTGGGGAAGAATCAGACACCCCCATGTTATAGTCATGTTCCCTCCCTTGCATTGGATTGATGAAAGGGGACGTGACAGAGTGGTGTCAGAGCCCAGCTTGCAGCATTGGGGCTACTTGAGCCAAACTCTTAGTTACAGGCAGGTAACAGAATGTTTCAATGTGGTACTGGTGAAGTTGGGGCGTCATTTTGGAATGAAAAAATGGCAGGATCAGAGTTTTCAGATGGAGCATAGGACCACACAGGTGCATAGAGCTCTGCAATATCTTTCCAATGGTACCAAACTCACCTCATTTGGCCAAGGGACGAAGGAGTTATGAACCCCGCAAGTTGCAGGGCCGGAGGTGTGCCACGGTTTCGGGTTTCGGGTTTCGAGAACGCAATTTTCCAACATTGTGTATTGGATTTCCGAAATCCCGCACCCGCAATTTTTGGGTTTTGGGTTTCGAGAACGCAATTTTCCAACATTGCGTATTAGATTTCCGAAATCCTGCACCCGCAATTTTTGGGTTTCAGGTTTTGGGAACGTAATTTTCGGGTTTCGGGTTTTGGGAACGCAATTTTCCAACATTGTGTATTGGATTTTTGAAATCCCACACCCGCAATTTTTGGGTTTCAGGTTTCGGGAACACAATTTTCCAACATTGCGTATTGGATTTCCGAAATCCTGCACCCGCAATTTTCGGGTTTCGGGTTTTGGGAACGCAATTTTTCAACATTGTGTATTGGATTTCCAAAATCCCGCACCCGCAATTTTCGGATTTCGGGTTTCGGGAACGTAATTTTTCAACATTGCGTTATGTATTCCTGCAATCTCGCATCCGCACTTTTGGCTTTCGGGTTCGGGTGAAAAAAAAAACGAGTATAGAGCCCAAAAATTGATTTTTGGATTGCAGGAGCCTGCGAATTCAGAATTGGATAAATTCAGTGGCATTCTGAGGCCATTAACGGAAGCCATGAATGAACCAGTGATGATCCCGAGCCTATTATGCTCCAATTTGGTATAAATTTGAAATTTCGAAAAAATGTGAAAAGTGGAAAGTAGTCAAACCCAGAATTTTATAAAAGATGAATGGTGCACCAGAACAGAGATCCACGAGTTGTTGAGTGTTCCTTGCTATATGGAATAACTTCTCCCATTAGAAAAAAATTTCGTGATTCTTCATAGTTTTTCTTCTATAGGTGGCCGAAGTTGGCAGTTCATGATATTTTACAACTGTGTAAAAATGTGCAGAATTGTGGTGAAAATTGTCATTTTTGGAGTAATGCAATTTCCACACCCGATGTCGAAATGGAGCAAGTGGATAGGCATTGGAAATCTTATCCAGCAGAGAACAATGGTGCATAGTCAAAATTTGGATGGGGACATCATACTCCAGATATATATTTAGAGCAGAAAAGTGCCAGTAACCATTTTTGTTAAATTATTGACAATATGGGCAATTTCCAGAATTGCATAAATGGGCAAAAGAAATGAATGCATAACAGCTATGTGAATGATTCCATGAGTTTGATTGTGTTAAATATTGATGTTTTGTATTTCTATATGCATTCCTAATATGTCTAACAGATATTTTCATAATTCACAGTGCTTGCAACTCATAAGATTTAATAGTTGTAGCAGAAGCAAAATATAGGAAAAATGGTGACCATAAATGATGTCAGGATCCTTATGAGCATGAAGAAGATGTGCTAGAATAAAATGTGCAAGAAGGGAATGCTGAGACTGAATCCAATGGGAGAAGGGAGCAGGTAACTCCTCAGAATTTGGTTGAAACCATGGTGAGATTCAATGAAAGGTTGATGAAGGCTCAAGAAGAAAAAAACCAACTCAATGTTGCTATCTTGCAAAGTCTCACTGATATGCAGCAGAGGATAAACCTTGGGTCCAACCCAAGAAATGTAGGTGAATAAGGAAGAGATGCAGAGAGTTGCTCTAGAGGTTGTTCAAAGAAGAGGACTCCAAGCCCAAGGAAGAGTTCAGTGAGCAAGAAGCATAGAACTCCTTCCTCTAGATCTTCTTCTAGCAAATCGTGTGACTCCAGAGGTTCTCAAAGAAATCCAAGGCATACACCCAAGAGATTTGATGGAAGAAAGAAGTTCAAAGGAAATCCACAGGGGGAATTCAGGAAGGAAAGGCCTCCCACATTTGATGGAGAAATCAAGACTGGCCAAGAGACAGAGGCATGTCTTCTTGGAATGAAGAAATATTTCAGAATTCAAGACTACTCAGGAAATGAAAAAGCCAAAATTGTCATTTACAATCTAAATGGAAGAGCTTCAATTTGGTGGGATAACCTCTTGCAAGTGAAAGGGATCAGCGAAAGGAAGATCAGTTGGGAAAGATTTAACAAGTACTTCAGGGAAAAATACATTTCTGCTAGGTATTATGACAGTAGAGAAAAGAGTTCAATGAACTCAGGTTGGAGCAAAAATCTATGGAAGAACATGTCCATAAAAATTTGGAATTATTGAGGTATGTAGATTACATTAAAGATGAGAGGATAAAAATCCAATGTTTCCTTGGGAGTCTACCTCAAAGTTTCAAAGACAGAATTGAGTTTGTTAATCCACCAAGTCTTGATGAAGCTATTAGAATGGAAATGCATTGCTACGAGTAGAGTAAAGGTAAAACAGAGGTTAACCAAGCATGGAAAGGAAAGCCAAGAGGGATGTTTGAACAAAAGAGAAGTGGCTTCAAGCCACCATTCAAAATTCATCCTAAAACCTTTCCACAGGGGCAACAAGCAAGGAGCGGATTCAAGCCAGCAGTAGCAGCAGACAAAGCATCAAAAGGACCACTTCAATGTTTGGGATGTGGAGAAAACCACATGTTAAAGGATTGTCCACATTGGAAGGATAATCGCAGAAGGTTGCACAACTTAAAGGGAGCAACAACAGTGGAGGACATGGCAAGAGAAACGCCTCGAATTTATGTAGCGTTAGATAATCATTAGGTAGATCATCAATCATCAGTGGTGGAAGTTGAACGTAAGATTGCTAAGCAATCTATTTCTATTTTGATTGATCCAGGATCTACTCATAGTTATATTTCTCCAAAAGTGGTTGAAGGTTGTTCTCTTAGAAAAGTGAAGCACAATAAGTCTTGGTTAGTTCAATTAGCCACAGGGGCGAAGAGAAAAGTTAGTGATGTAGTGGTGGAGTGCCCCATAGAATTGAATGGACTCCACACACATGCAGATTTAAACACACTACCATTAGGCTCTTATGATGCCTTAATTGGTATGGATTGGTTGGAAAAGCATAGAACCAAGTTGGACTATTATGAGAAGGCACTAGAGTGCATTGATGAAGAGGGAAGACCAAGATTGGTAAAGGGAATTCCCAAGCAAGTTTCAGTAAGACAAATTTCAGCATTACAGTTGAAAAAGTTTTATAAGAAAGGTTGTCAATTATATGCAGTCCATATATCAGATTCGACAGAGGACAAGGGACCAAGGATGGAATACTTCCCATTGTTGGAAGAATTCCAAGATGTATTTCTGGATGAGGTGCCGGGACTACCACCAAAGAGAGATATTGATTTTACCATTTATCTTGTTCCAGGGGCAGCGCCGAATTCCAAAACTCCTTATAGAATGAGAACACTGGAATTGGTAGAATTGAAGATGCAGCGACAAGAATTAATGGACAAAAGGTATATCAAGCCTAGTGTGTCTCCTTGGGGGGCACCGGTGTTATTTGTTAAGAAGAAGGATGGGACTTTAAGGCTCTGTATTGATTACAGACAGCTCAATAAAGTGACAGTCAAGAACAAGTATCCATTACCAAGAATTGATGACTTGTTTGACCAAATGAAGGAAGCTAAAGTGTTTTCCAAGATTGACTTGAGGTCAGGCTACCATCAAGTGAGAATTAAAGAAGAAGACATTCACAAGACAGCTTTCAGAACTAGCTATGGTCATTATGAGTTCATTGTGGTGCCATTTGGCCTTACCAATGCACCTGCTACATTCATGTGTCTCATGAATAGTGTCTTCAGTAGATATTTGGATAAGTTTGTGATTGTGTTCTTGGATGGCATTCTTGTCTATTCAAGGAATGAAAAAGAACATGAGGAGCATCTAAGGATGGTGTTGCAAGTCCTTAGAGAACATCAGCTATATGCCAAGTTAAGCAAGTGTGAGTTTTACCATATCATTTCTGAAGAAGGAATTGCAGTCGATCCAGAGAAGATTAATGCCATCATGGATTGGTCTACTCCAAAGAATGTTTCAGATGTTAGATCTTTCATGGGTTTTGTTGGTTTCTATAGAAGGTTTATTGAAGGCTTCTCCAGGATATCCCATCAAATCACTTCATTGCAAAGGAAGAATATCAAGTATGTATGGTCTGAAAAGTGTGAGAGAAGTTTTTAGTGGTTAAAGGAGTTACTTACCAGCACTCCTGTTTTGAAGATAGAAGATCCAAAGAAGGATTTTGTAGTGTGCACAGATGATTGCATTGAAGGGCTAGGTGGAGTGCTCATGCAAGAAGGAGTTGTGATTTTCTATGAGTCAAGGAAATTAAAAGAGCGTGAAAAGAATTATGCCACACATGATTTAGAATTAGCAGCCATAGTGCATGCTCTCAAGATGTGGAGACATTATTTGATGGGAAGAAGATTCGAGCTTAGAACAGACCACATGAGTTTGAAGTATTTGTTTGATCAGCCAAACTTGAATGCTAGGCAAGCTAGGTGGATGGAGTTTCTTTGTGAATTTGATTTTGAAATTAAGCATGTAAAAGGGAAGGAGAACAAGGTTGCAGATGCTCTCAACAGAAGATTTCATGTTGCAGCATTAAGTGTGTGTAAATAAAATTTGAAGACAAGAGTTCTTGAAGCCCAAAACAGTGATGAAACTTGCCTTCAAATTAAAAAGAAGTTGCAGTAGGGTAATGTGGATGAAAAGTATGCGGGATATCAGCTTGGTGAAGATGATATCCTCATCTATAAAGATAGACTATACATTCCAAATAGTGAAGATTTGAAGAAGCTAGTGATGGATGAAATACATCAAATGCCATATTCTGGACATCCAGGATATCAAAAGACTATAACAGCAGCAAGAAAGCAATACTTTTGGCATGGTATGAAGAAGGACATAGTTGAGTACATTACAGATGTCAAAAGTGCCAACAAGTCAAGGCAGAGCACCAACATTCAGTAGGATTGTTGCAGCCCTTACCTATTCCGGATTGGAAGTGGGAAGTGATCTCTATGGATTTTATAACAGGCCTACCCATGACAGTGCAAAAGCATGATTCAATCATGGTTGTGGTGGACAAGCTATCCAAGGTAGCTCACTTTATTCCATTCAAGTCCACTCACAAGGCTAATGACATTGCGAATATCTTCATGAGAGATATATTCAGATTGCATGGATTTCCCAAGGCAATAATTTCTGATCATGATACAAAGTTCACTTCCAATTTTTGGAAAAGATTATTTCAGGAATTGGGAACTAGATTGAATTTCAGTATAGCATATCATTCTCAAACAGATGGCCAAACTGAGAGGGTGAATTAGGTTCTTGAAGACATGCTGAGAATGTATGTGATGGATAAACCATCCAAGTGGGAAGATTACCTACACTTGGTAGAATTTGCATACAATAATGGACATCATGCATCATTGGGAATGAGTCCATTTGAGGCATTGTATGGCAAGGAATGCAGGACTCCTGTGAATTGGGACAGCTCGGTGAACAGGGTAGTACTTGGACCAGAGATGATCAAGGAAATGGAACAGGAAATTGTTAAGATCATGCAGAATTTAAAGGCAGCTCAGGACAGGCAGAAGAGTTATGCAGATTTGAAAAGAGTGCATAAGGAATTTCAAAATGGGGATCATGTTTATTTGAGAGTGAAACCAAGGAAGAGTTCCCTCAAGTCGGGGAGTTGTGCCAAGTTGTCACCAAGATATTGTGGGCCATCTGAAGTCCTAGATAGGATAGGGCTAATTGCATTTAGACTTGCATTTCCTGCTAACATAAGAGCTCATAATTTTTTCCATGTATCTTTGCTTAAGAAGTATGTACATGATCCTAATCATATGATTGATTGGAATGTGACATAGGTGGAAGCCAAGGGAGAGTTCCAAGTAGAGCCTATGCGCATCCTGGACAAGAAGGTCACTTTGCTCCGGAACAGAGCCATTGGGTAGGTAAAGGTCCAATGGGAGCACCTTAGTCCAGATGAGGCTACATGGGAGCTAGAGGATGCCATGAGAGAGGCATTCCCATTTTTGTTCAGTTTTGAGGACACCGAGGAAGGTGTTGTTCTAAGGGGGAGGGGAATGTAATACCCCAATTTTGACCCTCATGAAATATTGACTTTTAATGTAAATATTGTATACATGCGTTGTATGTTTCCCTAGCGTGAAGCTCAAGGCCAAGGCCCCGCTAGTGTATGTTCAGATTTTATTTAAAACAAGCAAGTATTTGATATTTTGATACCCATGTGCTATTAAGCCATGGAATATTGTAAATTGATGTAAATGTTAATATTTCAATAAAATACCAAAACTGGCTATGGAAGCAACCAATGAGAAGGGGCCATGTGTATCCACTAGGGAGTGGTGAGAGGGTTGTGGGGATGGACCATATGTTGCCAAATGTCCTAGTGATAACCCATTTGACTTTCCTTGCTAACATTTAATTCTGTTGTAAGGAAGTTGTTGAGGAATTCAGTCCATGGCTTCAATGGAGCATGGTCAGCCCAGAAATTCATATGGCAAAGTATGGGATCTTTTTTCTTGTACCACAAGTCACTCTACCTCATGGGGATTGCTTCTTCCTCATTCCCATTCCATTGTTGAAGGGCCAGCATCATTTTTCACCCAGGACAAATTACCAGCAGGGAGAAAAACCAGAAATCGCAACTTTGCAAGAACCCATGTTTTGAAGAGCCATAAACACTCAGGTTTGGTATTTGACAGTGAAATCCAATGGGGGATCCATAGATATGAATCTTGGGGAGAAATTGAGAGTATTATATACCCTGAAATCCATTGGAAAACCTAGTTTTTATAGCCCAGAAAACCAGTGATGGGATTGAGTTATTTTGATGCCAGAATTGTGAGAAATCCAATTGTGAATGACTGAGCAGAGGTTGGGTTTGCTTGATAAACCCAGTGAAGGATAGAATCTCAAGGAATTAGCAGCTGGACCTTTCTATGCCCACCCTAAAGAGCACTGGAGGGAAGGGACGCCTGAGGGACTATGCAGCAGAGAAGGGGACCTTCCTTGTGTTGGGTGTGGTAGGTACTGTGGGTGCCTTGACTGTTTGAATTAACTTGAGATGCCTGTAGCTCTGTGGTTGAGCTCACTGGCTTGGCATTACCTTCCTCTATCTTCTTGTATGCTTAATAAACCCAACTGTGTGTTGGCTTAACATAGTTGTTGAGTGAAACCATGGCTGTGAGTGAGCCCAACTAGTTAACCCTTCGTGGATACACAACCTAGCTCGGGGGTGATCTCTCAATTGAAAGAATACAGGTTGGACAGAGATCTATGGTTGGGTGGAACGTTGCTCTCACATAGCCAGTTGTTGGACAGCTTCATCTCAGAGATAAGTGTTCTCTGTGTTTTAAATTATATGCATTATGTGTTCTGCATTGTGTTAATTCAGAATGATAATTATTCATGTAAATGGAATTGATATGAAATCTGTGAATGGCATGAAAATGGGATTGGTTCCATGTGTGAATGATTAATCATCTTCCTAGGTTAAATATGTTGATGCATTCTATTCTACTTGTGCGTTAATATGTTTAATCCCGTTGTTTAATTTAAGTCTGCATTTTATTTAAATGGCAAAATTTTAGTCTTATGGCTTTGGGGAAGAATCAGACACTCCCATGTTACAGTCATGTTCCCTCCCTTGCATTGGATTGATGGAAGGGGACGTGACACGTACTCCTCCACCTACCCCTATCTCTCCCACAACCCCCCCCCCCCCATGATCTCTCTCTCACCCCCCTACTCCTCCCATTTCCTCTACCCCCCCCCCCCCCCATGATCTCTCTCTCACCCCCCTACCCCCCCCCCCCCTTCCTTTCTATCTCTCTCCCCTCTTCCCCCTAACCCTTAATAATCCCCTCTCTCACTCTCTCTCCCCTACTCCTCACCTACACATAACCCCCACACCTCTCTCTCTACCCCAACCCCTCACAGCCCTCTCTTTGTTACACTCTCACTAGTCCTAAACCCCCTCTCTCTCCCTTCCCGTAACAACCCCCTCTTCCCCTCTCTCTCTACTACTCGCCCTACCCCTAATTCCATCTCTCTCTACCTCTCATAATCCCCCTCCTGTACCACTTATCACCCCTCCTCTCTCTCTCTCTCTCTCTCTCTCTCTCTACCCACACCCTATAACCCCCCTTCTCTCTAACTTCCCTAATCCTCCCTAAACCTCCACCCCCTTCCACCCCGATCTCTATCTCTTTCTCTCCCCAAAACCCCCTTCTTCTCCCTGTTAAATTTTGAGCATTAATTCACAATACTCTTGGATCTTTACTGAGAGAATAACATATACAGTATATCAATGCATAACAATCACAATAAGCATCACAAGCATCACAAGAATCAAAAGCATGAGAGACAAGAGACATAGAGTTTTCGTGGGGAAAACCCTAAGGTGAAAAACCCCACAACTTCCTCAGAGATAGAGAGAGCAATGGCCCAACCAAAGTACAACCAAAATACACTTGAGATAGTCTCCTAGAGCAGATGATCCTCCTCCTCACTAGTGCGCCACTTTCTGAGTGAGAGAGATATAACTTTCCGAATGATCCAAATAGATATCTCCTGATCTCTATTTATACTTAACCTATTTGCCCAGTGACCTTATGGGGCCGACTTGTCTATCTAGATACATCCACAATATAATATATATTTTAGGGCCGACCCCACACATGGTGTTCTAATAACCCGTCGGCAAGTACACACACTTGCGACACTTGTTAATCCACATGACGACACTTCCTTATAGAGGAATAACACATCTCTTATAAGGGTACAATAAATATATATAAAATACATAGATGAAATACATTCCGAAGTTACATATACATCAACACTCCCTCTTAACTAGGAAGGTATTTCTCGACACAGTTCTATTAGACAAGTCTTCTTCTCGGGATCATCATCATCGATGCATCGTCATCATCATCGTCACTGCTACTACTATCTCAACCAATCTCTGACTCTACTCGTCATAGGAAGTTCTACAGAGCCAGTCCTTTTTCATACTGGATGTAGGCCCACCACCTGCAGGTCTTCATCATCTGTTCGAATGGTCTGATAGAGGTGGCCTCTCAAGACTAATTTTATGTGCAGATGCAATACCGGAAAGACTATCCCAGGAACATTTATGTGCCTAAGCACGACCGGCAAGATCTCCCAGGACTGATTACATGCATCTCCTCCACAATACCTTTAAAGAGCATCCCAAGAACATTTATGTGCTGCAGCACGACCGACAAGATCTCTAAAGAGCATCCCAGGATTTATTACGAGCACACAGATCAACCTCTCGGATCTCTAGGACTAATTACATGTGGATAGACAAAACCTTTAAAGATCATCCCAGGAACATTTATGTGTCGCAGCATGACCGGCAAGATCTCTAAAGAGCATCCCAGGACTAATTATGAGCACACAGCTCAACCTCTCGATTCTCCAGGACTGATTACATGTCTCCATAGTAATACCTCATTCCAGGACTGATTACGAGCACACAACTCAACCTATCAGATATATGAGGACTGATTACATACTACATAGCAATACCGGAAAGAGTACCCCAGGAACATTTATGTGCCGCAGCACGACTGGCAAGATCTCCCAGGACTGATTACATGCTATTTGCACAACCTACCACATATCATCTCTGACCTCCAAGCATCAACCTGATACTCATGATCCAACAGATCATCATCGCACGAGGCATCATCCTGATGCCCATGATCATACTAATCATCATAACTGTACCATCCTGGTACATATCATCTGGAGCAACATCCTGAAGCTCATCATCATGATCATCCTGATCATATAATGCATCCACCTGATGCATACTAAGTATCTACCTAATACATATCATCATACATGATCCACCTGATCATACAGTATATCCACGTGATACAAATACAAATACATGATCCACCTGATCATACCTGATACATATCAACATACATGATCTACCTGATCATACAATGTATCCACCTGATACATATACAGATACATGGTCCAAGCATCCAACATGATGCATATACAAAATACATACAAATGATCCAACTGATCATATCCAGCATCCAACATG
Source organism: Larix kaempferi (assembly GCA_027924585.1). Classification (NCBI taxonomy): domain Eukaryota; kingdom Viridiplantae; phylum Streptophyta; class Pinopsida; order Pinales; family Pinaceae; genus Larix; species Larix kaempferi. The sequence continues at coordinate 2,840,863 of BSBM01000341.1, read as the reverse complement.
ATGCATACATACATAAATGATCCAACTGATCATATCCAACATCAACACGATGTGTACATACATACAAATATAAATGATCCAACTGATCATATCCAGCATCAACACGATGCGTACATACATACAAATATAAATGATCCAACTGATCATATCCAGCATCCAACATGATGCATATACAGAGCAGTAACTGGAGCATCGTCCTGATGCTCATCATCCAGCACTTACATCCACAGCCATGTGAAGGATCCTCCTTCCAACATGCTTGGAATGGCTTCAGCAAATGTGACCATCACTTCTTCCTCGAAGTGTCGTTGATCTGAAGAACACCAAGCCTCTCCATGAAGTACTCGAACTTCACCATGGCTAGTGGCTTCATCAGCACATATACAATTTGATCGTCTGTCGCAACATACAAGAGCTTCACGGCTCCTCTTTGCACCATATCCCTGATATAGTGATATTTGATCTCTATGTGTTTCGACCTATCATGAAACACTGGGTTCTCTGACAGCTTCACACAACTTTGGTTATCACAGAATATACCAGTAGCATCCAATGGGAGATCAAATAACTCAGACAGTAGCTTCCGTAGCCATACTGCCTCACAACTAGCTAAACAGGCTGCAACATAATCTGCCTCAGCTGTACTCAGTGCTACATAGGACTGCTTCCTGCTAAACCAAGAGATCACACCTGATCCCATACTGAAGTAGCACTCAGATGTGCTCTTCCTATCTACAGCACTGCCAACCCAATCTGAATCAACATAACCCTGCAAGTTAAACTTTTGATTCGCATCATACTTGAGCCCATAATCAATTGTACCCTTAAGGTACCTCAGAATATGCTTTACAGCAACCAGGTGAACATCTCTTGGATCTGTCAGGAACTGGCTCAATGTGTTCACCGCAAAGCAAATATCTGGTCTCGTGTTCGTTAGGTACATAGAGGACCCAATTATCTGACAATACATCGTGACATCAACCAGATCAGATGAAGCATCACACAGAAGCTTCAGGTTCGATGCCATATATGTGGCCATAACCTTGCAGTCCATCATCCCGATCCTCTTCAGGAACTCTACTACATACTTCCCTTGTCCAAGGAAGATTCCACCTACATTCTGCCACACCTCCATACCTAGAAAATAATGCATCATTCCCAAATCTTTCATATCGAACTCAGCAGCGAGCTTCCTCTTTGTATCACACCAAGTTCTGGGAGCTTGCTGCAAGCCATACAAGGCTTTCTTTAATCTGCACACATGTGACTACCTGTCAGGTCTTGGGACTGCATCCCAAACATCTTCTTCATGATCGACGGATCATGGCATTCCATTTCTTCATCCCAAATCCTGGGAACTTCAATATCTTCGATAGATATCTTTGTTGCTGGAACAAATGTTGTAGTCCTTCTTTTGTAGGTGAATATATATGGTCTTTCCCACAAAACAAGTTAAATTGCATGATTAGAAACATCTCATAATTTTCAGAACAAATTCTTTATACATAAAGAAATATGTCATGCAGTCATGCAGTTATCTTAGCCAATGCTTCAATACAACATTTATCCATGTTCCACAACTTTCTAGACGCCTTCCAGTCTCTACAAGAACATTGTTAAGAGTTTGCACTACTCCCAACATGTCAGCAAAGAGGTTTCATTCTAGATAAGTAGCACTGGAATGTTGTACAGTGCCATAGGCCACTTACCCATCACATGCATATTAGTAGTATACTGTTCATTAATGCAATCATTCTAATATGCACAATACATCTCCTAAGTCTAGGAACATAAGCATAATATTATTTAAACAAACAAAATAGGCAAGAAATAATAATTGAAATACTTATCTTTGTTTGTTTGTTGGGTGGACTCCCTCTAAGTCTTTGCTTCCTGGTAGGAGCTGCTGAAGTAGCTTCTTCTACACCTTTCTGTTGTGGAATGTAGGAAGATGGTCAACTCCCTCTGAAAATCTGCATCCTTGCAGAAGCTGCTAGAGTGTGCTCCCTCTTTATCTTTGCTTCCTGGATTACCTGTCCTTGAACTTATATTCATCCTTGCTGACATCAATCTTCTTGAACCCTGGAAAGTATATTTTGTAAGCCTTCGAGCTTTCACTGTAACCCACAAAGATACCCTTCTTTCCTGAAGGATCTAGTTTAGTCCTCTTTTCCTTTAGGACATGAGTGTATATTGGACAACCAAATATTCTGAGATGGTTGACTTCAGGTTTCTTACTAGAAAAGACCTCTTCTGGTGTCTTGTTGTCCAATATCTTGTGGGGTGTTCTGTTCTGCACATATACAGCTGTTCTAGCTGCTTCTGCCCATAGATGCATAGGTATATCCTAGTCATGCAGCATTTCCCTTGCTGCTTCCATGATTGTTCTGTTCTTCCTTTCTGCAACTCCATTCTGTTGAGGATTATAAGGAGCAGTCAACTCCCTCTTAATCCCTGAATCACTGCAAAGCTTCTTGAAGTCACCTGAGGTGAATTCTCCACCATTGTCGGATCTGAATGTTTTGATCTTTTTGTCAGTTTGATTCTCCATCAAGGTTTTGAATTCTTTGAACTTATCAAACACCTCATCTTTGTTTTTCAAGAAGTATACCCAAGTCTTCCTGGAGAAGTCATCAATAAATGAGACATAATAAACATACCCACTTAGAAACTGGATGACATAGGACCACATACATCTAAGTGGATGATTTCCAGGATATCTTTTGCCTTGCTTTCACTGCTTGGGAAAGCCTTCTTAATATTCTTACCTTTTGCACATCCTTTGCAAACACCTTCATGTTTGGTCTTGATTTCAGGAAGACCCTCTACAGCCTTGCTTGCAATTGGAAGTGCCCTATAGTGCATATGAGCATGTCTTCTATGCCAAAGTTCACTTGGCTCCATGGATTCATGCACCATGGCATGTTCAGGTTGTCCTTTTAATTTATACAAACCTCCCTCTTGTTCTCCAATCACTACTGCATCATCTATGGTCTTTCCCTTTGGCCACATTAGGACTTGGCCATCCACAAATGCAACCCTCATACCTTTTGTATCCAATGCAGAGATGGAGAGTAAGTTCTTCTTGAGACCAGGTACATAAAGGACTTCTTTCATCTTCAAATATTTTCCAGAATCTAAGTTGTAGGAGGCTTCACCACTTCCTTTGATGGGATATTGATAATCATCCCCAAGTTTCACCTTATGAGGTGATTCATGTTCAGATAGGTTTACAAAAGATTCCTTAAACCCAGTCATGTGTTTGGAAGCCCCAGTGTCAATCAACCAATCATTACAACCATGGGAGATAGTACCTGTGAGAGCAGAGATTAGAACATACTCTTCTTCACTTGATGAGTCATCATTACTATCATCACTTTCTGCCCTAGCCTTCTTCTTTGGAGGTTCATCATCTTCGGCAACATGAGCATGGTACCTTATTTTGTTACCCTTCTTCTTCTTGCTGGAGTTGTTGTTGTTGTGTTTGTCCCTTTTGTTCTTAGGACATTCTGAAGCAAAGTGACCCTTCTCATTACAAGTGAAACACCTTAGATCTTTCTTGTCTTTGTGAAAATGATGAGAAGATTTCTTCTTGTGATGGGATGGATCCCTTTTGAACTTGTCCTTCTTAGTGTGAGCTGTGAGAGCTTGATCTTCATTTCCCATCTTCTCTTCTCTTGCCACAAGCATTGCTTCTTCTTGAGAACATTCCTCTTATAATCTGCTGAAGGAGATTAACTTCTTTCTGGCACAGATCCCCTAGATAAAAGAGTCCCATGACCTAGGTAGGCCATTCAAAGTAGTCACAACAATTTCACCATTCTCCACCATTTCATCTACAGCTTCAAGTTGTTCCTTGATCTGAGAGACCTTGGAGAAATAGGATTGAATGGTTTCTCCATTCGACATCTTGACCCCTTTCAATTGATTCCATAAGGTCATCTTCCGATTTATGTTCTTTCCTTCAAATAGCTTGGTCAAAGAGTCAAACATAGCCTTGGGTGTCTTTAGAGAAGACACATGGGGTATGAGATGGTCTTTGATAGAATCAGCAATGATTCTCTTTGCCTTGACCAAGTTCATCTTATGCAATACCTTATCCTTTTCATCCTCTGGGATAGGGATGTCTTCTTTTATATATGAGTCCAACTCATTCTCTTCCAGGATTAACCCAATCCTATACTTCCAAGCTCGGAAGTTATCAGCCCCTTCAAGCTTATCCTCAAGCTTGGTGTGCTGAGACATCTTAAAGAGTACTTCAAATGGAAATAGAAAAGATTTAGGTCTTACCACTTGAAATGCTGAAAACTGGATCTGGTCCCGGATTAGGGTTTGTCGAAAAAACCCTAAAAATTCAAAATGTGAATTTCAAATTTCTGAAAGGATAGAAAGATGTGCCTTGATGAGCTGATCAGCTTGGTGTATTCAGAATTTGAGATCAGCAAAGCTTTACCCTTCAAATTTTCCTTTTTGTCCTCCCGGGTTCACTAAGGAGAGCCCTGAATTAGGGTTTGAGTTTCCCGGAGATCTACCCAACCAAAAATCTCGATCTAAAGTTCTAAACTTCAATTTTTGCAAGGAGCTTCCAGCTATGTCTTCAGATTTCAGAAATTTCTATTTTTGTGGAAACCCTAATTTTTAGGGCCAAATCTGAAAAAATGCTCAGAATTGAATTCTGATTGGACAGATAGATTCTCCTTTATGAGTAGAGTCAATCTACTATACTGCGTTTCCAAAAACTGTGGAGAGAAACCCAATAAACAAGAAACTCAAGTTTCCGTCACTGCAAAATGTCTTCTTCTCAGGTTAGCTCTAATACCATGTTAAATTTTGAGCATTAATTCACAATACTCTTGGATCTTTACTGAGAGAATAACATATACAGTATATCAATGCATAACAATCACAATAAACATCACAAGCATCACAAGAATCAAAAGCATCAGAGACAAGAGACACAGAGTTTCCGTGGGGAAAACCCTAAGGTGAAAAACCCCACAACTTCCTCAAAGATAGAGAGAGCAATGGCTCAACCAAAGTACAACCAAAATACACTTGAGATAGTCTCCTAGAGCAGATGATCCTCCTCCTCACTAGTGCGCCACTTTCTGAGTGAGAGATATAACTTTCTGAATGATCCAAATAGAGATCTCCTGATCTCTATTTATACTTAACCTGTTTGCCCAGTGACCTTATGGGGCCGACTTGTCTATTAGATACATCCACAATATAATATATATTTTAGGGCTGACCCCACACATGGTGGTCTAATAACCCATCGGCAAGTACACACACTTGTCAATCCACATGGCGACACTTCCTTATAGAGGAATAACACATCTCTTATAAGGATACAATAAATATATATAAAATACATAGATGAAATACATTCTGAAGTTACATATACATCAACACTCCCTACCCACACCCACCCCAGCCCCTGCCTCTCTTTATCTCTCTCACACCCCTCTACTCCTCCACCTACCCCTCTCTCTCTCTCTCTCTCCCAACCCCCTCTCAACTCTGTAGCCTATGGTAAATTCAATATTACTAATGGTGCACTATCATTTTAATTCTAAAAGTCACGTGCACATTTTAAAAACAAAAAATCGCACACGCATTTTGTATAAAAAAATTATTCACATGTTTTTTATGACACCAAATGTTTTAGGCAATAAATGAAATTTGAATTTAAAATAAACACGCTCATGCTCCTTACCACCTAAACTGAGCCTCCTCACATGCTTGTGTATCATCCCTCTTCCTATGTGTCTACTTCGAAGTTAGCTTTGGATTAGTCAAACCTGTGCTATGGAATATGGTAAACCATAGCTAATTAGTCATTTCATCCATTTGCTCAATACGCATGTGTTTTACCACTAGTTACAGTATTATGCTACACACAATCATTTTTTATGAAATTTTAGACGTAGATTTCATTTTTTCTCCAGATTCCAAATATGTAATTAATTTTTTTTCTTTTTTCTTATGTGGGACCCACAAAGACACATAACTTATCATTTGCTAAAAAAAAAATGTAACTATTAGAAAATATCAAACTTGGGATAGTTATGACCATTTTCAATGGATAAATTTTATATATTTGGAAACGTAATTCAATTTCCTACATTTCATCTTTTTTACTCAAAGCAAGATTTTTGTGTAAGTATCTCAAAATATCCATGTAAGTTGAGGGATGCCTGTTTTTTCAGTTTTCTATTGCATTTAACATGTCAAAAGGATCCCTCATTAGCTTGCATGAGCCCTTAAATTATTTGAATTGATAAAGTACCAATAGTTTGAAAATAGAATGAATTGCATTTTAAATTCCACTCAAAACCACCTAAGGCCCAATCAAGGTTTGCATAAAGACGTCATGTCTTGGTTAAAGATGCGGGGGGTTGACAAAAATGTTACTTTGCAAAATATAGATGATATTAAAAATATCGTTACTTTGAAGTTCAAAGGGAAGCTCTGGTGTGATGAAAATTTAGAGGATAAAAGAAACTTAAGATATGACAAGGAGGTCATCAACTCTAATCTTGAAGATAAAAATTCTCTCTCTGTTTTAACTAGCATAAAGAAGAAGATCCACATAGGTAAATAAGAACGAACTCTCACTAGCTACATAGTGAAATACGGCCTTGGACCTTTCCTAAAACTCCATGGGCTAAAAGGCTCTGTCATCTTTGTGAGATTGAGTGTTGTGGATGAAAATCACTTCTTTTTAGATTGCCCTGCGTACACCCACATAAGTTCTCAGTTTCAAATTTTTTGTTACAATACAAACTTGCCCAACCTTCTATCTCATCGAAATTATAGTAATTTAGGAATGCTCCTCTGCCAGCGTTTTTAGCACAAAAATAAATATCTAAAGAAAACCAAGTAGTTCCTTATTTTTCTTTCTTAAGGTTTGATAGACCAAAATTGACCAAAATTGGTCTACGTAGAAGTTTACTATCATCATCATCGTCATCATTATAAATGATAACATTTATAAAAACAAAAAATAATATCACACAATCATCCAAATTAAATCTAATTAACACGCAAGCACAAAAACACTTATCATAATTTAATTGTCAAATTAACAATAAAAACAACTAAAAAGTAGACTTAAACTATTAAATTATTTTCTTATATCTTAAAAAAATCATAAAAAAAAAAATAAGTCTTACTCCACAATCATATATACAAAATTCTAATTACATAATCAAATATATAGTTTTAATTATCTTTAAGTAATAAAATACAATAACTATTTATTATAAATTTTAAATAATGACTATATATTAATTTTAAATTTATATTTTAAAAACCATTTATACCTTTATCAACTATCGAAGACGTATAACGTTATCATCTTCCAACTTACTCCACATATATATTATTTTCAATTTTCTTTAAATAATATATATATATATAATAAAAATTCCGTTAAAAATATATATATTGAATAAATATGAATTATATATTATATAAAAAAGACAATCTATAACTTTATCATCTATGAAATCAGTTATTATATATGGGCTTAATTCAATATAATGTCTTAATTAATTCAAGGAAATGATGGTCTTAATTCAACATAAAGTATTAATAATTAATTCGAGGAAATGATGTCTTAATAGAAGTTGAATATGTAATGTTTTTTAATGTGTAATATGTTATGTTATCTAATATGACATATTATATTATAATTAAGTAAATATAATACAGGAAGTATATTTCAACTAAATAATGTCGTATTATATTATAATTAAGTAAATATAATACAGGAAGTAAGTTATTTAAAAATTAAAATATATAATTGTTAATATGTGATATTATTAATTATGAGATATTATAATTAAAAATTAAATGATTTTAATTTTTATAGTTAAATTATAATTATTTTTTTTTTATTTCAAAAATAAATCAAATACAACATACATATTGTGATCTTTCCAACATTTCCACTTTAAATTATTCGTTAAATAATTATAATATGTAAAAATATATTTCAATTAAATAATTATGATTTGAAATATATTATAAAAAAATATTTTATCAAAATAATTATAATTTAAAATATTTATTTTATTTTTAAATAAAATAAATATTTTTAAATAACTTTAAATAGCCATCATAGCTATTTTGCATAAAAACACTTGTATATTATTGCATGAATCATTATTTTACTCAATTTACTACATGTGCAAGTTAGAAGCTGGTGCCTTTCTTGTAACTCATCTTTGTACGCACGCTACATTATATGAATGTACTCTCCATTCTATTATTTAAACAGTATATACAAAGCAGATTTTATCCTTTCACATTATTAAAAGTATATACCATATTCGAAAGGTACACCTAGAAAATAACTCTTTTTATAATGAAAATGGAGAACACCAGCTAAATCCTCGTGCTCCTAGGAATGTTTACCCTTTATTAAGTTAATTATGTAATTTGAAAAAGTAACATGCATTTTGGTAAAAGGTAGGTGAAACATGAATATCATTTTATATATTAAAAAATAGAGAGTTTAAAGGGTTAGAATGGCTTAATTTGAGGTATTTGGTTGTAGTTTTGTAAGATTCCCATTTGATCAACTCTCATCATTTAGTTTAATTATTTATGGCTTGTTGGGTTAGTTTCTAGTTGATTAAAAATGTTAAATGGAGAATGTAATGTTCCCATTTTGATCCCCTTTGTATTAAATCGTAAATGATGTAAATATTGTAATTTGATTATGGTGAGGAGCTCAAGGCCAAGGCCCCACCATTGACTTAGCATTTTGTATCGGCAATTAAAAATAGATGCCTATGGTTCTTGTGCGAGATGGGCACAATGTAAATAAGACATCATGTAAATACGAATTTTAATGGGAAAAAAACCCACAACCAGCTATGCAATGCAACAAAAGAGATGGGGCATGATTCTACAAAGAAAAGGGAGGGAAATTATTCAAACCCTTGAGCCAATGGTATTAATCCATGTGTCAATGAGAAAACCCATAAACCCTCAACTACCCATTTTGGGTTATGGACCCAATCATTTAATTCTTCCAAGATTGGTTGGGGTAGTTAATGTCTTGGGATTGGAGAAGTATGGCAGTCAGATTTCGTGCATGGGCAAGCCATCAACCTGAAAATCGTATTTTTGGCTTGCTGGGCAAGAAAACCCCCACGAAATACTGCCTAAGGCAATTCTTCATCCATTACGTTCTTCCTCTCACGCAGACTGAGCTCACTGGAATTTATCCTCACGTTTTTCACCATAACCCTACGTTTTTCCATGCCCAGGAACTCGTTTTTGGTATTGTGCAATAGCTGGGGAAGGAGGGATGCGAATTGGGACTGAGGGAGAGGTCGTTTTTGCCCCTGGGGCATTTTTCTGGAATGGGTTTTTCTCTCCCAGTCGAATTTTCCAAGTGCCCATACGTTTTGAGTCTACCCACGTTTTTCTGAAGCTCAGGAAACCCCATCTCATGCATCCCACTGTTGAAACGTTTTTCTCATGCTCAGCAAGTGTAGTTTTGTTGTTATGTGCATCCTTATTTTGATGTGAACCTGTGAGCAAGAAACTGGAGTGGTAGTGGACAGAATTGGCTTGATAAACCTAGTGTAGGGAGTAACCTCTCAAGAAGATCAAGAGGGCTGGCTACTTTTCTATGCACACCCTCAGAGCACTAGAAGGGAAGGTATGGCTTGAGGGACTGTGTGGCAATGAAGAGAATACTTCCTTGTGATTGGGTGTGTAGGCATTGTGAGTGCCAAGCTGAATAGATATGGGAGAGGTACCCATAGCTCTGAGGTTGAGCTCACTAGCTTAGCAATTTTTTCCCTTCCATGTCCTAGCAGCCTGATAAACCCAATTGCAGATTGGCTTGGCTCATCTTGGTGTATGCTTGGCTATGTGTGAGTCTGTTGTTCCCTGGTTCCTTGTAGAGATCATGCCCAGCTCGGGGGTGGCAGTTGTATCAAGAGGTTGATAAGCACAACTGGCCTATGGTTGGGTGGAACGTTGCAGTTGCATAGCCAGTTGCTTGGGACTATTTTGTCAAGATAAGTATTCTCTTGTGTTTTTAACTTTGCAATTATTCCTTTGATGAATAGCTTGAATGTATTATGGATGTGCTAATGAATTTACTTCCGCTGTGCTTTCAAATGATTATGCATTTCCATATGATCTTTCAATTACTTGAATACTTAGTTAAAAGCTCCATTTTAAATTCAATGATTGTTTACTAAGTATGGGACTAGATGCCCGGTTTTAGCACCATGTCCTCTCTATCCTGCTGGTATAGTAGGAGGAGACATTACAGAGAAGTATCTTTTGATTTTTTTTACAATGTTTTTTTTGAAAATAAATATATAAGAAAATAGATAAATATTAATATTTCATCTTTATTATTAAAAAAAATTCAATATAATATATTTAATTAAAAATGTTAAATGAAAAAGTGTCTTTTGAATATTTTTTACAATGTTTTTTTTGAAAATAAATATATATGAAAATAAATAAATATTAATATTTCTTCTTTATTATTAAAAAAAATTCAATATAATATATTAATAAATAAAATAACATAAATCCATTTTATTATACATTGAGATAAGTGAGTTACCAAAATATAAAATGAGTTAATATTATAAAACACCAATCATTAATCACTTTATAAACTCTTAATAAAAATTAGTCAAACTTCCATTTCCTCGTAAACTCTTAGTTAATTCAAAAATTAAATCAATTAAAAAAATCCTACAAAACCATCTTATTCATCCAAGCATTTACCTTTTTCTCCTTAAATAACAAGGTAGTAAAACATGAAAAAGTCTCAAATAAAAACATTTATAAAACATGTAACAACTTTCTCAAAAATATAATAATATATCTTCTAAAAAGGAGACAACCATTAGATATTCATATAAATCCAATATCTTAAATAATATATCTTCTAAAAAGTAAACAACCATTAGATATTCATATAAATCCAATATCTTAAAGTGTGGAGATATACAAATAATCAATAATATTAATAATATATCTTCTAAAAAGGGGACAACCATTAGATATTCATATAAATCCAATATCTTAAAGTGTGAAGATATACAAATAATCAATAATATTAATAGAGTTAGTAGTCGAAACACAAAACATGTTTCAATTTTTTGAAAACAAAACACATTTAAAAAAAACTTGAATTTTGATGAAAGAGAAAACTACTACTTATTTAACTTTTTAATTAAAATTTCTTTGGATTAATTTACCATTTCAAAAATTATTTCCATAAAATTAACGAATTAAATAAAATAATTTTTTTTAATTTAATACAAAAATATACCATTAATTATTCCCATTATAATGTTAATATTCCATATCCTACTAATGCTTTAACAAGATAGCATATCCGTTAGAATGATGTCGGATGCTCAAAACTCATTGGTCCACTTTTACAATTTTGCGTAAAATATTAGTTATTCGGTAGGGAATGAATTCCCTCATAAAAAGTAAAGTAGAGATTCTCAGTTTTTTTATCATGTGATTCTCGTAGCTTTTCTCTTCCTTTTTTTATTTCCGAGGTTGTTTAAAAAATGATATAGATTTAATATAAAATTAAAAATTAAAAAAAGGCCATGAATTTTAAAATAGATATGATTGAGGTCAAGTACATGAATTTAGAATAGATATGATTGAGGTCAAGTATATTGGGATATAAAAATCGTTGATAAGGTCGCCACTTAGCTTTAAGAAAAACATCATTGATAAGGTAGCCACTTATATTTAAAAAACATGTACAACCATACACAGCATTTCCTAAAACTATGGTATCATCAAATCCACTCAATTTTATATTACCATCAAGGGATATCACATTATAGTTAAGGCCTTGAAATGCTATCCTACTCAGTACCACTTTTGTCAAGTCATTATTTATTTAATTAATGTTGGGAGTACATAGTGTACGTATAGAGGTTTGTATTCATTAGGTTTAGGAAAGTTCAAAATTTATGTACAATGTTGTGTGGATTTGTTTCCTATCTATATCTTTATGTTGATTTTTCAAAATCATGAAAAGAGTATAGAGATATCTCTGGGTCATGGTTTCTTAAATCAAAGGCCACTTTTGCAAGTTAAGGTGATTCTAGCAAACAAACAAAAATCTTCAAAATAAACAAAATTCCAAAAAGACTATCACAGTAAACAAAGAAAGCTGCAACGAAAAAGAGAGACTGATGCAGTTAAGATTCATAGAAAGGAAGTGTTCCCCTAGTGACTAGTGACTAGCTCATTCCTATGCCATCCTTCAAACTGGATAATACCTTTTTGTGCAGTTAAGGCCCTCTTTTTGATAACAAGTCTATGTCATTGTTTAATTCCCTATATACATGATGGAATTAAATCGAATAGAAATATTCTCGAAGCCTACGAATGTGGAGCTGCCACCAATCAAGAAGCATTACCTATAATTGTGCATTGTATTGGACCCAATCAAGAATGGTCTTTGAATCACCAATAACCTGAAGTGAGGAGATGTTTTTATGGCAAACAAAAAGGAGTAGAGCTACAAGTGCTACGAGAGAGAAAAGTAATATATGTTAAAGACTTACGTTTAGGATATATTAAAGGTATTTTAAGACTTACGTCGCACTAATAATAATATAATATATTTGCATGGGTTATACAAATTTATAAGAATGAATCTGTACCTAAAAGGAAATTAATCAAAATGAGAAATCGTAATTTTCTTTTTTATGAACCGACTTTCTTTATTAATGGACAAAGCTTTTATTGACAATATTAAATATACATTTAAAATAAGAATATTAAATATTATTTTAAGTGAATCTTAATATAATATAAGACATCATAACAACCTACATTCATGAAGTTATTATCTAGTAAAATTTTGGAGTGGTTGTTGTGACATTTACACATGTTAAAATCATGGTGGGAATGCTCCCTCTCTATGGGGCTTCTAAGAAGTGGCTATTGATATTGTTGTGGCATTTGGATTATTATTTACGTCATAGGCATTCAAACAATGCAAGACAATCCTCGCCACTGTAGCTGGATTCCTCGCTCATTGAGCCAATGGAATGCTGCCACGTCTCTTCAAATAAAATGTTGCCACATCTTGTCTTCCTGGCGTGTTCAGGAGGTTTTGTTCACTACGTCGGCTTCCCCAAAGAGACAGGTTAGGTTCTGTCTTTGGTGTGTTCTTCCTACTCCTTAGTCAGTCAAACTCGACGCATACAAAAGAAAGCGGGTATCAGCTCTATTCAGGACACATGATCTCCTCCAAATTGCAGATATACGAGCGAGAAAATGGCAGTGTTGAATAAATTGCCATGGATTTTGATTCTACGTCTGTCGGTCCTTCGGATGCCATTGAAGGTTATATCCCTCAAGCAGAGCAGCCACGTCTTCATCTTCAGCCTCCTGCAGACAAGTCCATTTCAAAATCGCCCAGAAAAAGGGTATGCTACACTTTACAATCCTTGTGGTTTATATTGATTCCTGGCAATGTGTCTATTTACCAAATTGGATGCGGTTCTTGGTGGAATTCTTTGGCTTATTCACGAGTTTCTTCGGCAGGTTGAGGATGTTTCTAGAAGCTCGAGCCCGCAAGTTTCGTTCATAAGGTCGCTTGGCGTCAACAAATTCTGGCTCTTCAAGTGCTTCCTACAATCCATCATTCACCGCGGACTCGACGGCCTCCATTGCCTTGGAAGCTTTGGTCCTGTACTTCTCCCCATCCCTGGTGCCCTCATCAGAGAGGGGGTCTAAAAACCCACATATATAAAATTCACTTACTTGACCCTACCCAGAAACTGGACCCAGACTACAAAAACTTTTGGTGGATAAAAGGGAGAATTGAAAGAAAACCGATGGGCACTTTTAGCTAGGCAGTGATCTCATTGTCTTCAACACGAGTTGACTGATGTCACCGTTCTCAGTTGAATATCGAATCCACTTTCCAATGCATTTTGGCATCGAAGACACGAGCTAACCAATGGCATCGGTATGGAATTCCACTTTCCAATGCATTTGGGCAATAATGAAAATTTTTAACAACGTGGAGAGTGCAGAAACTCCAGGTCGTACTAATACTCCCAGTGTCTCCCACCATTAATCTAACTTTCTTTACACAAATGTAAGAAGACCAGAACTTCTGTGCCATTTGGGAATTTGACAGATAGACATCTAGAAGAATCCATATTGTGTCCATCGATGTTATTACTTTAGATTATGATGTTGGGGCCACTGGCTGACAATCAATATTTCAAAATCAACAGGGAAAACCTATACGTATGATATAGATCTCCCATATGTAACAGATTTTCAAAATCTCCCATAATACTGTAATTAGTGTTTAACGTATTTAGCACTCAAATAATTTACACTTTTCTTTGAAAAGTTTGATAAAACCATTCCAAATATAATCAGATAATAGAATGAAAAAGACATAAATGTTATGAAGTTGGTGAAGAGTCTTATGACCTTCGCAGGCTCGTTGTAGATGCTCAGGCCTTTTTGGCATTTCAGCAATTCACAATGTGGAGACTATCCTGATGATACTATAGCCTTAGAATCTACCTTGGAGCCGCCGAACATACCCCACTTTAATAATGGCTGCCCAAACCCTGAGTTGGCGATATGCAGATCCACACACATGTTCATCCACACGCTCAATCCTCGTATTCTCTCAAAAGAAATTCGTTGAATTCAGAGTGCAAATTGTACATGTAAACGTACCTACCATTGCAATCTTCTGCAATCAATTTTTCATTTTTAATACCTTTGAATTAGTTCGATCTATATCCCAATTGTTGCGTTTCCGTTAGCAACATGGTCCAATAGGTATCCGCCGACTGCCTGTTGATAGCATCAGTCAACGCGTATCCATTGAAGGTGCAAGATGGATGATCTGAAAACAGAAAACAAAATAAAACCTTCAACAAACTTTTAAGAATTCAAAATCCAAAAAGACGATATGTAATCCGTAATTGAAAGCATGAAAAGATAGAGCTCAGGGTTTAAGAAATTGAAGTACTTACTTGGCCTGAAGAAACATTGCTACAATGGAAACCTTATGCGATCTGGCTCAACCAGAACACAGATCCAAGCCAACAACAAAAGCTAGCAAGAATGAAACCAATTCATTTTTAATGATGTTCGTTCATGTGTAGACACAGTTCTAGCCCATGCACAAAGAAGACCAACACGTGTTTCTCCCTAAGCTTTTAGCTCTCTTCCACGTTGTTCGCATGCAATAACAAACACTGTGGTCTGAGCATTGTTGTAAAACATATGAACTCTTAAGAATGTTTGGAATGACACATGTTTTCATGGATTTCTGTATTTGGCCCACTTTTCCTTACCCGCTTCAGAACTCACTCCAACATTTGTAAGGTTCTAAGCCACTACTACAAAGGTTCTACGAATCTACGCTACGTCAGTTCTGAAGTAAAAGTAACATGTGTTCATTTAGGAGGGTCTTCAAAATAAATGCCTTGTATAATATAGTGTATGTGTGATTAGGTTGAGTTTAATATAGAACTTATAGAAAGGCGCATCTGAACCTATCATTTAAACTTCTTTATTTATAATTAAGTGCAACACTTCATTCAAGTGTTTAGCACAACTCCTTGTTTTCTAATAATAGAATTGGATGTGAATTACCATATTTAGATGTTTGTCTATTATCTGAAATATTTATGATTAAGTACGTATACAATGATTTTTTTTCTAGTTGTTATATTAGTTTTGTGATAGTATTTTACAGTTGTTTGAAGATGATCGAATCACTGCAACCATGTTGTGAAAAATGTAGTTATAATTCAACACAATGTGCATCCTTATCAGGGCTTTTAAAGACTAATCCAATGAAGTGATCATTTTGTTTTATAGTAACCTGACACGGATTCTTACATAGGTATGGAGTAGTCAAAGCAAAAGGGGTCCTTTCTCTTTCAATTATGAGCTGCATCATGTCTCTTCCAGGAACACTAATCCCAGAGCCTTGTTTCAACCTTGGTATATGTCTATGCATATGCCTCCGTTGTCTCTACCCAAGCTACTCATTATAGCTCTTTACCCTATGAAAGCACTCTGGCCAAGAATGGAAAAATTGATTAAAAGGATCCAAATCTACGCTATTGAAATTATTGAGTTAGAGCAATCCGCTAGCCCTATGGATTTTGAGATAGATTATTGATATCCATTCCTCATTTTCATGCAAATCTGTGGAAAAGAGAAGACAAGCGATTAACTAAAATATTGAAGCATTCAAAAAATTGAACAAAAAACAATGTACTAACTAAAAATGTAAATGTATTCATTGAATCATTCAAACTTAATGAGAAAAAAGCACTTTACTAACTAAAATGTAAATGTATTCGTTGATTCCAAGACTTTCGAAGCTACGACCTGTATTAAATAAAATTACACTAAATGAAACACAAATGGCCAATGTAGGTCTCGAACCTGCGACCTTCGCTCTAACTAACTATCCTAATAGGTCATATAGTTGTTGAAATTGAGCGGTTTATAAGTCTCCGTACTGTTTGAGGGAAAAGGGGAAAAATGTGTGCGTGGGAAACTCGGGAGATCATTCATTAAAAAATCACTTGACAAAAGCAACTTCATTCATCTATATTCTCAATTTTGTTTAGAGCTATACAAATGTTATATTTAAAATTATAGTGAAAGAATAGGGATATGGTCATCGTAATACTTGAAAGCTTGGAAAAAGTTCTTTGAGTTGTTGAAGAGATAGAAGAATAGCCTTCCAATTTTAAAATAGGGAATTTTTTTTGTTATTTTACTTTCTTTGAATATGTGGTTTTACATTATACATGCATATATTTTCATTTATATATTAATATGCTCACTTGAGTTATACATTTTAAAATATTATTTCTATGACATCAATGTTTGGGGTGTGAGACCCAAAGGTTTGGTCCAAGTCCCTTAACATAATATAGTGAGGTTTTCACAAAGACGTGGATGTAATTTAAAAACAATTTACTAAAGTCAAGGATTCTTGTATGAGATGGAGATATAGTTATCCTCTTTGAGACTAAGGACACATATAAGTCACATGTGTGGATTGATTTAGTATATATTTTTTCGTGTGGGTTAATAGACTAATAATAGAAACAACTCCACCCTTGCATTGAGTAAGAAGTGCAATTGCATTGATCAACAAGTGATAACAATTGGCATTGTAATTTATGACTAATAGGACCGATAGAGTTGAGAGGGATTGTAATTTTAGAAGTATGGTAGAGAAACATGTTGGGGATTCCAACTAGTGAGTTTGAGACTGGTGAGTTTGAGGGGTGTGCTTGGTGGATATATATATATTATAGCATATTGGGGAATATCAATTGATTGATTGTCGTTGTTTACTGTATGGGATACCACTATGCTTTCATGACCATGTAATCCAGTTAATTCAAGGCAATTTTCCACCTAACATTTAGCCTTACTATTATCCTCATATTGAAAAAATAGGTATAGAAAATATGGTCGACGTCTGGAGAGGTTGCACATGGGTTTGGGATTTTTTTTTTTATCTCTGATGCATTATTTATGTCTAGATTTTGTTTCCTAAAACATATATATAAGATCTATCCTAGATACCTGATATTATTTTCTTTGGTTGAGATACTTTCTGCAGTTGGGTATGCTAAGGCAAAGCAATACCCATTTTTTATAAGAAATCACAAAGTAGCCTTGGTTTCCAGATATCCATCAGAGGTACCTCAATGACACTTTATTCATTATGGTTATTTTGTTTCAAATGGAAAAACAATAGATTTATTTCCTTTACTGTTTCTGCATTTCATAAGCTATTGTGTTTTTTTTTAACTTTTCATATTTCTAAAAAAGTCCACTTTGCTTTGAATCATTGTTTTTGTGTTCAAACATTTTTTTTATCTTTTTACTTATGTGAATTCATAAGACCAATACATTATTGATGTTTTTAGATTTCAATGCTTGTATTTGGGTGACATGGAGAATGCAAATTCTAAGTCACAAGTGGTATGAAATTTAGTTCACACCAAGATTTGATCAAGAAATTACAACTCTCACAAGTAATTCTCACACAACTAGTCAAGAACACTGAAAAACAATCACATATGATGCAAACAGAATTACTCTCATGAATAATAATACATCAGCCAACCTTGGGAAAGTAAATGGCTGTAAATATATAACATTACATCAGAGATTCGAATGCATAAGGATGCCATTCGAATCCTCACAAAATAAAAATTACTAAAATAATGCAAAACCCCCCTAGGTGGCAAGTGTGTTCTCCAAGTCACTCCAAAGCCTCACGAATTTCTGACTTAGTGATCAGGTAGTGATGTGTGATGGAAAAGCATTCCAAATCCAAAATTTGGAAGGAAGAAAAATCTTGGAGGATGAGTTGGCTAAAAAACAGTTTCCACTAGCCAACTAGCTTTTAACTTTCACCAAAAAGTGGTAAAAAGCAATAAAAGCAGCTAGTGCGCCTTTCTAATCCAGAATTGTCTAAAAATAGATAGAATCTAATCCAAGATCTCCAAGAATGCGCTCTAGTGATTTTAGGAAGCTTGTGGTCCATAGAATGGTGTTTTAGCCAACTACCTAGTCTAATACATAGGAATTAATCATGAAATGTTTAATTAATGCTACTAAGGTATTAAATGAAATAGATGTGGGTTTTAAATATTTCAACACCACCCCATAAGTCTGACTTTATGTGCTAAATATCAGAAATAAAAAAGAACTAGGACCCAGTAACAAGACATGGTCACCCAATACAATACTGCCTTGTCCATGAATCAAGGGAAGAAGGAAAACCTCATGGGAAAAAACTCCCCTAAAAAATGGACATAATAAAAATTGAAAGATTGCTTATCAATCCTTCACTCCACCACATGTTCAACCATCCCAAGCAGTGATCTAAGATAGCTGAAAGTCTTCTCAGTAAAAGCTTTGGTGAAGATGTCTGTAGTTTGCTCACCTGTTGGGCAATACTGCAAATCAATGATCCGATCATGCACTAAAATCCTAATTTAGTGCATATGGATCTCAATATGATTGGTCCTCTGTATCTGTACTGGATCACTTGAGACCCTTATAGCACTCTGATTGTCACAAAATATCACAGTAGGAGTACTAAAGGAAATATCAAGTTCTGAAAGAATACCCTGCAACCACACACACTGAGTAGCAGCATTCACTGCTCCTCTGTACTCGGCCTGTGCTGAAGATAGTGCAATTGCACTCTATTTCTTGCTAGAACAGCAAACAGGACCACCTCCAAGCATGAATACAAATCCAGATGTGGATTTTCTGTCAAGCCTATCACTAGCCCAATCTGAGTCAGTAAAGCCAAGAAGATGTAGGCTAGAATATGCAACATAGTGAATCCCATCAGTCTTGGTGCCTTGCACATGATGCAAGATTCCTTTTACAGCCCTCCAATGAATCTCATGTGGATGCTCCATGTACCTTGATTCCACACTCATAGCATATGTAATATCAGGTCGAGTATGAGTCAAGTATAACAAGCTTCCTATACAAGGTGTTGTCAACCAAAGGTGTAGATTTTGCTTCTTCAAGTCTAACTCCTGAAAGGAAAGGAGTCTTTGAAGGCTTGCAATCAGCCATATTGAACTTCTTTAGCAGGTCATATGCATATTTGTGTTGAGATACCTTAGTTCCATTCTCATTTTGAGAAATCTCAAGCCCCAAAAATTGCTTAAGAATTCCCAAGTTAGACATGGAAAAAGCTTGATGCAAAGCAGTCTTTAATGAAGCAATTTGATTAGTAGAGATACCTATGATTAGTAGATCATCGACATATAACACAATAATCAGAATTGATCCATCAATCAGCTTCATGTAAACATTAGGATTAGATTTGCATCTCACATAAGATTGTGACAAGAGAAAGTTGTCCATTTTGGCATACCAATCACTAGGGGCTTGCTTAAGCCCATATAAGGACTTCCTCAACCTGCACACATAGTTAGGATCAGATGTATAGCCTTCTGGATGCTGCATATAAATATCCTCCTCAAGATCCCCATGGAGGAATGCACTCTTGACATCCATGTGGTGCACTTCCCAACACTTGGATGCAAAGATTGCCAGAACTAGTCTTATCGAATCCTTCTATGCAACTGGTGAAAAAATCTCATTGTAGTCAAGGACATGGACTTGGGAGAAGCCCTTTTCCACCATCCTAGCCTTATATTTCACTTTTGTACCATCATCTACACACTTGGTTTTGTAGATCCACTTACATCTTACCAATTTTCTGCCTAGGGGGAGCTTGAATAGCTCCCATGTCTCATTCTTTTGCAGTGAATGAAACTCCTCATCCATAGCATCCTGCCATCTTGGGTCATGTGAGGATTCCTCATATGTCTGAGGATAATAATCCACCATCAAATAACATCTCTCATATAAGTAAGGATCATTCACATTGAGAGCAGTCTCAAATTGTGATCCAGTCCTCCTTGTGTCCTGAGGATTTCCCACTAGTTCACCAACTGCTTGCAAAGTATTAGCAGCCCATTTAGGACTTGTTGGTGAATTAGGATATGTAATAAAATGGTCTCATCATCAGAAATATCAGAATCAAAAAATTCAAGAGCAACATCACTTACTTCTTTAGGTGGTGGTGTAGAGGGTTCTCCAATTTCAACATTCTGAGAGGGCTCTTCTTCGAATTGAACACTTATTTCAATGAAGGATTTTTGAGTAGCCATGTTTAGCAACTTATAGCCTTTGGATTCCTATGAATATCCAACAAAAATACAAGGTTGGCTTTGGGGCTGCATGGCCCTCCTCTTCTCAAGTGGAATTCTAGCCCAAGCCTTGGAGCCAAAAATCCTGAAATGAGAAATATCAGGTTTGTGCCTAGTCCAAGCCTCAAAATGAGTGATTCCTTTGAGAGCTTTGTGAGGCACTCTGTTTTGAATGTATGTGGCACAATTTATTTCCTCATCCCAAAGCCTTGGAGATAAAGACTTTGCCTCAAGCATACATGTGGCCATTTCCTTCAATGATCTGTTCTTCCTCTTAGCAACACCATTCTGCTAAGGTGTATATGGAACAGTGTGTTACATTTGTATATGGAACAGTGGGTTGCACAAAATTGCTGAAACTCATATTTGATGTACTCCCCACCATTATCAGATCTAAGGATCTTGATATGTCTACCAGACTGGTTCTCAACTGAGGCCTTGAAAATATTGAACAGATCAAACACTTCAGACTTTAGCTTGATGAAATAAATCCAACAGTACCTGGTAAATTCATCTATGAAGGTAAGGATGTATTTTTCATAGTTCAAAGAATCATGGGGGAATGGACCTTATATTTCACTATGAATAAGCTCTAGGGGTGTTGAGCTTCGCTCAGTTTTGGCTCTCTCAAATTTATGCTCTAGGTGCTTTCCTAGGATACAGCTTTGGCAGACACCTTTGGAAAACTTGATATTGGGAAACCTTGTGACCATTTCTTTCTCATGGAGTTGGGAAAGGTATCTATAGTTTAGGTTACCAAATATTTCATGCTACAGTTTTCTTGACTCATTGGCATGGGTTAATAGAGTAGAAGGTGAGGGGAATGGCACAAAATGAGAAAAACTATAGATTTTTGAGCTATGGTCAGCAGAACCTAAGGCAACAATTAGGCTTATTGACATTTCACATATCTCAACATCATTAGGTGTAAAGACCACCTTTTTGGGTGATCCTGTGTGAGTCATATGGTATACTGACAAAAGGTTAGCAGCAAGTCCTGGAACATATAAAACATTAGAGAATGTACCAAAATCTAGATCAATGTTGCCTGTACCTTTGCTTGAAGTTTCAGAATCATCACCCAACACAATGTTTGGGCCACTGGAAGAATCAAGAGATGTGAAGCATTCTCTTGTGGACACCATGTGCCTTGAAGCTCCCTTGTCAATGATGAATGAGGTAGATCTTGATGTGCTTGCCATTAGTGCATGCACTCGCTCCTTATCTTCATAATGTTTTCCTCCATCCTCCTTGTTCTCTCAGGAAGAGGAATGTTGGCTTTCTCCAGGAGTTGAGCCATTTGATCAATGGTCTTCTTCATGCAGGAGCTTTCAGGATGAAAGCCCTTACTGCAATAATTACACTTTGTCTTCTCATTCTTCTTGTTTGGATTTCTCTTGAAACCCGAGGAGTCTTCATGGAATTTATGCTTGTCCTTCCTCTGATCAATGGGATTCTTGAAATTGCCCTTCTTCTTTCCTTTCGAACTCTTTGAATCTCCCACATTCAGACAATGATATTTTGATGGATTTTTTATAGCTCCCATCAAGACCAATTTGTCTTGTTCTTGTGTAAGAGACTCCATGAATTCTGAGAGTGTGGGGCTCTTCCAATTTCAAACTTCCTTCCTTGTGGAGTGGAAGGTCGAAACAAATACTGAGTAATCAGGGCCAAGCTTGGAGAGAATGGCCAAGATTTTTTGCTCATCCTTTTTATCAATTCCACATTGCTTCAACTGTAGAACAAGTGACTTGAATTTTGAGAATAAATCTTGGAGGTTATCGAAATTATGTGGACTCAATGAAACTAGTTCATTATCCAGTTGGTGGCCTCTTAATTCATCAGTCTTTCCAAACAATTCTTGAAGCTTTAGCCAAACTTCTTTGGGAGAGGTAAGACCATCGAGATGGAATAGAAGATCCATGGATGTAGTGAGACACAGTAAACCATAGGATTCATCTCTTCGATTATGCCACTTTGATTTCGTAATTGCTGAGGTTGGCTCAGGTTCAGTTGCCATAGTCACCCTATAGAGGCCTTTGCTCCTCAACATGATCTCCATTTGCGCTTTCCAATCAAAATAATTGAATGGAGTGAGGATGATCTGATGTGACTGATCCATGGAAACTCTAAAATAGATTTTAGAGTGGTCTGGGTGCGCCCAAAGATTATTTGTTGCGCCCTGTAGATGAGTGAATGCACCCTCCTTGAGACTGGTTGGATCCTGCAAGACAATCAATGGAGAAAAGAATAGCTTGACAGCTCTGATACCATGTGAAATTTATTTCACACCAATATCTAATCAATAAATTACAACTCTCACAAGTAATTCTCACACAATTAGTCAAGAACACTGAAAAACAGTCACATATGATGCAAACATAATTACTCTCATGAATAATAATACATCAACCAACCTTGGGAAAGCAAATGGCTATCAATATATAACATTACATCATAGATTCGAATGCATAAGGATGCCATTCGAATCCTCACAAAAGCAAACTTACTAAAATAATGCAAAACCCCCCTAGGTGGCAAGCGTGTTCTCCAAGTCATTCCAAAGCATCATGAATTTCTGATTTAGTGATAAGATAGTGATGTGTGATGGAAAATCATTCCAAATCCATAATTTGGAAGGAAGAAACATCTTGGAGGATGAGTTGACCAAAAAACAATTTCCACTAGTCAACTAGCTTTTAACTTTCACCAAAAAGTGGTAAAAAGCAGTAAAAGTAGCTAGTGCACCTTTCTAATCCAGAATTGTCTAAAAATAGCCAGAATCTAATCCAGGATCTCCAGGAATGCTCTCTAGTGAGTTTAGGAATCTTGTGGTCCATACAATGATGACTTTTGGTCCATACAATGGTGTTTTAGCCAACTACCTAGTCTAATACATAGGAATTAATCATGAAATGATTAATTAATGCTACTAATGTATTAAATGACATAGATGTGGGTTTTAAATATTCCAACAAGTGGAAGAGCATCCATGGTGATATTAATTGAGATAATTAGGGCACCCATTTATCTATACATGCCATCCGTAGTGTGAATCATCAATGGTAGAATATGGGGCTCATGAACCAGTCAAACTCAATAGCAATTCCCAACAATTTACCTTCAAAATACAAGATAAGAGATACAACACAGAAGATTGTAAACTCAAGAAAAACAAACAAAACCTTCAACAAACTTTGAAGGTTTAATAGAGGAACCTGTAAATGGATCTGTGCCTGCAAAGGGAGGTGCCAATAAAATAAACCACAATACATAAGAGCATAGAAGATTGCAACACAATATCTTGTGAAATTTTTGCTTCTCCATCCTTCCTTGGAATTGAAATGCAAATACTCAATCTACCATCTGCTTGTTTTATCATTGGGCATGTTTATTGTTTTATCATTTGGCATGTTCTTTTCTTTCTCCTTGTCATGTGGAATGACAACTGAAGGCATCCGAGATAGTTTTTAATATTCTGAAGAAATCCAAAACATTTTTGATAACATGGAAGTAATATTTTAGATGTCTTAAATTTTTAGAAATGTATCTTTATCTTTCTATATATTCTATATTTTTTTTAAAGAAAACTTAGAATATTTATACTACTCCTTTTATATAAATCTTTTTTAGATCTTTATCTTTGTTAGTTTTTATAATAAAAAAATTCTAAGAAAAAAATCATCTCATATTTCATGTCAATAAGGGATCAAAGTTTTTTTTTATCTTTATCTTTGTAAGCTTTTATAAATTATTTTTTTTCCAAGAAAAAAATCATAATTAATTTAAATAAGGGATCAAAATACATTATTAAGTACAATTAAAGCACTTGTTGTTGTTGAGCTAAAAAACCCCAAAACCTTCAACTAAATAGTGAAACTTCTTCCAACTAACAAAAATTTCACAGTTAATATTAGAATCAACATAATTCTCAAAGATATCTTCAACTTTTACCATAATTTTACCATAATTTGTAATGGCTATATTCTTAGGACTTACTACAAAAACACAAAAAAATCAAAACAGTTACTGGTTCAATCATAGGAAATTGTGTGTTATAAGACTCATTTGATTGTACTTCCCTTGGAATGCTGATGGGATTAGGGTACTAGGATCTAGATATAAACCTTGCTTTGAGAGTTGACCAAGTTGACTATTTAGTTCTCTGTATATATGATTTATACTAAATATGTTGTAAATCCCCACAATCTCCTTTAATCTTGTGCTTATAATCAACTTTAATCTTATGCCTATAATCATCAAATAAATATTTTATAACTTAAATCTATCTAAATAATTTTAAAATTAAATTCAAACATATTTAAATCAATCTTTAAAAATTGTAGTTTTTTATAATGAAGTTATATGATTAAATCCTAATAAGGACATAGATATACACTTCTAGAAATTTTAATAATCCAATAGTTATGGAGAGATCCTTGTCGAAATTTTAATAATCCAATAGTTATGGAGAGATATTTGTCCGAAGAGATCTCCTATAGATCATCCTCATCTCCAATAATTGACATGCTAAAACACCAATTATTGACTTTGCTACAAAGTCTTCTATACCAATTTAATATCTAACTTTACCTTCACAACATTATTCTATTTTAAAATCTCCTCGTATAATAAACACTATCCCATTTGCAATGTTTGTTATTTTATTATTTTATAAATATTGTTTTAATATAATTCACAATTTTTATCATAAGCATAACAACCAATGACATCAAACCCAATCTCCAAAAAGCATAAATAAATCAAAATCATTCTACACTATTCCATTTGCAAAGTGTACTATTTTATTATTATTTTACAACTATTGATTTAATATAATTCACAATGTTTATCATAAGCATAACAATCAATAACATCGAACCCAATCCCAAAAATCTATAATCATTAAATATTATATTTGTTTATTCTTTTATTACAGTCGTTATTTTTATTTTTTCTTCTTAACAATCCTTTATTCCATCCTCATTTTTTAACTTTTGATTTTATTTTCAATAAAATCTTTCTTTAATTCTATTATTTCTAATAAGATTTTTTTTGAGATTTTTATTTTTTGAATTTGTTATTTTTAATTTTGATGTAATCTTTAACTAATTGTAATTGTATTATTTTTAATGAAAAAAAATTTAATGGAATTTTTATTTTCAATGGAAAAGTTTTGATAGGTACTTGTTATTTTTGTCCATTGGTTGTAGCTTGGGTGGTTGGAAGGAATGATTGTTTCCCTCCCCGCCTAGGTTCAATTATTGTAAGTGACATGATGCTCTTCTTGAGGAACCACAATTTTATAAAAAAAGTACTTGTTACTTTTAACGAAAATGTTCTTTGGATTTCATTGTATCTCATAGGTGCATAATTATGCTTTTCAACACATGACACAAAATAATTGGCTACACTTGTTGGGAAGTTAACAATATCTTGTCAATGGGCCCACATACACCATTTCTCATATCCATTCAGCATAAAATAAATAAGATATTCAACCAAAAAATAACAAACCCCAAAATATATAAAAAGTTGATGTAATTTTGTAGAATGCAAACATGTTGTAACCAAATTCAAGCGAGATTCATCCATCATTGCATGTGAGGCATTTAGCTATTTTAATGAAATGTATTATATTTTAAAAAATGAAAATCTTAATTATAAAAAGAGATTATATATACATAAAAAAATGAAAAGTTATTTTTTTTTTGTTCTTATTTAAAGATAGGTTTAGATATTAGGCTCAATGGGAAATGGAGGAGAGGCTTTGAACACAATTTGGATTTAGCAAAATATTTTTTTTATAGTTGTTTAAAATATTTAGAAACTTGGTTGATGAAACAAATTTAACTTTTGAAATGTTATTTTTTAACTTTATTTAAAGATAGGGTTGGTTATAGGATTAATTAGTTTGGAGTGTGTGTGGATGAGAAGGATATTAGCTTTTTCAAAGCATGATAGTATTTATTAAGGAAAATATATTCGTGCAACATCCTCCTTTGAGTTTTCCTACCTACTTTCTTACGTCTATTTGTTCCTTCATGGTATTGTGATAATTATCATTTACTATTTGCTATTGATACGATATTATAGCTTTTTATAGAATAAATATTGCTTTACTATAAGTGTGAATCCCATACATAGTTCCACATCCACTTAAAATCAAAATTCCATTTGAACATGCTCAAGTTCACACTTTTTAAGATGCTTCATTCATAAGAGGACCATTTGTCATAAGTAATCACTTCTCACCATTCTTTTTCTATCTAAATCATTGAAATTCTTAGCAAAATAGTGCATTTTGCTACATTAATTGTAACTAGTCATTCATGTTTAAATGATTGCTTTTGCACATTTAAAATGTGTGGTTTGTTTATGGACAACTATAATGCTTCATACTCAAAATGAATTTTTTCCTATCACTTGTTTATAGGGGTACCAAACAAGGTCATAACTTTGGATTTTAGGTATGGTATGATAACCTCACTAGATATAAATTCATCACACTTGAAAGTCAAGTAAAAATGATCACATGTGTTGTTATACCAAAACATGGAAGAAACTCCAAAAGATATCTATTGTCCCACCAATCTCTCTCATTCTACAAATTATCAATCACAAGAAGACAAGGAATGTCTCTAGTGAGCTCCTTTGTCACTCTTCATAAGGATTTCATTTCATGTTGCTCCAATGTCTCACTCCTGCCTTTCTCTGGGTGTATCATTACTCACATCCAACCCAAGAAATTGGGATAGCTTTAAATAGTTTTTTCTATAGTAACAAGGTTCTCCACCAACCCACAATATCATCATATACGTCTATGCAAATGTGTAAGCAAATTCCAACACTAACTAAGTTTCACAAATCCTTTCTTCCTTTCTATACATGCAATTCTTCTATGATATAATAAGCCTAAATCCTTATCCCTCTGTCCATAACGTGTTTTATGCAGTATTCCTTCATTGCATGCATCTACTTTGCACAATGGGGATGAAGTGGAAAGTATTTAAATATTGAGAAAAATTGCAAACATTCAACCTCTTAACCTACTTGAATAATTGCATTTTCACTTCATCACATCTATTTTATTTTTCATTTGTTTTTCCTTTCGGCATTCCTTTGCACCTTATGGGGCAATTGCTAGTTATATTACAAAATGAGTGGTTCTTTGCTTAAATGCAAAAGGATAAGAAAAATTATTTCTAGGTATATCATGTGTTAAAGAAGTGTGTTCCCATTTTAAAAGGATAGTGTAATCTTTTTTCACAAAAATAATTTATATTTAATATTTCAAAGTTTGAAATGAAAATATATATATTGTCTTTCCTTTTTAGGCTAAAAACATAATAGTCCAAGGACTATCATTTTACAAAATCTATATATGTCATATTATTACTTATTACATTCTTCCATGGATCTTGGAATGTAGCTTTCCAAAAGAAATAATATTCACTTTGTGTTCTCCCAAGAGATAATTTATACTCCAAATAAAAGAAAAAAAATAAGAAAGAGAAGATGATATAAACATCCCAACATCAAAACAAAGATTTTACATTATTTGAAATTTGATCCCCTCTTAAATTTAAGTCAAAAATGAACCCCTATGCAACCTAAGAGATTATTTTGATAACTAATCTCTTACGGAACTCCATTGTTATGAATGTAACCATATCAACATCACAACCATTTTAGGGTGGGTCAAAAACATTTCTAAATGCTATATATATTTTGATGTATTTGTGCCTCCTTTTCTAGAGACAATACATAGGGATCCATCGCTTCAATATTCCAACTGTTCTGATTTATATGAACCTCCATGTTTCCCCTAAGAAAAATTTACATTAGGGAAACCTTTGTTCAATTGGTTTTTTATATATAAAACCTACACTTGAAGTTGCATTTTTGTAACCCAACTACTAAGTCTATTTATAATCTCCACATTCTACAATGATCTTCTTCGATAAAGCATTACTAATGCCAAGTTCTATGTATATTTTTGCATAGCATACAATGAATTTCTTCTACTGGATTGAATCTATCTTAATAAATTACACAAGGAATTTCCAATTCCTTCAAGGATTTTATTTTCCCATAATTGAAGGGGGGGATTTGACAATATTACTCAAACTAGGGTTAAGAAAATGGTCACATTGAAGTAGTGTTGAAATTTGAGAACCATGGTTCGAAGAAGAGGCCATTTTTTCTCTAGAACCATGTGACCCTTCCTTCATCAAGTTTCTACAGTTTTATGGATTCTTGAAATATACAATAATTAAGTGGCTAGAACAAAGAATTATTGTATATGTTGGAGACTAGTTCGAGTAAATCTATTCAATGAGAGTGATGGAAGATGGCCAAAAACCATTGAATCTATATATAAAATTAATTTTCTTATAGTCAACAATGAACTCATCAATTGTCCTCTAGTAAATTCATGGGGTGTATAATGCTTCCTCCACAATGAAAGATCCTAATAATTGATCATTCTTTCTAAAAGGAGAGAAACTTTATAATGGATGTTAATGCCTAAATATTGCACACATGCGACATTTTGGCGATTCTTGCTGTAAGGCGTCATCAACATAAAGAATGAAGTTCACCAAACGCATCCTCAAAAAATTCAAAAGGAAACATGAGTCAGAAAGTGCCCAAGACCAGTAAATAGAAGAGGTCGCGCGATTGAACCATTGTTAACCAGCAATATAGCGCATGTTATCAGTTAAGTGCCCGTGTAATACTCGCACAAATTTTCCTTCAATAGCCACGCTACTTTAAATACGGTGGGAACACCTAATTCCTGCGGCTCAATGAAGGCTCCATTACCTCCAACAATCCGAATTTGGCTCCTCACACACTTGGTGGCATTAAATAGCCCCTTTGGTGTACCTTGGAACTGGTTCATGGATTGTATGAGTCCACATTTGGATCTAGTTGTTTCTTGGCCACCTCTTGGCCTATAAAAGGAAGCCATTGACATGAATTTTGTAGAGAGAAAGAAGAGCAAAGTTATGCTGCTGGATTTTTGTTGGATCTTCCTCATAGCCCACCTCTTCCTATATTTGTAAGCATTCCCAAGATCCCTTGCCACCTTCCTCCAAGGGGCCATAGTTTCTCTCCATTGTTCTATCACCCACTTAGCATATAGTTTGGACAAGAAGGACCTCCCTAAGGGAGATTGTTGGCTTCCCTTGAATCCCACACCTCCTAGGTTCTGTACAACTTAACCATTGGGAAATACAAAGTGGTTTTGCATATATTTAGTTGTTGTTGGAGTTTGCATTCTCCCCCAATTTCCTTTTGTTACATTTTGTTTAATTTTCTTCTTTCTTTGTGAATTCCACTAACAATCTCTTGCGGGATCATTTGGAGGAAAACCACACACCAACAGGGGCTCCAAGGACTGACACCTTGATGTGGATTACAAGGTCTAACCCCTTACCAAGTGGAGGGATGCACACTTGTGCAATTTTTTCCATAATAGTTCTAATGGCGACTCCAGTTATTTTTGTTTATTTATTTTAAACTAGGTTGTTTTATGCTAAGTGATTAATTATGGGTGTTTATCATTTGCCGAAAATCAGGTTTACCACCTCCTACTCTAGAATTTGGCTCCCTGTCGGCCACACTTAATTTTTACACAGTAGCACAGATCCTAGCCTCTCGGCCGCACTACATGTGCGGAAATGCCTTCAATAGTCACACTACTAGTGTAGGTAAATATTTCATGACCATCGTTTCATTCCTTTGTTTGAACCGCGCACCTTGTCCGTGTTTTTCCCACACTACAACACGACTGATTTTAATTTTTACGTGCTACCATGCGGCATAGTGTTGTTTGTCCGCTCTACAATCATTTAATTTCCTTTGTATCGATATGCAACAATCTTGCAGCGCCATTGTTGCTCACTAATGAACTCAAATTAAGTTAATTTGCAATAATTACTTACTTTTTTAGTAATTAGTCCACATAGACCAAGATTAGGGAGTAAATAGTTCCTATATATCAAAACTTACCTAGATAACGAACTTTGAGGCTTTCAAAAAGCCTCATTGTTGTCACTAGTATTCAAGTCCTCTCTTGTGTATGCTCCATTGACATGTTTTTAGGATAAATGCTAGTGTAGAATCCACTTTTTTCACACAAGAAAGGACCTAAAAGCTCTTGTCCCCCTAAGTATGCTCTTCACCTCTCATTTATTGTGATCTTGGTGAATCAGAAAAGGGTGAGAAGTGTGAAATACCTCCATTACACATTTTTTATTAGTTAGCACTTTGATTTGCAAAGCACCATGAGCATCTTTTGGAGTTAAAAGTGCATCAACATTTGCATATACTTTATACTCTTCTAGTTAATTTGCTGACATCGATTTACTTTCATCACATGTGTTTGCACCACTAGCACACAATAAGATACCTAAAGACTTTTCCAACCCAAGTATGCTCTTCACCTCACACTTCTTGTGAGCTTGGTGAATCTAAAAGGTGGGAATTGTGAAATACCTCTCTTACACTCCCTAAGTGAAATTCAAATCCCTTAAAATCAACTTTATAAATGAAGACCAAATAAAATGATCCATAGGAGGTCACAAAATAAAATTTTAGTTAGGTAGGATTGATTGGGTTAGGAATCCATTAATTCCCACCAATCTAGTTTCATCAGTGATATTTTGAAACATAACATCATTGACTTATAGGGTACTTTCAAAATCCTGCTACAAGCAAGTGTTCAAAGAAATCCTGGATCAAAAGTGCACTGTGACCAAGGAGGTGAAAGCTGAGATATAGCTTCCCTACTCTCCCCTACAAGTAAATTGCCTCGTTGTAGGGAGATGACACTATACCATGTAGGATTAACCATTGATCCATACTTGACGCAAGGTATCTTAGTGGCCAAACTTAGGGCATCACCAAGGATCAATTGTGAGTGCAATTGACTCCTAAAGTTAGCTATTGCCATTGGGAGGTGTTTCCAAGTCGTATTGATTGGAACATTGGCCACATTGTCGATATAACTAGCTCTTTGTTACCTCCACTAATCAATTGGTATGTGGATCCCATTATCACCATCAGTTTTACTTTTGGGAGGCCCGGTTACATTTGAGAGGAAGGACGTTTGGTATTGTTAGGGAATTTACATTTATTTTATTTTTAAATACAAGTTCACTAACTCGTAATTAAAAAGAACCTACATGTGGGAACAATTGCACTAAAACTAACTTTTGCACATATCACTCACTTGATGCACCATATTGCATCTGTTGCGGTTGGCATATTTTTTCATTTGTTCAATTTGTGTTTAAATCCCACCATCACTCTCACTTGACACCAAATCCTTCAGCATAGAGGAACAAAAAAAACCCCTGAGGTAGTCCCGAAGACTGCAAGGCCTCTCCCCTTTCTCAAGGGGTGTTTTTACACCATCTCCCTATGGTTCACGCGGAAGATAATCTAGTTGGGGACACTCCCAGGCCACATTGATAGGATCATCGGGACCATGACACACCTTGCTTCGTTCATATTCTCCTCTTGGAGAAAGTGATAATCCTTCCATCTCCTCCACCACCGGAAGAGGTCCCCCTTTGGATTCTCCTCTTAGAGATCCTTTGGACCACTTTGATCCCTCCTCTCTCGTAGGAGGTCACTTGTTGTTTCAACACCCTCATGCTATCCCCCTCAAGGAAACCGCTCACAACATACTATGGCAGGACCAAATCCTCCTACCCTACCTTTCATGGCTAGTCTACATCTCCCTAATTTGGCTTGATCAATGAACCCATTGCACATGATCCATCATTGTTAGCTATGCCAGATAAAATTCCCTCTGATATTCCCAAAATCGAAGGGAAGCAAGGATATGATCCCACCAACCATGTCATGTCCTTCCATCTATGGTGTTCTTCTAATAGCATAGTGGAATATTCTATGATGCTTCACCTCTTTCAGTGTACCCTCACCAGAAAAAAATCCAAATGGTATGTAAGCCTACCGAGATCGGCCCATGCATTCTTCGCGACATTAGCCATTGCATTTATCACTTAATTCCAACTCCCGATTCACCATGACAATGGTCTTTAAATTCTCATGGAGTTTTGAAAAAATACATCCACCCACATCACGGACCACATCCATGAGTGGCATCGACACCAGACATTATGTAAAATTTAAATACAACCACCCTTCTTGTTGGATTGGTTCATTAAATCACTTTAACCATCCATAGCTAACGATGTTTCCACCTCTATGCTGCAAATCGAGGAAGAGGTTATTTTGAAAGCCTAGCATTTTGATCTCATATATGCACAATCCAGCCACCTTTACACTATCCTCTATGATGCCACTCAGCATCGGTTGTTGGATCCTACACCTGCGGGCCCGTCACATTTAGCGGATGGGCTTATTGGGTCCATTTCCCACTTAGGAAAGGTTCCTCCTACCACTTAGGAACCATTTAATATGGCCCCACAATACTCATCCATGCCACCTGCGTCAGCACCCCCTCCTCCGGTACCAACCCCACCAGTTGGTCAGTTACAATATGAATCCTATAGTCCTACTTATTCAAACGTGATCCAACCAACAACGATTCCTACACTGTAAATGGCTTCATCCATTTCTACTTCCACATCTTATGGAGTGCAAACCGCATTTATCCCACCCCCGGGATATAACCCTTACTATCCATTTCCATTCCCAATGGGTCAGCATCCCACACATAATATGGGGTTCAACCTAGTTCAACCTTCCTTCACTCAACAAGCTCAATAATTTGAGCAATTGAAAACCACCAATCCCCAGAATCCCCCGACTCAAGGGAAGAAGAAAGGGAAGAACAAGAAAAACCAACAACCGGGACAAGGGGGAAACCCTCCTCCCCAACAAAACTAGAATATAGGTAATCAAAACACAAGGACTAATAATTCCCCCAAGAAAGGGAAGAACGTGAACCTGAGGACCAATTACTGCTGCTCAATTTGTGGCAAATATGGTCATTACGCCCATCACTACCCTATTATCCCCGACTGCCAACAATTAGTGGAAGCAAAGAAGAATATAGTGGAAAATATCCCTAAGGTCCTGAACCCACCCCAACCCAAACAATTGTATTAAAAAAACCCTTGGTGAATCAAGAGGTTGTCACACAACAACAGGATCCTCGCCCCTCTAGCGATGGCTCTTTCCAAAATATCTACACACTGGATGTTAATATTCAGACTCAAACCAAAGGTTATGATAGGCCTGAATATCCCTAAGTGGAAGACCTCCCTATCCCTTTGGGGGGCCCTCTCCAAATACCGTGCCTAAGTGCCTAACAAATCCCACGGATTCCCAAGGTTCCACTTCAGTGTACCCCTAATAACCCCCATATGAAAGCCGCCCATAATTACAGTATTGTGGATGAATTGTCTCAATCCCCTACAACCATGTCCACGTTAGAGGTGTTATAGTCATGCCTAACCCAGTGAAAGGAATTACTCAATGCACTTGGATTCATTGATCCCTTTGAATCGTGCCTTATGACCTTTGATCATGCAAAAGGTGAACCATGACTACCATCATCAGTCGCATTTCAAGTCCCTGTCACAATAAAGAACATTATGATTCATCGTTGTATCATTGATGAAAGCACATCAACATGTTTCATGTCCTCTAATGTTTGGAAACTATTAGGGTCAATAGATTTGGTCTCCTCGTCTATCACCCTTCGCGCATATGATGGGAGACCATCCCAAATAAGAGGATTATACCAAAATGTCCCCATAAAGTTGGGGGCAAGATGGTCATGATAGACATTGAGGCATTCAATGCTCAACTCGACTGCAACATCCGCTTGGGGCATAGTTACATGTACGCCATGAAGGAAATTGCCTCCTCGGTCTTCTGTATCATGATGTTTCCCTTAAATGGGAAGATTGTCATCCTTTACCAACTTAACTACTATGACCCCAATGCCACAAATAAACCTAACAATATCCTCCCTATTGTCATCAGCACCGATCAACCCTGTGTTGACATTGCCCCTGGAATGTATAAGGACTCCAATTTGTTAGGAGTGTAGTTGGGACCACCACCCAAGATTCCCACATCAACCGATGGCCTAATGTGCACAATTTTCACTACTAAAAATGGGGCCACCTCCACCTCAACACCATCATCAGCTCTGTCATTGAGCCATGGCTTGAACAAATGTTGATTCCATAAGTACCTCCAATCTTCCAGATCCCATTCTTGTACCCTCCCATCGGTGTACAAGGGACGTTGGTTATGGCTCAATTAACTCTATCTGGGCTCACTTTGGGTATTTCGGTATGGTACCTTACACCAACCTATCCTAGAATGGCTTCCAAACTAGTCACTCACTACGATTTTGTCCCTGTTTCGGTTATTATTCCTACAAGTCCAGTAACACCTTCCATTACAACAACCAAACCTATGGCATCCACGACTAAACCACAGTCGGTCATCACTAATACCACCAATGGGGGGACGAAGCAACTGAATTTGAAAGGCCCCTCCTACCAAACACTACATCCGACTCGTCAGCAGTCGCTCATCCTAAAGCAGGGAGCATCAACCAGCAATGGTTAAAATCCCCAGTAATGACCAATACTCTCACCCAGAGAGTCACGCCTCCATGTGCTCTTTGCGGGAAATAAGGCCATGCAACCAACATGTGCCCCACCTTTCCAGAGCTCCGAAACTTTGTCAACACTTTGGTTAGTATAACCCATGCTCCACCGACCGTAGAAGGGGACACATCATCACTTCCCCCACCTAATTCCAAGACACTGCGTACAAATCACGCATGTGTGATGTGTTCTTAGTATGGGCACTACAAACACCACTGTCCCGATATCCCTCGATTTTAGGATGCTTTGGAAATAATTTTCCTCACTCAAGTTGTGATCAAGGAATCTTCCTCCTCAACCTAGGAAGTAGCTTCTATCAATGTGGTCACTACATCAACAATAACACCAGTTGCACCTCCCCCACAAACAACTTCAACGGCCATTCTGGTTGTGGATCCTACACCACTGCAAGATCCCCAACCTACCAATATCACGATGACAATACCACATAATGAATGATCTCACAACGGTAATTACGCGCATATGCTTCCCCCTACGACCGTCACCAACATTTTGGATCAAGTCAACTCCCCGGAAGTACAAGCACACTTACACGCCCGAGTACCATGACCCTTCCAGTATCGTGGAGAGACCTATCACTTCTCGTTCTAATGCCCCATTCTACACCCCGAACGAGAAGCTCATCTCGAACTAATGAGACTCCAAGATCATATCGCTTCCCTCAGTGCGTCCCCACATGGTTCATAAACCAAGGAGGTATCATCCACCTTGTCGGATACCATTGACATCGAATCTCCTTTTTCAGGTGTCCTCACTTGTAGTGATTACTCGTCTTATGACGAAGACACGGATCACCCGAAAGAATTCCCAAGTAATTAAAAATCGCTAGGGTCCATCCATGTTGAATGGTGGGATGATATCCCATATATGGTACTACCACTGGTAACACCAGCGATTCCCACCCGCCAAAAAAAAAGAATATGCCCAACATCTCCTATTGACCTTCTCATTTGTGTCAACATTTTATTTTCTTTTTGTCTGATCAATGGTTTGGGATTGAGGATAAGTCTATATCCTCTTTATGCAAATGAATTCTCAAACCAACATCTACATCGGCTATGCGAATGGTACAATAACCTCGAATCATCTGCCTAGGATATTTATTCCCCCTCCCACGTACTCCACTACACCGACGGAGTGTGCTTTGGGGCACTCAAGAATAACCAAGTAGAATATGCTGCCACCATAGGTCTCTTAAGTGATGCCACTCATCTTGGAATACACCATCTGTGGGTACACCTAGAATCCCATCTAGTTGTCTCGCAAATGAACAATGTATTTCGTGTCCTCAATCCACTCATTTTCCATAAGTTCCCATGTATGTTCCTTCTCATCCAACAAATTTGAAACCATTACTTTCACACATATACCGAGAAACACCATTGCATTCACTGATTCCGTTGCTAATGAGGTCTTGAACCGACACCTAATACATCACATGACTGCCTAGTCCTACACACCCAACAAGAAAATATATATATCTATGTGTCCAACCTACTGCTACACATACATGTATATCATCATCATGTCTCATAGGTTGATAACCATTTGAAACCTATATGTCAGTATCTACCACTACATATGCATCACATCAACATATAGAAAACATGAACCACACATCCATAACATACATCGACACAACATAAAAATGAGAAGGATATCACATATGCTGCAAAATGGTGTGTGTGTGTGTGTGTGTGTGATCAAAAAATAGGTGCCATGTACAAAGTATCCCTCCAGGGGCATATACAAAATAGTCTTTTGGGGGATACATCATATAAACTGCCTCCCATAGGATCCATCAAAGATATATACAAAAATGGGCTCATGGGATATATACCTATACAACAAAATCAAATTACCTCGCCAGCTGGTGGATCATGGGGCCCCATGATGGCCAATAGTCGCATGACCTCTCCTCTAGCTACCTCAGGGTCCGGTCCCCGAGCCGATCCTGGTCCAAGTCGTGGCCTCTGTCTTGATGGAGGAACTGCTCCCTCTTGCATCTCCCTCACTACAAGGCATGCCACCGCAAACCTCCACATAATGGGATTCCAATCCGGCCTGCACTCTGCCAGAAGCTGGAGAGTCAATGCCAACTCCTCATCCTCGAAGTATGCAAAAAATCTGTCGTCAATCCCTACAGACATAGTGCTAAGCCGTCGCTCCAAGTTAGCTATGATAGCGACCATACAATCCCTTGCAGCTTCCCCCTCAGCATGAGCACCTCCCACTTCTACTCCCTCAGTAGGAGCCGCACCCCCAATAGCCAGACCTGCTCCTGCTGCCGGCCTAACCCCCCTATCTCAGTGCCACCACTGCCTCACTTGAAAATATGGTCATACGGGACCAATATCTGCCACACACATGGGAAGCTTCTATCAGTACATGATAAACATATATACAAAATGTGCAACAACAAAATATGTATAGCAATATATGTAACCATCAGTACAACCATAAAGAATACCTTTAGCGTCGAATCCCTTAGAAAGAGGTGGAAACTCTAGATCCCCTCGGTAATCCATACCACTCCAAGGGTATCCCTCCATCACCCTGATGCATTGCTCCCACGCATCCAAAATGTGTGGGGTGAAATAAGCCCTCACTACTCCACCACTAGCTCAGGGCATAAATCGACCCCAGTACATCATCCGAGGCTCTTGAGGCCCCCTGAGAAGCACCACTACTAGCAACCTCAGCGGAGGGTATGTCCTCCTCGAATAAATAGGAGCATAGTACACTCCCATAACAAAATATCCTCCACGAGTGCTAACTGCCCCCTTATAATATGGTTGGGGGATGCAACCCCCAACACCCTCATAACGGTTGTCACTAAAACTCTCACTGGCAGAGCCCTAAGATGGCTCATTAGAATCTGACCATACTTTAGCACATTGTGGTCACCATCGCAATACCAATCCACCAATCCATGGATCGTATGCCCCTCCATCTATGGGGGGAGCGACTCCCACACCCCGCGGTGAGGAAACTCGATCAATAAATATATATCCTGAGCCGTAATGCTTAGGTCCTCCCCACCAACCCTCAAGACCCCCTATCAAGGTTCCACATATCGAGCAGTCTCCACAAAAGGTACTCCGGTGACCGTATCAAGGGGCACTTGAAGAACTTCAAGAGCCCCGCATCACGTAGCGTCTAGGTCGCTACCATAAACCCAAGTACCAATGGCATAAGATCATTGCACCGAGTGAAACGAGGTTCTCTACAACCCAGTATGGGAGAGATCCTCTAACATGATATAACGTTATAACGTTAGTAGCAAAATAATTCAAAAAATTCATGTCAGCTTATAAAATAAAAAATTATGGAAAATATTTATAAAAAAAAATCCATGTTGGTTCATAAAATAAAATATTATGAAAAGTAATTAAAAAATAGATGTTCGTTTATAAAATAAAAACTTAAAACTTAAACCCGGATCTATCAATCAAGAAAGATCAAATTTCTTGAGTTTAAATTTAAAAAAAGAAATACACCTCAATAAATTGGATCCCTCTCGGTGCTTCATAGATACGAGTTTAAGATGGATCTATGCTAGTCATAGTTCCACTCCCTCCACTCTATGGCACCCACAACAACCATAATGAACTCAAGATCACCTGCAAAGGGAAAAATTTCACCCATTAGATATCCATCAAACAAAATCATAAATATGTGCGGCCTCCCCTTAGGAAGCTCGCACGTAACTCAAAACCATCAAAGACAAGTCGCGTGGGGAATGGTTGTATTACAATTAACCGTGCGACACCAGCGTGCGGTATTTAAACTAGTTGGTCATGCTATATAGCGCAACTATTCTTCGGACAACCGCACTACACTAGCACATGGGCGAGCAATCCATAGCCCGTGCGTAACATGAAACTGTTCATTTTTTTCACACTATGTTCTTATGCTACTACCGCGTGCAATATTGGGAA
The DNA here is from genome assembly GCA_027924585.1 of Larix kaempferi. Classification (NCBI taxonomy): domain Eukaryota; kingdom Viridiplantae; phylum Streptophyta; class Pinopsida; order Pinales; family Pinaceae; genus Larix; species Larix kaempferi. The sequence continues at coordinate 2,801,470 of BSBM01000341.1, read as the reverse complement.
AATACCGCACTGTGGTAGAGGATGATTTTTCCATTATCCCACGCTATAGTCATATTCCTACAAAATCCTCACAGTATCCAATTAAGGGCTAAATTGAGTCCCCCAATGACCCACTTCTCCTATATCTACCCGGACCCAAAGCAAAAACATAAGGTAACGACATGCCTGTAACTCGTGGCTCGTCAAACAGATGTATGAATCTCCCAGAATCACCTCGAAAGCACTCTCGGAGGTCGTCCACGAATAATACCAATGATTTTGAATGGTGGGCCCCACACCTTATTTGTATTCATTTGGCACAAATTTCAAACTTTCCCTAAAAACAAACCGTAGCTCCATTTTACAAACCGTTTGCACCACCGTGATCAGTGCCTCAAGATATTCAACATGGATCCAACCAATATTTATTTTAAATAGATTTTCATGAGCTCTATTTTTCACAGGCACCCCTCAGGTGTGCCATGTTTTGGTTTTCTATGTTCTGCATTGTCAATACCTTGGCCATGTTCTTTACTACACTTGGGTATGTGTGCCGTATGTGTAGGATTACGACCAAGATAGGCAGGAGACTCATGTTTTTCCATTATAAGAACAATAATCCATCCCTCAACAACAACGTTGGGCTTCTTACCACAGGTATCATTTCAAAAATGGCATATAGGTAATGTGTTTCCTCCATTTACAAATGCATTTACTAGTATTCCCACTGATAAATATAGGGCCCTAATTCCCATTCTTGATGTGCCATCAACATCATCACTACGAATAGCATGCTCCCCCATGGGTGTGCACATCATTGCCAACCTATCATAAATTGACACCCATGATGCCGAACCCACACAAGTTCGAGGAATATGATCCAGCTTGAAAAGATCACCCTTAGTTCATCATTTTATAGTTGCACATTTACTCCCCTACCTCTCATAGTAGATGCCATTGGATTCCTCGACATATGTTACGATCAAGACTACTCATACCTCCGTGAGTACTCTAACTTCCTAATATTCCTCGTATCATCACCCCCACAAAGACACCAATGGGGCCCCTACCCTCAAAAGTAACCAATTCTATTCAGTTTTTCCCACATGAATAATTTTCCATTCATGGGGTACCCTCCTTCGCGTTTGCAAACCAACCACCACTTCCTCTTAGAAAGTGCCCCCCAACCCACTCAAAACCATGGGGAATCCGACCATCATCAAATTGGTCCCCTGACACACCCAAAACTTGGGGACCCCGCCATTATTCTTTATGTACAAACCGTTCCCCCATCACATAACATTACAGGAACATCCTATTATTTTTTGCAGCAACCCATGGCTGCCTTTGATCGATGTATTTGAGTCTCAATATCCTCAGTAGTATCCATTTTTTCAGTCGCCATTACTCTCAGTATTGTGTTTCCATCAAATCCCTTTCATTTTCAGTTTGTCTCCCATTATCTCAATCTATCTTTTTTCAAAAGGAAGGCTTCCATCCACACTCCCCATGTCTGCATTGATCAAAGGAAGTTACGAGCCCCACACTTATAAACCAGTCTTGGGTCAGGTTTGTTTGTCCAATAGTTGGTTACAACATGATCTTGGTCTCAGGATGAGACCCTCGTCTTGTCATGCACTTCAGCTCTCGTCAACGTCAAAACACTATATTATGAGAGTTGAAATAGTTGCAGTTGTACCTTGGGATCCCTTTCAATCACTATAAGGTATCACCTTGAACTTAGTAGGGAGAGTCATTAGTGCTCCCTAACTTAGTGGTTTCCCCTATGCTTGACATCAAAACATTTATCACATCAGGGGGAAACACACTTTTGAAGGTAGCAATGTTCACATTTGCAAACCATGGTCGCAGTCCATCTAGAACAGTGAAGTTTTCTCTTACTAGGAAACTTCACCACCAATCTAGTCCCCCACCCCCGTGTGCTTTTCATGATCATTAGAAGTACAAATTATTCAACACTCTGCCACAGTTCCTGGTTTATTTACTATCACATGGATTGAAGCTGCCTTCGTCCATGTCCCAACAGTATATTAGAGTCGACCCACCGTCCCCCTCTTATTTTGATCACCTTGACAACATTTCACGAGCATGGGTATACTCGCCTCATTTGTATAAAACACCATTCTTTACTACAGCTCCAACGGTTGCCACCAACAATCTTCCCCCATGGGAGGCCCCTATCTTCCACATATGCTTTGTCCCACAGAATAGGAGATAAACAAAAGAAATGATGATGTATTATCGGCTCTACAGTACCTTCCAAACCTCATACATCGGGGGGCATTTGTCAACACCTAAATATTGCACACATGCAACATTTCAATGATTCTTGCAGTAAGGCATCATCAACATAAATAATGCAGTTCACCAAAGGAATCCTCAACAAATCCAAAAGGAAACATGAGTCCAAAAGTTCCCAATACCAGTCAAAGGAAGAGGTCGTGAGGCTAAACTGTTGTTAACCTACACTATAGAGCATGTTATTAGTTTAGTGCTCGTTTGATACTCGCGTGACATTTCCTTCTATAGCCACGCTATTGTCAAAACGACGATACCACCTACTTCCTACAGCAAAATGAAGGCTCCATCACCTCCAACAATATGAATTTGGATCCTCACACACTTGGTGGCACTAAATAGACCCCTTGGTGTACCTTGAAACTGGTTCATGGATTGTATGAGTTCACATTTGGATCTAGTTGTTTCTTGGCCACCTCTTGGCCTATAAAAAGAAGCCATTGACATGCATTTTGTAAAAAGAAAGAAGAGCAAATTTATGCTACTAGATTTGTGTTGGATCTTCCTCATAGCCCACCTCTTGCTACCTTTGTAAGCATTCCCAAGCTCCCTTTCCACCAGTTCCTCCAAAGGGCAATATTTTCTCTCCATTGTTATATCACCCACCTAGGTGTTGTACAGCATGACCATTGTGCAATACAAAGTGGTTTTGCATATATTTGGTTGTTGTTGGAGTTTGTGTTCTCCCCCCCATTTCCTTTTGTTACATTTTGTTACATTTTGTTTAATTTTCTTCTTTCTATGTGAATTCGACTAAGAATCTCTTTCAGGATCATTTGGAGGACAACCACACACCAACAGGGGTTCCAAGGATTGAGGCCTTGTTGTAGCCTACAAGGTCTATCCCCTTACCAAGTGGAGGGATGCACACTTGTGCAATTTTTTCCACAACAATGGACATATCTTTTCAAACATAAAAAATTCAAAGCCTAGGGACTAGATGAGTTACACTTCTTCTCTGTTACAACTTATGCAAATGATGCTTCATTCTAAAAAATATTTGTTATTGACATGCCTTCATAGATATTCATGCACCCTACTAATAGACATATATTAACCATTACGAGCCCAATAAAACAACTTATGAATGTAGAGAGAACCTAATTCCTAAGATAGGTCACTCCCACCATTGATGTCAACAAGAAATGACCTCTTGTTAAAGCTAGGACTCATAGGCCCTTGCTCATAGGAAACCTCTATGAACACAAAAACTATCTCTTAAAGCTTTTACAAGATGCTTGTCTTTGTCGTAAATGGAAACAAATAGTATACACTTTATATAAAAAATCATTAAGAAGCTTTTAATGAGGGAAAAATAATTAGTATTAACCAATTATTAGATTATTGCACAACTACTTCAAAGTCCAACATTAAATCTAATATTTCGTTTATGAATGATTAGAAAGCTACATTCAGTGTTGTTAGTGCGAGATGTTTAAAGATTCCTCCCTTATGTGATATAATAAATAACAAATTCTTTAACATTTAAAAAGTGACATCCCATTTACAATGTATGACAAAATTATATTCAATAAAACTTAATAATTATGATTAAATGTCTAACAATTTTTTTAACATTTAAAAAGTGACATCCCATTTACAATGTATAACAAAATCATATTCAATAAAACTTAATAATTAGGACTAAATGTATCGTTTCAAAGAAAGAAACATACCACTCACTCGTAATCTAGTAATCAAACCCCTTATGAATAAATCATTCCTATAATATTATTTTAACAATTCATACCAAGTAAAAATTTAAAAAATACGCCATTTTGAAATAGAATGCTCTTTTTACATCACATGGACATGATAGTGTTCCTTTTTCTTCCAATAATGAGATTAATAGTCATAACTAATAATATGATCTTTGGTGAGAAAAATTATTGACATGATTCCTTCCCATTAATATAACTTCCCTTCTTAAATATTAAAAAACAAAAGTAAAGGTGATATAATATCCCCTTTTGCCTATTAATATGATCCCCTTCCCATTAATATGTAACTTCCCTCGCTTGTTATTTAAAAAACAAAATTAAAAAATATAATATCCCTCCATCATAAATGAAGAATGGGAGATTTATTTTTTCAATAAACTCTCGAAAGTTTAGATATAAATTTATATATAAGCTTCTAATGGTAACCCTCAATTTTACAAGGTTCTCCTTTACACATTCCAATGACCAACGAGCTATTCACTGTACGTTTTAAATATTTTTAAGGTGTACAAGTATAAAAGTCGACGACCTAGAAAGTGTGAATCTTTGGAATTAACTATTATATGAAAATTGCATTATGTCTTACACTTTGAGCCAAACTTTTTTCAACGAAAAAAAGTCGATACTATTATATTAAAGATAGTATGATAGGTAAACAAGAACCATATAGCGTTCCTCATAGGAGCCAAAAGTCCCCGCCACATATGTGGATGAACAACGTTACAGATCACAAAGATCATAAAATAAGAAACTGGTCCATCAATGTCTGAACATGGCCGCCACAGGGTCCAACAGTAGTGACCAAGAAAACCAGGACAAATAAAAACAGTTCCACACGGGCCAAACATCCAAAGTCAAGGCCACAATACCCGAACGGCCATAGCTCAAAAGGACAACCAAAAAACCATGAACAACAAAAAAAAAACTGCAATCTAAGGCCACTAAGAAGACGACGACAAAATCCCATGAGCCAAGAATGGTATATTTATAAAAAAAAACAATTACATAAAGGAAGGATTCCTTGACTAGTCTGAGACACTACAGATAAACCGTCAACCCTCACTAAAAGTAACCAAGGTTAGTCCCAAGCGTTGATGAAAAGAGACAAAAACACAAATGAATCTACCCCAACATGCCCACAAGTAGACCCATATATCACACCATAATACACGTCCCATTCATAAAACCCTTCAATGAAATTGGCCTAAGACCCTTAGGTTTCACCCTGGGAAACCCTAACCCGCGAAACCCTACCATGCAAAACCCTCATTCTCGCGAAAACTCACTGCCGCCATTGGGGACCTACTCTTCACGACCTAGGTAATATTACTTTTCACTTTGAGCCAAACTTAACCACAAAGAGGGGAGGGGGTGGACCTTTTAGTAGATGGTAAAATAATATATAGGGTTAGTGTGTGAAACTATGCAAATATTTCATTATAAATAAATACAATAAAATATAGTGATTTAAGGTTTGGATTTTTCTTTGGATGATTTGGTTGAGTTTTAATAAAAATTATTGGAATTGCATAATATATTATTATATACATTGTTGGAATTGCATAATATATTATTATATACATTGTTGGAATTGCATAATTTAGATCCTCACAAATATTTGAAGATATTGAATCCATTTCTATAAAATATACAATTTAAATAATGTAAAAAACTATTTTCATAAATGATTTTATAGCTGAATTTCAACAAAAATGACAAAAAAAATTTCCAAAACTTAGAACGTTTATCAAACTTCCTAAAACATTAATTTAATTTCAAAATTATTAAATATAAAATTTTACATAATAATTTTTTTTATAAATAATATTATATTTCTAAATATGTTAGATTGTTTAAAATACATCCATACATTTAATCTTCTTCTATATAATGTTATAAGTCATCTTCTAAAAATAAGGTAGTGTTCTACTTAAGTATTATTTTATTTTATTTTGTAAGTTGCAGACTAAAATTTAATTGACAGAGCCAAAAAAGATGGCGAGAAACACATAGAGGACTGAAGAGTTTGGTGCAGACTGAGGAGGCCTCAGGTGATGAAGCCACCATCCCAGTCACTCAAAAATACTAAAATTACTGTCATTATACAAAATTGAGACCTCCTGGGTGAGGCCTGCCCATAAAAAAGACTGGGACTTTTTCCAAAAAAATAATTCATACTATCTATGAGTGTTAGATATCAGATTGTAAAGAAAATAAAAACAAAAAAGTTGGAAATCACATAGATAACCCAGAGCTGGAGTGTCCCATCTAGGGGTGTGCAGGCAGTTCCTCTGGTTCCTCCTCAAGGATGGGGCAACCAACATAGAAATATTCAAAAGTCCTCGGAGAGGGGAGTGCAGGGGAAGATGATCCTAGGGGTCCATAACCTTCTTGCGCCACATGGTTGGCCAGCATTGCTGGTCTTTGAGCCAAGTCGTTTCTCACTGTGGCTTTTTCACTGGCCACTGCATTATTACCCTGAGTCTCTTGTTCAAAACTTTGCCCCAGGGAAAAGATATCCCAGGTCATATTGGCGTCCAAGGTGTTCAGGCGTTCTGAGGCTTCTGTCAAACTAAATTTGATATTCCGAACAATGCTGGTGCTGGCATCCAAGCTCACTTCCATTTATTCAACCAAGGCACTTATCATATTTTTCAGCAGCCAGTAAAGGTTAATGGCTCCCCCATTGCTGCCCGAGGCCAGGAGATCTGCGACCCTACGAGCTTCCCAACCATCAATGAGACTGTGATTCCATGCAGAGATGCAATCTGCGTATCCATTCATAACCGTACAGTCCCTAGAAACCTTAGGCCTCCTGCCAGAGCTAGATCCTTTTTTGCCACTTCCACGATGAGGGGTGCCTCTGGTGCGAGTCATGGTGTCACGACGTCTAAGAGCATCCAGGATCCGTGCAGAGTGAGCCATGAGGAAAAACCAGACAGAGAACTTGGCAACAGAATAGGAATGCATCTCGACTGTTGGCTTTATGGAGCCAAGCCAAGCCATTTCACTCCCATTGAGGTAATTAATGTCGTAGGCTACCATCCTTGAAAAAGGTGGTAGAATTAATGGCATCTCGCACCAGCAAACAACGTCCATCGTCATGAAATCAAAGGAATGAGGGTTGGATCTTGGGGCTCATCCTCTAATCTTAAATGATCGCCGTCGTCGTGGGGGGAGTGTTGGCCAGTGGAGCAAGCTAACAGGTGGGTTTTACTCGTAGTCACATGGCTTGGAGCGTGCTGGCTAGGGCCAATGCCACATGAAGGCAGTTCCGTGTGGGAAGGAACCCAAGCCGATGCCACGTTAACACCCGGATCTGGGGTGGAACAATCTTTCTCTACTAGGATCCGACACTGGTGATGCAGGTCCCTGTGATCCATGGTGGTTGGAGTGTCGATCATAAGAAGATAATTATCCTCAACTCCTTTGTTGGCCATGATATCAGCTACAGAGTTGGCTTTACGTTTGACATGCTGGAAGGTAGTGGTTCTTGTTCTTTTGAGCAACTCCATAATATTAGATAGGTGTTGTTCCAAGTGCCAGCAAGGGGAGACTTTCTTGACCGCAGTGCCATTATAGAGCCTCATTGCCAAAGAGATTATGATTTGGGAGTCTCCTTCAATGATTAGGGGAGTGAATCTATTTGTTTCAGCAATTTTTCAGGCGATGTTGTTGGTGTCGTGGCCAAGAGATCCATGATAGATACAGAGGATGTTTCCTAAGGAGTCTCTGAAAAATCCCCCAAAGCCTATCGCTCCTGGGTTTCCTTTCGAGGCTCCATCAAAATTAAGTTTGAAGAAATTGATAGGAGGTCTGATCCAAAAGTCGGGACTGGCAGTGTTGGCCGAGGGTGCATGACAAGAGTGATGGAGAGTTGGGATGGAGAGTTCCCATCTATAGAGGATATCTTTTTCCTGGACAGTGGTAGGGAGATCTGCAGCACTCCAGATCGAGATTGCGAGGGTATCCTGGAGGTTGGACTTGAAGGAGTGCCAAATTTTAGTGAAGTTTCTAAGCTTGCCTTCGAAAATCCTCCTGTTTCTCTCTTTCCATATGTTCCAAGTGATGAATCGTGGAATTAATTCCTAGAGGTGATTGATTAATTTGCTTTGGAAGGGATGTCGATCCCAGATGGAGATGGTTCGGACAATATCTCCAGGCGTTCTGTTGGTGCATTGGAAATTTCTGGCAATTTGGTTCCAGAATTCCATAGCAATGTCATAGGAGTCCAAAAGGTGATCAATGTCATCAGCATGGGAACCACACATGATACACCAAGAGGGTTCGTGGAAGCCTCTTTTGAGGAGATTATCCCAAGTGAGGATCTTATGATGAACCAACAACCAAAGGAAGGTTGCAATTTTTGGCCATAAGTTTAAACTCCAGATCTTTTTCCAGATTGGATTTTGAAGTTCATCATTTTCTTGAGTTTTGACAGAGTAAACTTCTTTTACAATGAATGTACCTTTGGTGGAGTAGCCCCATCTCAATATATTAGGGTCCTAATTAACCTTCTGATGGTTGGTTTGCAGTTCTGTCCAAATTAGCTCTGCGCTGTCTGGAGGCTCCCAATTACGTAGATCCTTCCAGATTCTGTTTCCAAGTTGTTCTACCAGTTTCCAATAATCACAAATTTTTTCATTGCCTCTAGCCTGAAGGTGCTGAAAAAGGTCCAGGTGTGCAGTGAGTGAGGAGAGGCTAGGACATTGTTGCCAGGAATCATGCCAGAAAAGAGCCTGGTCTCCTGCCCGCACTTCACAAAAACCATGTTGCTGAACCAGAGCACGCTGACAGTTGGTGGCCCGCCAAATGAGGGAGTCAAGAGGGTCCATATTATAATGTATTCACTGTACAGGGGTCCAGTTATTGGTGTATTTATTGTTCCAGAGTTGAATCCAGGTGGCATTTTCAGTAGTGACCCAATTCCACCAAATTTTGGCGGAGAGTACTTCATTATTAGACTCTGGATCCCTGAGGCCAAGTCCACCCTTGCTTTTGGGTTTGCAGATAGTCTGCCAATTGACTAGGGCCCATTTACAGTTGTCATGATTCCCTCCCCATACAAAGGAGCACTAAATATTTTTCATATATTTGAGGACCCACTTGGGAGCAGTTAGCACCGAAAAAAGGTAGAGGGGCATAGATTGGAGAACAACTTTGAGGAGTATAAGACGGTTGGGGAGGTTAAGGGTTCTGAAAGTCCAGGAGGAGATTCTGGATTCCAATTTGTCAAGTAGTTCTCTCCAGGAGGAGTGTTTGATAGCGGTTTCAAAGAGAGGGGCACCAAGGTATTTAGAGGGGAGGTGGGAAACTTGGAAGCCAAGAATACGGGAGATGTTTCTTTGAGTGATGGCATTGGTATTGAAAAAAAAGAGCTGGGACTTATCAAGGTTGATAGTAGTACCTGAGGCTTCTGAGAAAGTATTGAGGGTGTTTTTCAGGGTATAAGCTTCCTGCATCGAGGGGTGTCCAAAGAGAATATTGTCATTAGCGAACTATTGATGGATGATATGAGGGCAGCCATGAGGGGAGAGGCCCTTGAGAGAATAAGTGGAAACCGGGTTTTTGAGCTTGTGACTGAGGCCTTCCATCATTAGAATGAAAATGAATGAAGAGAGTGGATCACCTTGACGGATGCCTCTAGAAGGTGAGAAGGTGGAGGAAGGAAAGCCATTAACCAAAATGGAGAAAAAAACGGAAGAGGTAAGGGAAAGAATCCAATGGATCCACTCATTACAGAAACCATAGGATTGTAGCATTTTCTCAATGAACTCCCAACTTAGCTTGTCGAAGGATTTTGAGAGATCCAATTTGACTAGCATTCCAGGGGTTTTGGTGATCTTCAGGGAGTGAATCACCTCATGAGCCAAAATGATCCCATCTAGGATTTGTCTGCCTTCTACATAGCCGGTTTGCTCCGTAGAGATGAGAATTGGAAGCAGAACTTTTAGCCTGTTAGCTACCACTTTAGTGATAATTTTATAAACAACATTGCAGAGGGAGATGGGTCGAAACTTACCAGGGCAGGTGGTTCCCACTTCCTTGGGTATTAGCATGAGGAACGTTGCGTTTAAGGCTGGGAATACCCAACGTTTTTGTCTGGATTCTTCCACAAGGTCCAGAATGTCTTGTTTTAGAAAGATCCAACAATGTTTGAATAAGTTGATCGTGAAGCCGTTAGGTCCCGAGGATTTTCCCTCTGCCATATGATTAACCACGAGTTCCACTTCCTGCAAGGTGACGGTTTTCATAAGAGAGGCATTATGCTCTGTCGTCAGGGTTTTTGGTATGTGGCGCGTGACTTGATTAATAGCCTCAGCTCTATTGGGGGTATTTTCTGAAAGTAGGCTGTGGAAATGATTGGTGAGCTCTTGCTCAATGTCATCCTGGATCCTTAGGAGGTTTACCTGATCGTCTTTGATTGCAAAAATGTGATTGATCATTCTGTGTTGGATAGTGGAGCGATGGAAGAATGTAGTATTTTTTTCTCCTTCCTTTAGCCAATTGATGCGGGACTTTTGCTTCCATAATATTTCTTCCTATTTGCATCTGTCTTCAAGCTGCTTTTGAAGGTCCCGCTCTTTTTCTTTGAGAGGTTCAGTATAGCCTTCATCCATAATATGTTTCTGGGTTTGTTCCAGCTCCCTCTCCAGAGAAATTTTGGCTTTGAAAATATTACCAAAGGTGGTCTGGTTCCAAAGTTTAATCTTGGCTCTCAGAAGCTTAAGTTTTTGGTGCATGATTGCCATTTTGGAGCGACCTTCAACTCTGGTGTTCTCCCACCAGGAGCTGACCATGTCCAAAAAGGTGGGGTGGTTCAGCCAAAAATTTTCAAAACGCAAGGGCCAGAATTTGTTATTGCCTGATTTTTTCCAAATAAGAGAAATGGGCCAAGGGTCAAAGCTTGCGAAGGGAAGAATGATGGTTGTAATTGTGCCAGGTGCTTCGATGATTTTGTGAGTGATGAGAAAGTGATCCATCCTAGAGGCAATCTGATTATTTCTCCCTCTTTTGTTGTTCCAGGTCATGAATCCCTCAGAAGGAAGAAGATCTATGAGATTGCAGTCCTCGATACAAGCTTTGAAGCTATTATCCTCATTTGAGAGAATGCGATGACCACCTCTTTTATCTTGGAGGGAATTTATCATATATAAATCGCCACCTATGATCACCATCTTCTCAAAGTGTTGTTGAGAGAACCATGTAATATGATCAAGAAGCTGGAGTTTCAGAGCAGGGACTTGATGTCCATAAACGTTCATGAGATGACCGGTGATATCCATTCCTTCTAGGTGAAAGGAGGCAGAGAGAGAGTGCGCAGTGGAGGCAAAATCATTTAGCCTGATCTGAGAAGGGTTCCATGCTATTGCTAATCCTCTGGAGGCTCCAGTAGCGTCGATCACCATTGATTGGTTGCCTCTGCAAATTTTAGAAAAGAGGTTTTGGAGGGTGGAACAAGAGCATTTGGTTTCCTGAATGAAGATTACAGTGGGCTTATCTTGCATAATTTTCCTTTTCATCATACGATGTTTAGAGGTCCCGTTAAGCCCTCTTACATTCCAGGAGACTAGCTGCATTGAGAATCGGAATTAAAAGCAGGGAAGAATTCCGTAAGTTGGGCATATTGTCCTGATTCAATCAGCCTTGTGCCTAGCTGGATGATTCTTTGAAGGTCTGGTTTCCTGCCTTGTTTCTTATTGTCTCTCTGGAGCTTCTGCTTATCTTTTTGAGGAAGATTAAGGACCCCCAACATGCTGCTCTTGACCTTTTTTAAGACTTCTAAAAGTAGTTGGATTTTCCTGGGTGGGATAGAGTGGAAGGATTTCCTGGAGCATGCATCTTCTAGACCTAGAATGTCTAGATTGTTGAATTCCACGTCGGTCATTGATTCATCCATGAGAATCCTAGGGCTGATATATTCACCGGTTTCTTGGGCAGTATCTGCCTCTGCTCTTTTTTTGTTCTTTTCAGCCTCTTGAGGTTGAGATGTCTTCCATGGATGGGATTCAGTCAGGATGGGTACTTCATTCCCAAGGTTGTTTTCTTTAGAGATCGGTGGAGCGGTGCTCTCTTTTCCTGATTCTTCGGCTGGGTTTTTCGGTTACTCATTGAGGACATCAAAACTGTTGCTACTATTGGGTATGTCCATTTTTTCCCCTCCTGTCGCGGTCTGCAATTATGACGTCTTCTCCTGCTTATTTTCTGGAAGCCTTCCTCATCTCTTGCAGTTTCTTGGGCTCCCTGCGAAGTAGACTGGATGAGTGGGCAGTCTCTGAATATATGGCCGTGTTCATGGCACTTTCTACAATGAAAGGGAATGTGCTTGTAGTCCAGGGGTTGGATCCATTCAAATTCATCATGATTAATACTGATAGAGTTGGGCAAAGATTTGGCTATGTGCATATAAACACAGATACGAGCATATGAGGTATACGTGTTGTGTCTTTTCTGTTCAGTTACTTTGATGAAGCTTCCTAGAGTGTTTCCAATGTCTCTGAGGGTGTCCTCATCCCAATATTCCTGCAGGAGTGAATACATGTAGATCCAAACTGGTGCCTGGGTGAAATCTTCCTTCTCTGGACTGAATCTTTCTGCCCAATTTTTTAGATAGAGACCGACTAAGTTAAAGAAGTAAGGCCCTCCTTCTTCAATTCTGGATTTATCATCCAACCTTTGGAAAATAATGGTGAAGAAACCTTTAGACCCTAACTGAAGGTCAAAGTGCGCTTTGGGCTTCCATTTAGCCATGATCTAGCCTCGTAGGGCTTGTTCTGTGGGCCAGATTCCCATGAACTTCCCTATGAGAGCGTGATCCTTCATTTGTTGTGCTCTGGCATTTATGTGTTCCGACGGGAAGCAGAGGGACGGTCGCTCTGCAGTATTTGCTATGCAGGTCGTGGTACCCTTCGCAAATGAGATGTTTTCCGTATTTTTCAGATCTGGCAGGGAGGTGTCGGTATTGCCCATAGGTACGTCAGAGGAGCCGATCCGTATGGTCGCGTCATTCGGAGAGATTGGAGACTTCTGATTTAGGTGAATATACTGATGGGAAGGGCCTTCAACCCCTTTTGGGGGGACTCCATTGGAGCAGCCAAGGACAACGGTCGAGAGACCGCCGCACCAGCAGAGGGAGCCGAAGGAGAGTTAGAGAAACCCTATCAAGCGCATCTGCAGAAACCCTAGCTATCAAACAGATGTGCAATTTACTACCAAGCAGTTCTTCCTACTTAAGTATTATTATTACAATTAAGAATTGTAATTAATGTATTAATTGTTAAAAACATATATTTATAAATTATAATTAAGATTTATAATTAATGTATTAATAATTAAGAATATATATTATAAACTAAAGTTAAGAATTTTTAATACTAAGTTTACCAATTGTCTCTTAATGAACTCTCTATTCAATTTTAACGTTTATTATTTTATTACTAATTTTTCTTTACTAAATTGATTAACTCAACTTTAATGCATATTTTCATCAACATTTTAGCTTACATTCTATCTCTTCATTTTTTAATTTTTTTTCGCAACTTCTTGTGAATCTTCTATTAATTTGATTTCATAATGCAAATACAAAAACAATTTAAACAAAATAAATTGATTACATTATGATAGAGATTTATGAGTGGAAATGCCACGTTTAATGAATGAAACATATACAAAGCACATTAAATTGTAATAAATTTTGTACAAATTTTTTGTGATAGATGTTACGTGTAGATGTTGTGTGTTTAAACACAATATCTTATGTATATGAATAAATATATATTTATGAATTATTTTCTATGTAAATTTATAGGTTTAAGGCAATTATTTGATATTTGTATAATATTATTTATGTTAAATGAGACTTAAGACCTTGAACAAATAGTAATATGTATGTGAATAAATATATATTTATGAATTATTTTTTATTTAAATTTATAGATTTAAGGCAATCTTTTGATATTTGTATAAAAACATTGATATTGAATGAAACCTTAAATAAATAGAATAGTTTAAAGATTAATTAACTAAATAATAATCAAATCACCTAATAAAGATAAATTGAATTATAAGTTAGAATTTTTGCATAACATTATTGTAATAAAGAGGTTCTCTCTTATTTAAGTTAATAATTTTCATGGATATTTCTTCTTCTAGTTTTTCAAATTTGCATGTGACCCAATGCTTTTTCTTTCTCTTTGTTATTATTTTTTGCAATGGTATGATTCGATTTAAAACATGTTTGGGATGAATTTTTTTCAAATACCTTCCAATGGTATGAATGAATTTAAAACATTTTCGGGATGATCTTTTTTCAAATACATTCCAATGATGTGAAGAAAAGGATTTAGGAGAAGTAAACATGATCTGTTAACTTCTCTTCCATGAACCTCTTACTTTTTAGGATAAATATTTATAATGAAAAAACTGTATTTATGAGAAAGTGGCGAAGGACAAATTTCCACAAGGTGAGCAACTGGTGAAGGAAATATTTCCACAAGAATCTTCTCCATTGGAAATAATTTCTCAATCTCTAGCATCAAAGTGAACCTTTTATATCTATGTGGATAATATGATCCTTTCACTACAAGGAAAAGGCCCTCTAGCAGAGGTTATAGTGGAAGCCCCTAAAAATATAGGCCAAAAATACATTTATAGTGAAGGTTTCTAGCGGAGGCGAGCGAGCAGAGGTTTTAGTGGATTTTTTTTCGGTGCATTTACCACCAAAATGCATCAGTGCATTCAAACATAACGCACCAGTGCGGCATCAAATTCTACTACACCACGACAGAGAAAAACTATTGATAAAAAAAAATTAAAAAACTCGTATTATTTTAATACTCTTAGTGCGGTTCGTTAATAGATACTACACACACTGTGGTGTTATGCGATAAAATACCCAGTGTGTTTAATAGATTATAACACACCGTATTATCAATATATTTTTTAATAACAAATCTAGTAAACGGTCCGCTAGATAATAGTAAATTCACTGGTGCATGTTTAATTAACAAACGCACCGCTTGTTACTATAAAGAAATTCATTGCAAAATCCATTAAATTTTTACTAAAACACCCTACTTTATAGTGCGCCGAGTTACTATGTGCACCAGTGCGCTTTATTGTCAGCGGCATCGCGATAGAAACAAAATATCGATAAAAAAAATTAATTAAAAACCATGCATTATTTTAATACCCCTAAAGCGGTGCATTGCTATATACTACATGCATCGGTACATTTTACAATAAATGACCCGATGCATTTAATACATGATAACGCTTTGTGTTATAAATATATTTTTAATAGAAAGTCTCTTAAACGGTGCGCTAGATAATAGTAAACGCAACGGTGCTTGTCTATTTAACAGATGCACTGGTTGTTATTATAAAAAAAAATCAATGCAAAAACTATTAATTTCTTTATAAAAAAACCTACTATTCAGTGCATCAGGTTTATTGTGCACACCGGTGCGCTTTACTGTCAGTCGCACCGAAACAGGATTTAATAAAAAAAAACTGTGGGGTAAAAATCATTTTTACCCTTCTCAGTGCGTTTTTATCCCAAGTGCACCAGTGCTTTACCGTACCCACTTGGACTCCCTGCCATCTGTGGTCCACGTGGACACATTCTTCATTCATATTGGCTGCTGCTTCTAGTTTGAATTTTGACAAACGGTGGTCAAAATTCAAATTTTCCATACACGCCAGGATGCCTCCCCGATAGGCTGTTCAATAGGTAAATTGATTCTTACTTCATAATTTAATTTTTTAATTGATTAATTTTTAGAATTCAATCTTAATTTGTTTAATTTTTGAAAAAAAATTAAAAATTCTATGCAATGCGTTCGAGCAGTTTGGCTCTCACCAGCTTGCAGCGCACCCTGTAAATTGTTATAGGCTGCACCGCAAACAGTGCAATTTGAACAACTCAAATGCACTAGGACACCGTAAAATTTATATATAACATAAAATTTGTAAACGGTGCGTTCTATATTGGGAGCACTGGTTATCTAATGCACTTAAATATATCAAACACATAGGTTAACAATTCCTTATAAATGAATAATTAATTTTTATGGTGCGCCTAGGACATGTCACTGCACCGGTCCCAGTGCTATGACGTGGCATAGGTGCACCAAGAATAAACGCACCGCTACACCATAAAATTCATATAAAACATAAAAATGGTAATCGATGCATTTAATATTTTAGAGCATCGGTTAGCCGGTGCACTTAAATATATCTAATGCACTGATTAACATTACCTTATAAATGAACAATTAAATTGTACAGTGCACCTAGGGCATGTAACAACATCGGTACAAAGGAAAAATTTTGGGGTGAGATTTAGCCCATGGGCTAATTTTCGACCTTTTTCTCCAAAAAAAGATTCGCCAATTTTCCTTTTTTTCAAAGATGATTCGCCCAAATTCCATGCGATAATTTTTTTTACTCTAAAAAGTTGCCAAAATTGTCCAAAACTATATAAAGTCTTTAGATTTTTTTTTTTTTTTAAATTGCCAAACATTTTATGGTTGCAAATTTAAGAATTAGTAAGATTCGCCAAGGTTTCTACACTTTGAGAAAATTATGGATCCTTAAAATTTTCCCTGACTGGTATTGCTGCTCTTACGTGCCATAGGCGCACCGAAAATATATTTTAATTCCATATTGACAATTTTTAAACAACGGTGCATTTAGTTTACGTAAACACGTCATTATTGTTGTGATTTCTTGAACTAAATGCACCGACACCATTTGATTTAATGATTTTAGAGAAATCTAATGACAATGCACCCATGTCAATACATCGGTGTCGGTGCTCTGATGTGACATGGGCGCACCGTCATTAGATTTTTCTTAAATTGTTAATGGTGTGTTTATGTCATTTGAAGCACTGGTGCGCTAACATGATTTAGGTGCACTGTTAAGTACATTTTATAAATTGTTCTGGTGCGTTGAATATTTGGTGCAACATTTAAATAAATTTTAAATATATTAAAATATAGTAGCGGCACAGTCGTCTTATTATAGCGCACCATTAGTGGTGCATTTGGTTAACTTAAGCATCGTATGTGGTGCACGTAGGTTATTTAGGCACATCAATGGAAAAAATTTATTTTTTTGCAGAAAAAATTATTACTGATGTTATTAAATAGGATTTTAATTGCATGAAATATTTGAAATAGAGATGTTGTTAAGATTTAATATGCTAAGACAGAAAATAGCAGCATTACATTCCATTTCACAATAATAGCATATACAGGATCGCTGAAGAAACAACAAGCATAGCATAAACACAAGAGACACAGATTTATCCTGGGAAACCCTCATGGGGTAGAAAACCCAGTAAAGCTTCCTCAATATAGATGACCAGAAATATACAAAGATGAAACCCTGAGACATGATCTCCTCCTCCACAATAGCAGACCTCTCCTCCACAAGTGCGCTATCCTCAAGTGAGTGAATGTGTATAATGAGGAACACACCTCCTCTATTTATACACTACTCTGATATGTATTTTACACAAGTACATGTAGGCTCGTATTTAACCATTAGGTTAAATACCCCATTATAACTGACTGGGCCGACCCCCACATGGTGGGTCTAATAACCCTAGTTACCACAACCAAATCGGAGGAATAAACATCTCTGGATTTATAGTATAATCACATCGGAGGTATGGAACATCTCCAGAATAAATAATATACAAATATAATATTCTTTGAAGTTACAATATTTCAACACTCCCCCTTAACGAGAAGGATATTATAACAGTATCTGCACGAGCAAGGAGTCATCAACATCATACATGATACATCTATAAATCATTGGAAGCTTTCTCAACATCATTAGTAACTCAAGCAGTTACTGGAACATCTTCAATACTGGAACATCGACATCTTCAGTATTGAGTCTTTATCTTCTGTAGCACTTGAACAGCTACAACAATATCATCATATGGATCCTCATGATACATGATCATCAGCATCATCATCTCACGATCATCAGCATCGTCATCACACGATCATCAGCATCGTCATCACACGATCATCAGCATTGTCATCTCACGATCATCAACATCGTCATCACACGATCATCAGCATCGTCATCACACGATCATCAGCATCGTCATCACACGATCATCAGCATCGTCATCACACGATCATCAGCATCGCCATCACATGATCATCAGCATCGTCATCTCACGATCATCAACATCGTCATCACACGATCATCAGCATCGTCATCACACGATCATCAGTATCGTCATCATACGATCATCAGCAGTACAAGTATTCATGCCAATACAAGTGACCATATCAACAATACGAGTATCCTACCGATACAAGTAGCCACATCATCAATACAAGTATCCTAACGATACAAGTAACCACATCATCAATACAAGTATCCTACCGATACAAGTAACCACATCATCAATACAAGTATCCTACCGATACAAGTAACCACATCATCAATTCAAGTATCCTATCGATACAAGTAACCACATCATCAATACAAGTATCCTACCGATACAAGTAACCACATCATCAATACAAGTATCCTACCGATACAAGTAACCACATCATCAATACAAGTATCCTACCGATACAAGTAACCACATCAAAAATCACTTTCTCGGAGACCATACGTCTACGGATCAATTCAGGGACCTAAGTCCGGGGATGATACAATCCCCACTTCTCGGAGACCTCACGTCTACGGATCAATTCAGGGACCGCAGTCCGGGGATGATACAATCCCCACTTCTCGGAGACCTCACATCTACGGATCAATTCAGGGACCTAAGTCCGGGGATGATACAATCCCCACTTCTCGGAGACCTCACGTCTACGGATCAATTCAGGGACCGCAGTCCGGGGATGATACAATCCCCACTTCTCGGAGACCTCACGTCTACGGATCAATTCAGGGACCGCAGTCCGGGGATGATACAATCCCCACTTCTCGGAGACCTCACGTCTACGGATCAATTTAGGGACCGCAGTCCGGGGATGATACAATCCCCACTTCTCGGAGACCTCACGTCTACGGATCAATTCAGGGACCGCAGTCCGGGGATGATACAATCCCCACTTCTCGGAGACCTCACGTCTACGGATCAATTCAGGGACCTAAGTCCGGGGATGATACAATCCCCACTTCTCGGAGACCTCACGTCTACGGATCAATTCAGGGACCGCAGTCCGGGGATGATACAATCCCCACTTCTCGGAGACCTCACGTCTACGGATCAATTCAGGGACCTAAGTCCGGGGATGATACAATCCCCATCACGTACATTTTGAACTTAGTGGTTCCGGGATGATGCAATCCCCATCACTTTATTCTCGGAGACCTCACGTCTACGGCTCTCTTTAGGACTGAAAGTCCAGGGATGATCCAATCCCCTCAACTGTCCTCTAAGGACTTCATTCTCGGAGACCTCACGTCTACGGCTCTCTTTAGGACTGAAAGTCCAGGGATGATCCAAGCCCCTCAACTGTCCACTAAGGACTTCATTCTCGGAGACCTCACGTCTACGGCTCTCTTTAGGACTGAAATTCCAGGGATGATCCAATCCCCTCAACTGTCCACTAAGGACTTCATTCTCGGAGACCTCACGTCTATGGCTCTCTTTAGGACTGAAAGTCCAGGGATGATCCAATCCCCTCAACTGTCCACTAAGGACTTCATTCTCGGAGACCTCACGTCTACGGCTCTCTTTAGGACTGAAAGTCCAGGGATGATCCAATCCCCTCAACTGTCCACTAAGGACTTCATTCTCGGAGACCTCACGTCTACGGCTCTCTTTAGGACTGAAAGTCCAGGGATGATCCAATCCCCTCAACTGTCCACTAAGGACTTCATTCTCGGAGACCTCACGTCTACGGCTCACTTTAGAACATGTGTTCAAGGATGATACAATCCCCACATGTATTCTCATCAATACAAGTACAAGTATCCTCAACCATACAAGTACATTAATCAATACATGTGTCATCAAAAGTATGTATTCTTACCAATACATCTTATCATCAAAAGCATGTATTCTTACTAATACATCTAACATCAAAAGCATGTATTCTTACTAATACATCTAACATCAAAAGCATGTATAAGTAAAACTAAGTATTCTAAGTATAAGAGTCCTAAATCTAAATATTTCTAAGTATCTAGGTGTGGAGAACAGGTTACCTCATCATCGACCTTGTTGTTCGATGAGACCAACTTATCATCAGTGACTATACTACTCCCCCTTTCGAGGAGGGTCTTTTTGAACTACACCAAGCTTGTCTCAGAAGTATTCAAATTTCACTCGAGACAGAGGTTTGGTTAGTATGTTGGTAACTTCTTCACTTGAGGTAAAGGTTTGGTTAGTACAATGGTAACCTGTTACAAATTCAAACTTTATAGTTCCTTTCCGCGTCATATCTTGTTTGTTCCCTATGTTCTTTGACTTATCATGGAACACTAGATTCTATGTCATCTTGATACAACTCTAATTATCACATAGGATCTCAGTTGGTTCTATCTTTAAGTCAAACAATCCTGAAGCCAAACTTCTTCACAACTAGCGGAGCAAACAACCATATATTCCGCTTGTGCTGAGAGCCACACTAGACTGCTTCCAGCTAAACCACGAGATCATGGCTAACCCCAGACAATAACATCCTCTCGATGTGTTCTTCCTGTCTGATACACTTCCTGCCCAATCAGAATCTGAATAACCATCTGAAGTCATGATCTTCAAGATAGCATTCTATCGTGTCCTTTATGTGCCTCATCACATGCTTTGCAACTATCAGGTGAACACATCTAGTTTCCACTAGATACTGACTCAAGGTGTTCACAACAAGACATATCTCTAATCTAGTATATGTTAGATACAACAATGACCCAATAATTTGACTGTACAGAGTTATATCCACTAACTCTGATGAGTCATCTCCTAACAGTTTCAAGTTGGAATCCATAAGAGTGGCCATTCCATCATATCAAGTCTTCTCAAGATTTCTCAGCATACTTTCTCTGGTTGAGAAGGATTCCTACTGAGCCTTTCCATACTTCCAGACATAGGAAGTAATACATTAATCTAAGAACTTTTATTTTCTTTTCTACAGTCATCTATCTATGCCATCTCTCATCAGATGGGTCTACTGATATGAGCCTCAATATCATTCAAACTCTGTGGTGAGTTCCTTCTTGCATCCATGTCATCTGTGTATAGAAATCATATTCAACCTTGTAGCAAAGGTTGAGATCCACATCACCCATGGTGATCATTAAGCTTATGAAAACCTGATTCACATTTCTTCTTTAATTACACCATTAAGAGAATGGTCTTATCTAGCCACTTGGAGCAAACATTTCATCATGATTCTCTTCCTCTTTCTAGGAGAATCTTCTAGCCACAATCCTTCTATAGTGTGTTTGATTTGTAAATCCTTTTGTTGAACATCCATCACTTGTTCATCATTCATCATGATTTTTCCTACAAATCAAAATTAGGTACATGATTAGTAATACTTCATAATCATCAAATCATATTGACATGATAACCTATTATGCATACAGATATCATTTACATAGTTATGCAACTATCTTGACCAATACTTTGGCACAACACTTTCCCATATCCTGTATGCATACAGTGGCTATCTAGATGCCTTCCATCTCTACCAGAACATACTATCGAGAGTGTGCACAACTCTCAGCATGTCAGCAAAGAGGTTTCATTCTAGACAAGCAACAATGGAATGTTTGTCCAACTTACCAATCATATGCATATTAGTAGTATACTGTTCAATGTTCTATGAATATTTACACTTAGCATGATATATTATAGGAATACAAATATGCATACAACCTATTACAGGCAATATCATTTACTATTTCAAATAACAACTCAAATACTTATCTTTTATGTTTGTGTGGTTGCCTCCCGCTTGATCTTCTGTATGTCTTTTGAACTTCTATTCATTATGTACCACTGTGCATGTTCAAGTGTCATCCTCATGATCTCATACACAAACATACACCCATTAGTATGTTCTAAATGTTATCAAAACATTATAGTTCTAAATAATCTTGAGAATGTATAGTCATGATTATAGTTAATAAACATTAGTATTCAAGATTTCAGGGAAGTCTTGTTTTACTCATGCATATCATCAATCAAGATAAAAGACATAATATGTATAATCCCTTGATTACTAACTTTATGAATAAGCATAACCAATCATACCAAGTATACTTATATAAGGGATCTTAACACAAGGTAAGATTCATGGGAAACATACCTGGATTAGTATACCTACTTAGTTATGTACAACATACCTAAACAATCTCTTCAATGATTTAGAGATCCTGAGCTAGAACCTGCATGTCTCATAGGTTAAGCATAATATAACAAAGTCATACATACCTCGTAAGTAGAACAAAGATTATGGATGAGTCTTTGTCTTCATGTTTTCATGGTCATGGAACCTGATTTGTCTTTTGTGATGTACCTGTATCTTGTTAGCAGCCAACATCAACCTCACACAACATCATAATGCATTAGTACAATCATATAGCCCTAATCAATGAATGTCTTTGATCATTCGCATGCATTCATACTGTTACTAGGGTGATAAGACAATTCTAACATTAATCAAGATTGTACTAATAAATAATATGAAGACAAACACATCATGAACTTAATCAAGAATTAGATTTCAAGACATACCTGAACCTCCTTAAGTCATACCTGTCGAGACTTCTTGTAGTCTTCTTATGTAAGGCCTTAGCCTCAACTCCCCCTGAAACTTGATCTGGAGCTTGATTAGGGTTTGCTAGACAAACCCTAAAGATTCAAACTTTGACTTTCACACTTCTGAATGGATGAAAGAATATGTCTTGCTGAGCTGATCAAACTGGCATACTTCAATTTTGGAATCTCCAAAATTTGACCCCTCAAAATTGCCTTTGAAACTTCTGGATCTTCTGGACAGGATCCCGAACTAGGGTTTGATGAAGCCCACCCTTCTGCCCAAACAAAAGGTTCAATCCAAGGCTCTAAACTCTTATTTTTCTTAGGAGTTTCCAGCCGTGGTTACAGACTTCAAAAATTCCAACTTTTGCTGAAGCCCTAATTTTCCATCTTTCCGATCAAAATCTCGAACTGGGGTTTGATCAAGCCCGGTCTTCCACCCAACCAAAAAATTTGAACTTGGTCTCTAAATTTCGATTTTTCTGAGTAGCATTCAGCCATGGACTCCGATTCCAAAAATTCTAACTTTCTCCGAAACCCTAAATTCCGGAAGCCATGAATAAAGGTGCTCAAAAATAATTCTGTTTTGACAGAAATATGCACCTGATTGTTTCTGCTATAACTCTTAAATTTTTGCTCCACAGGGTCTGAAACCATTTTTCTGCAGTAGCCTAACCTGTTATCTTTCCATCCTGACAGGTCTGACCTCAATTGGGTTTTCTGAGAGAGAGTTATGCCAAGTGTCGCAACGTGACCTGTTTATGGGATAAAACAGGAGAGCGAACTTGTACGGCCTGACACGTGTCATTGGTTCACCTTCGGCCTCTGAATAAGTTTTCTGAGATATATCTACCTGTTATCTTTCCATCCTGACAGGTCTTACCTCAATTGGACTCTCTGAGAGAGAGTTATGCCAAGTGTCGCAACGTGACCTGTTTATGGGATAAAACAGGAGAGCG
The DNA here is from genome assembly GCA_027924585.1 of Larix kaempferi. Lineage (NCBI taxonomy): Eukaryota > Viridiplantae > Streptophyta > Pinopsida > Pinales > Pinaceae > Larix > Larix kaempferi. Next base: position 2,777,738 of record BSBM01000341.1, on the reverse strand, counting down.
AACTTGTACGGCGTTCCACGTGTCACTGGTTTAATTTAGGCCTCTGAAAAAGTTTCCTGAGATAGTACAATCTGTGTACTACCTGTCACTTTTTACAAAATTTCAATTGGATCTTCCTAGCCCAAGTTATGACCTTTGTGTCTAGGTCACTTGAATTTGACTGAGATCTGGAAGAGGCAGAAACCCTAACTTGTACTGATCATAAATCACAAAGTACAACGAATTAGAGGTTTTCCTTTGGACACAAGGTACCTGGAGATTTAATCTTCGTCCTGTAACAATTTCAGATCCGAAAACTTTGCCAAAACGGATTTATAGCAAAAGTGCTACGATGACTGGTTTTTGCTATGTAAAACCCTAACCTTCAAATTGTCGTAAGTAAAGGAAGTGTCGTTAGTGCCATACCTTGTCTTCCTTCAGGTTAGCTCTGATACCATGTTAAGATTTAATATGCTAAGACAGAAAATAGCAGCATTACATTCCATTTCACAATAATAGCATATACAGGATCGCTGAAGAAACAACAAGCATAGCATAAACACAAGAGACACAGATTTATCCTGGGAAACCCTCATGGGGTAGAAAACCCAGTAAAGCTTCCTCAATATAGATGACCAGAAATATACAAAGATGAAACCCTGAGACATGATCTCCTCCTCCACAATAGCAGACCTCTCCTCCACAAGTGCGCTATCCTCAAGTGAGTGAATGTGTATAATGAGGAACACACCTCCTCTATTTATACACTACTCTGATATGTATTTTACACAAGTACATGTAGGCTCGTATTTAACCATTAGGTTAAATACCCCATTATAACTGACTGGGCCGACCCCCACATGGTGGGTCTAATAACCCTAGTTACCACAACCAAATTGGAGGAATAAACATCTCCGGATTTATAGTATAATCACATCGGAGGTATGGAACATCTCCGGAATAAATAATATACAAATATAATATTCTTTGAAGTTACAATATTTCAACAGATGTGAGTAGCGACACGCTGCTCAACATGAGCATGCACAGTTGGGCCAGTACAACATGGTTAAAAGTGGGAGGCTAGGGAGAGGGATAGGAATTTGTACCCTCACCTCATTACTGCTTAGACTAGAGAGCTCTTGAGGACTATTGGTCTCCTAAAGTTCTATCAGGAGGCTACAACCCTTAAGGATAACTCTTCATTATTATGTCAGTTCATCCAACGTTGGGATCATCATAGGTATACATTTTTTGTTGGTGTCGGTTAGTGGTTCCATCCAACTAAGGAGGATATTTATTTCATCACTTGGCTATCTAGGAGAGGGGAGGATTTACCCCAGTTCACCGATGTCACAGCTTGTGCTGCAGCAGAGAGTCAACTCGATTACTCTATGAGATATATCAATGATGTGTTCGTCCATCCGTCTGATTTCCAGGTGAGCGGTGGGAAGCTTAGGATCTCTGCTCTTGGTTGATAGGAGTATAGGTTCCTCTCTCTTTTTATTATGACGCTGGTGCGCTCCACTAGTGATGGGAAATGCATTAGTTTCCCTCTACCATATTGTGTTGACTCTTTAGTGCAGAGACCTAGATACATTAGGTGGTCTACCATTTTTTTGCAGCAGTTTTGTTATGCTTTGGATAAATGTCGTGCAACCATTGATGGGAGGTCCAACTTCCCTTTCAGTTCAGATATTTTTTGTTTATTTTTTGAGAGGTTTTCGACCACCAGGCCATCATTTGAGTGCCTACCTCTTATGCTAATGATCGAGGTGCGTATGCAAATGTGGGGGAAGATAATCCCTAAGAGGGGGCATCCTGATTTCCCAACTAAGGTCACCTTAGATGTGATGGAGATGTTGGGTAGTGAGGAGGACCATGCACTAGTGATGGCGCCATATCCATATGAGGACTTGGACTGGAGAGGGTGCCCTGAGATCTTATTCACACCAGATGATCCACCTGATGAGAGAGGTAATATTATTGTTATGTGTAAATTACTCTAGTTTCATTTTATTCTCTTTATAATTAATGCAAATGAAATATCTTATAAATATTAATTTTTTTTAATAAAATTGTGTAATTATTATTGTGTACTATATATTTTGCAGACATTGGTACATTTGATGCTGAGGTCGGGCCACCTCTTCCCACTCATGAGGATGATGATATGGATGAGGCAGACAATAAATCTGAGCCATATTTGGCTGGTAGACATCCTGACCACCATCCATGTAGGCCCTAGGATAGGTATCAGTAGGATGTGGTAGACATGTTGGACACATTGTTGGCAGATGTGGGTGTTCACCCTGTGCGGGTGCATGATATTCTTCGAAAACCTCAGGTTGCAGAGATATGGAGGAGTCTTCCTTGTCATATGAGGTTGTTTATGCAACATGTTGTTAGTGCATGCATTTAGTTGGTTGCTAGTGTCACGTCCCCATTTTGACCCCCTTTTTGCATTAGATCGTAAATGATGTAAATATTGTTATCTAATCATGGTGAGGAGCTCAAGGCCAAGGCCCCACCATTGATTTAGCGTTTTATGTATCGGAAATTAAAAATAGATGCCTATGGTTCTTGTGCTAGATAGGCACAATGTAAATTAAGACATCATGTAAATACGAATTTTAATGAAAAACCCACAACTAGCTATGCAATGCAACAAAGAGATGGGGGCATGATTCTACAAGGAATAGGGAGGGAAATTATTCAAACCCTTGAGCCAATGGTGTTAATTCATGTGTCAATGAGAAAACCCATAAACCACCAACTACCCATTTTGGGTTATGGACCCAATCATTTAATTCTTCCAGAAATTGGTTGAGGCAGTTAATGCCTTGGGAATGAATAGGTATGGCAGCCAATTTCGTGTATGGGCAAGCCATCAACCTGGGAAACTGTATTTTTCCTCCTTGGGCAAGAAAAAAACCCACGAAATGGTGCCCAAAGCCATTCTGAACCCATAGTTTTTCCTCTCTGACGCAGCCTGAACTACTAGGTCTTTCCTTCATCACGTTTTTCACCAATTTCCTGCATTTTCCATAGTTGGGAGCTCGTTTTTGTGTTGCACAACAGTTGGGAGAAAGGGAGTCACGTTTTGGGGGTTTATAGAGGTCGGTTTTGCCCCAAAATACCCATGGGCGTTTTTCTGAAAACGGTTTTTGCTCTCTAGGGTTGAATCCCCAATTTCCATTTCATTTTTGGGTCTTCCCACTTTTTTCTAGACTGGTAGAAACCCCTCTTTGGGCATCCCACTGAAGAAACGTTTTTATCATGCCCAATATGTGTGGTTCTGCTGTTATGTGCATCCCTGTTTTGATTTGAATCTGTGAGCAAGAAACTTGGAGTGGTAGTGGACAGAATTGGCTTGATCAACCTAGTGGATGGAGTAACCTCTCAAGAAGATCAAGAGGGTTGGCTACTCTTCTATGCACACCTTAGACACTCTAGATTGGAAGGTATGGCCTGAGGGACTGTGCATTGGTGAAGGGAATACTTCCTTGAGTGGGGTGTGTAGGCATTGTGGGTGCTAAGCTAGATAGATCTTGTAGAGGTATCCCTGGCTCTATGCTTGAGCTCACTAGCTTAGCAATTCTTCCTTTCCATTTCCTAGCAGCCTCATAAACCCAATTGTAGAGTGGCTTGGCTCATCTTGGTGTATGCTTGGCTATGTGTTCCCTGATTCCTTGTAGAGATCATGCCCAGCTCAAGGGTGGCAATGTGTTGAGATATTGATGATCACAACTGGCCTATGGTTGGGTGGAACGTTGCAGTTGCATAGCCAGTTGCTTGGGACTACTTGTTATAAGATAAGTACTCTCTGTGTTAACTTTGCATTTATTTATTTGATGAATATTGTGAATGTATGATGGATGTGTTATTGATATTACTTCCGCTGTGCTTTCTTATAATTATACATGTCCATATGTTCTTTTATATTATGTGAATGCTTATTTAGTAAGTTCATGGGGCTAGATGCCCGGTTTTAGCATCACGATCCTCTCCATTGCACTGGTATGATGGGAGGGGACGTGACAGCTAGGAGGGATGACCATCAGCCTCCTCCTCCACCTCCTCCACCTCCACCCCCTCCTCCATCAGCTTCGACATCTACTACTACCCTTTCTCCTTTGACTGTTGACATAGCCTCCACATCCTGTGCACCTCCTCCTTGGCCTCCACATCCTCCACCACCTCCCACATATCATTCACCTCCTCCTGGTCCTCCTTTATCATCTTAGACATCTCCTCCACCTCCACCTCCTTCGATCGATCCAACTTTTGATTTGTTATACCTATCCAAACGACTAACCTCTATAGATCCATCAACTCCCCATGATCCCGATACACTAGTCCCCACATCTTTGGAGAGGATGCTCATATCGAGTGACATGATCAAGATTCCTAGAGATGTCTTTTTGCTAATCTGCATGCTAGTTTATTTCCTAGCAGAGGTACTGATCATGCCTCTGGCTCTACTACTGGAGGTGCCGATACAGCTAGTGGGTCGACAAATAGTGATGATGATATGGTTACGGGGGTGGACTAGACATGCATATTTGACATTTATAATTTATCATCAATTTTATGTTATTGTTTACACACACACACACACACATCATTTTCCATTTTACAGATGTTGTTGTTGATGATTATGTTGATGTTTATTTATATGTTGATGGTCATGATGTGTATGTTAGGGACTCGGGTTCGATGATGTTCATTAGAGGTTTGTGTTTTCCATTTTGCATATGTTGATGTTGATGTTTATTTATATGTTGATGGTCATGTTGTGTATGTTAGGTCAGGTTCGATGATGTTCATTAGATGTTTCTGATGGTTATGTTAGAAAATCGAACTTGTGTTTTGTTACATGTTATTGTTAGATCATATGTGTGTTAGATGATGTTTAAATATGTAAGATGTATATGTTAGATTTATATGTAACATAATGTTTATAATGGTACGCTCATTTTTATTTTTATTAGTTTTATGTTAATGATGGTATGATGGTGTTTATTTTTATGTTTGTTAGATGACGACAATGATAATGATGGCATGTTTATGTTAGATGGTGACAATGATAATGGTGATATGTTTATGTTAGATGGTGATAATGATAATGATGGTGTTTAAAATTATTATGCTCATTGCCACTTTGTATGTTTTAAATGTTATGAAATAAGGGGAAGACACATGTTACATTTCCAACTATTTGTTTATCATATTAACATTTAAGTTGTCAAAATCAATTTTTATAATGAAGAGTAAATTTATATAAATTGGATTAACTATTAATATATATTAATGAAATTAATTATATATAAATGATTGTAAATTTATATTAATTCAATTAATTATTGGTGTTTTATTACTTTGTTAATGTAATTATATTTAAAGGATTGTTTTATTACTCTGTTAATGTTGTTATATTTAAAGGATTGTTGTATTACTTTGTTAATGTTATTATATTTAAATGATTGTTTTATTACTTTGTTAATGTTATTATATTTAAAGGATTGTTTTATTACTTTGTTAATATTATTATTTTTAATTTTTAATTTAATAACATTAAAATAATTTTATATTGAATAATAATTTCAAAACTATTCAAGATTTAGGATATCAAATATTCATGTTTGAGTTTGTGAATGAATATATCTAATTTCTAAAATAGTATATTCATATTAATTATATAAATTAGATTATCATATAATTATGTTATTATAAATTTACATTACTAAAATCTAAATCAATAATTATATATTGATACATATATGAAATATTTTTAGTCAAATATACAATTATGGCTTTAATTTACAAATCAAAACTACATACTTATTTACAAATCCTTATTGTCTCAACCCATTCTAATATGGATTTTAACCTCGTAGAAATAGATAGATAAAGAAATTCAATCCAACTTAATTAATATAACATATTTAATTCTTTTATTACAAAGAGAAAATAAGATTATCTCCTAAAACAAATTTTTTTCTCCTAAAAAAAGATTTTGGCACACCTACATCTTCATCTTTAAAGCCATTTTTTCTCTCTTATTTCCATTCAAAAAACATTTGCAAACATTATAACAAAAGTGTTAGAAATTAATGCAATTATATTTCTTAGGATTATTTATAACGAAAACATCATGAAATACAAAAATTCAAATATTGATGGAGAAATTAGAGAGCACCATAAATTTTGTTGTAAATTTCATTGTTATCAAGGCCATAAATTAAGTCATTGTAGAGCTCAACACTAATAAAAAAGTTGTTGAATTTTCAATCTCCATCAAGGTTACAAATGTGTCATTTTCTATGTTGGAGTTAACATTATAAATACAATCCAAAAATAAAAAGAACATTACATTTAACAAAAATTCAATTTAATTGAATCATTTAATAAAAAAACATTGCATTCTAAGAGAAATGTCATAAATAGACGCAATTATAATTCTTAATATTATTTATAACGAAAACATCATAAAATACAAGCATTGAAATATGAATATAGAAATTTGAGACCACCTTCAAGTCAGGAAGAATATGTTAATAGCTTTACATTCACAAAAATAAAATTGAATCATGTAAGCTGTTTTCATGGTGTATTTATATGTATACACAAAACAAAATATGAGTAATTTGGACAATGACATATAATCATTCCATACAATCATAAATTACCTGATAGACATTAAATCATATATATTTCACACTATATTGGTTGTTAACCAACTGAAATTGTCTAAACACTTATCTAGTAATCAACTTTCCATTTCTACTATCATAACATGAAAAATAAACAATATAATTAGACAGTCAAAGATAACAAACAAAATGATATCTCATCTGTAAATGGTGGAATAAAACATGCACATATCACTCTCTGTTGCCACTACCCTCTTTATCTTCCTCAATTGGCATGATAGCACTGTTGTTCTCAAAAACATGTTTAGATCTAGGGTCGTGTCTTAATATGAACCACCGATCTATATCCAACACATCCAGGTAAAAGAACACTTGGTTGTAGTGTTTTGGGAAAACATAAGGCTCATTAATTTCATCCCACATCTTCCTAGAGTTTATACATATCAACCCACTATCACGATATTCCTTTACATTATTCCCGTCGAATGTGTCCCACCATCTGCACCTAAAAATAACACATTGGAAAGATGAGAAGTCCACTTCAATGATCTCTTTTATCTTTCCAAAATAACCCAACATCCTTCCTATTGGGTTTCAATCTCGGTGACCACCATGACTATATTGGTCGAACTCGATTTCCACTCCACAATCTTGTGTGACACGCCCATCATCAGCATCCTCGGTGCGAAAATGATGTCCATAACCCCACATAGATGGGAGTGAATAAACCTATAATAAAATTTAACAAATGATGGTGTCATATGTCTAATAACCCAACCATTAATATATTAAACATAGATATTATAATTCAAAGTTGCATTATAAAGTTATAAATGTTCAGAAATATTTTATATCTAGTTGTTGCACCCAATCCCAATGTTTAGTGCATCGTCCTCTTCAGGAGGGTAAAGACCGGATGCACCATATTTCTCTCTGACTTGGTGTACAACCCATCTGTTGGGACAGATCAATGGCATATTTAATTTTAAATGATCTGGAAAAGGCATGCTTCTACCATGCAACCGCTTGAATTATTTTCTATCAATGTCCCATTTACTCCTCTTCTCTTCATACAATGTGACCCATGGTTGTGTTTCTTTCACATTGTAAATAATGAATTTATTGATTGAATCAATTTCTAAATTTGTTGTTGTATTCATGGAAAGAAAACCACATTCTATACATATGGGATCAAATATATTAGATTTTGATGTTTGCTATGAATATTTACTATGCGGAAATTTGAAGATCGAAAGATAAGTGACTTACTCTTTATCATGCGCCTTTTTCCGTTCATTTCCAGTGCCTCCCCTTACCTTTTTTCATCATCACATTCATCATACCAAATAATTGCACCTGGTGTGTGATCGATTATATTGATGTGCTCACTGGCATAATAGAATGACTCATATACTATGTACCCCTTTTCCATAGAGCCCTCGGGTTTTTCCCTTTGTCAAACAAATCCCTTCATTTTTTCATGAACCTCTCCAAGAAGAACATCCAATGACATGAGACCACCCCGACTAATTCAACCTCATCGATTAGGTGAATTAGAAGATGAACCTGCAAGTCCATGAAACTCGACGACAATTCCTTCTCAAATATACAAACAATATTAGCTATATCTTCATGCCACCGTGCAATGCTAGCGATGTAAATCTCATTTGATGTGATCCACCATACAAATGCAAATAGTTTCGATATGGAATGTCGCAGGTCATAGGGAAATTCATGGTCCACACACCCACACACGAAAAATGGATAATGACACTACAAAGTAGACACAAAAAAGTGAACTGCATTTTAACTTGTGTGGTAAAAGATATAAATAAAAAGTAAAAACAATTTTTTGACATTATACATGCCCTTATTAGGTTGAGATGGTCATGTGATTTCAATCCTGACAACTCTTCATCTGTAGTGAAGTAACGTCGTAGAGTAGACCCATAAAAATAAGGTGCCTTCACACCCAATATAACTTCCTTTTCCAAATTAAGATCATCTTTATTCAAAATCCATGGGACATCCCCTTTTTAAAATGAAAAAGAGGGGCCATCCTCTCCTCTATTTTCTTGTCTTGGCCAATGCTTCTTTTTAGTATTTGAAGAAATAAGATCTTTCCTGACATCAAACTGATCACTTTTTTTTGGATGATATGTGACGCCACAAATATCATGAAACATTTTTAAATACATGCATGGGATATAGTAAGTGGGAAATATTAAGATGCTCCCAATATGGGAGCTCAAAAAATATCGATTTCCTTTTCATCCCTTTAGGCATTTTCTCAACATAGGTGTTGAAGAATTCAGGACCATCGATCACAGGTTGCACATTTAAATAAAAAATATCTGTGTATTCCTTCTTCTTCTCTCTATCATATGCCCTAAGCCAGTTAGCTGGTGTCATTATTTCATGCCTTTGGGTATTCTTTCATACACCATTGAAAGTAGATATTACTCTTCTATAAGAGTGGTTTTCTGGGAGGAAGTGACCCTAGAGAAGTCGTACACTGTCTTTCATATGTCTTTGGACAACCTAGCCTTCATAGAAGGTCCACAACATTCACATCCATAATAACCTTATGTTATAAGACCCGTGATGTTATAGTAAAGAGATCACATTAGTGTTGAAGATCAAGGCAACTGCATCGAGTTAAATATGCCAAAGATTAGTGCTTTGGATATAAACAAATCAAACAACATATTTACCTGAGAAAACTCCTAACCCCATATAATCATGTGTGGTGTACACACATATGCCATACAATGTAAAAATCCTCTCTGATGTGATGGGTCTCGAAAATTCATATACTTGTGTCCCTTCCCATAATTCCTTGAATTCATCGATAAATGGTTGTAGCTAAACATCCATATTCTTCACTTGTCTTCTACTAGGGGCTACAAGAGCCAACATAAGATGTTCATTCTTCATGGACAACCATGGGGGGGTATTGTTATTGATCACTACTACAATACAAACTATATAGATGTTGTTTGGTTGGAAATGTGGGTTGACACCATCAATGGCTATGCTCAATCAGAGGCTGCGTACTTCATCCTTGAATTTATCGGGCCACGTATCCTCTATATGCTTCATGGATTGAACCTATTGGGATTCACATAAATCCTTCCACACTTCGGTTCGATGCATGCCATCCCTATATCATAGCTAATTCTTTGCAATGAAAAAGAATTTGAATCCTTGGGATTATAGGCATGTGCCTCAATATCTTATGAGGAGGACCATGTGCTTTAGCCTTCTTTTTCGATTCTTTGTACCTGTCATGCCCACATTTTGGACATATATCTATGTTTGCATATTCGCCTCTATATAGAATACAAGCATTGGGACATGCATGATATGATATGTACTCTACACCCAACATTTTCAACATTTGCTTTGCCTCTTCGCAGCTGTCGGGAAAGACATTATCGTTTGGAAGTACCTTATATTTGAATAACCTACAATCAGTGGGAAATACAAATGTACAATTTCATTTAACATTCATAAAATCGACCATTTCAATGATGATTGTTGGTGAGCTCCTAATATGGATGCCTAATGAGGGCAGCTATACCAAGAGCCTACTTTAAATGTCAACCCAGGGAACGTACAAAATTTAGAGATGCATGCACTATCTGTGCTCTTATAGGATAATCTCTGTCATAGTTGGATGTCAGTATCGATGTTCTAAAGGTTTCCTACTAAATATGTAAAACTGGTTATGCTATGGAATTAAATACTGGAAAGTAATAAATCTATTTAAAAGAACTAAAATACCAAAAGCATTAAATCTGTTCTAAGAAATAAAGATACCAAAAGCAGTAAATCTGTTCTAAGAAATAAAGTAGTAAATCTATTTTAAATAATTAAAATGCTGAAAGTGGAGATGATCTTATGAAATTACTCAATGCGGAATGGTAAATCTAGAAAATGAAAATGTCAGAACAGATCTATTCTAAGATTTGGGAAAACGAATTCTGTAGTTACTTTATGCCTAAAACTAGAATTCTGATCTAAACCATTTTAAATCCCAAGACTAACATTGAAGTGCAATCGTTTCAAGCTATCCATCTACTACTAAAGAAATTGATCACAATGAGAAACAGTCAAAAACCTCAAATATAAACCATGATATTGAAAGCAAAGCTGATACACATCCAATCATTGATTCAAATATGCGTTGAAAGAAAGAACCTACAGGACTACTGAAACTGTTCTGCTGTACTACATAATGTATTATAAACTACTATAGAAATAATAAATCATTCAAGCGCTTCCATATGTAATAGAACTATTCATCAATGTAAAACGCATAATTGAAAGAAATACCTGCAAATAGAAATCTCCTGACCCACGTGTTGGAGGGCCCTCCCCAACCCGTACTCAGGAGAGAATAAAACTTAGAAACGCTGGCTGGAATTAATCATCAATATCTTATTAAAATATAAAATCCATGTCAAAAAAAGGTCTGTACTTCGCAGTATCGATAGGGAAGAAAACGTTAAAACAATGTTTTTTCTCAAAATAACAGCAGGGGGCCTCTCGCTACCCGAGAGGTCCATATTTATATGATTTAATGTTGATCCTAACTGATTGTCAAAATGATGATTCTTCCTGAAAGTGGGAGTGCGTCCTCTATAAATCAGGAAACAGGGCGCCGAGCTTGGTGATCCTTTAGTCTTCTACACGTCCATCCTTTAATGACCCTGAACCTGCTCAATCACGCTTGGTTTCCATATAATTAGTTTATTTGATACACATTCTAACATTCAAGAATAATCATAAAAACAATTTCATTAAATAATTAAAGTAAAACACTTTTCCCACAATTGAGTGTGTTTCTTCACCATTTCTTGAGCTGGACTATGGAAAAAGGGTTATCAAATACCTGAAAATTGGACCCATCAATTGTGTCACAAGATTCCTCAACATATAATGTAGTTGATGGCCAGTTACCTCAACATTGCCGAGAAACATGTGTCTGACATGCCATACTTTGATTTCAAGTTGTACAGTAACATTGTTGTCCCCAACTGTGTAGACTTTGATTGGCCAAGTCCAAATAGAGGTGTGGTGGAAGCCGATTTAAGGATTTTGAAGAAGGATTCAGTGATATGAGAGCCATCCCCTAGCTCATTGTCTTGGAATGTATGTAACAACATTGCACCCATGTCACTCCTTTGTCGTAATAACTCATCCATAACAACCTGTACTTCATTGCCTCCATTTCCAAAATGTGAAGAACTACTATTACTATAGGTGTTCCTAATTGGTGAGGATGGACGTAGTGGAAATTGAATAGGTGGTTGATTCAACAATGCTTGGTATGCTTCCTCTCCAAGTTGCGCTATTTTTTTCAGTCTTATCTCGAGTTGACATTGTACATGGGTGCAACGGAAGATGGTAGGCAGGTCGCTCATCATCAAAATCATGATTTCAAAAATATTGAACATTACATCAATGATGTTGGTAAGCACAATGCAATTGGTTTGATCTAGCATTATATAAAAGATTTATTACAGAAGCAAGAGAATCACTTCCAATAGAAAATGTTAAGCTGCAAACAATTTATAAAGCAAACTTTCGAAATCAATTCCACATTAAATATAAAAATTTAAAATTGAGCAACACATTTTCAAATTGAATTTATAAATTAAATTAACAATTTGTAAAACATAATTTCAAATTGAGCAATACATTAACATGAATCACATTAAGACTTGGTCCTTTTTTACACTAGTTGGCTATCTCGGAGAAATTTGAGGTGAGAGATGCGGAGGGCTGCGAATCGGAGCTAGGGTTTGAAGGTTTTTGGTTGCTCTCCAATTCTGCGCTCGATGGCGATAGGCTGCGAACATGCAGGTTCAGTGGGTTCAGACACCCTGTTGTCACGCGGGGTAAGTATGCCACCCCCATCCTCGGGACCTTCGGGTTCGGTAGGGGATGAGGACATGGATACTGGCAGATCAAGTGGATCGGAAGCATGAAGGAATAAGAGATTGGGCCAGGGGGTCTGCCTCCCCAAAACCCTCACTATTCCTGCTATCCAGGTTAAATATGATAAAATTAGAGAGAGGATCGAGCAATGGAAGGAGAAAGATATGATCGAAAATTTTGTGGGATCTGGCCGCGAGAGAAAGATCTGGTTTGATGGATGAAGACCATTTGGAACCCCAAAGGGAATTATGACCTGCATCTGGGTGCCAAAGGGTTCTTTACAATTATTTTCTTCAATGTGGCAGACAGGGACAAGGTTCTGGAAGGAGGTCCTTATTTCTTTCTCTCCTCGAGTTTGTATCTTAGACCACAGAAAGAAAGGTTTAACCCAGACACGGAGGATATGAAAATCACCCCGTTCTAGATCAAGCTTTATTCTCTTCCATGTGAGTATTGGGATTTGGAGATCCTGCAAGATATTGGAAACACCCAAGGAGAGTTTGTTAAAGTCGCGGAGCAGATCAAGACCCAAGGTACACAGCCTGTGCTCGCATCTGTGTTTACATGGATCTATCAAAAGATCTTCCTGAGGCAATTAGCCTGAACTGGGAAGATAAGGAGTGACTCCAACCTCTTGACTACGAAAAAATTCCATCCCGATGCAAACTCTGTCATGAGTATGGCCACTTTGGCAGGAATTTCCCTAAGACCACTCAGGCACTGCCCACTTCCACTTCAGCTCAGGAGGGTGTGAAGGACAAAAATGGTTTTATCCAAGTGCATAAAAAACAGAAGAATAGAGCGGCGGGTCATCAGAAGAAAGGCAAGGAGAAAGGTGTGAGAGGGATCAACGACAAAAACCCCTTTCATATTCTGGAGGAAGTTGACAAGGCTGACCAGGCAGGAAGCAAAGGGAAGAATCATCAGGAAAACGTATCAATGGATGTAGAGATCCCTCTGCTCCAGGAAGCGCCATCAGAAAACCAACTTGTGGTTATGGAGGAAGACAAGGATGAAGAAATGGAGCTAGGATACCTGGACCTAGACAAGATCGAAAAATAATGCAGCAAAAAAGGTTCGAGCTATGTTTCACGCAGACAATTAGAGCTTTTGCAAGAGGCTATCATCAAATCCAAATCTAGCCAATAGCTTGGGATTTACTCGGATCCTCACAAAGGAAGCAAAAGGAAATCACTAGAGGAGGATTTGAAGCGGGGTAGGAAGTCAAAAAAACAAAGAATTGCAGAAATTGGAGTGAAACTCATCGAATATGGCCAGTACCCGATGATCAGGGTGGCCTTCTCTGAAGCAAATAAGGTTACCCAATGAAGCTCATATCGTGGAACATTCGAGGGTGTAATCACCCGAGGAAAATAAAAACGTTGGAAAGAAATATTAAGAAGGAGAAACATTATGTCCTTTTTTTACAAGAAACCAAATGCAGCTATGAATCCATGGAGAAGGCAGGGAAAAAGATATGGAAAGGATTCAAAGTTATTTCGATGGATGCTTTAGGCATGGATGGTGGCTTAGTAGTTTTATGTCTCCCTCAATCTTTGCAGTTGACTGATTGGAGAGCTAATCAGTTTTCTATTTCTTGCAATTTCACCATTTTAGATTCAGGGTTGAAAGGTACCTTGGTAAATATCTATGGCCCTAGTGCCTTCCCTCTTAATCTCTCCTTTATAATATTTTTGTCATGGATGGCTGAACAGGCTGCCACTGGGTCTTGGATAGTGGGAGGTGATTTTAATCTCATATCCTTGCTTAATGAGAAAAAGGGTGGTAGGAGGGTTTTGGATAGATTCCAGGAAGCGTTCAGAGAGCTTCTAGCCCAAATCCCATTCATTGATATTGAAACCGGAAACGGATGGTATACCTAGAATAACAAACAAGGTGGCCAACACCTTGTTGCTTCCATAATTGATATATTTCTGACTACTGAAGACATTGCACAAGGTATGGGCGAAGTCTCTGCTAGTGTACTACCCTCTGCAGGCTCTGAACATTGGCCCATTTGTCTCCACTGGGATTGGTCAAACAGTGTCCTTTACAAACCTTTCATATTTGAGCAATTCTGGCTGGAGCATAAGGACTTCAAAGATTTAGTGGGGCAGTGGTGGCAGGAGCTGGTCCTCCTGAAGGGTACCGATATGTTCCAATTTCAGAAGAAAATCCAATCCCTAAAAGCCAAAATCCATACTTGGAACAAATAAGACTATGGTAACATCTTCCAGGATAAGAAAAATTGACTGAGGATCTAGAGCAGACCTATCCCAGAGGTATGGTTGACGGATGGGATGATGCCTTGAGGGAGCAGAAGCAACATCTATTGGATCAACTTGAAGCCAGGGAAAGGCAAGAGGAAATTTTCTGGAAACAAAAGTCCAGGAACCAATGGCTCCAAGATGGGGAGAAAAATACGAAATTCTTTCATAACATGGTCATTCAAAACCGCCACAGATCCAAGATTTTCAAGCTCAAAAGAGATAATGGGAGTCAAGTGGAAACCAGAGGCGATATTGAAGATGAATTAGTCAATCACTTTGACTTCGTCTTAAAAGAAGACAGGGTTGATCGAAGCACTGTTATTTCCCATATCACCCGCCTCATCCCTAGATTGATCACTAGGGACCATAACAAACTGTTGAAAAAACCTATGTTTATGCAGGAAGTTGAGGAATCCATGAATCAAATGGCTCTTGGTAAGGCCCCAGGACCAAATGGTTTTACTACCAAGTTCTTTCACTCCTTCTGGGATATGATCAAGGAAGAAGTTCTAGGCATTGTTGAAGAATCACAAAAGAGCTGTGGGGTTTTAAAATCCTTTAATGCAACCTTTCTTTCTCTTATTCCAAAGGAGGAAGGCACAGATTCCCCTGGTAAGTTCAAACCGATAGCTCTCTGTAATGTCATTTACAAGATCATTACCAAAGTGATTGCAAATAGGATTCAACCTCTACTCCCTATCCTCATCAGCTCGAAGCAATCGGGATTCGTTGAAGGAAGACAAATTGTGGATGGAATCATTTTGGTTAAGGAGATTATCCACTCCCTAAATCTCACTAAGAAACCTGGCATACTAATCAAGATGGACTTAGAAAAACCTTATGATAAGCTCAGTTGGAAGTATAAGTGCAACATCTTCGCTGCCTTTGGGTTTAGCGGGACTTGGGTGACTTGGATTATGAACTTAATTTATACTCCCTTCTTTTCCATCCTGCTCAACGGATTCCTGTCTAGAATCCTTCAGGCCTCTCGGATCATTCGCCAAGGTGATCCCCTCTCGCCTTTCCTCTTCATCATTATGGCAGAGGGACTGAGCAAACTCCTACAGAGCTTAGCAAGTGATGGAAGTATCAGAGGCCTCCAACTACATCCTGGGTTGGACAAGCAGACACACCAACAATTTGTTGACGACACCATGTTAATGGGGCACCCTTCAGTCCAAGAAGCTCATATATTCAAAAAAGGCTTAAAAATTTTTGTGAAGGCATCGGGGCTTGAAGTCAATCCTACTAAGTCTCAAGTTTTCTTCTTCAATACGGCTGAAATAACTCGGCGTAATATTTTGGGAATTTTAGGCTATGCTAAAGGATCTCTCCCTTCCAAGTATCTGGGTGTCCCTTTCTCTTAAGGAACCATTCGTAAGGTTTCATGGCAAGATTTGATCAATAAGATCCGGAAAAGGCTAGCGAGTTGGACGCTCAGACCTTTAAATCTCCCTAGTTTCCTGGTCTTGGTCAAGTCAGTTCTCCAAGCTATGCATGTATACCTCTTTTCTATGCTCTCTACCCCAAAATCGGTTCTTAAAGAAATAAGAAGTATTCAGTGAAATTTCCTCTGGGGTGGCAGGGAGGCAAAGTCAAAGTTCGCCTTAGTGGGTTGGGAAAAGCTATGCACTCCTAAGGACAAAGGTGGTCTTGGCATTAGATATCCTGAGATTCTCAGCAAAGTCTATGGATCCAAAATTTGGTGGAGATGGTGCAACCACAGTTTGGAACCTTGGGCAAGATTGTGGCATGTAAAGTATGCCAGAGACAGGCCTCCAGGGAATCTAATTCGTTTTAATGAAGACAATAATGGGTCCCATATTTGGACAAAGGCTTTCACAAGTCGAAAAATTTTGCAAGATCACAGCTTCTGGGAAATCTTCAATGGCGAAATTGCAAAATTTTGGGATGATTCATGGAACCAATTCCCTAAGTTGGGAGATGATCCCAGGTGGCAGGACATCCGGGCTAGGGGAATGGCAGCTGGAAAAATCAGTCTCTGTGACTATTGGTAGGAGGTCATGGTTGATGGCCATAGCCAGTGGTCGGACTGTAGGTGGATGGAAGGGCTTATTAATCTTGAAGATCCTAGTGCTTTCGAGTCCATACTCTGGGAGCGAGTCATCCATGTCAAAGAGGGTTCTGATAAGCTGCATTGGGGTTATAGCCCGAAAGGAATTTTCAGCATAAAGGAATCCTCCGATATCAGAATTAACAGTGCCGATGAGGGTGACAACATCTGGAAAAAGGTTTGGGGGGTGAATCCCTGGCCCAAAATTGCATTTTTTTGCTGGTTGGTGGCTTGGGGAAGAATTTTGACCAGTGAAAACCTCAGGAAAAGAAGGATTATCGGCCCATGTCGGTGTCTGCTATGTTGTCTCTCTAAGGAAACCTCTGGGCACTTATTGGATAGTTGCACCTTCTCCTCCTCTCTATGGGATCGGGGTGCCATGATCTTTTGTAGATGTGATCGGGTTCGTGATCATCTAGCTCAGACCATTAAATATTGGAGTCCTAAAGCTTTCTCTAACCCGATCATTTTCAATTTATGGATTATGTTCCCTGGGATGGTCATATGGAATGTCTGGAAGGAATGAAATCACCGTATCTTCAGGGACAAAAACCATGATGTTTAGGATATATGCAAATAGCTTATCAATAACATGAAAGAAACTATCCGCAGTATTACCTGGGGGGACAAGGACTGAGATCTCTCCGAAGGTGACCTTCGTATTGTTGCGGGTTGGGGGTTATGCAAGTCTGACTTGGAGGATCTACGCATAAAACCAAAGACATGCCACCCTTCCAGTCCGAATTTTTGGTCCCCCCCAATGGCTCAGGTTTTTAAAATTAATTTTGATGGTGCTTCTAGGGGCAACCTAGGATTGGCAGGTTTTGGTGGAGTTTACAGGAACACGGCTGGCAATATCCTAAAATTTTTCTTTGGTCACCTTGGTGTGGAATCCAACAACTCAGCTGAGCTGGAAGGTCTCATACAGGGGATCCAACTGGTGGTTTCTGAAGGTTGGTTTCCGACCATTTTGGAGGGGGACTCCCACATTATTATTGGCATGGCTAAAAAGTTAGCCAACGGCCAATCCCCCACTAAAATTTCCACTAGTTGGCGTCTCCTTCACAGATTAGATCATTTGAAAACTCAGCTTGTGTGTCATAGTGCCATCACGTTTAGCCATGTCCGTTGAGATTCCAACAAGGTGGCGGACCTCTTGGCCAACTAGGGTATCAATGATGGTAGGGCCCTCTTGGTGGGTGTACTGGAAGAATTCCGACGAGACTCCTAGAGTGCAAATTGTCACCACCTGGCTAACTCCGATCTCGAGAAGATTTGTCAGCAGGCAGATGGACCCTCTCCACCAAGTGATATCGACAAGGGGATTTTGGGGAGGTGTAATGGCGAGTCCCATCATCATGGGTTTCCAAGCAAGGATTGAATCCCACCGTCTGTTTAATTATCTCGATCAGTACTAGCGAGTACATTTCCTGGTAGGATTCGAGAGAAAGGAGTGCTCTGTATACCTTTTCTATTCTAGCCATTAGTGTTTGGTTAATGATCCTTTATGGAGGAGGCAGGTTCATGATTGATAACAGGTACAAGATGAGGAATTACTGATGTTTTGTTGATGTGTTTCCCATGACGCCTCTGATTATTTATAGCCATGCAGATGAGCGTTTGAACGAAAGTCTTCTGCTTTGTCTTAGGTTCATTCCTCCCTCTGTGAGCGGTAAGTTTTTCTGGGGGAGTGTGGGTGATAGATTCTCTTTAGGTTGTCCACCAGACTCTCTCTGGTTTTGGGAGATGGCCCCTAAGCGCAATGTTGGACTTCAGCCTTCTTTGGAAATTGGTTCTGATAAGATAAAAGGTACTGCTAAGATTTCGGTTGAGAGGGGAAATTCTCATGGTCAGGTCACCAGGGCGTAGTCTAGAGCCCAAGAGGTTGATCAATTTTTTCAGCGGCGTATTCCTTCCCTGGTTCGCGAAGAGATTGATCAGATTGAATGTCATCTATGGGACACTGTGCATGCCATTCTGGTCGACAATCTTCGCCGTGAGGTGTAGGATTGGGTGGTCGACCCGGGCACCACTTCTGGTAGAGCCTCTACCTATGATCGCATGTCGATGGTATACTGGGTCATTAAGAATATCTTGGAGCACGTTACTATGACCAATTATCTCAAACAAAAAGGAGACTAAGAGTCAGTCCGAGCATGGAAGGCACATAATTCCGATGCTCATTTGATGCACCTGAAGATTGATGCTATTGCAAAGAAGATCGGGTTGACTTTTGTTTACCCTGGCATGACGGACACTAAGATGGCTGGGCCTAGCTCTCGTCGCCAGCATGCTCTTGCTCAGAAGGCGTAGACAGAAAAAGCTAATGGGTCGACTGAAAAGGGTAAGAAGAAGCTAGATGAGAAGCGAGCAATGCCACTGCTCCCTGCTTCCGCTCCTCTAGTCTCGGTTGCATTGATGGTTGTTAACTGCTCTTTCCTTCCTTTTCGGCATTATAGCAGAACTTGGGTTGCTATTTTGGGTAGTCTGTATCTAGGTGTGGGATTTTGGATCTGGGGCCGGCTCTATTTATGGCACCCTGTTTTGTTTTTCCAAGGGTTTTATGCTCATAATGACTGTGAATTGTAAGCCTAGGGATGCACTTTAAGCGCTTTTTGTAATCGAATATTGCAGTAATATAGTTCTTTTTATTTACAAAAAAAAACACGAATCCCATTAAAAATTAACAAATACAATTAATCAATTTTTCTTTGTCTTATTCCCCAAGGGAACGTCTAAAGCTAATCCCAATGCAAGGCATCTCTGATGATCGGTTGGTGTTCTACGGAAGTTATAGTTTATTAACAACTCGTCACCAGGAGACAAACTACGTATTGCATGTACAACAAAAAATATAGACGCTTTCCTTTTCATAAAGAAATATTGGTCATTGAAGTATTCCTCAAATGAACAATTTGAAGAAAACAAAGAGCACCTAGAACTATTTATGAACCTTGCAATGTTCCCATGAGTGCATGGACAACCATCTATATCCAATAGGTTCTTCATGTTAAAGTTTCCGGAAACATAACCATTCATGCACATACTATACATGGAAATGATGTGCTTGTATTTAACGATATTCAAGTAATCAGATCGAAAATAGATAGGACCACAAAATGGTATAAGTGCCACTGACTATTTGGGAGGAACGAGTGCATGTGAAAGGATAAACAACCCAATATTTATAGCATCTATATTAGATTTGGTAATCATAAAATGATTACCACAAAAGGAGAATTTGGTTCCAACATCAAGCATAGGTAGAGAAGACGACCAAGCACCATACAAAGCGTGTTTGTAAGAAGTTTGATATTTACTTTGCAAATTCACAAGAACGGAGAAATCATCACTACCCTCCAACAATTGGACAGACCTTGGTGTGTACTTGGACACTTTTTCTCTCAACTCATGAAACATTTTGGATCTTCTAGTAGAGATGGGTTGGGTAACATTCATATCATACTTTGGATCACTAGAAATTTTAGTTGACTGTATATAATCAAAGGGGTTCGTCAATTTAGGATGAGACATAGTTGTTTTGGCTTCCAACTTTTTCAAAAGTGAGCATAGGGAATTTTTTCTACATGTCTTTTCTATATCACCTATTGGATTTTTTACCGCAGTAGGGTGTATTAGACCATCAACATTGGGTAATATATCATTAATGTAATGGGTGATTGTGACACAACGAGGGTTATCCTTTAACCCTTGACATTTTGAACAACCACAAACTACTGTTGAACTATTGGGGTGTCATAAAAGAGTTCCTACTCACAATGAATTATCGTTGATGAACCGGGATGGAGGATTGAAGATGGAATGTTACAATTGGTGGGGTAAAACAACTGCCCATTTTCATCCATGAAATTCTTGCAATATCTTTCTCATGATAAGACCTTACAACATTTTGAAACTAGTGGAATGTCTTATGCATATGAAATCGAACCTGAATCAGGATCCTGCAATAAAGAATAAATCAATATTCATATTCACATGGATAAGTAACCTAAATTCAAATAAGTAGTCAAAATATAAATAAAACTTGAACTTACGAGGGATGGAAAGGGAGAGCTTGTCGAACTTTGAACAATATGGAATGAGCTAGAATTTGAAAAATTGGCTATTTGATACTACAAACTTTTCTCCCTACATTTGAGCCAAATCATCAATCAATATATGTCTCTATAGTCCTAAAGTATTTTTAAGAACAATATCACAATCTAACTTCCAATGTAGTTTGGAAACCATTTTGTAAGAATAAGGTTAGTTTAAGGAACATATATATATACTATGAAATATTGTAATTAGTGTGATTAAATACTAAAAGAGCATTTGGGATGAATATATAATTTTATGTGGACACATAAAACCAGAGGATTTTCAAATTAAACCGGTGTGTTTATTCATATATGCACGTATTGATGCGCTCACATATACAAAAAACACTGGTGCGCTCACATATAAAAAATGCACGGTAAAAGAAAATCCTCAAAATCCCCCGCAGTGGAAAATATCTGCTATAATTGGTAGCAGATATTTCTACATGCATTTTTACAACATAATTCATACCAGTGCATTTCCTACATAAAAGTGCACTGAGGCGTTCAAAATATACATGCACTGCAGCATGAGATTTTAAATTATTGTTCAGCCGGTACATTTTACTTAAGTATGCACCGATACGACTTGACTACATGCACACCGAACTGCCAAAAATCAAAATTAAAAAAAAATACCACAAAATATTTTTTCCCTAAATTAAAAAAAGGGCGGCAATTTTATGTTCGAAAAGTAATTCTAAATAGTGTTTAAAAGCAAGAAACCTAAACATTAATTCCCCAAATGCAGGAGTCACCATGACTCACGAGGCCACATGCAGGACAAGAGGAAGGCACGTGGGGAGGGATCCTCGACCCAGGTTCCCGTAACGTGGCACGTGCACCCCATGCGTTTATCCACCTGCCTACCCCCACACATGCGGCTTTATGACTCCCTCTCGATCCTTTGCTTGCAAGTCCCTTCACCGGCTAGTTGACTGTAACCCTGGTATAGCTCGACCTCACCTCGGCCCTCTGTGCATTCAAGACGACCCTCACCTTGGCTCTCTGCACCATCAATTCGGCTCCCTACAATTTAATATGGCTCGTGTGAACCAGGATCAAGGCTCCTTAAATGGGCCAATGGACACCCAAGACTACATTTTGTTTGCCTCTCCTCGAAGCTGGTTCTGTTATGTGCACCCTCGTGCTCAGTTGTGTATCTGTTTGTGGACTCTCATTGCACTCTCTTCCATGACCAAATCATGCGGCCACTCTCGGCGGGGTAGTGGGGGCCAAAGCAAACCCCAGTGCTCTCCTGTCACTGGTGATGGCTTCGACATTGGCATCTCCTTCATCAGCCGTAATTTGATTAACGAGTGGGAAGGGAATCTTGTAGCGGATCACCTAGAGTCCGACAATAATGGAGGAAACATCAACCATTATTGGCTCATCAAAAACATGCTCGAAAAGCTTCTGGACGACATGATGGGTAACTGGGGCTCTGCCAGGAATCAGATGTTGGCTACCAGGGCCAAACTCATCGAGTTGGATGAATGTTTGGCCAAACTTGACGCCAACGTCTCTTGGAGCCAGCATGCTCTCATGACCCGGAGCCTGGTCATGGCAGAATCCAGTGGCATGGGTGATGGTGGTAGAGTCTCCGACGTCCTGAATATCAGTTGTTTTCCCTCTAAAGGATTGGCAGTAGCTGATACTCCTGATCCTTTCCTAGTCGTTCCTACTCCTGCTTCACTGGTGGCTCCTCCTGTGCAATTCCTGGTCCCTTCCACGATTGGATCTTCACCTTGTAAAAGGATGTGCATCCATGTGGAGCCTGATCTCCTCGCTGCTCCCTGTGAAGCTGTTGGAGGAGGAATTTGCGGGGAACTGCCCCATTCTGGAGGAATTCCCTCCTGCATAACTGTTTCCATGTCTGCTAGGGAGTTTGATGAGAAGACTGGGTCTCTATGCTCCGCTCAGGTTTTTTGTAATAGTTGTTTAATGTGTTTTTTGCATGATCTCGCTTAGACTGTCTTTTGGTCTTGACCCTACCATTGGAGGCAGTTTTTTTGTATAACTCGCAAGTTGGTCTGTAACACTCCTACTAGTTCTATTTTTTCTGTTACGCTGGGATTGCTCCATCATCCCAGGCTACTTCAGGGGTCTCCTCACTAGGAAATTTTATCTTTTACTCTTAATTAATATACTATGCAGACTTATAAAAAAAAGAAACCTAAACATTAATTCATTCTTTTGCCAAAAATTTCATGCGAGAGTTTTGGAAGATAGACTTACATGGAAGGATTTTGGAGCAACTGGAAGGAGTTATGAGGGTAGAAATTTATTAGGTATTGTGAATCAAACAAAACCCTGCATAATAGAAATTTCATGTAAATATTACTGTTGATCTTATTATTTTATTATCTTATTTATAGTTTAACTAGATTTAGAAAAAAAACACTTCATACTTACCTTCAATGTTGAAACCCTTATTTTCTTGATGCTTCTTTTTGTTTTATGTGGCTGCAAAATTTTACATTAGGGTTTAGATCCCTCTATTGTTATATAGAATTACGATTTCACCTTTTAGGGATTTTGGATTTACTGAGCTTGTGATTATATATAGAAAGCGTAGGGTGATATGGGGCCACATTTTTGGTCGAATTCGTAACCATGTCGACCCTGTTAAGTTTTATTTTTTATTTTTCAATTAAAAAATGCATGCGTCAATATTAGTGTGTTTGTATTACTGGAACACACCGGTGCGTCCATGCACATAGTGCATCGGATATGACCTGTCTCATGCCATTTTTTATTTTATAAAAATACAAAAGACGATTTTTGTATCTCGGTTCTTTGTTTGTGGTGCGTCTGATTTATTTTAATGCACTGGTGCGTTGTTGTTTCGAACACACAGAGGTGTTTCACATATTTAAGCACATCGATATCATATTTATTCATTTTTTTTGGGTCATATTTTGAAGATTTGTAATTGTGCCGAGAGGCGCTCTACAGCCCAGTATGAGGGAGATCTTGTAACATGTGTGGAGTGTTTGTCGAGTGTTTGTCGAGTAGCAAAATAATACAAAGTAAACAAAAAAGAATAATACAAAGTAAAAAGTAATAAATATTATGTCGGCCATAAACAAAAAAGAATAATACAAAGTAAAAAGTAAATATGAGGGAGATCTTGTAAGGTTTGTTGAGTGTTTGTCGAGTAACAAAATAATACAAAGTAAAAAGTAATAAATATTATGTCGGCCATAAACAAAAAAAATAATACAAAGTAAAAGGTAAATATGAGGGAGATTGTGTAAGTTTGTCGAGTAAAAAAAAAAGTAAAATAATCAATGGAATAAAATAAAGAAGTAAGATTTAAAGATAAGATGCATATTGATTTGATTATTTTTTACTTTGTGCAATACCTCTCCTTGAATAGCTCCTTGATTGCAATACGTGAGCGGTTTGCACCTTGGGAGATTTGATCCCTCTCGGCGCTTGACAGAACGTAGGATTTGGATCTATGCTGGTTTATTTGTATAATATATTGATAGCTTCTTTATTTAATGTTACATCTTGTTTATTGATAGAAAATTCATGATACGAATTCAATGAACAACAACATTAATCAACGTGATGTGAGAACATCTAGAATTAAGAAGAAGTAAGTGATTTTAATTAATTTATGTATTTAATTAATTTGTTTGAATTATTTGTAAATTTAACTAATATGTATTGGTTAATATGTGACATGTAGAGCCAAAAAATGAGAAAGATCGATAATATTCTTACCAAACTAAGTCTAAAAGAGTGTAAAATGTTGATGGAAAAGTTGTAGAGCTATGAATCATGCGAATAAAAAATAAGTCAATATGAATTATTTCTTCAAATTTGAGTAATAATCTACTTAAGAATATTCACTAATATGTTTCAAATAATGTAATTCGCAAATTGTTGAATGTTATGCAGGGACTAACGACAACATAAGTCAATGTCATCATAAGAATTTTTTTATGGAAGAAGCAAATGATGATCAATTGGTCCTTAGCTCATCTAGAGTGGTGCTAGAAGTTAATAGAAGGGGAAAATAATTTTATAATACTATGAGGTATTTAGTGGAAAGAACGTACATACACACTTTTCACTTACAATATATAAACCAATCAAATGATTCGAAGAATTAGGTCATATGTAAACTACAAGAGGCGTTCCTAGAGCAATGGTCAATAAGACCTGTTAGGCTTGCAATAGAAAACATGTACAACAACAAAACATAATCATTCAAAAAGTAATATTCCTAAACATGTTTATGTAGAAGATGTATCTATATCTACTACAAAGCATCATTCGTTCAATAATTTTAATTCTTTTATATTTATTTTTCATATCAACAGAAAAATAGTTTAATGTTATTTTACATTTTCAGGATTATTATGAGAATCCCAAAGGATGAACAAGGTGATATGAAAAATGTGCTAGTAGGGATGTCCAAAAAAGTGTACAAGGAGATGGTCAAGGAAATGGACATAATTGCATTGCAGGAGGAGCCATCTCAACAAAAACATGCTTCAAATGTATGAACTCATTGGTTTTTAGGCTTATTTTATACATCTCATTAATTAATTCAACATTAAATGTTAATTTTCAATTGTTTTGCTGCAGAAAAGGAAACAAAATGGAACCCAGTCAGCACACAAGACATGACGACAAGGAGAAAAGGGGTTGATAACAAAGTTTGTGAGTATTTGTGATTTCCTTGTAAAATATTAAGATTTCGTAGTGGTTGTGATTTGTATATTTTATTTTATTTTGTTTTCACTAGCAATCCTTGGATGTATTCAAATAGGTGTTAACATACAAAGAGGATCCATCGAAAGAATTGATTTACATTGGGTTAAGCAAGGGTTGTGAGTATATGTTGGCGTATCAAAAATTAATTGTGGATTTTGTAAGTCTCTATGTTGTTTTACTTCTCTCATTTTATAATTAATAAAACAACAAAAATCCTTTATATTAAATCTATGGTTTGTGATGGGGTATAAAACTTGCGGGAAACAAGGTATGGAGTGGAGCGAACAAAATACTTGTTGATAGAAGGCCTGCATGAGATTTGGTTTTGAGAGAATGTGTATCATTCATGAGTCAATTATTTCTATGGTATGTCACTTTTCAATTTAAATTCATGTATACTATCTATTTATTTTTCATTATTCATGCTAGCAATGTAGATACACTCAATACACTTTATTTTTATGTTTGTAGATGGAAGTTGAAGAAGAGGAAAACGATTGAGCCAATCAACAAAATATTCGGCCAAATAAACCAATTGATGCAAGTGGCTCAAGCACCGATAACAGTTCTAGCGAAAAATGATGCTCTGTATTTAATTTTGATGTTAATGCAAGTTGTTGTATATTTTGAAATAATTGTCTATGGAAATCCGACATTTTGTATAATAATGTACTGGACATAGTGTCTGAATTGAAGAAAAACGAGTAACCAATAAGTGTAACAATAATTACATGCATGTTGACATTTTGATTATTGGTGTCTCTATGTTGTCGTATTTTGTATGACAAATGCACTCTTATTGATATATAATAAAATAAACTTTTTTATTCTATTGCATTCTTCAATACTATTGCCAAATACTACATGTGAAATGGTAATATTACAATAGATTCTTGCATCTATGATATAAGAAATTAATGCAAACAAACATAATAATTAAAATTGAAATGAATTGTACAATAAACAAATATTTCAATTTATGATGAATAATGGAATAAAAAAAATAAAAAATAAAAAATATATATTTGACTAAAATGTCAATAGCCATTGTTCAAATAATCATATGCAGTGATTTTAATAATATATTTTGCCCTGGTGCGCCTATAAGAACATTACACACCAGTGCGTATATACGAACATTATGCATCGATGCACCTATAAGAACATTATTCACTGCTATGTATATAGAACAATACGCACCGGTGTGTTTTTTTCTCCGAATCGCATCGATTCATGTAGATGGCGTATGCACATCGAGAATGATCAAAGCTATGCCCACCATTTTTTTTGTTTTAAGCTTGACGGTGTGTTTGATGTGTTAAAATGCACTAGGTCATTTTGATAGTTTGTAAGCCCTGGGGTGTTTGAATATTAAGTGCACCGGTGCGCTCTAATAAATGGACAACATCGCTAAAATTAAAAAATGTACAATGCGTATGATTTAAAATATTGCACCAATGCGTTTATGTTGTAAATAAGCACCGGTGCAGAATTGAAATTTGATTCTTTTCGGTGCTTTTTCTGTTTGAGTGCATCGGTGCGGCTATTTTAATCATACAGCACCAGTGCATCCTATTAAGATACACATTGGGGCAGGTAATTTCAATTAAGCACATTGATGAAAAAAACATCCACTAAAACCTCTGGCAGCCGAGTAATTTTTAGTTATAAAATATATCCGTTATGACCTCCGTAAAAACATCTGCTACCATTGGCGGAGATTTTTTTAACAATTTTTTCCAATCTTGTAACACTAATCATTAGTACACATATGTCTTAGTGTGCGCACAAACCACTTAATTGTGGGGAACTCGCACAAAGTTAAGGGACCCTTCAGTTTCAATCATGCATTCACAAAACGCGCTAGAAATTAGCAAATTGAAAATGCATGCGCATTTCTTAGAACTAGGCATGGGAGGACTCCGACTCTGCCATGTCAATTAACATGTAGGATAGGATTCCAAAACACGCGCGCGTTATAGTGATACATAACGCGCACATGTTATGTATCACTATAACGCGCGCGCGTTTTGGTTAATATAACCAAAAAAATCAACAATCTGCGGACCACGGCCACTGTTTACCCACTCAAAATTGGAACACTCGAGAGATTGTGACTTGGAAAAACGCCTTGGAGAAGTGAAGGGAGGCCAAATTTGAAGCTCAACAAGGGATATTTCATCTTGCTTAATGAATTTTACATCCACCCAAGCAATAAAGTAATTCTTCCCTACTATCAATCCCCTTAATGAATTTTACATCCACCCAAGCAATAAGGGATTTGAATCCCAAGACCAACTTTTCTTCAATATTTTTTCCACATCTATTGCAAATTGAAAAAAATAAACCATCCACCATTTGGCTAGGAGGAGGAACTATGGACTATAACCTAGGCATGGTTTCTAGACTTGACTCAACCAAACCCTATGTTTTTTTCCCACGCATTCTTGTACACTAAAAATTTCCAACCAATGCTTGTGAAGCCAACCCAATGGCATGATGGATTTTACATCATCCCCCAAAACCCAAGGGACTGGGTTCCCCTCCTTTGCAGACACGCCGCTTACTTTGTTTCTAAGATGAACTACCACATATTATTTGACCTCCTTCACCACTAAGACGCTCAATCCATGGTTTTGGGTCTTCATACCTAGCAACCGATAAGACATTTACTTCATGGAACAAGCGTAGATCAACCCTCACATTCAAAATCTTGCCCCTTCTTAATGACGTAGAGGACTTCACCACCAAATCTTCCTCATCATACACTAGATTCTAAGCAAGGAAAGGGCCACGAACATGAAATGAATTAGATACAAAAGAGAAATTTATGAAGGTAGAGTATGACCAATAACATCTTCCCCAATACCTTGGATCTAGAAAGGTGTACATAAAGTGCTTTTAAGGCCCCCATTGTCTCGATCCTTCATTAATAATTGAATTAGGAGCTCTCTTCCATCAATCATTAATCGATTTACATGTAGTTGATCCTCACCTTCCACTTTGGTTTACATGTAGTTGTTATTATAGTATTTTGAGATGATATTTATGTTTGTAATGTATTCGTTCTTGCACAAAGTTTGTACATTTTTCATTTTTGAGAGATGTCATTATAGCACATGTATACGTTTCTAATGATTTTTTATTTTTATTTTTTTTTTTTTGCAGTGACGACCATGGATGCACATTCAGACATCCAAAGAGGCTAATGATTTTATTTTATTTTATTTATTTTATTTTATTTTTATTGCAGTGACGACCATGGATGCACATTCAGACATCCAAAGAGAAATTGAGAGGCTCAAAGAAATTTGAGCCTCAATAAATATTGTTGATGGTAGGCATCGTATGCTTGCATCCAATTTGGATGCAATGATAGAGACATTTATTAGGTATAATGGTGCACTGCAAGATATTGCTACATTCAGAGAAAGAAAGAGGCAACAATATGTTGATGGAATTAGCTACAAAGAAGTTAAGAAGTTGAACATAACAAAACAACATATGTTTTCCCTCTTTAGAGATCCACAGACGGGTGAAATCCCGAATGCAAACAAAAGGCATATTTCTATCGAGTGGTGCACATATCAACCATTCATAGATAATTGGATGGATTGATGGTACATGGTGTTTGATGTACCACCACATAACAACAAGGAAATTCCTCTATATTTTCTGAGAAAGATGTATGCAGAATTCTTTTTGGGGAAGCATGTTAATTATTTTGATATCTTGAAGTACCAGGGTGTTGGGATGGGGATTCCTCAACAACATCCCAATGCGAGGCACATAGATCCCAATCGCCCAGTAGCTCCACCTCGCAAGAAGCTACCCAGGACAGATGTGTTGCTTGCACATTAGTTGGTCCCAGAGATGCGGGAGTCATTCCTACTGTTGGAATAGGCGGTTGTTCGCCATAGCACGTATCTTTAAGGTACGTACTAGGCAGGGCTATCAGAGCCACCATCTATGCGTGGATTAGAGCCACCACCTCTCGGTGGGGTAGATCCACCACCTCCCGGTGGGGTAGATCCACCACCTTCCAATGGTCGAGGAGCATCTAGTAGTGGCACTAGACCTGCACATCATGAGCACAGACGAGAGCCCCACCCATGCAGAGTATATGGCCATCCTTGCTTTGGTCCTATCCAAACAGATGATACCTTTATTGGGTATTTTACACAGTTAAGTAAATGGTTAACGATTTAGTGTCATTTGTAAATTATTTTTTCTTACTATATGCATATATAGATTGCTAATCTTTTTAATGATTTTAAAACTTGTAGTTTCTACAAGAAGGGCATGAGGTTGAATACCTTTCCACTGATGATGTACAGCATAGTCCAGAGGCTCATGCACCAGCATCGTCCGATGTAGAATATGTTGTCATAATTTCAGTGACAACAACTCACACCGAGGTAACTATTTCAACATGACATTATTTTAATACATGAGTAAATGGTTAACAATTTAGTGTCATTTGTAAATTATTTTTCCTTACTATACACATATATAGATTGCTAATATTTTTAATGATTTTAAAACTTGTAGTTGCTACAAGAAGAGAATGAGGGGCAAGAGGCTCATGCAGCAAAACCTTCTAATGTACAAGATGTTGTCGTACCTTCAGCGACAACAACTCATCCAGAGGTAACTATTTCAACATGACATTATTTTAATACATGAGTAAATGGTTAACAATTTAGTGTCATTTGTAAATTATTTTTCCTTACTATACACATATATAGATTGTTAATATTTTTAATGATTTTAAAACTTGTAGTTTCTACAAGAAGGGCATGAGGGGCAAGAGGCTCATGCAGCAAAACCTTCTGATGTACAAGATGTTGTCATACCTTCAACGACAACAACTCACATTGAGGTAACTATTTTAACATGGCATTATTTTAATACATGTTAGTTTGTTATCACATGTTATTTAATTAATGCTACACAATCTAATATTTACAATTTTCTAAATTGTAGGTTGTAGATCCCCATCAGAGGGAAATGATTTCATGTAGTGATCTCCCCCCTGGTGGGAATACAACCAATAGCGTGCCCATAGAGACACAATGGGTGGCAGAACGTTTCTTAGAATTGATTGAAGTATATAGTACATCGGTATGTATTTCATCATTGCCAGTTTGTTAATACATGTTATTTCATTGACCAATGCATTTCTAACTACGTTAGTAATTTGTGATTGTAGCCACCAGCCTCTATACTTATGAGACAATCAACAGTTGGATCTCCTCGTAGTCCAAATGTGCAAAAGGAACAAGTTTATAAGAGAGGCTCCACTCCTAGAAAGGGTGTGGATGTCCTCTATAGCAGACACATGAGAGGTCCATCTACCCCTCACCTAACAAGGGTCATTGATGTTGCAGTTAGTGCCGCATCTGTAATAGCCATAATTCATACAAAGGTAACTATTTCAACAATCAAAATGAATAGTATTTAACCATGTTAATATATTGTTTATTCATGCATGTATAACTATTTCCCCATTTGGTGATTGTATCCATTAGCGGAAGAAGTGCCCGGCCCCTCTGCTCAATCCATGGTTTTGACCGGGCCTCCTCTTGTGGTGATATGTTCATTAATGACCAATTGTTTTTATTCAATTTACCCAAACATGTTGATCAATGTTGAATTGTTGAATTAATTGAAATATGATCTTTTATTTTCATAACACAACTATAGAGAAGCCTTCTATGAGCACACCGCAGACATCTATACCCCATGAGTATTTGGTGAGTGTTTGTCATAAATAATTTGGCCATAAGTTAATTTTTTAAGTTTGTTAATGGTAGGGTATTAGTGCAGTTATTTGATAAAAATAATGATCTTTTTTTTGCAGACTCCTGAGATGCAAAGTGATCCCAGTGAGATGGTCGATAGAGGAAAGTCAAGGAAAAACAAGCAAAAGATTGATTTTTGATGTTGCATAGTCCTATATATATGTATTTTGACATACATGTACACATTGTTGTACTTCGGGATACATGTACATTGATAGGCCATTTGAGGTCCAACTACTTTGCCATATTTTGTATTACAAACATTCGGCTATCAATGCATGATACAATATATTCCATATTTTCTCTTGAGTTTCCACTTGTGCTTGTGATGATTTATCTCTTCCACAAATTGATAAATTATGCTATTGAAATTTATACAATTACATTTTAAGCAATATTTATTCTCTTACATTTATTGCATTGATCAAGTAACATCTCACCATTGTTTTATGAAAACGTTATCTTAATCGAAAAAACTAATAATATCTTTCAACAGTTCAATGAACTTAGCACATGCATGCTCATTTGATATCTAATTTAAAATTGTTTTTTTGTCAACTCCAAGGGTTCATACCCATTGATCAGGATTATGGTTGCAAGGAAAAAAAAAAGTTAACAAAATAAGTCAAAATATGTTTGAATAACCTCTGTCATAATAGTAACATGCTACGCATATCATCAATTTAAGCCTATGACATTTTCACAAACTAAGAGGAAGTCTAATAGATGCTACACATTTCATCAATGCTACCATATTTTATCAATTGATACGTACATGAGCATCTATGAAGTTCTGTTGAAGTGTGCCTACTCTAGCATGCTAAAAACAATGACAAAGTATCCAGTACAATGGCAAGGAATGCATAACTAAAGTGTAAGAATATTCATTGGGCCTTCATGTACATATGGTCAAATATATGTAACAAATATACCATATTTTGTTCCAATATGCTAACCAATAGTTGGTCATGAATTCATTCTCACAAAATTGATGAATATATAAACCCTTACTAAACCCTAGTATGTAAGACCCTAGTTTGTGCTTTACCTCTTTCATATGTCCATTTTCCACTTGTCATAATGCAAAAGTAATCATACAGAATCCATGGAAAATGAAATACCTAACTAGTTTAATGATCTTCCTTGATAATGTTGTTTTGATAAAGGAAAATAAGATGTTCATGGTCCTATGTTTGTAAAAAGGATGGATT
Source organism: Larix kaempferi (assembly GCA_027924585.1). NCBI lineage: Eukaryota > Viridiplantae > Streptophyta > Pinopsida > Pinales > Pinaceae > Larix > Larix kaempferi. The sequence continues at coordinate 2,744,964 of BSBM01000341.1, read as the reverse complement.
ATCCTCATATGAAAATGTATTTAAAATTGAATGTACTTGATTGATACAAATGATGATGTAATGGTTGTTCATTGTGATTTGGAAAGCATTCCCCCATAACTTGATGGCAAAGGTTCATGGTGACCTTGATCTAACAAAGCTAGCAAGGATCAAAGGGATATCATCGTTGAAACATTGCCTCCATTTTTTATTTGGAACTTTGAATTCTTAAAAATTACATTAATTACTCAAAATCCAAATATAGTGGAACACTAAGGAGTTGTTAAATGGCGTGTCACACTAAGGACATAGAAGTATACCAAGGGTGTAGTGTGGTAGGTTTTATTGCCACTCTTTGAATGTCTAGTTCTAGAATCAAAATAAAAAATTTCAAAGTTCACCCCCATGTGCAAAACTACACACTCCCTTACTGAGCAAAACCCTAGTTTCCAAAATGGACCTAGAAGATGACACCTGGGCCATGGGACCAGAGGAGAGGGGAACCCCTAGGACTATCCTGATGTCCTAAATCCAATGGAGTCAATGGTTTGTCGATCCGAGCCATGGTCTTCATTCTATGGCTCATTCCATATCGCATCCAAAAGTCCTTCAAGGACACCTGTTGAATACCTACCGAGGGCATAGAATTCCAACCGTGCAACAAAACCGGGTTCTGGTAAGTCCTTCAACTGTGCCTAGGAATATTCCAGCTCAAAACGCTAACAATAGTTTGGTCATATTTATCCATAAGGCGATAAGACAAGTCTAAAATTAATCAAGATTGTACTGACCTCAATAATATGAAGACAAACATATCATACACTTAATCATGAACATATTTCAAAACATACCTGAATCTCCTCAAGTCATACCTGTCGGGATTGCTTGTAGTCTTCTTATGTAAGGCCTTAGCCTCATCTCCCTCTGGAACTAGAATCTCTTCACTTATGTAGGTGTCCAAATCATTCTCTTCTAGGATTAACCCAATCCACTTTGATTTGATGAAGCTGGATCTGGAGCTGGCTAGGGTTCAACAGAGAAACCCTAAAAATCAAAACTTTGAATTTCAAACTTCTGATTGGATGAAAAGATGCACCTTGCTGAGTTGATCAAGTTGGTATACTTCAATTTTTAAATCTTCCAAAATTTGACCCCTCAAAATTGACTTTGAAAGTTTCGGATCTGCAGCTTCTGTCAAATTCTGGTTTTCTGGTTTTCTGGTCAAAATCCCGAACTAGGGTTTCATAGAGCTCAGGGTTCTATCCAACCAAAAACTTTGATCTTGGTCTCTAAATTTTGATTTTTCTGAGGAGCATCCAGCCATGGTCTCAGATTCAAGAAATTCCAACTTTCTCTAAAACCCTAATTTCCTGCAGCAGTGACAAACCAAAAATGAAAGTGCTCAGAATCCAATTCTATTTGGACAGAAATATATGCCATATTGTTTCTGATGTATCTCTAAAATTTCGGATCCTATGGGTCTGAAACTTTGGCCTATGGTAGACTGACCTGTCACCTTTATAACCCCACAGATCTGAGCTCAAATAGATTCTCTGAGAGAGAAATATTCCCAAGTGTCGCAACGTGACCTGTTTATGGGATGAAACAATATAGAGAACTTGTACGGAGTGCCACGTGTCATTGTTTCAACTTCGGCCTCTGAAACCTGGACTTGTGAAACTACAGTTTGTTCCCTAACTGTCACTTTTTACATAATTCCATTTGGAGCTTCCTAGCCCGAGATATGACCTTTTTTCCCAGGTCACCTGTTTAGGACTGCATTCTGGAAGAGGAAAAAACCCTAACTTGTACGGATCATAGCTCACAAAGTAAAATGAAAATGAGGCTTTCCTTATGACACAAGGTACATGGACATTTCATCTTCGACCTGTAAAATTTTTATATCTTGAACCTTCGCCAAAACTGAGTTATAGCAAAAGTGCCACGGTGACTGGTTTTTACCATACCAAGCCCTAGCTTCCAATTTGTCGCAAGTGCAACAAGTGTCATAAATGCCATACCATGCCTTCCTTCAGGCTAGCTCTGATTCCATGTTAGTTTTTCAGCATTTAATTCAATCTAATCTAGGATCTTAACTAAGAGAACAACATGTATAGCATATCAAACACAGGAGACAAGAGACACAAAGCCTTTCACTGAGGAAAACCAAGAAGGTGAAAAACCCCGCAACTTCCTCAGAGATAGAATGAGCATCAATACAAAGATCACAAACAACAAAACCCCACAACAAGATATATTCTCCTAGCAGCTGCTCCTCCTCCACTTCTGTGCACTCCTCCTCTCTCTCACTAATGCGAAGTGAGTGAGTGTGTGAATGAATAAATGAGAGAGTCGCACTCTCTATTTATACTTTACTTCACTTGAATTTTAACTCTAACTAGGTCGGCCCCAACTTAACCACTTAACATAATGCTAACTGGGCCGACCCCACTAGGGTGGTCTAATAACCCTTTGACCCAAACAACTCATACAGGGCCGACCCCACCAAGGTGGTCTAATAACCCATCAAATATAAGTTGCGACACTTACAATAATACTTGCGACACTTGCAAATACAAATGACGACACTTCCAATCGGAGGAATGATACATCTCCGTTGGGGATACAATAAAGTACAAATGCAATACATACAATATACAAGTGAATATCTTCCAAAGTTACAAATACATCAACAGTCCCTCTTAACTAGGAAGGTATTCTCTTGACACAAGTCATCAATACATATAGACACAAGTCTTCAATATTGGAGCTGGATCATCGTCACTGGATCACTGGAGCATCATCATCACTACTATTGTACTCTTCATCTCGATCACTGGTGTTATCTCTCAATTCTTCTCGTCATAGGAAGTTCTACAGATCCAGCCATTTTTCATGTTGGTTGTAGTCCTAGCCTCCTGTAGGTCTTCAACATCTCTGGCCATATTGTGGAATGTGCATCAACAAAACCTCGAAAGAGAATCTAAGCTCAAACTATCGAATCTCCTAGAATATTTTACATGTGACCACCACAAAACCTCAAAAGAGCATCTGAGCTCAAACTATCGGATCTCCTAGGATCTTTTACATGTGGTCAGGAAAAACCTTAAAAGAGTGTCTTGCAAACTGCAAGGTCTCTAAAGAGCATCTTAGGACTTTTACAAGCACATAGCTCAACCTATCAGATCTCCAGGACTGATTACATGCCTCCTGTAGCAAAACCTTGAAAGAGCATCCGAGCTCAAACTATCAGATCTCCGAGGATATTTTCTATGCTACCTGTAGCAAAACTTCGAAAGAGTATCCGAGCTCAGACTATCAGATATCCCAGGATCTTTTCTATGCTACCTGCACAATCTGTCCACAGCCAACCTGTAGCAAAACCTCGAAAGAGTATTCGAGCTCAGACTATCCGATCTCCTAGGATCTTTTCTATGCTACCAATACAATCTGTCCATGACCAACCTGTAGCAAAACCTTGAAAAGAGTATCCGAGCTCAGACTATCGGATCTCCCAGGATCTTTTCTATGCTACCTGCACAGTCTATCCACGCCCACAGACTATCATACTGATCATCATCATATATTACATCATCCTGATGCACATCATCATCACATGATTACCCTGATCATGTACACAGCATCATCCTGATGCATATCATCTGGAGCATCATCCTGATGCTCATCACACATGATCATCCTGATCATATAGCATCATAGCATTAATCGAAGCATCGTCCTGATGCTCATCACACATGATCATCCTCTTTAGATCATCTCATCGTCCATGGAGCACAGCCCATATGCACATCATACAACACTTAAACCACCGACATGGGAGAACACATCTACCACCATTCGGGGAGGGCTCCAGCCCTTACTTTTTCACCATGGGAGAACACTTCTACCACCATGTGAAAAATGGCTTCAGCCCTTACATCTACACCATGGGAGAACACATCTACAACCATGTTAGAAAATCCCATGTGCATCTGCATCTTCTGGACTCATCACTTCCCCTTGGAAGGAACCTCGATCTGAAGTACACCAATCCTCTTTCTGAAGTACTCGAACTTCACTCTGGCTAGTGGTTTGGTCAACACATATGCAATCTGCTCATCCATCGCAACATACTGGAGCTTTACTACACCTCTCTGCACCATATCCCTGATATAGTGATATTTGATCTCAATATGCTTTGACTTGTCATGGAACACTGAGTTCTTTGACAACTACACACAACTCTGGTTGTCACAGAAGATACAAGCAGCATCCAACTGGAGATCAAATAAATCAGACAGTAGCTTCCTAAGCCATACTGCCTCACAACTAGCCGAACAAGCTGCGACATACTCTGCTTCGGCTGTACTTTGTGCTACGCAGGACTGCTTCTTGCTAAACCAAGAGATCACACCTGATCTCATACTGAAGCAGCACCCCGAAGTGCTCTTCCTATCTACAGCATTGCCTACCCAATCTGAATCAACATAACCCTCTAGGTTAAACTTTTGATTCACATCATACTTGAGCCCATAATCAACCGTACCCTTCAGGTACCTCAAAATATGCTTTACAGCAATTAGGTGAACATGTCTAGGATCCGTCAGGAACTGGTTTAATGTGTTCACCGCAAAGAAAATATCTGGTCTCGTGTTCGTCAGGTACATCAAGGATCCAATCTTTTGACGATGCATCGTGGCATCAACCAACTATGATGAAGCATCACTCAATAGCTTTAGGTTTGATGCCATAGGTGTGGCCATGGCCTTGCAGTCCATCATCCTGAACCGCTTCAGGATCTCTACTGCATACTTCCCTTGTCCAAGGAAGATTCCATCTACACTCTGCCACACCTCCATACCTAGAAACTAATGCATCATACCCAAGTCCTTCATCTCGAACTCGGCAACAAGATTTCTCTTCGTGTCGAAAATCAATCCATCCTCGCCTGTCACAAACAGGTCATCCACATACAGTGGGAGTATCATTGGATTGCCTTCCTCAACCTTGTAGTAAAGGTTGGAATCCGCTTTACTCTAGGTAAAGCCCAAACTGGTCAGGAAGCTGTCTATCCTATCGTACCATGTCCTGGGTGCTTGTTTCAAGGCTTTCTTCAATTTGCACACATGTGACTCCCTATCATGTGTCTCAAATCCGAGTGGCTGCTCCACATACACTTCCTCTTCGACTACGCCATCCAAGAAAGTTGTCTTGACATCCATCTGGTGTATCTTCTACTTCATCACTTGCCTTGTATTTATCTATGCTATCATCTGTAGTATGCTTGATCTTGTAGATCCACTTGGAAGTCACAACAGACTTCCCTTCTGGTCTCGGGACCACATCCCATACATCATTCTTCATGATCGAATGGTACTCCTCGATCATGGCATCCTTCTATTACTACATCCCGGATCCTGGGATCTTTAGATTCTTCAATATCTTCAATAGATAGTTTTCTTGAACTTCGTTTCTAGAACAAATGTTGTTTTCCTTCTTTTGTAGGTGATTGTATACGATCTTTCCTACAAGTCAAATTCAATTGCATGATTAGAAACATCTCATATTTTTCAGAACAAAATTCTTGCACATAAGGACATATGTCATACAGTCATGCAATTATCTTAGCCAATGCTTCAATACAACATTTATCCATATCCCGTAACTTTCTAGATGCCTTCCATCTCTACCAGAACATTGTTAAGAGTGTGCACAACTCCCAACATGTTAGCAAAGAGGTTTCATTCTAGATAAGTAGCAATGGAATGTTGTACAGTACCATAGGAAACTTACCCATTACTTGCATATTAGTAGTATCTTGTTCATTAATGGAACTTTTCTAAAATGCATAATATACATCCTAAATCTAGGAACATGTACATGACTGGAAAACATCATTTAAGTAATCAAATATATAATAAATTACAATTCAAATACTTATCTTTGTTTGGTTGTTGGGTGGAATCCCTCTCAGTCTTTGCTTCCTTGCATGAACTACTGGAGTGTGCTCCCTCTTGATCTTTGCTTCCTTTATGATATCATCATGATTATATGTCTTTGAACTTGTATCCATCCTGGACCACTATGCATGCTTAAGTGTGCACTAGTGTCATCATTGTGTCATTCTCAATAGCTCATACATAATCATACATGCATTAGTATATCTCAATACTTATCAAAACATTATGATTAGAAATAATCTTAATCATGTATGGTCATGATCATTTCATACACAAGCGTTAGTATTCAAGGTTTCAGGGAGGACTTCTTATGCATATTTTTAGTTGACCATAGGACTCTTCTAGTTTGTCATAATAAACCCATGATTTCCCAAACTTATAACTTCATGAATTATCAATCATACCAAGTATACTTATATAAGATCCTAACACAAGGTAGGACTCTAACTTGATATAGGAAAATGTTAGGAACCCATGTCTTTACTTTGTTAGTATATTGTTGTTGGACGCATATGCTTTGTAAGTCGTCCCGTAGTATTTGTTGATCAATAGTTTGTGTTATTGTTGTTGGCGCATATGCTTTTTAAGTCGCCCATAGTATTGTTGATCCATAGTTTGTAGTGGCCCATGGTTTTGTCCCATAGTATTGGCGCCTGGACTTAGTATATAAGTGTGTGTTGAGACCTATGAAGGGACCGTGAAGTTATTTGTATTGAGCTTGCTCATAGGAGGTTGCCCCCTCGAAGTGGCCTGTGATCAATATAAAAGTGATTCTGAGTTTTGTCATTTCTTCTATTTCGCATATTCTTATTAATTAATTGTTGCAAGTGCATCACATCTGGTATCATAGCACTTTCTTGGACTCGCTGGGTGAAATTTCTGCCAAATTTTTTTTTCGCATCTGTTGCAGGTTCGGATTTGGGAATAATCCCTATCCTCTTAACTGTGGGAATTACTTGGGCATAAGCCCTAAAAATCATTATGAGGAGTACCACAGGAACCCCGAAGTAGCTGGCCCATTGAGAGGACCTGCCAGCGAAAAGGGAAATGACCCCTACCTGATTGACTAGTTCCCACCCGTGAGGTAAACCAAGAGTTGTCATTTGTGGCAAAGCAGTTATCAATTTTACCTAAGACGTGGAGTGAGGGGTACTGCCCCAATACGCAAGCCATCAGACAGCATTAGTGGCCGAGTGAAATTCCTGAACTGTTAGGAAGCCGCACATACCTGGGGTCCATACCTATTTTCAGCTGAACTTTTGTTGATCACTGCTACGTCGTTTCAAATCCAGCTGTTCAAATCCATTCTGTAAGTCGTTCCAGATCTATCCGTTTTCAATCCATTTGGCGCCATTTCATATCCCTCTATTTCCGCTCACTTCTGGGCCGTTGTAGTTCCAGATCCCTTCTGAGCCGTAGCCGCTCCAGATCCCTTCACTCTGTTTCCCTTGAAATTTTCGGGGAACCCCTGTCATCCCATTCTGCATATTTCATTCCTGAGTACCCTATCCCCCATTCCCCTTCCCAAAGCCCGAAATCCCACATTTGTCTATTTTTAGGGTTTGCCATAACTTCCTCAGATTTCACCCAATCACCTTCAAATTTTACCACAGAGTTCCTTTCTGAATTCTGCTTCTTTGTTCCCCTCTGCCAAATTTTCCCATTCTTTCACCCCGCTTCTGAAATCCTCATTTTTGTTTCCCTGTCTATTCGACAGTGTCAAAAACGTAGTCAAACCCCAATTACCCTTCATATTTTTTCCCAAGTCCAGATTTTCCTTTATTGAAGCAGTTTCTGTTTTTGTTTTCCTACCCAGTCAACCAAAAAAAAAACTCTTGATTATGGTTGTCACTCGTGCAGGAGCAAAAACCATGGAAGATGCACTTGCAACCATCCAAGCCAAACTCCAGGATTTGGATGAAAAATTTCTCGGCCTCCATCTTGAACATTCAGCTATGAACAACAAATGGCAGTCCGAGTCTTCATCAGACAATGGGTTCTCTTCTTCCAGCAATTTCCGTGGTCCGAAGCTTGATTTTCCTCGCTTCAATGGTATCGATCCAACTAGATGGATCTATCGTGCATAACAGTATTTCAGTCTGCATAATACTTTTGATGTCAACAAAGTTCCGCTGGCATCCTTTCATTTGGAACAGGAATCTCTTCAATGGTACCGTTGGTACATCAAGGCTCATGAAGAGCCAAAATGGCCAGACTTTTGCCAGCTCCTTTTGCAACAATTTGCTCCTAGTGCTTTTGATGACTTCACAGGAGCCCTCACTAAACTTCGCCAAATTGGCACTATGAGAGAGTATCAAACCGAATTTGAGAAACTAGCCAACCACACCGAAGGATTGTCTGATGACTTTTACCGGAGTTGTTTTATCAGTGGTCTAAAGGATGCCATCCGCTCTGAGGTCAAAATGTTCTGTCCCAACACAATGATGGAAGCCCTAGGGTTGGCTAAGTTGGAAGAAGACAAGATTGTAGCCCAACAACGCTCCAAGCCCACTTTTGTTCCCTTCCGAAATATGGGTTCTCAACGACCACCTATACCGCAGGTTCCTCGACCAACTCCTATCAAGCGTTTGTCTGAAACAGAGATGCAAGCACGCAGAGAAAAGGGGCTTTGCTATAATTGTGATGAGAAATTAACTCGGGGACATAGATGTGTTCAGCAAAAGCTCTATCTCTTGGATGTGGATTCTCCACCTGCCTCTGAAATTGGTGACAAAGATCCAGAAACACTTGATGCTACGATCGACATTCAGGAACCGCCTATTGACCCTCAGTCTCAGGATGACCAGCCAGAGATATCTCTCCATGCTTTAGCTAGAATCACCACCCCCCAAACAATGCGGGTCAGGGGTTACTTCAAGAAGCTTCCTCTTACAATACTCATTGATTCTGGTATCACTCATAATTTCATTGACCCTCGGATCGCCAAACAAGCTGATTGTTTTATCCATCCTTGCTCCAACTTTGAAGTCATGGTTGCCAATGGGGGCACCTTACCTTGCAAAGGGAAGTGTCAAAATGTGCGTATCTCTATGGGAGATTATACCTTGCGCTCTTACATGTTTTCCTTGACCTTAGGCGGATGTGATGTGGTTTTAGGCACTCAATGGCTACGCACACTTGGCCCTATCTTATGGGATTTTGCTGAACTTTGGATGCAGTTTTCCCTCAAGGGAAAAAAACACACATTGATGGGATTACAACTAGGTTCTCTCAACATCATCAGTTCACATCGCATGGAAAAAATCCTCAAGAAGAATTCACATGGTGTCATCGCTCAGCTCCATTCCATTCAGATGCAACCATCAGCGGTCTCCACTACTCCTTTGGATCTACAACAAATTCTGGATCGATATACAGGTGTCTTTGTTGAACTAGTGGGATTGCCACCTTCCAGGCCAGAAGACCATCGTATTTAGCTCCTTCCAGGCAGTGTTCCTCCCAACATCAAGCCCTATCACTACCCATTTCACCAAAAAATGGAGATTGAAATGCTCGTTCGAGACTTATTGAAGCAAGGTATTATTCGCCCAAGCACTAGTTCCTTTTCTTCTCCAGTTATTCTTGTCCACAAAAAAGATGGGTCATGGCGCCTCTGCATTGACTTCCGAGCACTTAATCACCTCACCATCAAGGATAAGTTTCCAATTCCTGTTTTTGATGAGCTTCTTGATGAGCTTCATGGGGCTCACTTTTTCTCCAAGTTGGATCTTCGTTCTGGGTATCATCAAATTCGGGTTCATGAGGATGATATCCCTAAAACAGCTTTCCGCACACATGATGGCCATTATGAGTTTTTGGTCATGCCCTTTGGCCTCACTAATGCTCCTTCCACATTCAAGGCCTTAATGAATAAAATATTTCGACCCTACTTGCGAAAATTCATGCTGGTGTTCTTTGATGATATCCTCATCTACAGTAGAACATGGGATGAACATCTCCAGCATCTGGATCTTGTCATGCAACTTTTCTCTGACCATCATCTCCATGCCAAGCAGTCTAAATGTGTTTTTGGAAAGAAGGAAGTTGAGTATCTCAGGCACATTATCTCAGCACAAGGGGTTCACGTGGATCCTGCCAAAATCGATGCCATGAACAATTGGCCGCATCCTCAGACAATCAAGAGCCTTCGTGGTTTTTTGGGGTTGACTGGCTACTACCGCAAGTTTGTGAAGGATTATGGGAAGACTGCAGCTCCATTAACTGCTCTATTGAAAAAGGATGTTTTTACATGGACACCTGTTGCTCAGTGTGCATTTGAAAAACTAAAACAAGCTATGTGTACTACACCTGTTCTAGCTATGCCCAATTTTTCCAAGCCCTTCACTATTGAGAGTGATGCTTGCAACAATGGACTTGGTGTTGTTCTCCTTCAAGATGAACACCCCATTGCGTTCACTAGCAAAGCCCTTTCAGGTAAGAATTTAGCTGCCTCTACCTATGAGAAGGAAATGATGGCTATTTTGCATGCAGTACAGAAGTGGCCCCCATACCTATTAGGGAATCATTTCTGCATCAAGACTGATCACCAGAGTCTGAAATATTTCTTGGAACAGCGTGTCTCCTCCCCGACACAACAGAAATGGGTTATCAAAATCATGGGTTATGACTATGAGATCACTTACAAGAAGGGTAAAGACAATATTGTGGCAGATGCTCTTTCTCGCACATTTGATGCCCAAGGTTCTCTTTCAGCTATTTCTATGCCTGTTCCAAATTGGTTGCAATCTGTTCAATAGGGTTATGTCAATGACTTTTCCTTATCTCAAATCATCCAATGCTTGACCAACAACCCTTCTGTTGTACCACATTACTCTTGGGATGGTGCTTCTCTGAGATACAAGGGTCGTCTGGTGCTTCCCCAGAGCACAGATCTTCAATAGGATGTCTTCTATGAACTCCATGCTTCTCCATTGACAGGGCACTCTAAGTTCCTCAAAACGTATGAACGGGCACGGCGTAACTTCTTTTGGCAGGGCATGAAAAGAACAATTCAACAGATGGTGGCCGAATGTGATACCTGCCAGCGCAATAAGGGTGAAACAACACTCCTTCCAGGATTGCTCGAACCCTTGCCCATACCTACACGAATTTGCACAGATATTTCTATGGATTTCATTGAAGGGCTCCCTAAATCTGGCGGGAAGACTGTGATTCTCGTTGTGGTTGATCGCCTCTCCAAATATAGTCATTTTTGTGCTCTCAGCCATCCCTATACAGCCTCCTCAGTCGCTCAAATTTTCCTGGACCAGATCTTTCATCTTCATGGCATCCCTTCTTCCATTGTCTTGGATCGTGATGCGACTTTCACCAGTCATTTTTGGACAAAACTATTTCGCCACACTGGCACCAAACTGAAGATGAGTTTAGGGTATCACCCACAAACAGATGGTCAGACTGAAATTATCAATAAATGCTTGGAAACTTATCTTCGTTGCTTCACCTCTAAACAACAACATCAGTGGGAAAAGTGGCTCCCTCTCGCTGAATGGTGATATAATACCTCTTACCACACTGCCTCTAAAATGACCCCATATGAAGCAGTCTATGGTTAGGCACCTCCAGTTCGTCTTCCATACACCCCCACTAGTTCACCAGTTCAGAAAGTCGACACGGTCCTTCGAAACTGCGATCAGATTCTTCACATTTTGCGGGACAATCTTCACATGGCAAGAAATTGCATGAATCAACAAGCTGATCAACACTGTTCTGAGCGCACTTTTCAAGTCGGCGATATGGTTTTTCTTTGTCTCCAGCCATACAAGCAATCCTCCCTGAAACTCAAAGGGTGTCATAAGCTCGCTCCAAAGTTCTATGGGCCATATCGGATTCTTCAGAAGATTGGGTCCGTTGCTTATAAATTGGAACTTCCTCCTTCTTCCTGTATTCATCCAGTCTTTCATGTCTCTTGTCTGAAGAAAGTTCTTGGCACCAACATCAGTGGACAAACGATTTTACCCGAACTGGATAATGAAGGATCCATCCTTTTGGAGCCGGAGTCCATCCTCAATTGGTGCACTCGTCAGCTTCGCTCTCGCTCTATCACAGAGGTCTTAATTCAGTGGCATGGCATGCAACCAGAGGATGCTACATGGGAACCACTCCTTCGGATTCAACAACAATTTCCACATCTAAATATTTGAGGACAAAGCTTTTTTTAAGGGGGAGGGGATGTTAGGAACCCATGTCTTTACTTTGTTAGTATATTGCTGTTGGACGCATATGCTTTGTAAGTCGTCCCGTAGTATTTGTTGATCAATAGTTTGTGTTATTGTTGTTGGCGCATATGCTTTGTAAGTCGCCCATAGTATTGTTGATCCATAGTTTGTAGTGGCCCATGGTTTTGACCCATAGTATTGGCGCCTAGACTTAGTATATAAGTGTGTGTTGAGACCTATGAAGGGACCATGAAGTTATTTGTATTGAGCTTGCTCATAGGAGGTTGCCCCCTCGAAGTGGCCTGTGATCAATATAAAAGTGATTCTGAGTTCTATCATTTCTGCTATT